>JARQAD010000002.1:4333379-5533379 GCA_029955455.1 Quercus agrifolia
CCAAAATAAAAAGAAGAAGAAGAAGAGAATTTGAAGTAAAAATAAAAATAAAAAGAAGAGAAAGGGATAGATGAAGAATGACATTAAGGTTGAAAGTTGTGGAGAGATGAAAATGTAAAAGGGACATTATGGTTGGAAATAGGTAGATGATGTGGTCACTAATATTGCTCAACAGAAGAGTAGCAACAATAAATGCTACGCTTAAACTTATATATATATATATATATATATGTAGATTATGTGATTTGTTTAAATGATACACATATATAGTTTTATTAATCATCCTGTAATTAGTTGAAAAAAATAGCTATAAACATATTTGGAGCTAACTTTTGCTCTTTGAATGACCCCACAAAGGTAATATGATTTTAAATTTCCAACTTTTGGGTTGCAGGAAAAGACATTATATACCTAGTTTGAAGAAGACCTGGAAAAATAAAAAGTTAAAAAAAAAAAAGAAAAAAGAAGAAGAAGAAGAAGAAGAAGAAGACACTAGGCAGCAAAACCATTAAGAAGTGAGATATTTTTATGTACTTGGAACTTGGTGGATTTTTTTTTTTTTTGAATTAATAAGAAATCAATTAGCATGAATAATAGTTTCCCTAGCTAGTTTGCAACTTAATGGTCCAGTTATGCCTCATTTTAGTGTGTTTTTGAATTCTGGATGTCTTAGAAACACCATAATGTGCCTACCAATTGAACTACAAGACTCTTAGTTAAGTGTGTTGTCTAAGCCAAATAAAAAAATATATATATTAAAAAAAGGTAATTTTAGTTTATGTTAATGGCATGCTAAAAAATCACAGAGTTGACCCATTTGATTTATTTTTGACAGATATGATTGAATTTAACCCACTACAGGAAAAGAGTCTACTAGCGAGGGTAAAATGCCATTGCAAAAATTCAAATATCATCGCAAAAGATTATTAGCGAGGGCATATGGCCCTCGAAGGCTGTCATATTTGAAAATCCAACCGTTGGATTACTTTTTCTATATGGTTTTAACATGCATGCCAATTTGCATGCCAATCAGATGTAATTTACCATTTGATCTATAAACTCATCTTTTATGCATTATTTTAAACTACTAAAACTTGAATCTAGACAATTGATTGATGATATGAATATTGATCTTTGATCACCTTGAAATTTTTTAAGCATGAAAAATATACGAAGATAATGTAATCTAATGGTAGATTTGTCAAAATTCACATTGAATTAAGAAATATAGGTTTGGGTTCAAGTTACACTTGACGTAATTCTAAAAAGTGTTACACCACCTAATAACTTATTATTGAATTCATATTTTGAAAATCCAACTGTTGGATTACATGCTCTATATGTTCTTAACATGTATGCCAATTTTCATGCCAATCGGATGTAATTTACCATTTGATCTTTGAACTCATCTTTTATGCATTATTTTAAACTATAAAAACTTGAATTTAAACAATTGATTGATTACATGACAATTAATATTTGATTACCTTGAAATTTTATAAGTATGAAAAATATATGAAGATAATGTAATCTAACGGAAGATTTGTCAAAATTCACATCGAATTAAGAAATACAGAGTTGGGTTCAAGTTACACATTTTGTAACTCATCTTTTATGCATTACTTTAATAGGAAGAAATTTTTATTCACTTTAGAGAGAGAAGAGAGAGAAAGGGAGAGTACAAAAGGCTGAAATTCTTGAATTTTAGGCTACCATTTTGAAGTTGAAAGTGCTATCTTCTTCTTCTTCTTCTTCTTCTTCTTCTTCTTTTTTTATTTTTTATTTTATTTTTTTTATGGGTACAATTGTTTAGAAAATAAGGACAAACCTTTCTTATATAGGATGTACATAAAAGGGATTTTTTTTTTTTTTAATTATGTGTTTCTTTTTATTTTTGTTTGAATTTTAGAATAACTTTTATCTTCAAAAAAAAAAAAATATTTTAATGATTTTTTGAGAAGGTCAATCGTGGCCCTCGCAAATAATTTAGTATTAGTAAGGGCATATTTTTAAGCCACACAAAAAATAAACTTTTTGCAAGGGATTTTTATTGTCTCTCGGAAATAATTTGGTGGGAACATTTCCCTCCAAAATTTTTGACATTTTAATGATTATTTGTGAAGGTTGATCCTAACCCTCGCAAATAATTCAGTATTAGTGATGGTTTTTTTTTTTTTTAATTGTCACAAATAATACACTTTTTGAGAGAGATTTTTAATTGTCTTTTGCAAATAATATGGAGGGAAAATTTCCCTCCAAAATATTAGTATTTGTGACGGCTATAACACATAATTGCGACAGCTTTTTTTGTTGGTCACAAATATTTCATATTATATCAAGTATTTGCGAGGGCTTTATTTTGTCATCACAAATAAGATTTTTTTGAGTGGGATTTTTGGGTCCGTTAAAAATTCTTGGTTGCTAATAGGCATTTTTCTTGTAGTGACCTATGAAGTTTGCTCCACAATGATTGCTTTTCATTATCATTAATCTAGCCAAGAAATCAATTGATTTTTCGGTGTAGGCGGAGGTTTGAACCTTAGATCTTTTATTCGACAATAAGAGATTTTATCAATTGAACTAACTAGAACCCACAGATGAGTAGATGACCTAGTTTATAAAGACGTTCAATGGGGATAAGTGTTACCTAATTGAGTCATTATTAAAACAACTAGTCGTAGATCCGCACATTGCGTGAGAATAAATAATTATTTTATATTGTAATATAATGTATAATTTTTTCTCTTAAATTTTTTGAAGATAATTTGTTCTCCCTAAAAATGAAAAAATTTCTGTTCAGTCCAATTAGGTCTACTTCGGTCTAATTTGTTTGACTTGATCCAATTCGGTCCACTCGGTCAATTTCGGTCCCCGTTCAAACCATTTTAGACTAATTAGGCCTTAAATTGATTCTTTTTGTAGTTTTTCTTATCAAGTTTAGCTCAAAAATTCATTTTTCTTCATTTTTTGGTGAAAAGTATGAAATTTTATTATATTTGGACTAAACTCTTTAATTTTGAGTTTAAAAAATACAAAGAAAATACTAAAATAAACATTAGAGATATGAGCCCTAAAAATGCAATAAAAATGATAAATATTCAAAAGTCTTATTCTGTTCACATTGGTTCTATTTGGTCCATTCTGTCCTCTTTAGTCCAATTTGGTTATATGTAGTCCTATTTAATCCATTTTGTCCACTAAAGCTCTATTTGGTCCAATTCAGCCCATTCGGTCTTATTTACTGCAATTCGGTCCATTTGGTCCACATTGGTTCTATTTAGTCCAATTGGTCCTATTCGGTCCATTCTGTCTACTTTGATCCACTTTAGTCGTATTTGGGGCCATTCGGTCTACTTTGGTCCTATTCGGTCCATTTTTTCCACTTTGGTTCTATTCGGTCCATTTTGTCTTCTTCAGTCCTATTCAGTCCACATTGCCTCTATCCGGTCCACTTTGGTCCATTCTGTCCTATTTGATCCACTTCAGTCCAGTATGTCTACTTCAGACCTATTTGGTCCAATTTGGTCATGTTTGGTCCATTATGTTGATTTCGGTCCTAATCGGTCCATTCGGTCCACCTTGTTTCTATTCCGACATATTCTGTCCATTTGGTCCACTTTGTCCCATTTGGTCATATTCGGTCCATTTAGGTCACTTCAATTCATTTTGGTACACTTCGATATATTTTTGTGCACTTATATAATGGGAAAGAACATGTTTGGGTTGAAAGCACCTAATATAAATCCAAATTTATTGAAAAAATATATATAAATCTCAAATAACATTTATTGTTACTACATTTTTGTTGAGCCACATTAATGTAGCATTTTAGTTCACTTTGGTATAGCTAAATTTAAGTAAAAGCCTTTTTAAACATAAATGCTATAAATAGACAAATGTAGGTAGTTATTCATTTGTTTTAATGTCATTACTTTTAAATGAATTGTATGAAGTTGATTATACATTTAAGAAAAATAAATAAATATATACATATATGAATGTATGTATAATTGATGAAGTTCAGGTCAACTTATGGCTTAAGCATAAAGACTTATCACCCTAACTATTTTTCTTTAAGAAAACAAGAAACTGATACGCATTATTTAAAATACGAATAAATCTTAGATATAGTTTTTTATGTACAGTTGTTGAGGTATAAATTTTCGGGCCTTAATTTTATTAGCCCGCTCACAAAAATACCCACACAAGCCCATAAATTATTTTGAGCCCACATAAATATTCCCCATATATATTACCCAGATATTCTCCATGTTATTGGGCTCCCATAAACATTCCTTATATAGGCCTCATAAATTGCCTTGGGCTCGCTCACGAATATTACCCATCATATCTCACATATTATCCAACTTGGGTTTCACAAAAATACTCACCATATTGTGACCAAAATTGGGCTACAAAATTATGCTATCTCCACAAAAAAGCCCAACAAAACCCCCTCTAAAGTCCGTTACGATACGGCATCTCTAAAACCCGTTACGATACGGCATCTCTAAAGCCTATTACAATACGGCACTTTAAAGCCTGTTACGATACGACATCCCTAAAGCCCGTTACAATACGGCACCTCTAAAAGCCCGTTGCTACACGTCACTTCTTAAAAGCTCGTTGCTACACAGCAATATTTTTACAAAATCCTACAAAACCCAAATATTATTTTGGCACTTATTTTACAAAGCCCAAATACTGATTTGACACTTATTTTACAAAGCCCAAATATTATTTTGGCAACTATTTATAAAAGCCCAAAATATTATTTTGGCAAAAACAATCATATTATGCTTAAAGCCCAAAACTATTTCTTGGCAAAATACATACTAAAGTCTCTAACTCATGGAAAATATAAATTACTCACCTCTCAAGAATATTTCTCTCAACAAAATTTATGGGAGCTATGCTTATTTTTCCATAATCAACTAACTACAAAAGCCCATATATATCACCCATGGCAAAACTCTTCATTTTGTAAGGATAACCAAGTCCAAAGGAGTTCAACTACATAGCCTAGTTGAGTCAGCCCAGCCCATACACAAATCCCAGCAACTGGAGATCATGTGAGTTGACCAGCCAAATTTCAGCACAACTAAACAGCTGGAGCCCATTCCCATCAAGTCCTAACTTGTCTAATCAGATCAGAAGAGGACACGTGTCCATCAGGGATTAAACCCTTCCTTCACAAGCTGAAATTCCATCAATTCTCATGTGACATAAAGTTGAAAGTGATGTGACAGAAAGCTGGGAAACTTCAGCCAGCTGTCCCTTCTTTCTTCTCCAACTTATCTGGTCAAGAACCAAGAGTAGCCATGACCAAGCCATTAAAGCTCTTGAAACAACTTGAAATTAATTCATTTTCATACTAAAAATGTGTATTCTCTGGTTTATGGACCAAGTACATGAACTTCAAATAGAGAAACTTAGGGAAATGTGGTTTAGAGGGCACCAAGGGGATCCTCGCACAGTTTCCAGCAAGGGCTCCAAGATTGACACCTAGCTTGGGGTGATACAATCTGCCCTAGGGAGCTCTAATTCTAGCAGCAGCATAACCAAGATCATTAGCCTAAATCATGCTTTAATCCCATTAGCCAAGGCCAATCAGCATTCAATGCTAAGTCAGAATCTCAGCTGTTGTTACTTAAAACAGCAATAACCTTCTAAAAGTTGAGCTTACCACTCTTAGCTAAAATCCTAGGAACGATTCTCTAAGGATTTTCTGAAGATTGAGAAAGATTTAGCAAAGATTATTTGCTAATTGCCCCTTTAAACTCAACTATAAAGGGAAACTTTCCATTGACACTTATGTGGGAGACCAATAGACACTAAGATATACACCAAGAAAGAAGAACTCTTCCTTAACCTCTCTAATTGAGCCTTCTCTAAGCTCTGAAAAAGGTCATTGAGTTCTTAGTTTCAAGCTTAGAAATTAAGTTCCCCAACTCCTAGCTCACAAACACTCCTCATAGCTCTACTCATAAACACTTATTTACCCCCAACAGAAAGCCCCAACAGCTTTGCTATACACACTCTCTCTTACTAATACTACTTGAAATATTCCTCATTACTCACTATACTCACGAGCATGTTTTGGCACCATAATGATCTTGCTGCGCTAGTTGGGATTTCTCTCTCTCCCTTCATCTCACACTAAATTTTCCTCTTTATTTGTTATAATGGAATCCATGATATTTACTTATTCATTTACTGTTGAAGGTTATGATGTAACTGTTATTATAGAATTTTCCTCTCATATTGTTGTATTAGAAGACTCTTCTCCAGAGTTAACGGATGATGAGTTTGAAAAAGTAGATGTTTTCCTTAATCTGTGAAATAGCTAACAGCTAGAGGTTTATCCTATTTTATTTTACTTTACAGCTGGGACATTTTACTGCTGGGCTAGTTTACTACAGAAACACTTTACCGCTGGGCTATTTTCTGCAGAAACACTTTACTGTTGTGCTATTTCTAACAGTATGTTTTTTAACCATGCTGATGCTGTGCTATTTCTAACAGTATGTTTTTTAACCATGCCGACGTGTCTGCTGTAGGGATTGTTTATGGGTCACTCTTGTCAGTCTTAATCTAGGCCCAAGGCATAAAATATAGTGAATGCTTTGGATCTTCACCGATAGCCTTTGGGCCGTGCATTAAGCCCATTGTTGAGTTTCAGTTTAGGCCCCTTACCTAACATAAATCTCATTTTTCAGGAGTGAAACTTTTTTGTCCCCGACAACAGTGCATTAGGTTCTCCAATTAAATTCAAGCACATAGATGCATTGAATTTAATTGTCCTTAGAAAAGAAAAGTTCTGGCAATACTTCATTAATTAATGTCATAATCTGTTGTTAGGGTCATATTTTTGTATGTTGGCAAATTCGAGTTAGAATGCACTTTTTATGTATTTGAGTCTTAGTATATAGTTTCTAGAAGCTATTCAAGAAAAACTACTAGAAGATACAATCAAACTACCTAAAGTTTTTCTCATTTTAGTGATGCATCTACTGTCTTGATAGATAGCTTGACTCCAGTTGATCCATCAAGGTAACTTATACCATGATACTAGCTCGATAGTAGTTGATCGATTGATCTTTCAAAATTTGGAATTCTTAGTTTTGTTTATGATTGTAGGGATAAGGGCCCAAAATTATATATTGGGCCTTGGGGTTTGGTCAAGGATGTTGATCGGCCTGAGGACAAATAAACAATTGTGAGAGTATTAAGTTCAGAGTCCACTAAAGTGATATTTAAGTGGAAAGGTCGAGAAAGATGTTCTGAGGAGGAATATCTCCTTGGATAAGTCAAGCGCAGATTGAATGCATATCCTATCACTTAAAGTGACCTTCTTGGAAATTCCACTGCTAGGGACGAGCATTACGAACATACTGGAAGAATAGGAACTAGGAAATATCTGAGATAAAGTTGCTGCCACCATATTGAATGCACTACAGCTACTTTTCTAGCCACATTTATGTGGAGAAAACCCCTGAATAGTGTTGCCTTGGCTACCACAATTTACAGAAAGCCAAAAAGGGTGTCTAATGGGATAAGCACTCAAGTAGTGTCTCAAATGATCAACAAGTGTAATGTTAAGATAGTCCAAAAGGAACTATATAATGTAAGAGACCCTTCATGGATGGAGGATCGAGAAAGGATAGAAGAAAGCATTGAAGCAATCTAAATTGTATTTGTAATTGTTTCCAATTAATATATACTAGAACCTACCTTCTCGGACTGGACCGAGAGCGAATTTATTTAGATAAATTATTTTGGTTTTTGTTTGATTATCTTTCAAACCTATTTTATCCATTGTCCAATTCATTAGAGCCTATTTCTCCAACTCATTGCTAGGGATGAGCATTACGAACATATTGGAAGAATAGGAATTAGGAAATATCTGAGATAAAGTTGCTACCACCACATTGAATGCACTGCAGCTACTTTTCTGGCCACATTTATGTGGAGAAAACCCATAAATAATACTGTCTTGGCTACCACAACTTACAGAAAGCCAAAGAGGGTGTCTAATGGGACAAACACTTAAGTAGTGTCTCAAATGATCAACAAGTGTAGGGTTAAGATAGTCCAAAAGGAACTATATAATGTAAGAGACTCTTCATGGATAGAGGATGGAGAAAGGAGAGAAGAAAGCACTGAAGCAATCTAAATTGTATTTGTAATTGTTTCCAATTAATATATACTAGAACCTACCTTCTCGGACCGGACTGAGAGCGAATTTATTTAGATCAATTATTTTGGTTTTTGTTTGATTATCTTTCAAACATATTTTATCCGTTGTTCAATTTATTTGAGCCTAGTTCTCCAACCCATTGCTAGGGACGAGCATTACGAACATATTGGACGAATAGGAATTAGGAAATATCTGAGATAAAGTTGCTACCACCACATTGAATGCACTGCAGCTACTTTTCTGGCCACATTTATGTGGAGAAAACCCCTGAATAGTGCTGCCTTGGCTACCACAACTCACAGAAAGTCAAAGAGGGTGTCTGATGGGACAAGCACTCAAGTAGTGTCTCAAATGATCAACAAGTGTAGGGTTAAGATAGTCCAAAAGGAACTATATAATGTAAGAGACTCTTCATGGATAGAGGATGGAGAAAGGAGAGAAGAAAGCACTGAAGCAATCTAAATTGTATTTGTAATTGTTTCAAATTAATTTATACTAGAACTTACCTCCTTGGACCGGATCAAGAGTGAATTTATTTAGACCAATTATTTTGGTTTTTATTTGATTATCTTTCAAACCTATTTTATCCATTGTCCAATTCATTAGAGCCTATTTCTCCAACTCATTGCTAGGGATGAGCATTACGAACATATTGGAAGAATAGGAATTAGGAAATATCTGAGATAAAGTTGCTGTCACCACATTGAATGTACTGCAGCTACTTTTCTGGCCACATTTATGTGGAGAAAACCCCTGAATAGTGCTGCCTTGGCTACCACAACTCACAAAAAGTCAAAGAGGGTGTCTGATGGGACAAGCACTCAAGTAGTGTCTCAAATGATCAACAAGTGTAGGGTTAAGATAGTCCAAAAGGAACTATATAATGTAAGAGACCCTCCGTGGATGGAAGATCGAGAAAGGAGAGAAGAAAGCACTGAAACAATCTAAATTGTATTTGTAACTGTTTCCAATTAATATATACTAGAACTTACCTTCTCGGACCGGACCGAGAGCGAATTTATTTAGATAAATTATTTTGGTTTTTGTTTGATTATCTTTCAAACATATTTTATTCGTTGTTCAATTCATTTGAGCCTAGTTCTCCAACCCATTGCTAGGGACGAGCATTACGAACATATTGGACGAATAGGAATTAGGAAATATCTGAGATAAAGTTGCTACCACCACATTTAATGCACTGCAGCTACTTTTCTGGCCACATTTATGTGGAGAAAACCCCTGAATAATACTGTCTTGGCTACCACAACTTACAGAAAGCCAAAGAGGGTGTCTAATGGGACAAACACTTAAGTAGTATCTCAAATGATCAACAAGTGTAGGGTTAAGATAGTCCAAAAGGAACTATATAATGTAAGAGACTCTTTATGGATAAAGGATGGAGAAAGGAGAGAAGAAAGCACTGAATCAATCTAAATTGTATTTGTAATTGTTTCCAATTAATATATACTAGAACTTACCTCCTTGGACCGGATCAAGAGTGAATTTATTTAGACCAATTATTTTGGTTTTTGTTTGATTATCTTTCAAACCTATTTTATCCATTGTCCAATTCATTAGAGCTTATTTCTCCAACTCATTGCTAGGGATGAGCATTACGAACATATTGGAAGAATAGGAATTAGGAAATATCTGAGATAAAGTTGCTGCCACCACATTGAATGTACTGCAGCTACTTTTCTGACCACATTTATATGCAGAAAACCCCTGAATAGTGCTGTCTTGGCTACCACAACTCACAGAAAGTCAAAGAGGGTGTCTGATGGGACAAGCACTCAAGTAGTATCTCAAATGATCAACAAGTTTAGGGTTAAGATAGTCCAAAAGGAACTATATAATGTAAGAGACCCTCCATGGATGGAGGATCTAGAAAGGAGAGAAGAAAGCACTGAAACAATCTAAATTGTATTTGTAACTGTTTCCAATTAATATATACTAGAACTTACCTCCTCGGACTGGGCTAGGAGCGAATTTATTTAGATCAATCCTTCTGGTTCTTGTTTGATTATCTTTCAAACCTATTTTATTCGTTGTCCAATTCATTAGAGCCTAGTTTTCCAACCCACTCTCTACAAATTTATTGTGTTAGGCTCATTGGGCCTGTATCCCTTTACATCTTGGATTTGGGTTTCAAAACATGTCCATACAATGATGATGTGACAATCTTGGGATTTGTGTAACTAGGTATCAAGACTACTTAAATTGGGATTTGTTGAGGCAATTTTAACCATCATAACTTTTTATTTTATTTTAATTTTATTTTTTAGTGTAAAAATATGACATCTCATATCTCCTTGACTTTCGTTTAAGGAAAGAAATTATTCAAGTAACTAAGAATATATCTAAATATCAATATATCTAAATAGATATAATAGAATTGCAAAATTTGAATAGAGATTGTTTAGATATGTTAAGTAGTCTCATGAGTTCATCACAATTAATATGATTTTGAGGATGTGATATTCATAACAATAATGAAAAATAGAGGAGAGATTTAAATTTAAGTAATAAACTAAAAAAAAAATAAAATCAATAAAGAGTTACAATAAAAAGAGAGAGTATTCTACTTTGTTTTTGTCATTCACACTGTCTAGTTATAATAAAACCCATATTCTTTGTAGGTTTCAGTTAGTTCAGTTGATAAAGTCTCTGATAGTTGAATAAGAAATTTGTGATTCAATTCCTGTTTATACTAAAAACTGATTGATGTCTTAGTTAGAATTATTATCAGAAGCGGACATCACAGGTTAAAACTATCTCATTAAAAAAAAAAAAAAAAAAAACCCCTCATTCCTCATTCTAATTGGCCAAACACGCCCTCCCCCATTCTCCCCAATCACTGTACTTTTCCCCCTTCCCCACTTTCTCTTCACTCTCCAAAAGCTCTCTCTCTCTCTCTCTCTCTCTGACATACACATAAGCGAATGTGACTACCCCTAACGAACCGCCAAATGTCTTCACCAGAACAAGCCCTAGCCTCTCTCCTCTCCCAACTCGCCCTCTCCTTCGATGGCGCCGTCTTGGGCATAGCCTTAGCCTACGCCGCCGTGCGCTCCCTCCTCAAATTCTCCGCCACCTCTTCCTCCCTCAACAAAATCCTCAAAGCTCCCTCCGTCGCTCACGTGTCCGAACTCTGCTCCATCCTCGCCGTCCACGACGACCGAGACTCCTCCTCCTCCCAGCCGTCCGATCATCATCATCATCAGAAACTCGTTGTCCTACGTGGCACCGTCGAGGCCAAATCGGCCGTCGATTCTAGTTGGAAAGCCTTCAAGCCTAATGTCCTCTTATCTCAAGAGTCCGGTGACAAAGCCGTCGTCGTTCAACGAACCAAAACGGTGCGTTTTACTTTCTATTTTTTATTTATCTTCTAGAAGCTTCTGTTTGATTAATAGTCTGTTTGGTTAGTGAGAAAGTAGAAAAAAGCAAAGGAAAACGAACTTTTTAACGGGGAGAGATATCGAATTGTGTTTAGAATTATGTTGGATAAAAAGTAAATTTTTTTTTTTTTTTTTGGTTTTATTATTGTTATCAATAATTAATTAGTGTTTCTGTTTCTGAAATTTGTGTTTGCTTGCTGAGAAAGTCAATATTCGTGTTTGGGAGCTCAGAGTGTTTAGTTTTTTTTTTTACTTTGTTTTGATAAGTAATTAACTTTATTTATATGAGGATTTTACTTGATGTTCATGATGATGAATACAAAGAAACTCAAATTATATAATGAATCAAACGGAAAAGCTCATAGAAGTATGAAATTCAAGAATGGAATTACTATGTGTAAAATCCCCAAGCCCTATTTTAAGAAGAAAATATATAAATTTTTCTATGAAGTTTGCTTAAGATAACTTAAAATTCTGAAGATAATAAATTAGGAATTTAGGATAAGCCATTTTCGAAGTAGACTAACTTAGTCAAGAAGAAGATAGGAAATGTTTTCTGGACCCTTCATCTTACCATACAAATTTGTGTTCAAATTATCAAGTTATTTGTATATCGAGATTTGTGCCTGATGTCTTGATAAAATAATATCAATTTGCATTGGATTCAAGGTAAGATAACACATGGAAAATGATATATATCATGTACACAAATATCAGAGACATTTCATACTGACTGTGTCATACGATAAATGATGCAATACAATAGACATCACAGCCTGCCTATTGTTGGATGATAAAAAGTCAATTTTAAACCCTTCACTTATTAAAAGAAAAAAAAAAATCAGAGAAATCATCTCAATACTAATTCAAGACTAGAAGCAGTTAACTCTTTTATTGTTCTTTATACAATATCTTTCAGCTTTTAGTGACACAGAATACAAGAGGCTCATTTGTAGACTTCAAATCATCTTTAAAATAGGGTACAAAATTTTTTGTCCAATCTAATAAATGCAGTCTGTTGGCTTTTTCAGTTAGCAGGAATTCTTAATTTTATGTTTATTGGCATTAGATTAGGTTTAATAAGTTTTAACTGTGGGGCATCTCTACAATTTCCAGCATCTATTGACATGTGCTGTACACATGGAAAATCTCTTCTTTCTTTCAATTTTACAAGAAACATAGCCCACTTAGTTTGGATCAAGTTGTTTTATCAAGACCTTATGACCTAGGATAGCACCAACAAATCAATAAATAGAATGCATTCTGAGTTGTGACATTGCATTAGTTTAGTGGCGTTGAATTTGTCAAACATATATCAATTATTCCTCATTTTTTATTGTGTTCTGTGTGTTGTTTTATCAGACGATATGTAAGAAGAATAGGAAGGAGAAATTAGAGCTGGCAGAGCACATGCTATCTGGAAAGGCAGATCCCAACCTTCCCATTCTAACTAAGGTAAACTCAGCTTTAATCGTATTTATTTACATATATAATCATTTTTTTCCTAGGTTACTTGGCCATACTTAATGCTTTAATTACTTCCACTGATTTTGCATATGTTCTGTTTATTTCATTGTTGATCTTATGGGCCAAATGTACATAAAAGTATCTAAGCAAAGGCATCTCATCAACTCACTATTATAGCCTCTTAAATTTAAATGTTAATGTCATACACATATTACTTGCATATCTTTTATGCTCTAGAAGCATTTTTTTTGTCTCTATGCTTTGAATATTTGCCATAGATTAACTTTGTTTTCTAAACCCCAATGAATTGGCCTAATGGTTTCCAAACCTCATGTGATTCATGAGGTCCTGGATTCAAGTCTCTTAGCAAGCACTAAAACAAAAAAAGAAAGAAAAAATCTCTGATTATGAGGCCTCACATAGATAGAGTCAAAGCGAACTTACAAAATGTAGGTAACTTAGTATATACAAAGGGAAATAATACTTATCAAAAAAAATATACAAAGGGAAATAAAATTTTAGCTTCTATGTAACACCATGCATGAGTCCATGAAGCTAAGGGAGAATTGCAACTTTGTTTTCCATGTTAATGTGCTGTTATTTGGGTGAAGAAAACGCTGCTAATTTGGGGTGAGATGGATAATATCTTCCCAGTATTCCTGGCCCATCAATTGCAAAGGTAATATTTTTCCTCCTTTTATCAACTTAAGAATTTAAGCCCAATTTTCAAGTTACATGGTTTATTCTCTTATAGGCACTTGGGACCAAAATCAAGGCTAGCAATACTCAAGGACAGTGGTCTTGCAGTTAATATTGATTCGCCTAATATGGTGAATGAATTGATAAAATCATTTGTTTTGGGTTGATCTAAGTTTGATGTGCCAACTTAGAGTTTATATGTGAGAGAATTCCACTTCAAGTTTGTACTGCAACTTATATTTGAATGGTCCACATGGAGTTTCCATGATTTTAACTTGTGCAAGTTCGCTATATAAAAGAAAAGACACAGGAAGCAAATATACAAAGAAGTGGGGTATTATTTATAATTTATGCAGTTTGTGAACAAGAAAAAATCAATTATATGGCTAATAGTTTGCCTAGCTTGCAGCTTAGTGGTCCAATTAGTCCTCACTTTCATTTACACTTGATATAACAGTCTTGGACATCTTTATTGATTATAGCCAATTTTGTTGGTTTAGCTAGTCTAGACATGCTGTGATAAGTACCAGTTTAAAGTATACAGTTAAAGACGAGAAGAGTCAAGGAAACACTTAGTGTAAAATATCGCAGCCACAGGGATCCCAAGTATTAACCTTTTGATTAGTTTTGTTCAACTTAATTATGTTTCAATGGCTTCTAACTCTCTGAGTTTGCTTACCACATATTTGAACCTATGAGATCTAAACAAAAATGGCGCATTTTTTCAATACAAAATCCTAGTACTACATATTATATATGCAAATGGCATACCTCAGAGGGGTGTAATAGGCAATAGTGTGCTGTTAAAAAAGAGAGAGAAAAATCTACTAAGGATGTCTCATTGTTTAAACTAGAATCTCTACCTTTATCTAGCTTCAAATATAGTTAATGTCACTTCATTTATAGTACAAGAAGCTCCTCCTGTGACTGAATCCAATTTTTTGGAAGGTCTTCTGAAAATGAAAGCAGGTTGTTTAGGAAAAGGAAGGGCTCTTTCACTACTCAGCATGAGATGAACTGCAAACATAGTTGGTCGATCCACTACTTCTTCTTGTACACATAACAGCCCAACTTGAATGCATCTCAAGACTTCTTCGGAAACACATGACTCCTTTATTGATGAATCAACTACATCCAAAGCTCTATCTTCTCTCCATAGTTCCTAGACCTGTGTGGTTGGTTGCATTATCTATAAAAAGCTGTACTGTAAATGCAAATGGTAGAAGATTGTTATTTTCTATTACTGACATGCCCTATTAACGTTAGGGAAGGATGCTCTTGATAAGAATCACTATTCTTCTTGCCACTTACTATCTCCAATAAGATGACACAAAAACTAAAGACATCTGATTTTATTGAAAACTTTCCAAATATTGCATCCTCTGTTGACATATAACTAATGCAGGTAAACATTATCCATAGTAATCTTGAAGTTTTCATAATGCTTTAATTTCTTTGTATGTGTGCAGGTGTGCAAGTCTAGTGTGTGTGTGTGTTTGTGTGTGTCTACAATTTGAATGTTTTATACTTACTATGTTTCGACAACTTTGGATGTCTTTCTTGAGTTTGGCCCTCTTTGAATATACGGGCCATGCCGAAATCTGAAATCTTGGGATTCATCTTTGCATCTAGTAGGACATTGCTGTCTTTAAGATCCCTATAGATAATCTATAATCTTGAATCTTGATGAAGATACAAAATCCCCCGAGCAATCCCAATGATGATTTCAAAGCGTTTACTCCAATCTAAGAATGAACTTGTATGATTTGCAATAAAATTTTGCTCAGGTATACTCAAAATGTGATGTTGAAATATGTGGTTCTAGGTACTTCAAACATATTCTTTTTTGCACGTGTAATAAAGGCGCATAAAATATGAAGACCATAGATTTTTAGAAAGAATACATACCAAAAATAAAAGAGTCTAAACTTTTGTTGGGCATGTATTCATAAATAAGCATCTTTTCTTCCTCCTGAATGCAACAACCTAATAGTTTAACAAGATTCTTGTGTTGAAGTTTCGCAATCAACATAACTTCATTTTTGAATTCTTCTATTCCCTGTCCAGAACTCTTGGAAAGCCTTTTTACAGCTAGTTGTTGTCCATTTGATAATTGGCCCTGAAATCATAACCCAAACTTAAGCTTACTCATGACTATTATTTTAAAGCAACAAAGCTTTATCTGCATCTATAATAGAGAATGGACAACATTGGTCCCTGCTGTGCGCTCTGTAAGAATGATATTGAATCGAGTGCTCATATCTTTTTCCTCTGTCATGTGGCAAGAGCAATTTGAAACTCTGCTTGCTGGGGTTTTAGAGCTGATTGAGTCAATCTCAACGACCCCAAAGACATCATCAAGCTTATCTTGGACCCCCCTAAATCCACATGTCCTTCAAATGAACTCTGGTTTGTATCTCTGAACATGGCAGTCACTTAAGATGAGATTTGGTGGTTAAGAAATCATGTTCTATTTAATGGAGGAGAGATTGATTTCCAGACACCCTCACAGAACATCCTCTCTAGAGGCCTTGAGCTATATCAAGAATCTTTGCTCCAAAGGCCTTTCCACACTCTCCCCAGCCTGTCCCAACCTGGTCCCCTCCCCCCCTGAATTGGATCAAAATTAATTCTGATGCAGAGCTGAACTCCTCCACAACAACTTTGGCATCTGTTGCACGAGATCATAGAGGTGATGCTGTTAAAGTCTGGTCCAAACATGTCAAAGTTTGTTTGCCTATCCAAGCTGAAGCATCCGCCATTCTCTGGGCAGTGGAGCTTGCAATCAAAGAGCAGTGGAACCTCGTCTGTTTTGAAGGAGATGCCAAGGCCTGTTTTGACCCTCTATCATCCCTTGACCTTCCTCCTGATTGGACTAGCAATACCATAATCAATGATATCCATAATCTTGCTCGTTCCTTTTCTTGTTGCAAATTTTTTTGGGTTAGGAGAAGTTGTAATGCAGCAGCTCATGCTACTGCCAAATTTGGTTTACTTTCTAGTCCTTTATTGTATTTTAAAAGGGTAATCTTCCTGAGGTCATCGAGTCTGTTTGTAAAAATGATTACCCCATTTGTTCTGTTTCTTGAGTTTCAATATCATTGCAGATTATCAAAAAAAAAAAAAAAAAAAAAAAAAAAAGGTCCTACCTTACAGTAATGGAATATAAAACAGATAAAAATGCGCAAGATATCTACAATGTCTATGAATTGTAATTGTACCTTAAATACAGGGCCAAAATCACCTTGCCCAAGTTTGTTGGTAGGAGAAAAATTTTCTGTGGCAGCAACTATGCAGCTTAGATCGAAAATCAGTAAATCTGGATGTGTACCACTATTCTTGAGCTCATTCCTCTCAGAAAAGCCTTCAGCACTCGCAAATTTTGATGATTGATTGTGCACTGTACTCTTCACTGTCCCTAAACATAATTGAGAGAGATTGCTTAATACGACTTTGTAATTGAGCATCTATATAATATAGCTCACATCATGTGGAGGACTAATCTAAATGACTCCTGATATATGAAACATTTTGTCATAGTTGAGCCGAACACATGTATATGTGAACAATACAAAGTACTAGTGATTTTGTTTACCCTTTGTTTTTTTCTTCTTCATTAGCCAAATATAGGCTAGTAAGAATATCAGAAACATTGGCACAGCAATAGACACTAATGCTATAGCCAGCTTCCTCTTCTTGCTAAGAGAACCTTTGGATTTCCTTATATACTTAATTGAAGGAAAAAAAAAAAAAAGTAAAAAAAGAAAAAGAAAAGAAAGAGAGTATGAGGAAAACATGATTTAGATATTGAAAAAGAGAGAATGAAACTTTCAAGAAAATGCTTGCAAGTGAAGAATGCTACCTAACTCAGTCGCATCCACACGAACATTTAGTTCCGACCCTTCTTCTGTAAACTGTAAAATGTCCATTAATTCACCATACCATGCCAAGCATCCGGTTCCCTTCCCATCAATATTCATGCTGGTAAAAGCTGTGCAAGAACAATTCGTCAAGCATGCCTGCTCACACTCTGAGCTACTCATACGATTCGTCAAGCTGCATCAATTGATGAATCGGGAATGTTCTAACACTCCAATTTAACAAAACCTTCTCCATTTTTACACATAGACAACCCCGAGTTCTTCCTCACACAACCCTCAGAACCATCTCTGAGATACCAATCCCTTGGAGACTTAGGCTCATACCCTGGCAGACACATGCACTCAAACTTATTAATATTATCAGGATTGCATTTACTATACGGACCACATTGCCCATACTTGTCACACCGGTATTTAGGTGCTGACCATTGTTCCTTCCACTGATGAACACCATCATCCCACATAAGTTTCTGAACCAATCCAGTGTTGTCCAACACTACTCTTGTCATGATAGAAGGGTCATCATCAATGTAGTTGGAATATATTTCATCTTGGCTGTAAACAAAAAAAAAAACTTTTGACCTGATAAGCTTGTTGCAGTGGATACATTATTGCATGGCCAAAATGCATTTCTCCAATATGGGGTTGAACCGTTGTACAAAAACACTTGTGGAGAGCCATTATGATTCATCTTATAGCTATAGTTTCCAGTTCCAGGGTCTTCTTTTGACTTCCAAGATGTTAGGAACATATTAATCCCAGTTTTAAGATTCAAACCAATCTTCAAGTTTGGTAGTTGAGTATCCGTAGGATAGTGAAAGCTCTGCCACACCTTTTTGTTTTTGTCCTGGACTAATACCAAATTTCCTGAATCATGAAGCTGAGCTACCAAGGAGGTTGTCACTTGGTCTTGGACAAAAACAGTTGTAGACCAAAGTAGACGGTTATTACTCTCATGGAGGACAAGGTCTCCATATTGGTTGATTGAGAGTACTCCAGAAGAATCAGTAATAGGATCGTTCCAATTTGCAACCCACACAACAGTTTGTGGTGTCACTTTGACATACCAAATGCCAAGATACCTGTAGCTAGAGGTTCCAGGGCTGAAGAAGCCTAGGGCAAAAATGTTGTGTTTGGAAATCAAAGATTGGCCGTCCTTGATGGATTGGTTTGTTGTTAAGGTGTCAAGGGAAGTGCAAAATTTGAAGAAGAGAATGATTAGAATCAAAGACTTGAACATTTTTTTTTCAGCACATCCTTGTTTGTGCAAATGGTTTCTTAACATGGAACATTTTTATTTTTATTTTTTGTGGTTGAGACCCCAAAAAAAGAAGGTTTGGCTAAGGATTGTGCATATGGACTGAGAATTCTCTGGTCGTAATTTTTCAGCGAACGCTTTTGATGACTATCATAACTATTATTTAATACATTTTGAATATCATTTCTTTTTAGTTTTACTTTTAGTGCAACTTGATGTACTCGCTGATCAGCTCCTATAGCTGGATGCATCAAACAGGTTGAATATTGTGGCACACACTGTGCCGGCTGAACAGTGGAGCAAGAAATGCGGTCGCCTAGGGCCCCAATTAAAAAAAAGGCCTCCAAATTTTAACCAATAAGGTTATTTATAATCATTTCTCAAAAAAAAAAAAAAGGTTATTTATAATCAATAAATAAAATAATAGTTTTTTACTAGACGAAAAATAAATAAAAAATAGAGAAAAATGCAACGTCCATAATATTTTTTACAACACTTTTACAATTATGCTAAGTAGTAGGTTGTTACAACCTGTTATTGATGGCAAAAAAATAATTATAGTGATATTTTCAAAGAGAAAAAAAAATGCAACTTAAAACTTAGGATTTGTTGTAAAAAAATATTGTGAATGTTGTACTTCTAAAAAAAATGAGAATAATAATAAGAGTTTAATTAGCAAACTTTTACTAGTTCTCATCTAAGTCCACCACTAACACCAATTTTTTTACTTACTATTATCAATCTACCATATCAACAAGTATGAAAAATTTTTTCAATTTTTTTCTTTTTATAAAATTTCTAAAAAGAGAAAAAATTCTATGTAGTTTTTGTTAATTAGTAGTAATTTTGCATATAAAACAGATAATTAATTTTCACCTTATGCCCCCAAAAACATTAAGCCGCTCACAAGAGCCTAGTTCAACAGACTATCGGTCTTGGCTTTATTTGTATGGGACCACAATGTTTTTGTAACAACGGTCATGAGCAAACAAATCCAGACTTGGGGTTTCACTGGTGGTTCTGTGAAAATTCCATTCTTTGGCCATCATATTCTGCTTCGAGCCGCATCTTTAATGATGTTGCACATATCACAATAGACCGTGTAAAAAAAAAAAATTGTAAAACATATTGAGTTTGTATCAATACTCAAAAGTGTTTTCGAGGCAGGGCTACCCATCCTGCCTTGAGTTAATAATGTATTGTTAAAATGATGATTGATCTTGGGCTAGCATTAGCTAATTCAGTCGGGCCTTGCTAAGGACTGAAATAGAAGCTACTGGTGATACACCGGGACATTAGTCATCTAGTAAACTTTTTTTCTTTTATATTTGTTGGCCTAAGGTTTTATGGCCTGTTTGGATGGAGGGGAGAAGGAGGGGGAGTGGAGGGGAGTAGAGTAGAGTTAGCTAAAAGTAAGTTAATTTTGTGTTAAATCTATTCTACTTTACTCTACTCTACTCCCCCTCCCTTCCCCTCAATTCAAACAGACTATTAGGGTATCACGCCCTCAAGATGTTGCATATGCACTCTCCTCATTGAGAATGAATAATGATCTACCTTTTTAGATACATGCAGCGAGCTCTCTTCCAACAAATGGGTCTCATAGATCATGGGAGCCTCCTATTGTGAATGACTGTTACATATATGGGATTGAGCACCATGTTTAATTGCTCTCAATGATAGAGATTGGGAGTTGAAAAAAGCAACTTTTAATCTCAATATTGAATAAAAAAAGTTAGAAGAAGTAAAAAATTTTAAAGTTAAAATCTGAAGAAGTAAAAATATTTTGTGAGAAGAATGAGAGCAATTGGATCAGGTGCAATACCTTAGATTACTATGAGTCTGTTTGGGATCCGCTTATTTTGATAAAACTGAAAACTTTTTGTTGAAAATACTGTAGAAAAAGGTAAAAGTTAGCTAAAATAGTATAGTGAGACCCATGAATAGTACCAAAAAGTGCAATGGGACCCATGAATAGTAGCAAAAAGTGAAGTGAAACCCATGAATAATAGCAAAAATAAACTGAATAATAAAATAAGTTCGCAAAATTAATTATGCCAAACGAACACTATATATGATATATTTGTATCTCAATCCACATATATGATATATTTGTAACAAGAGATAGCATCTCGTTGAGGAGAGGCATATTTTTATTTTATTTTATTTTATTTTTATAGTTGGAAAAAGAAAAAAAGAAAAAAAATAGGCCCTAAAGAATTTTTGTTAGATTTGGCCCCTTCAAATGAAACTGATTGGCTCCCCAAGTCTCCTTCTTTCATTCAAAATTTATTCAACTATGTTGACCTTTTGGTAGTTTTTTTTCCATCTCTTCTTCCCCAACATGTCATCACACAAGCCCAACTTTTATAATTTTTACTATGGGGCTATAGCTTCCTTTATAGAAGGTTATTACTTCACCTTTTCAATTTGTATTTTCCACCTACCTCATCACTCATAGTGAAAGTGTTCCTTAATCTCTCTACTCCTCCATTTCTTCTTCACCTTTTTCATTTCTATTTTACATCAAATTCTATTCATTTTATCTAACTTCAAATTCTATTTCTATTTATTTATATTATGGTTGATAATTTTTTTTTTCTTCCTCTTATTTGTTAATCCAATTGATAGTCTAATTCATCATTTATAATTAGTATTTCATAAAAACATACTAAAACAACCATACTGAAGTATGCTTTGGTATGACAAACACATCTAATACTAGATTAGATGCATAAATCTTCATAGTCCAATATAGGGCACCATTAATCTTATTTGAAAAATCTCATACGCATGCCAAAACTAACAAATTTGTCTAGTAATGAGTGGGTCACACACACACACACACATACATATATATATATATATATCTTGTGAATCAATATGATCATTTAGTCTTGGCCACCTCCCCCCCCCCCCCCCCCAAGGAAAAATTTCTAGCTCCGCCCCCTACATAAGTACCATATGAGCCAAATGGTTCAATGGTTGTCATGTAGTATAACATTGATGGGCCTAATTGGTGAATGGATTGATAAAATCATTTGCTTTAGGTTGCTGTAAGTTTAATGCATGAAGTTAGGATTTATATTCCATGTACTTCCAATTCATGTATGTACTGCACCATATATTTGAAAGAAAGAAAAAGTTTGATTTCAAAATTTCAAATTCAAATATGTTTAGAGTTATTTTGGTCTAACCTATAATGTAGTGATTAAAGAGACCATTTATATATAGTTTTAATTACATGACTTTTCTAATGAATTATGTGACTTGTTTAAATAATACACATTGATAGTCTTATAATTCGTCATGTAATGAGTTGAAATAAATAGCTACAAACATGTTTGGAGCCAACTTTTGTTCTTTGAATGACCCTACGAAGGTAATATGATTTTAATTTTTCAACTTTTGGGTTGCAGGAAAAGACATTACGCTTGGTTTGAAGGAGACCTGGGGAAAAAAAAAAGGATAAAAAAAGAAGAAATGAAAAGAAAAGAAGAAGATATTAGGCAGCAAAGACACTAAGAAGTGGGATGTTTTTATGTACTCAGAACTTGGGGCATTTTTTTGAATTAATTAAAAGTCAATTGGCATGACTAATAGTTTCCCAAGCTAGTTTGCAACTTAATGGTCCAGTTTTGCCTCATTTTAGTGTGTGTTTTTGAATCCAGGATATCATAGAAACACCAGAATGTGCTTACTAATTGAACTACAAGTCTCTTATAAAAGTGTGTTGTCTAAGTCAAATATAAAAAAGGTTCAAAAAAGGTATTGTTAGTTTATGTTAATGGTATCCTAAAAAATCACATAGAGTTGACCCATTTTATTTATTTTGCTCTTCATTATCATTATTTAGGCTAAGAGATCAATTTATTTATGATGTAAGCGGAGGTTTGAATCTTAGATGTCTTATTCAACAACAAGAGATTTTATCAGTTGAGCAAACTAGAACCCACATATAAATAGATGACCCAATTTATAAAAACGATCAATGTGGATAAGTGTTACCTAATTGATTCAAGCATTAAAATAACTAGTCGCAAACTCACGCGATGTGTGGGAATAGATAATTACTTTGTAATTTTGATATAAGCATAATTTGTTCTCTTAAATTTGTTGAAAATAATTTGCTCTCCCTAAAAATTTAGAGAAATGTTGTGTCAACAATAATTTCACAACTCTTCCACAACAAATCATATGTAGCAGGTTGTTATTGGTGGGCAAAAAAGTAATTTCAATGATAGGTTTAAATTATAAATGATAACAACTTACCAACTATAACTTGTTGTGAAAACGTTGTAGACGTAGTAGCATTTCTAAAAAAATAAACAATTTCTAAAATTATTTTTCATCTTTCTATCTCAAAAAAAAAAAAAAAAAAACCATTCTATTATTTTTTGGGTGTATTTGATTGATATTTATCAATTTTAAGGCGGTTCATATTCCTCTAATTTATGTTATAGTGCATTATGTTTTCCTAATTTTTTTTCTTTACCGCTAAACTTTTTAAGTTTCAAAATTTTTATTCAAAATTCCCATTCTCTTAAAAGATATTATCATGATAATCAAATCTTATCACAAAAATATCTTTGATATTAGTCAAATAACTGATAGGCACATTTAAATACATAACCAAGATTGTGTTTTGATATAAATTCAAATTCTCACTTTCAAAATAACTAAGTATTAGCTCAAACAAAAATTAAATCAAAACAATAAGAAGAAGAGAGAGGACTTGTGATAGGAAACTCAATTCAATTCAATTGGTCTTCTTCATATTTTATATATCCAAATTCAATTTCTTCATATAGCCAAGCATACATTTTCGTGGAATTTCTCACATCCAATTGGTCTTCATGGATTTTGAGGCTTTGTCCAAACTTGGATAATCTTTTACCTTAGTCTTTTTTTTCGGTTGTCTATTGCTACCTTATATAGTTTTAAACGTGTCATTTGATTTAAATTTTTTTTTTCCATTGACATCAAATTCTGCAGTTTTGGCAAACAGCAAAGGCATCCCATAATAATTATCTAAATTTGTTACCATTCAAAACCAAAAAGAGTAACATATCTTGTACTAAGTTATGCATCTACATTCATGCCACAAATATATGTACATACAACAAAACTGATTATGCTACGCATATACAAAGAGAATTATTTATCCATAATGGTGAATACCTTACACAAATACACATAAGAAGTATTGATCAGTAGAAAAAAAACTCATCCATGATTGACGACCACATAAACTATAGTAGTAAGACCCTGTTGTGATTCTTTTAATGTATTCTTCACCATGGCTTTGAGATTTTTTTGGTTGGTTTATGGGAACCAATGTTGTTGGCACTTGAGATCTCTGATGACACATCACCAACAAAATTAATCTAGAAAACTTGAAGAATATGGGGGAGAAAAAAAAAAAAAAAAAACCTCACTTTAGAGGGACTTTACAAATTTATAGAAGTAGCATATTTTGTACTAATTTATGCATCTACATTCATGTCACAACTAATATGTACACACAACAAAACTGATCTATGCTATGCATATACAAAGAGAATTATTTATCCATAATGGTGAATATATCACACAAATACACATAAGAGGTATTGATCAGTGGAAAAAATACTCATTCATGATTAACGACCACATAAACTATAGCAGTAAGACCTTGTTGTGATTCTTTTAATGTATTCTTTATCATGGCTTAGAGATTTTTTTGGTTGGTTTATGGGAACCAATGTTGTTGGACCTAAGATCTCCGATGACACATCACTAACAAAATTAATCTAAAAAACTTAAAGAATATGGTCGAGAACAGCCAAAAAAAAAAAAAGGTTTTTTTTTTTTTGGTTGAATTCTAATAGTGTAGCAATTGAACACTTTTCATAACTACTTGATTGGGGAGAGGGAGAGTCATAGAGTTGAAGGAAATTTGATTATTATCAAATTGGGTTTGATGGAATAATAAATGGCAAAAGATGGGTTTGATGGAATAATAAATGATGTGGCAAAAGGAACAATAAATGCTACACTTTAGCTTTTAGATATATATATATATATATATATATATATATATATATATATATATATATATATATATATAGATGGGTTTGATGGAATAATAAATGGAAAGTTGAAAAGTTAGGAAACGTTAATTAAGAAATGAAGTTTTTTTTTTGTGTGGATGTGATGGAGTAATAATTAGGAAAATGTTAATTTGCAAAAGGAAGGAAAAGAAAAAGAAAAAAAAAAAAAAGAAAGTTAGTGGGATTGATGATGTGGCCGCTGATGTGACTCAACTGGAGCGTAGTAACAATAAATGCTACACTTTAGTTTTTAGATATATATAGATAAGTTGAAATACCTTAGATGCTTCAGTGTCTAAATTATTATTATTTTCCAATTCAAAAAAAAGTTTAGATGTCTCCTTAACTCTATGAGTTTACTTACCACTTACTTGAATCTACAAGATCAAAACACAAATGAGACATTTTTCAATAAGAAATCGTAGTGCTATGCATGCAAATGGCATAAGTTAGAGGTGTGTAATAAAATTGGTAAAAGATGTGCTGTTAGAAAACAAAGAGAGAAAACTCGACTAAGGATGTGCCATTGTTTAAACTAGAACCTTTACCTTTATGTAGCTTCAAATTTAGTTATTGTCACTTCATTTATAGAACAAGAAGCTCCTCCTATGACCGAGTCCAATTTTTTGGAAGGGCTTCCTAAAATGAAGGCAGGTTTTTTAGGAGAAGGAAGAGTTGTTTCACTACTCAGCATAAGATTAACTGCAAACATAGTTGGTCAATCCACTACTTTTTCTTCAACACATAATAGACCAACTTTAATGCATCTCAAAACTTCAACAGAAACATATGACTCCTTTGTCGATGAATCAACTATATCCAAAACTCTATCTTCTCTCCATAGTTCCCAAACCTGTGTGTTTGTAGCATTATTTATAAAGAGATGTACTATGAATGCAAATGGTAAAAGATAGTGGCTCTTTGTTACTTACATGCCCTATCAAATTTTGAGAAGGATGCTCTTGATAAGAATCACAATTCTTCCTGCCACTCACAATCTCCAATAATATGACACCAAAACTAAAGACATCTTATTTTGTTGAAAATTGTCCAAATACTACATACTCTGGTGACATGTAACCACTGCAGATAAACAGTATCTTAGGTAATCTTAACGTTTGCATAATGCTTTATAACTATAGATGTGTTCAAGCATGCAAGTTTAAGTGTGTGTAGTCTTGCATGTGTACTATACTTACTATGTTCCAACAACTTTGGTTGTCTTATCTTGAGTTTGGTCCTCTTTGAATATACGAGCCATGCCAAAATCAGAAATCTTGGGATTCATCTCGGCATCTAATAGAACATTGCTGGCTTTAAGATCCCTATGGATTATTTTTAGTCTTGAGTCTTGGTGAAGGTACAAAATTCCCCGAGCAATCCCAAGGATGATTTCAAAGTGTTTCTTCCAATTTAGGAATGATGCTCTTGTATGATCTACAATAAGATTTTGCTCAAGTGTGTACCAAATATTATGTAATAGTGTTGAAATATGTGGATTTAGGAACTGCAAATATATATATATATATATATATATATTTTTTTTTTCCCCTTTTTGCACATATATAATAAAAGAACATAAAACATGAAGGCAAAGATTTTTAGCAAGAAGACATACCAAAAATAATAGAGTCTAAACTTTTGTTGGGCATGTATTCATAAATTAGCATCGTTTCATCCTCTTGAATGCAACAGCCAAACAATTTGACAAGATTCTTGTGTTGAAGTTTTGCAATCAACATAACTTCATTTTTGAATTCTCCTATTCCTTGTCTAGAACTCTTGGACGGCCTTTTTACAGCTATATGTTGTCTATTAGATAATTGGCCCTGCAGTCATGACCCAAACTTAAGCTTCTCAGGAATATTATTTCAAAGCAACAAAGCTCTATCTGTTTCTTCAATAACTTTGGTCGTAGGTTATAGTAATGGAATATAAAACAGATAAAAATGAGTAACAATGTCAATGAATTGTAATTGTACCTTAAATACAGAGCCAAAACCTCCTTGCCCAAGTTTGTTGGTAGGAGAGAAATTTTTAGGGGCAGCAACTATGCAGCTTAGATCGAAAATCGGTAAATCTGGATGCGTACTACTGTCCTTGAGCTCATGCCCCTCGAAAGAAACTTTGGTACTCGCAAAATTTAATGATTGCTTGTGTACTTTTCTCTTCACTGTCCCAAAACATATTTGAGAGACATTGCTTAATATAACTATGTAATTCAGGATCTATATAATATAGCTCACATCATGTGGAGGACTAATCTAAATGACTCCTGATATATGGGACATTTTGTCATAGCTGAGCCGAACACATGTATATGTGAACAATACAATGCACAAGTGACTTTATTTACCTTTTGTTTTCTTCTTCTTCGCTAGCCAAATATAGGCTAGTAAGGATACCAGAAACATTGGCACAACAATAGACACTAATGCAATAGCCAGCTTCCTCTGCTTGCTAAGTGAACCTTTGGATTTCCTTATATACTCAACTGAAGGAAAAAAAAAAGAAAAAAAAAAAAGAAAAGAAAATGAAAAAGAGAGAATGAAACTTTAAAGAAAATGCAAGCAAGTGAAGAATGCTACCTAACTCAGTCGCATCCACACGAACGTTTAGGTCCGACCCTTCATCTGCCAACTGTAAAATGTTCATTAATTCACCATACCATGCCAAGCATCCGGTTCCCTTCCCATCAATATTCATGCTGGTAAAAGCTATGCAAGAACAATTCGTCAAGCATGCCTGCTCACACTCTGAGCTACTCATACTCATGCCTACCCAAGCTGCATCAAGTGATGAATCGGGAATGATCAAACGCTCCAATTTAACAAAACCTTCTCCATTTTTACACAGACAACCCCGAGTTCTTCCTCACACAACCCTCAGAACCATCTCTGAGATACCAATCCCTTGGAGACTTAGGCTCATACCCTGGCAGACACATGCACTCAAACTTATTAACATTATCTAGATTGCATTTACTATACGAACCACATTGCCCATACTTGTCACACCGATATTTAGGTGTTGACCATTGTTCCTTCCACTGATGAACACCATCATCCCACATAAGTTTCTGAAGCAATCCAGTGTTGTCCAACACTGTTCTTGTCATGATGGAAGAGTCAAAATCAGAATAGTTCCGAGATATTTCATCTTGGTTGTTAACAAAAATAGAATTATGATTTAATGAGCTTGTTGCAGTGGTCACATGATTCCATGGCCAAGGAGGACTTCTCCAATATGGGGTTGAACCGTTGTACAAAAACACTTGTGGAGAGCCATTAGGATTAATCTTATAGCTATAGTTTCCAGTTCCAGGGTCATCTTTTGACTTCCAAGATGTTAGGAACATGTTAATTCCATGATTCAAACCATGCATCATGTTTGGAAGCTGGGTATCTGTAGGATAGTCAAAGCTTTACCACACCTTTTTTTTATTGTCCTGGACTAATTCCAAGTTTCCTGAATCATGAAGCTGAGCTACCGAGGAGGTAGTTACTTGGTCTTGGATAGAAACATTTGTAGACCAAAGTGGACGGTTATTACTGTCATGGAGGACAAGATCTCCATATTGGTTGATTGAGAGAACTCCAGAAGAATCAATAATAGGATGGTTCCTATTTGCAACCCACACAACAGTTTGCAGTATCACTTTGACATACCAAATGCCAAGATACTTGTAGCCAGAGTTGCCAGGGCCGAAGAAGCCTAAGGCAAAATTGTTGCCTTTGGAAATCAAAGACTGGCCATCCTTGATGGATTGGTTTGTTGTTAAGGTGTCAAGGGAAGTGCAAAATTTGAAGAAGAGAATGATTAGAATCAAAGAGTTGAACATTTTTTTTTTCAACACATCCTTGTTTGTGCAAATGGTTTCTTAACATGGAACATTTTTTATTTTTATTTTTATTTTTTGTGGTTGAGACCCCCTAAAAAAAATAAAAGGTTTGACTAAGGATTGTGCATATGGACTGAGAATTCTCTAGTCATCAATTTTTCAGCGAAGGCCTTTGTTGACTATCATAACTATTATTCTTCCGTGATTGCGTTTTTTAGAGCGTCTGCGTTTTCCCCTTTTTCCTCGTGATTTTTTATTTTTCTTTCATGCACAGTGCATATCAGTATTTCTTCGTGATTTTTGACTTTTCTTCTGTGTATAGAGCATACCAGTGAGTCCCATACATTGTTTACGAGACTCATAAAATTCACGTTTCAGTAACTTTTTCATTAAAAATGGGTTTCATGGAATTATTCAAACATTTAAAAATTATTTTGTTATAATGTTTTCAATTTCAGTAAAATAAGTTGTATCCAAACAGACCATTAATACATTTTGAACATCATTTCTTTTAAGTTTGGGTAAATTCCAGTAAACTACACTTGAAGTTTAGGCTAAGGTTCTAAACTTTTCAAAAATGACCATCTTGGTCCCTAAACGCTGTTAGGGACCGTTACTTTACTCTCAGCCTTTCTTCTCTCTCAGAATGTTTATGTTCAATTCTAATATCTCTTGAGGAACACCCTTGCCAAATAAACTCAGTATCGTAATAAATTTGTTAGTTGGCCAGATTTGGAAGTATATGTAAAAATAACATTTCAAGTTTTAAAAACTCGAGATCTAATTAGAACTTGAGTTTTTAAAACTCGAGTTTGTTGTTTTTACATATATCTTACGTGGACAAAAATTCCACGTGGAGCCACAGAAATCGAGTCTTATAGACTCGATTTCTGGCCACCATTTAAAATCAAATCAAATGCACTCAAACGGCACATTTGAAAGCAACAGAGCTCTTTCAAACTCAGTCCTCTCTCATTCACTCTCAAACTCACTCACCCACTTACTGACTCTCACTCCCAAACTCACACACTCCCTCATAGCCCGCCGTTCGTAGCCCGCCATCGTTCGTAGCGCCGTTTGTACTCTGCTTTCAGGTTCTGGGTTCTCTTTTTCTTTTTTTTCTTTATGCTATTTTTTTATTTGTGTAGTGGGTTATTGTAAATTTGAGTTCTTTTTTGTTTTGGGTTCTTCAAATTTTGGGTTTTTGTAGCTCAGTTTAGTGGGTGAACTGAACTTAGTGTTGTGTGTTTTTGTTTGGGTTTTGGGAATTAATGGCGTAATTGTGTTTGTGGTTGTGGGTTGCTTTCTGGGTTTTTAATCAGTGGGTGGGTTGTTTCAAACTTAAATTAGTGGGTGTGTTTGTAGTTTTGAATGTAGTTTTGTAAGGAAAGGAATGGGTGAATGTTTCAAACGTAGATGCTTGTTTATGTTCTAAATGGAATCTAGCTTCTGTTGATATTAATTAGATATATATATATATATATATATATATATATATATTTTTTGTGTCATCATAAACTGAAGGATATTGTGGTTATTTCTTATCTTTTTCTTTGCAATGCCACCGTGGTTCTTTTATATATATATATATATATATATATATATATATATATATATATATATATAAATATTTTGTCCCCCAACGCGTTTGAAGCTTGTTTGTAAATGTTAACTGAAATAATTCAAATCTATGGTTTAAAGACAGTATTGTTGAGGGAACCAAAAAAGAAGTGGTTCTTAATTTTGAGGTCAGTAGACCATGGCTTTATAAATAAATAGAATATATCTGTTAAAATTATCCATACTCACAAGTCACAACAATTGTTTCATTTTAGATATAATTTCAGGAAAAGAAAAAAAGGAAAAAATAGTTATACAAGAAAAAAGTTGTTGCCACTGATTTGATGTCATATAGAATGTTGTGCACACTTGATTTTTTGTCAATTTTTTTTAATAGTATTTAGATGATTAGATGTACTTCCAAAAGAGAGAAAAAAAAAACATACAAGAAAAAGGTGTTGCCTCAAATAATTGAATAAGATGATGTTCACACATTCAAGCTCTTCAAACAACAGTCGAATTGAACGGTCCAACAAACTGCTTGTAGGTTCCCAAACAGTTCATGCCATCAATTTCTAGATGCTGATATTTTCAGTTTATCCTTTGGTATTGTTTAGATACAAGGAATTGTGACATTATATGGGAATTGGATGGTACTCTGTTATTGTTTTTTATTTATAAATGTTTGTTTATGATTTTTTTTTTCTTCTCTTTTTCTAAATAAATGAGGTATTATTAGGTATGCTTTATTATGTTGGATTTTCTTTTTTATCCTTTTCTTATGTATGCTTTATAAATTTAACCTATTAGTTTATATTCTAATTAATTGAGATATTATCACAATTTAACCGTTTAACGTACATGTTCTTATCTAGTTTGTATGCACTTGTAATGTTATGTTTAACTGTCATTTTAATCTTGTTTATATACATATAATCTTGAAGGTGATGGAATGAAAATATATGTACTCTTATCAGACATTGGCACAGCAAAATTGGGGTTTTCATAACTTTTTCATTGTTTATACTCTTTGCAGTATGGAGCCTCGGATGGATGAGGAGCCACAGATCTTGGACCCTGGTCCGGTTGTCCAGTCATTGTTGACACGACAACGATATCATCGATCAGAGGCCATTTGGAATGGCGAGATGAAATATCTAATTCTAACAACCACTTTAATTTTTACGTTATCTTTCACTTTTAGTTAGCAACTTCTTTCAAAGTTGTAGTTTTACTTCTAACAACTACTATAATTTGTATCGATTTTGTAGGACCTGGGCCCACTTACATGCCGTGGTCGCACTAAGGAGTTGGCAAATATTGAGATGAGAGATAATCGGGTGATTGACATTATCAGGCTTCTCCATAATCTGAATTGATTATAATCCTTGAAACACCTCCATCTCATACTTAAATTTCGTGAAAAACTGTTCTCATTTGTACAAAAGAAAAAAAAATTAGTGAGATTAAAAAAAAAAAGAATTTACAAAATATAAACACAAGAACTTGAGTTTTATAGACTCGAGTTCTATAAAAAAATCTTAGATTTCAAATTTAATTTTAAGTGTTAAGGGCATTGTCCAAACCATAACATGGGTGAATATATGTGGTCGAATCAATTTTTAAATAGTCACATACTCTAATTGCATGTGAACACGGGATCCCTATGTTTTGCCATTTCCCACAACTGCATTTTCTTTCTCGTAACCGGACTTCATAACTGTGGTTTCCCCCTCCTGCGCTACACGTGTTGACTTGAGTAACTATCTGATATATCATCTGTTCATTGCTAAATGCCTTCAAATAGTGTTTCTCAGATTTACCCTTATTTCCGTCCCATGTGTCCATGGCATATTCACTCAATTTCTTACCCTGTAACAACTCATACTAGTATTCTTTGTGCCGGTTGTGGAAATATTGAACAAGTTTGGACCAAGTGAACTCAACCAACGCGGCAATAGGAAGGCACCGTGCTCCTTTCAGTACACCATTGAAGCACTCTGATATATTGGTTGTCATTGCCCCAAACGTCTTCCACCATCATGTGACTGGGTCCACATATCCACAGACTCATTCATTAGGTATGTGTATGGAAGATAATCTTAATTCTTTTCCTTGCCATCCTTCCCCATCACCTTCTTCTTATTCCTGATGGCCTCCATTTCCACTTGCTTAATGGACTCCATTATGGTATCAAATTTTACGACCTGAGTAGCATATCCCGCTTTCAATGCCGCAGACTTTAGAGTCGAGTTCTGAAAATATGTGTTGAAGTTGTTAGCAACATGTCGAAGGCAATATCTATGAAATACCCGTGCTCTTCCATCATCCCGTCTGGGCCAGTTTGCAATGGCGTTTTTGATACTGAGATGTCGATCAGAAATTATGCAAATGCCTTCATCAGGTATCACGTGGCCAATTGCATCTCTGAGGCATTGTAAAAACCACCTCCAACTAGACCCTGACTCACAATCCACAACAGCAAAGGCGAAAGGGAATACCTTGTTGTTAGCATCAGTTGCCATTGCAACCAACAACTTTCCCTGATATTTACCATATAGATGGGTCCCATCAATACTAATAACTGGCTTGCAATATTTGAATCCATCAATGCTTGGACCGAAAGACCAAAACACATATTGTAAAAATGCAGTGTCATCTTCACCGGTGGATGTGGTACGATAGTACACCTGCGTAGTCGGATCCTGATCAATATATGCCATTAGCAACTTTTGCAATCTTTGGTAAGACTCTTCCCAATTCCCAAACATCTTCCCAATCGCCTTTTGTTTCGCATCCCATACCTTGTAGTAAGAAGGCTTATGACCTTCATATTTCGACTTTATCATAGATCTGAGATGCTTAATTGGGGTAGTGTGATCCTCACATAACTTCTTAAGGATGTCTGATGCAATAAAATTGCAATTCATCATTCTACCATCATTTCACACCCCAGTACTTATACACGTGTGAGGACCCTTGTACACGGTGACCATCCATAGTTTGTGGAGATTGGGTTTCATGACTGCGCAGACATATCACTTGCATGACTCATCCACGCATTTCGTACAAAGTTTTGTCGTGGTCGACCTACTAATCATAAAATGTTTGTTTTCCTTGAGGGCACAAATTGTTAACACATGCTACACCTCCACTTTATTGGCAAAAGTCAAGCTTTTGCATAAATTCATCCCCTTTCTCCAAGTAGACACAAATGGTGTCTCAATATGTGAAGGATCAACCATATTTTCCCAAGTATTTGCAGAAAATGACAATGCAGGAGGTGTGTAGGCAGGGATTGTGTCTGCAATGTTTTGGACAATAAGAACATTGTTTGCTTCAGGTTCACTACCGTCAAATGTCTGATCGTCATCAATGTCCCTCTCAAAGTCCTTAAAGTCCCCTTGTTCAACTCTATCTTCAATCTCATCTTTATCGACAAGATCTTCACTGTCAATGGCAATACTCTCATCAACATAATCGTCATCATCATCGTCGTCGTCATCATTGTCGTCCTCATCATCATCCTTATCCTCATTATCATCATCATCATCATCATTGGCATGAACATCATCACGCTCTACACGTGTAAAATACTCATATTGAGCATCCGGAACTGTAACTTGTAAACTTGTTTGTGTTTGTTGGATTTCCTCGATACCAACTTCTACACGCGGCTCCAACTGTATGTACAACTCAATGTTAGTTACTTCCGGTATTCTCTCCAACTTGTCAAACATGATCTTCACTTGTTTGTCTGTTTCTATCGCCATATACTTGTAATTAATCCGGTGCTTTAGGATTTCATTTGGCATACGATAAGTTATTTGTATGTTGTGCACAACAGGATTCTCACACAATTCTTCCATAACCATCATCTTCAATTTGTCAAGGGTCTTGAACCTACGATCAATTTGGGTAAAATAGCTCTTTATACCCGGCCCTTCAAATGGCAATCCCTTGTTTGCATTGGCATTCTTCAACGGACCACCGTAGTATAGGATTATATCAATTTCAGGCATTGTGATGAACCTTTTAAAGTCAAGTTACTATGTTTGTTAACAAAACATTTTGAAGTTCCCTAATCTAAAAGAAACATGAAGCAAGTCTTTAACTTTCTAATAAAAAGACATGACAACCTTATCTTATCTTATGTTCTTCAAATTGGTGTTATAAATTTCTTAGCATTCTAGGAAACAGAACATCAATTCACTTTGACTGTAATGGTGGTCCAAACACCCCACTTCGTACAATAATGGTACAAGAACATTGTTATTAAGTATTAGGACATAAACTTTCATTAAAAAGCACAAACGCAAGGCTTTTGTAACAATTGAATACCAAAGTTGTACTAGTGCTGCAGAACTTGCATATGGATATTTAGTATATATGGGGCTATAGTTAGCGATAACATATGATCAAAGCCAAGCCATTCTCATTAATGAAAGCCAAGCCATTTTCATTAATGCGGGTTAAGCCAGTAACAAATTCTGACCAAATCCCAAACATGTTGCACCCAAGCACATTTTAGTAAATGAGAACAACCAATTTTTTTCTTAAAACTTAATTCTAATGAAACAAAGCTATAAATCATTGAATATCAATGAGATGCATGAACAAGAATGAGAATTTTTGTTATCCACAAAATGCTCTAGCTGTAATGCTGAAAGATATAAGAAATTGCCTTTTACCTACGTGATAATCTAGCTGAAACATCCACATATTGTATTATACATCATAATAATGTCATAAACATCATAAATTTAATATATAAAACTGATACATTTTGAGGTAATTCCAATATTATATCCAAGAAGTTGTTGTAGAACAGAAGCTTCAATAAACAATACAAACTATATATGTTCCATAACTTTCTCAGGACATGCTTTTGAGCATTACATCAAACACAAAGTGCCAAACTAAGATTAAAAGATCCAAAGAAACACATTTCTCACTCATCTTAAAACAATAATACAAACAAAAAAGATAAGAAATTTGATACAAACACCATTATAGAAAAAAAGCATAAAATAAGGATCACCTAAAAAAAGAATATCACAAAATTAACAATACCAAAAAACACAACATCAAAATGAGAATTGCACATACATAATAATTGCAAAACAAACAAAACCCAGAAAAGATAAAAGATAAAAAAGACAAACCAATGTGTGATATTGGCGATTTGGAATCACAGAGCAAGATGTTTCTTTTGAGTGGCAATGAGTAACGGTGAATTTATGAGCAAAAGAAAAAAAAACCCAGGTAGAAGAAGAAGAAGAACAACAACAACAACAAGGTCAGTGGTTTCTTCAATATAATATTGGTTTGAAGTCTGTTTTTGGGTGAGAGGCTAGTGAGGTAGTATGTGTGTTGTAAATTTTGTGCCACGCGTGTTTATAGAGTTAGTCTCAGTAAAACTCGAGTCTTATAGACTCGAGTTCTATTGATATTATAGCTACAAGCTTAGTGTGTTTTTAATTGAATCTCGAGTGTTAAAGACTCGGTTTTCTCTATGAGAAAATCAAGTCTTTAACACTCGAGATCCACGTAGGCCTTTTAAAGGCCAACTTAGCAGTAGCTTCTCCCTTGTAAAGCGAGTTTATAAAACTTGCTTTTTAATAGCATCTCAAGTTTAAGAAACTCGAGATGCTATTTGTCTTAAATATTTGCAAGAGTGCCTAACTTACTATATTAAATCCCTATTAACAGTTACTCTGCAAATTCCCCCATCTCTTGAGTCTTGAGTTCTATTCAAAGTGATTATACAAATATATACACTTAGCCATATAAAACCTTAAACCCCCAAAAATCTCTGATCACAAAGCATATAAACATATCCAAACTCATTCATACTCCAACAAAAACACTATATTAGACCAATTTTCAGACAAAATCCAAAAAAAAAAAAAAACCCACAGATTCACAGATGACCATATCCAAACCCCACCTTTCAAACCCAAATCAAAAATAAAAAATCACCAAATCTTTGTCACCCAAAAAAAAAAAAAAAAAAAAAAAACCCAATCCTTAAACCAACCAAGACCTGAACCAACATAGGAGGAGGAGAACGATCGGTGGCGTTTCCGGTGTGATTCGTTACCTGTGGTAGTTATAGAGGTCGTGGGTCTCGTTCCCTTGACGTTTGGCACACAAACCTAGACTCAAACCCAAATCCAAACAGAAGCACAAATTCAAACTCTCTCTTCTATGGCTGTGGAGCACCAAAGCTGGTGTTCGTAGCACCCGATCAGAGCTTTCAGTGAGGAACTAGCAGCAGCGCTGGTGAGGAAAAGCTTGAAATTCCTAGACAATTGTTTTCATGGCACTGATTCGAAGAGAGAGAGCAAGATGATAGTTTTGCCGTTGTGGGTAAGAGAGAGGAGAGAGCGTATGAGAGGGAGAGAAGATAGAGCTTCTGAAAGAGAGAATAGAAAGCGTTTGAGAAAGAGAGAAGACATGGTTTTGAGAGGAGAAGCTGAGAATGAGTAACGGGCCTAAATGCCTTTTAGGGTCCAATTGAATTCAGGGACCAACTTGGTTATTTTTGAAAAATTTTAGACCTTGAAGCTGAGAATGACTTGGGGTCTTCACAGATGATTCTGTGAAAGTTCCATTCTTTGGTCCATCAAATCCTGCCTTGAGCCAAATTTTAAATGACGTTGCATAGATCACAATAGTCCATGTCAACAATTGTGAAAAAAATTGTAAAATGGGTAAATTGCAAAATTACACCCTAACATTTTGGAGTGATTAGATTTTACACCATAACATTTCGGAACTTTGATTTTACACCCTAATGTTTAGTTTCGTGAGCAAATCACCCCTTCGCTTAGTTTCTGCTGTTAGATGCCATGTCATCTTGCTGACGTGGTTTTTGTGTGTGTGTGTTGTGTGTGTGTGTGCGCGCGTGCGAAATAAGCTCAAAACGACATAGTTGCAATGGAAGACTTGGCACATACAAAACGGTGCCGTTTGCCCAAAGAGAAAACAAAAAAACGAAAAAAAAAATCTGCAACTTTACTCACGAATCCAACAGCAACCCTAAAGAATAGGCCCTAAAGAACTTTTGTTAGATTTGGTGGGCAAAAAAGTAATTTTAGTGATATGTTTAAATTATAACCGATAACAACTTACCTACAATAACTTGTTGTGAAAACGTTGTAGATGTAACATTTCTAAAAAAATAAACAATTTCTAAAATTATTTTTCATATTTCTATCTCAAAAAATATACCATTCTATTATTTTTGAGTGTATTTGATTGATATTTATCAATTTTAAGGTGGTTCATATTCCTCTAATTTATGTTATAGTGCGTTATGTTTTCCTTTTTTTTTTTTTTTTTTATACAGCTAAACTTTCTAAATTTCAAATTTTTTATTCAAAATTCTCATTCTCTTAAAAGATATTATCATGATAATCAAAAGTCATCACAAAAATACATTTGATATTAGTCAAATAACTGATAGGTACATTCAAATACATAGCCAAGATTGTGTTTTGATATAAATTCAAATTCTCACTTTCAAAATAACAAAGTATTAGCTCAAACAAAAATTAAATCAAAACAATAAGAAGGAGAGAGAGGACTTGTGATAGGAAACTCAATTCAATTCAATTTGTCTTCTTCATATTTTATATATCCAAATTCAATTTCTTCATATAGCCAAGCATATATCTTCGTGGAATTTCTCACATCCAATTGATCTTCATGGATTTTGAGGCTTTGTCCAAACTTGGATAATCTTTTACCCTAATCTTTTTTTTGGTTGTCTATTGCTACCTTATATAGTTTTAAATGTCTCCTTTGATTTATTTATTTATTTTTTCTATTGACATCAAATTCTGCAGTTTTGGCAAAGTCTTATAGCAAATGCATCCCATAATAATTATCTAAATTTGTTACCATTCAAAACCAAAAAGAGTAACATATCTTGTACTAAGTTATGCATCTACATTCATGCTACAACTAATACGTACATACAACAAACTGATTATGCTACGCATATACAAAGAAAATTATTCATCCATAATGGTGAATACATCACACAAATACACATAAGAGGTATTGATTAGTAGAAAACTCATCCATGATTAATGACCACATAAACTATAGTAGTAAGACCCTGTTGTGATTCTTTTAATGTATTCTTCACCATGGCTTTGAGATTTTTTTGGTTGGTTTATGGGAACCAATGTTGTTGGCACTTGAGATCTCCGATGACACATCACCAACAAAATTAATCTAGAAAACTTGAAGAATATGGGGGAGAACAAAAAAAAAAAAAAAAAAAAAAAAAAACCTCACTTTAGAAGAACTTTCCAAATTTATAGAAGTAGCATATTTTGTACTAAGTTACGCATCTATATTCATGACACAACTAATATGTACACACAACAAAACTTATTTATGCTATGCATATACAAAGAGAATTATTTATCCATAATGGTGAATACATCACACAAATACACATAAGAGGTATTGATTAGTGGAAAAAGTATTCATCCATGATTAATGACCACATAAGCTATAATAGTAGGACCCTGTTGTGATTCTTTTAATGTATTCTTTACCATGGCTTAGAGATATTTTTGGTTGGTTTATGGGAACCAATGTTGTTGGACCTAAGATCTCCGACGAAACATCACCAAAAAAATTTATTTGGAAAACTTAAAGAATATGGGGGAGAACAAAAAAAAAAAAAAAAAAAAAAAAAAAAAAAAAAAAAAAAAAAAAAAAAAACCTCACTTTAGAGGGACTTTCCAAATATTAGGAAAAGTTAATTAAGAAATTAAGTTTTTTTTTTTTTTTGATGTGATGGAGTAATAATTGGGAAAATGTTAATTTGCAAAAGGAAGGAAAAGAAAAAGAAAAAAAAAGAAAGTTAGTGGGATCAATAATGTGGTTGCTAATGTGGCTCAATAGGAGCGTAGCAACAATAAATGCTACGCTTTAATTTTTAAATATATATATATAGATGGGTTTGATGGAATAATAAATGGAAAGTTGAAAAGTTAGGAAACGTTAATTAAGAAATGAAGTTTTATTTTTATTTTATTTTTATATTTTTTTTGATGTGATGGAGTAATAATTAGGAAAATGTTAATTTGCAAAAGGAAGGAAAAGAAAAAGAAAAAAAAGAAAGTTAGTGGGATTGATGATATAGCAGCTGATGTGGCTCAATAGGAGCGTAGCAACAATAAATGCTACATTTCAGCTTTTAGATATATATAGATAAGTTGCAATACCTTAGATGCTTTAGTGTCTAAATTATTATTATTTTCTAATTCAAAAAAAAGTTTAGATGTCTCCTTAACTCTATGAGTTTACTTACCTTTTACTTGAATCTACAAGATCAAAACACAAGCGGGACATTTTTCAATAAGAAATCGTAGTGCTATGCATGCAAATGGCATAAGTTAGAGGGGTGTAATAAAATTGGTAAAAGATGTGTTGTTAGAAAACAAAGAGAGAAAACTCTACTAAGGATGTGCCATTGTTTAAACTAGAACCTTCACCTTTATCTAGCTTCAAATTTAGTTATTGTCACTTCATTTATAGAACAAGAAGCTCCTCCTATGACTGAGTCCAAATTTTTGGAAGGACTTCCGAAAATGAAGGCAGGTTTTTTAGGAGAAGGAAGAGTTGTTTCACTACTCAGCATAAGATTAACTGCGAACATAGTTGGTCGATCCACTACTTCTTCTTCAACACATAATAGACCAACTTGAATGCATCTCAAACCTTCATCAGAAACATATGACTCCTTTATCGATGAATCAACTATATCCAAAGCTCTATCTTCTCTCCATAGTTCCCAAACCTGTGTGTTTGTAGCATTATTTATAAAGAGATGTACTGTGAATGCAAATGGTAAAAGATAGTGGCTCTTTGTTACTTACATGCCCTATCAAATTTTGAGAAGGATGCTCTTGATAAGAATCACAATTCTTCCTGCCACTCACAATCTCCAATAATATGACACCAAAACCAAAAACATCTGATTTTGTTGAAAATTGTCCAAATACTACATACTCTGGTGACATGTAACCACTGCAGATAAACAGTATCAAAGGTAATCTTAACGTTTGCATAATGCTTTATAACTATATATGTGTTCAAGCATGCAAGTTTAAGTGTGTGTAGTCTTGCATGTGTATTAGACTTACTATGTTCCGACAACTTTGGTTGTCTTTTCTTGAGTTTGGTCCTCTTTGAATATACGAGCCATGCCAAAATCTGAAATCTTGGGATTCATCTCGGTGTCTAGTAGAACATTGCTGGCTTTAAGATCCCTATGAATTATTTTTAGTCTTGAGTCTTGGTGAAGGTACAAAATTCCTCGAGCAATCCCAAGGATGATTTCAAAGCGTTTCTTCCAATTTAGGAATGATGCTCTTGTATGATCTACAATAAGATTTTGCTCAAGTGTGTACCAAATATTATGCAATAGTGTTGAAATATGTGGATTTAGGAACTACAAAGGGTTTTTTTTTTTTTTTTCCACATATATAATAAAAGAACATAAAACATGAAGGCAAAGATTTTTAGCAAGAAGACATACCAAAAATAATAGAGTCTAAACTTTTGTTGGGCATGTATTCATAAATAAGCATCATTTCATCCTCTGGAATGCAACAACCTAACAATTTGACAAGATTCCTGTGTTGAAGTTTTGCAATCAACATAAGTTCATTTTTGAATTCTTCTATTCCTTGTCTAGAACTCTTGGACAGCCTTTTTACAGCTATATGTTGTCCATTAGATAATTGGCCTTGCAATCATGTCCCAAACTTAAGCTTACTCTTGAATATTAGTTTAAAGCAACAAAACTCTATCGGTTTCTTCAATAACTTTGGATGTAGGTTATAGTAATGGAATATGAAACAGATAAAAATACGTAATAATGTCAATGAATTGTAATCTATATCCATATATTACTAAAAGCTGAAACATAACATTTAATGTTGTTACGCTCACGTTGAGCCACATCATCAGCCACGTCATCATTTTTTATTTCCAATTTTTCTTATATATTTTTTAAAACATTTTCTCATTTAAGGTGACTTTAAAGCTCCATTATTTAAAAATTAAAATATCTTTTAACTATTAATTCTATTATTATTTTTCCAAAACTCTCCCTCCCTTTTACCTCTTCATTTCTCCACTACTTTCTACCTTAATATCATTCTTTCTCTACTTTTTGATCGTCTTTTATTTTGACTCTTCTGATTCTCAACATCTTACTATAAATATGACATTTTCTTTTTCATTCTATATATAGTTTTCTCACACAAAAAGGTTACTTCTCTCTCTGTCTCTCTCAATTTTTATTTTCTTTTTCTGTTTGATTTTTTTTTATTGCATCAATTCTTTAGGTTGACAAATTTTTGTGTTAATTAGAATTCTACATTGGCTTGATGCAATTTAGTTTTGTGTTTTAAGTTGTTATCTTTTATATTCTAAAATGACTATGATAATTTGATTAAATATTATCCTACTTGTCAGCTTTTAGACCCCTTAAACAATTGATTAAACCTAGGTAATTAGTCAAGTTGTTACTTAGTCCAATTAAACAAGTCTAGGTTATAACAATAATAAAGATCAAATCATGCAAAGCAGCGGAAAATAAATAACACACGATATGATCACCCAGGAAACCAAACTGGTAAAAACCTGGGGAGGATTTGACTTAGCTATCCTCAAGGTAAACCTGAATTCACTATCTTGAAAGAATCGAAATTCATACAAAAGGACTTACAAGCACCCCTGCTCGACTTCCTAATGCTACCAACTAGTAGAACTTACTAACACGACCACGTGCAAGCTCCGAATCCATGGACTCCTTTTTTCTTGGATTCTCCACCAAATATAAGCACACCCACTTGTGTTTTCTTTAAGCTTCAATGGCAGCAATTGAATTGATCATCAAGGCAAGATAAATCTTCTTCTTGGAAACCCTAAGTTTGTGTAAAGGAAAGCTCCTCTAGATCTCATAAGAGATTTACACAAACCGCAAATATGAGCAACCAAGTCCTTAGAGAGCTTTTGGGTACAAAACCCTAAAATACAAAAGGAGGCACACTCTTTTCTCTCTAAAAACTTATAAAAACGTTTTAGGGTTTTCCTTATATATAGGAGTGTTTTACTTGAACCCTAATACGTTTAAGTAGAGTTTGGGCTGAACTGGAACTCTGTAGAAAAATAAATCTGTATGTGGTTCGATCGATCGAGTCTAATTTTCGATCGATCGAGCCTTGCAGATTTAGTCCAATAAGTTCTGCAATCACTCGATTCCAATTTTACAAATAAACATACTTTGAGCAAGCCTAAACCTAGACTCTATGTTTTGATCATGGTTTGCCAACATAATACAAATTGAAGTTCTAATACATTAGTTCCTAAGGTCTTAGAACCTAACACTACTGCATTATACATATAGTATATAGCAGTATAACGTTATTATATTACGTAGAATGACTTTGATAATTTGATGTTCATTGTTATATATTTTATTTTACGCTTTTTTCCTGTCATCTTATTTTATTCAACATTTAAATCTTGTCACATCCTCCATATTATTAATCTATATATCTATATATTACTAAAAGTTGTAACGTAGCATTTAATGTTACTACACTCACATTAAACCACATCAGCAGCCACGTCATCATTTTTTGTTTCCAATTTTTCTTATATATTTTCTCATTTATGGTGACTTAAAAACTCCATTATTTAAAAATTAAAATATCTTTTTTAACCTTTCATATAATTTTACCTTTACATATTCATCAATTTTAATTTAGATTTTTTTTTTTCAAAATTTTTTTTTTTTAATGTAGATATTTATGAGTGAACAGTGAAATAGTGAAATAATGATTCATGAATAACAAAAACAAAAAATTATCTATACATATTTATTTTGTGTAGTTGTAACTGTACATATAATTTTGCATTTATATGTTCATCTATTTTAATTTAAATGTTTATAACTTAATAATGAAATTTATAAACAAGGTAATTAAAACAAGCATATTTCTACAATTCAAAGAGTCACAATTTCCTTTTTCAAAAAAAGGCATTTTACATTTCCTTGGAATTATTTTTAATTTTTTTTATTAAAACTTGGACATACCACTAGCCAAATCATTTCATACATTAAAAAAAATTTAAGGCTCATTATTGCTTCCATTAATATATTATGGATATCTTAATTGATTGAGACCAAACTAGAGAAATGCCTTTCATAGTTCCTTGAAAATTCAGACGGAAAGGAAAAAAAAAAACCTTTTGACATACCACTAATGTAGCTACATCTATAACTATTTAAGCCATCCATGATATCAATTTTTTATTGATAACCATAAAATTTAAAACTAGTAAGGGAGCATACAAAGTAATAAAGAGTAAATGAAGGAAGAAAAAAAGAAATGAAATCAAATGTCAATTAATAACCGTTATTTGGAAAATAAAAAAGGTGGTCAAGAGGAGTAAGAAATAAAATAGAAATGGCTATACAGAGGACATTGAAAACTTTATAGTGTAATAAAATGAACAATTAAATATAATAATACAAAATTTAAACTTAAAATTAATCAAACTCTAACTAGGGAATTATATATATATATATATAGATAAAATCATAATCTTCATACACAAGGACTTAAAAAAATTTGACAAATAGACAAGATTATGAAAAATATGATAAAACTATTAAAAAAAAAAAAAACTCTTTATAAAATCTAGGGACTAAAATAGTATTTTATTTAAAAAATTATCATGCCAAACACGCGGGTCTACGACTAGTTATACCTTAAATACAAAGCCAAAACCTCCTTGCCCAAGTTTGTTGGTAGGAGAGAAATTTTCAGTGGCAGCAACTATGCAGCTTAGATCGAAAATCGGTAAATCTGGATGTGTACTACTGTCCTCGAGCTCATGCCCCTCGAAAGAGCCTCTGGTACTCGCAAAATTTAATGATTGATTGTGCACTTTTCTCTTCACTGTCCCAAAACATATTTGAGAGACATTACTTAATATAACTTTGTAATTCAGGATCTATATAATATAGCTCACATCATAGGGAGGACTAATTACTTAATATAACTTTGTAATTCAGGATCTATATAATATAGCTCACATCATAGGGAGGACTAATCTAAATGACTCCTGATATATGGGACATTTGTCATAGTTGAGCCGAACACATATATATGTGAACAATACAATGCACAAGTGATTTTATATTTTTATTTACCTTTTGTTTTCTTCTTCATCGCTAGCCAAATATAGGCTAGTAAGGATACCAGAATCATTGGCACAGCAATAGACACTAATGCTATAGCCAGCTTCCTCTTCTTGTTAAGAGAACGTTTGGATTTCCTTGTATACTTAGCTGAAAAAAAAAAAAAAAAAAAAAAAAAAGTATGAAGAAAACATGATTCAGAAATTGAAAAAGAGAGAATGAAACTTATAAGAAAATGCAAGCAAGTGAAGAATGCTACCTAACTCAGTTGCATCCACACGAACATTTAGTTCTGACCCTACATCTGTATACTGTAAAATGTCGATTAATTCACCATACCATGCCAAGCATCCGGTTCCCTTCCCATCACTATTCATGCTGGTAAAAGCTGTGCAAGAGCAATTCGTCAAGCATGCCTGCTCGCACTCTGAGCTACTCATACTCGTGCCTATCAAAGCTGCATCAATTGATGAATCGGGAAGTTTCAAATGCTCCAATTTAACAAACCCTTCGCCATATTTACACATAGACAACCCCGAGTTCTTCCTCACACAACCCTCAGAACCATCTCTGAGATGCCAATCCCTTGGAGCCTTAGGCTCATACCCTGGCAGACACATGCACTCAAACATGTTAATATTATCAGGATTGCATTTACTATACGGACCACATTGCCCATACTTGTCACACCGGTATTTAGGTGCTGACCATTGTTCCTTCCACTGATGAGCACCATCATCCCACGTAAGAAACTGAAGCAATCCAGTGTTTTCCAACACTGTTCTTGTCATGATGGAAGGGTCATCATCAGAGTAGTAGGCAGATATTTCATCTTGGTTGTTAACAAAAAAACCCTTTTGACCTGATAAGCTTGTTGCAGTGAATACATTATTCCCTGGCGAATAAGGAGTTCTCCAATATGGGGTTGAACCGCGGTACAAAAACGATTGTGGAGAGCCATTAGGATTCATCTTATAGCTATAGTTTCCAGTTCCTGGGTCATCTTTTGACTTCCAAGATGTTAGGAACGTGTTTCTCCTAGTCTTAAGATTCAAGCCAAGCTTCATGTTTGGAAGCAGAGTATCTGTAGGATGGTCAAAGCTTTGCCACAACACCTTTTTGTTATTGTCCTGGACTAATACCAAGTTTCTTGAATCATGAAGCTGAGCTACCGAGGAGGTTGTCACTTGGTCTTGGACAGAAACATTTGTAGACCAAAGTGGACGGTTATTACTGTCATGGAGGACAAGATCTCCATATTGGTTGATTGAGAGAACTCCAGAAGAATCAATAATAGGATGGTTCCTATTTGCAACCCACACAACAGTTTGTGGTGTCACTTTGACATACCAAATGCCAAGATACTTGTAGCTAGATTTGCCAGGGCTGAAGAAGCCTAAGGCAAAATTGTTGCCTTTGGAAATCAAAGATTGGCCATCCTTGATGGATTGGTTTGTTGTTAAGGTGTCAAGGGAAGTGCAAAATTTGAAGAAGAGAATGATTAGAATCAAAGAGTTGGAACATTTTTTTTTCAGCACATCCTTGTTTGTGCAAATGGTTTCTTAACATGGAACATTTTTTATTTTTATTTTTATTTTTTGTGGTTGAGACCCCCCCAAAAAAAAAAAAAAGGTTTGACTAAGGATTGTGCATATTGACTGAGAATTCTCTAGTCGTCAATTTTTCAACGAAGGCTTTTGTTGACTATCATAACTATTATTTAATACATTTTGAATATCATTTCCTTTTAGTTTGCGTAAATTCCTGGTTTAGGCTAATACCAACTAGGTCCTAAACTTTTAAAAAATGACCATCTTGGTCCCTAAACGCTGTTAGGGACTGTTACTTTACTCTCAGCCTTTCTTGTCTATCAGAATGTTTATGTTCAACTATAATCAAAGTGATTATACAAATATATACACTTAGCCATATAAAACCTTAAACCCCCAAAAATCTCTGATCACAAAGCATACAAACTTATCCATAATCATTCGTACTCCAACAAAAACACCATATTAGACCAATTTTCAGACAAAATCCAAATTAAAAAAAATACCCACAGATTCACAGATGACCATATCCAAAACCCCACCTTTCAAACCCAAATCAAAAATCACCAAATCTTTGTCACCCAAAAAAAGAAAACCCAATCCCTAAACCAACCAAGACCTAAACCAACAAAGGAGGAGGAGAACAATCGGTGGCGTTTCCGGTGTGATTCGTTACCTGTGGTAGTTGCAGAGGTCGTGGGTCTCGTTCCCTTGACGTTTGGCACACAAACCTAGACTCAAACCCAATTCCAAACAGAAGCACAAATTCAAACTCTCTTCCATGGCTGTGGAGCACCAAAGCTGGTGACCGTAGCACCCGATCGGAGCCTTCAGTGAGGAACCAGCAGCAGCGGTGGTGAGGAAAAGCTTGAAAATTCCTAGACAACTGTTTTCATGGCACTGATTCGAAGAGAGAGAGCAAGATGATAGTTTTGCCGTTGTGGGTAAGAGAGAGGAGAGAGCATATGAGAGAGAGAATAGAAAGCGTTTGAGAAAGAGAGAAGACAAGGTTTTGAGAGGAGAAGCTGAGAATGAGTAACGGGCCTAAACGCCGTTTAGGGTCAAATTGTTTTCAGGGACCAACTTGGTCATTTTTGAAAATTTTTGGACCTTATTGTTATTAGCCCAAACCTCAGTATAGTAAATTTAGGCAACTTGATGTACTTGCTGATCGTCTCCTATAGCTGGATGCGTCAAACAGGTTGAATATTGTGGCACACAAGGGACTAGTTCAACAGACTATCGGTCTTGGCTTTATTTGTATGGGACCACAATGTTTTAGTAACAACGGAAATGAGCAAACAAATCCAGACTTGGGGTCTTCACAGGTGATTCTGTGAAAGTTCCATTCTTTGGTCCATCGTATCCTGCTTTGAGCCACATCTTAAATGATGTTGCATAGATCACAATAGACTATGTCAACAATTGTGAAAAAAATTGTAAAATGGGTAAATTGTAAAATATACCCCTAACGTTTTAGAACTTTGATTTTACACCCTAACATTTGGTTTCGTTAGTAATCACCCATTCAGTTAGTTTTTGCTGTTAAATGCCATGTCATCTTGCTGACGTGTTTTTTTATTTTTATTTTTATTTATTATTTTTTTTTGTGTGTGTGTGTGCCAAATAAGCTCAAAACGACACAGTTGCAATGGAAGACCTAGCACATGCAAAACGGTGTCGTTTGCCTAATAAAAAAAAAATCTGCAACTTTACCCATGAACCCAACAACAACCCTTGCCTTCCTAACCCTTATGAACCCAGACCACCACATCGGCTCTGCATCTCACACAATTGCATCGTGAACCCAGACGTGAGTAAGTTCATCAAAGGCTCTAAGTTAGCTCCAAGGCGGCAGTAGCAGTGGCGATGGGTATGGCCAAAAATTCTCTATGACTCTCTCTCCCTCTCTTTTTGGATTTTTCTTGCCATTGTTGGATAGGAATTTTGGGTTTTTTATTGGGTTTGTTGGGCCTTTTGTTGTTTGGGTTTGTTGAGATTTTTGTTCAATTATTTTTGTTTGGGATTTTGTTGCTGGATGCATAGAATGTTTGGAGTTTTTGTCAAATTTTTTGGGTGATGGATTTGTTGCTAGAACTCTCTATGTGTGTGTGATTTAAACTCATTTACTTTGCTATTGGAACTCTGAGTGTGTTTATGGTGGGTTTTTGTGGCACTTTGATACTATTGATTGGGACGAATTTTTTAAAAGATTTTCGTAGCAATTTGTTGTCTATGTTTTATTATATATATATATATATATATATATATATATATATGGTTGTGTTTTGTTTGGAACTAGTTACTTTATTGATGTTTAATTTTGGTGGGTCAACCTATGATGAAGAGTTGTGTGTATTGAATGGTGTAAAATAATGCACATTTTTTACTTTTGGTAAATTGACTATGTGGAATGGTTGTGGTCCAACTTAGTGTTCCATGTGCTCTGCTTTATAGCTCTTGTCTGCATATAGTATTATATTTATTTTAATAATGGCTTATGTCCATTGAAAGAAGATGGTGATGTTAGTAATGTGTTAATAATGGCTTTGGTCATTTAGTTTTTTTTTTTTTTTTTTTTTTTGAGAAGGAAATATGTCAAGCTTTATTAAGAAAATCCAGCAATGTCCTCTAAGACTACAGGAAGTAAGGGTGGTGGAACATCCTTCATCCACACTAGGGTGGTGGAACATCCTCCATCCACACCGAAAAATCTGAAATACAAATAGCGTGTCTAGCTAACTTATGCGCAACTTTATTACCTTCTCTCTTTACATGAGAGTAGCGTAATTGAATAAAAGAACTAGCATGAAATTTAATATCTTTCATTAGCAAACCATTCGGGGAAAGGAAGGTGCTGTTATTTCTCAGTGTCTTGGTCAATGTAAGTGAATCAGACTCCAAGATAGCCCGATGAAATCCCGGCTGAGATGCAAATGACAGTGCTGTTGAAGCAGCCATTGCCTCCACCTCCAAAGCCAAGTATAGCTGTGGTAATTGCTTGGACATTGAAGCAAAAACCATAATGTTGTCATCTCGGATCACCACACTAACGCCGGACTTTTTTTTATCTCTGAATGTAGCCCCATCACAGTTAATTTTCACCATTCCTTGTGTTGGAGGACGCCACCTGGTCTGAGCGGAATTTGCTGCAAGGCAAGGATAAGGTGGCAGAGGTACCGTTTGTGCAAACTCGGCAACCAACTCTTTTGCCGTTGCAGCAAGCAGATGAGAGTTGATGCTAGGTTTGTTCAAGCGTATCTGGTTCCTCTGAGTCCAGATTAGCCAAGTTGAAGTTGAGAATAGTTCCAGGTCTTGTTGGTTTGTAATGAGCCACAATAATAGTTCCTTAAAGTCCACAAAGGTGCGATTTCTTTGGCATTGCCATTGCGAGTCATCCTCCCAGACCACATCAAGTTCTCCACAAGACCATAGAGCATGGAGTGATGATTTTGGTACCTGCTTACATTGATCACAGATTGGATTGTCGATGATAGTACGACACACTAGGTTCTCTTTGGTTGGCAGAAAGTTGCAGCACACCCTCCACACCAGATTTTTAATTTTGTTAGGAACTTGCATAGACCAAAGTGTCCTCCACAGGTGTTTGTCGTCCATCCTTTGCTCTTCATTTACTCTTCCGCTTTTAGGAATCTATACCCGGACTTAGAGTTGTAAATGCCATTGTTTGTGAATGGCCAAAACAGGGTATCCTCTACCTCACACAGTGAGAGTGGAATGGCTTTGATCATATCAGCTTCCACAGGGGTGAAGATTCCATCTATCATCTCATTGTTCCACTTCCTTGTAGATTCATTAATCAATAATGCCACTTTCGCCTCTGCTAATGACTCCACCATAGGTGAAAGGACTTGTGGTAGATGTTTCCTTGGTAACCAATGATGTTGCCATATGCTCACTGCCTTGCCATTCCCAATCCTCCATCGACAACCCCTGAGTAAAGCATCCCTCCCATGCAATATACTATTCCAAGCATGTGAACCACCACTTATGTGTTTTGCCTCCATGATTGTACAATTTGGAAAGAAACGAGCCTTAAAGACTTTATAGAATAATGACTCTAGATTTTTCAAGAGTCTCTAAGCTTGTTTTGCCAACGATGAATCATTGAACATGGAAATGTCTCTAAATCCGATTCCTTCCTCCAATTTTGACTTTGTTAATTCATCCCACTTCAATCAATGTATCTTCCTTTTATCCCCTCTTTGGCCCCACCAACATTTCTTGATCATGGTTTCAATTTCATGGCATAGACCCAATAGCAATTTAAAACATCCCATAGCATATGTAGGAATGGCTTGGATGACCGCTTTTATGAGTACTTCACGACCGACTTGAGACAAGAGCTTTCCTTCCCATCCTTGCAACTTTCGCCATACTTTTTCTTTAATAAAATTGAACCCTTCCTTCTTCCTCCTACCCACCAAGGAAGGCAGCCTGAGATATTGCTCAAAATGAACAATTTCTTGTAGGCCCAAGGCTTCCTTGATTTCTTGTTTGGTTGCTTCAACGGTTGATTTGCTAAAGAATATGGCTGTTTTGTTCTTGTTTACTTTTTGACCCGATGCCCCTTCATATGTCTCAAGGATCTCCATAATTTTCCTGCATTCATCTCCCGTTGCCCTACAAAAAAGGAGGCTATCATCTGCAAACAAAAGATGAGTTAGTGCTGGACCCCTCCTGCAAAGAGAGAATCCTTTAATGTCCTCCGCACTTGCTGCATGTTGGATGAGACCATGAAGCCCTTCCGTGCAAAGGAGGAAAAGGAAGGGAGATAATGGGTCGCCTTGGTGAATTCCTCTAGTGGGTGGATTAGTCCTTAAGGTTCACCATTAACCATGATGGAGTAAGTGACTGTTTTTACACACATCATAATCAGTCCAATCCATCTCTCATTGAAGCCCATCTTCCTTATGACATTCTCAAGGTATCCCCATTCCACCCGATCATATGCTTTGCTCATGTCAAGCTTAATTGCCATGTATTCTGTCTTTCCTGAACTCATATTTTTCATACTATTTAGTGACTCAAATGCAACAAGTATATTATCAGAAATCAGTCTATTTTTGACAAAAGCGGATTGGTGCTCAGTGATGATGGTGGGTAAAATTTTCTTAAGTCTATTTGCAAGAACCTTAGAGAAAATTTTATATAGGACATTGCACTAGCTAATGGGTCGGTATTGAGTGACATATTCAGGATTTTTTGTCTTAGGAATGAGTGTAATGAAAGTGTGGTTTAGGGGGTATGGGATTGTACCTGAATTAAGCCATGAGAGGACAGAATTGGTTACATCATTATCAACCAAGCCCCAAAAGTGTTGGTAGAACAATGGTGGGATGCCATCGGGTCCGGGTGCTTTGAGAGGAGCCATTTGCTTGAGTTCTTCCTTCACTTCCTCAACTTGAAAGGGTGCAGCAAGGTCTGCATTCATGTGGTCGGTGATAACCCTTGGAATATATTCTAAGGCTGCCCCATGAGAGAACGGATTGGAGGAGGTAAAGAGTTCTTGGTAGTAATTGATCAAGTGGGTTGCAATCTCACTCGATTCCATTCTCCAATTGTTGTCCTCATCCATGATCCCACAAATTAGATTTTTCTTGAATCTTTTAGTGGCTTGGCAATGAAAGAACTTTGTATTATTGTCTCCATTTTTCAGCCAAAGTGTGCATGATCTTTGGCTCCACATGCATGCTTCCTTATCTAAGAGAGTGTTAATTTCTTCTTTAAGAGCCCTAAGCCGTGCATTCTGCCCATGTATCTGTGCTTCCATTTTGGCTACCACCAAAAGCTCGTTCTTCTTTGCCAATTCCTTTCTCACATTACCAAAAATATTATGGTTCCACCATGTAAGGTCTTTACCACATTGTTCCACTTTCTTAATGATTGCATCGTCTCCATGCCCATGGGAATAGGATGACCATGAAGCTTCCACCATCTTCGCACACTGTACATCCTAAAGCCACATCTCCTCAAACCTAAACACCTTCTTCCGTGGTGGAAATTCCAACCCTGACAAGTTGATATAAAGAGGCAAGTGATCAAATGAGGTGCACTAAAGATGATGTACAATTGTACCTAGAAATTTAAGAAACCAGTTAACATTGGCCACACCCCGGTCAAGTCTCTCCCAAATAGAGTGGCCATTTGCAAAATGCTTACTCCATGTGAACCTACTACCCACAAAACCCAAATCAAGAAACCCACACTCATCCAACACATCCCTAAAAAGTTGCATCTGCCCATGGTTGCAAATTGCTCCACCAAGTTTTTCTCCCTGTCGAGTTATTTCGTTGAAATCACCCGCACACATCCAAGGCACGTTAGGATGATGGTTTAAAGTTCTCAAACTATCCCATGCCTTACTTCTTTTAGATGTTTCTGGTTCTCCATAAAAGCCGGTAAACCTCCACTCATTGTCGGAACCCTTATCAATCCAAGTATTAATGTAATAGTTTGTTGTGCATGCATACTTACCATGTTTCTATTATTAAAGGTCTCAACCCAAACAAGTGTTGCTGGAAGCAATGGAGTTGGTAGATCTAGAAAAGGTGCTGGAGCTGGTGTTGGAAAAGGAAGAGTTGGAAGTGGAGTTGGAAAAGGTTGAGGAGCAACAACAATAGTTGTTTGTAGGACTGTTAATTGTTAGAACCTTTTTGTGGTTACTGTTTTGTAAAGCTTTTCATAAGCTTATATGATGGTGATACTGTCTTGCATTGGTCAATAATTTACAGAAACTTTATGAGAACAACTGTTCGCTGTTATGGAAGAATTATTAGTATTTTGGTCATATATTGAATATATCAGGTTTTGGCAATGTGCCAGGTAATGATAGTAATTGTATTGTTAGTTGTTATGGAAGAATGATTAACATTTTGGTTATATATTGCATATATCAGGTTTGGCAATGTGCTGATTGTATTGTAGTATAAATGGAACTCTAGAACTTTTTATTATTTTTATGTTGGACTTGGCTTTGAGGCCAATGATGTTTTGTTTCTAGTTTTTATATTAGATTTTATAAAAACTAGAAACTGGAATTTCTTTGTTTTTTTACTAGATTCAGGATACAGTGGTTTGATCAGTAGTGTGATCGATGATGTGGTCGCTGATGTGGCTCAACAAGAGTATAATAACAATAAATGCTACATTTCAACTTTTAGATATATATATATATATATATATATAGAGAGAGAGAGAGAGAGAGAGAGAGAGAGAGATAAGTTGCAATACCTTAGAAGTTTCGGCATCTAAATTATTATTATTTTCTAATTCAAAAAAAAAAAAAAAAGGGTTTAGATGTCTCCATAACACTATGAATTTGCTTTCCACTTACTTGAATCTACGTGATCAAAAACACAAATGGGACATTTTTCAATAAGAAATCGTAGAGCTATGCATGCAAAAGGCATAAGTTAGAGGGGTATAATAAAATTGGTAAAAGAGAGAAAAATCTACTAAGGATATGACGTTATTTAAACTAGAACCTTTACCTTTATCTAGCTTCAGATTTAGTTATTGTCACTTTATTTATAGAACAAGAAACTCCTCTTATGACTAAGTCCAATTTTTTAGAAGGTCTTTTGAAAATGAAGTCAAGTTTTTTAGGAGAAGGAAGAGTTGTTCCACTACTCAGCATAAGATTAACTGTTAACATAGTTGGTCGGTCCACTACTTCTTCTTGAACACATAACAGACCAACTTGAATGCATCTCAAAACTTCATCAGAAACATATGACACCTTTATCGATGATTCAACTATATCCAAAGCTCTATCTTCTTTCCCTAGTTCCCAAACCTGTGTGTTTGTAGCATTATTTATAAAGAGATGTACTGTGAATGCAAATGGTAAAAGATAGTGGCTCTTTGTTACTTACATGCCCTATCAAATTTTGAGAAGGATGCTCCTAATAAGAATCACAATTCTTCTTGCCACTCACAATCTCCAATAATATGACACCAAAGCTAAAGACATATGATTTTGTTGAAAATTGTCCAAATACTACATACTTTATTGACAAGTAGCCATTGCAGATAAATAGAATCAAAGGTAATCTTAACATTTGCATAATGTTTTATAACTATATATGTGTTCAAGCATGCAAGTTTAAGTGTGTGTAGTCTTGCATGTGTACTATACTTACTATGTTCCGACAACTTTGGTTGTCTTATCTTGAGTTTGGTCCTCTTTGAATATACGAGACTTGCCAAAATCTGAAATCTTGGGATTCATCTTGGCATCTAGTAGAACATTGTTGGCTTTAAGATCCCTATGGATTATTTTTAGTCTTGAGTCTTGGTGAAGGTACAAAACTCCTCGAGCAATCCCAAGGATGATTTCAAAGCATTTCTTCCAATTTAGGAATGATGCTCTTGTATGATCTACAATAAGATTTTGCTCAACTGTGTACCAAATATGATGTAATAGTGTTAAAATATGTGGATTTAGGTACTACAAAGATTTTTTTTTTTTTCCTTTTTGCACATCTATATATATGTATATTTAAAAGTTGAACCATAGCATTTATTGTTACTATGCTGCAGTTAGGCTACATCAGAATCCACATTATTATCCTTTTTCATTCCAATTTTACTATAATTTTTTTTTAACGTTCACTTTTTTTATTATAAATATTTACACTTTCTTCAACCTTTCTCCTTCCCTTACCTTTTTATCTCTCCACTACCATTTACTTTAATATCATTATTCATCTTTCCCTTTATCTTCCTTTATTTGTCTCTTCTTATTCACTTCTTCTTACTATAAATTTGTCATAATCTCTTCCATTGTTTACATAGTTTTCTCTCACAAAAAGGTTATTTCTCTTTCTCTCTCTCTCTCTCTCTCTCTCAATTTTTTGACAGATTTTTATTTTTCTTGCATCTCTGCTTTAGGCGTATATTTTTTGTGTTTTTTTGAACTAATTTAGGTTCATACTATTTTTTTTTTTGGTTCTCTTTGATTGTTAAATATTATCTAATTGCATTATAAAGAATTAAAGATAGTAGATAAAAATATAATATTATTCTATTACATAGCATGATTTGGATAATTTAGTGTTTATTGTTATATTTTTTAATTTTACTTTTTTTTTTCTTCTCATCTTATTTTATTCAATATTGAAATTCAACTACATCCTTCTTATCATTAAATTATTTATATTTTCTATCCATCTTTGTTTAAAAAAAATGTAATATTTTACTTAAATTCAAATAAAAAATTGTCCTCATTGAATTGTACTCATTTTTTTAACCTTTACACTTTCTTCAACCCTTCTCCTTCCCTTTACATTTTCATCTCCTCGAACCTTCTACCTTAATATCACTCTTCTTCTTTCCCTTTATCTTCCTTTATTTTTTTTTTCTTTTTATTATCTTCCTCTTAGTATAAATTTGTCATTCACTATTCCATTCTTTGCATAATTTTCCCTCACAAAAAAGAGTTATTTTCCTCTCTTTCTCCCTTAGTTTTTTGGTGGATCTTTTTTTATTTTTTTGCATCTCTACTTTAGCTTGATCAAGTTTTGTGTTTTTTAGAACTCTATTTTGGGTTGGTGTGATTTAGTTTTGTGTTTTAAGGGGTTTTTTTTTGTTCTCTTTGATTGTTAAATATGATCCTATTTCATTATAAAGAATTAAAGATAGTATATAAGAATATAATATTATTATATTGCATAGAATGATTTGGATAAGTTAGTGTTTATTGTTATATATTTTATTTCTAATTTTTTTTTCTTCTCATATTATTTTATTCAACATTTGAATTCAGCCACATCCTCCATATATATAATTAAATTATTTATATTTTCTTTTCTTTTCTATTTTAGCAATTAAACATATAATATTTTTCTTAAATTCAATAAATAAAATTGTCCTCATAAAGTGAAGTAATGCTAGGGAAACACTCATTCTTGCACCCAATGCATCAAAGGAAAAATGGAATACAAAAAAAGTGTCAATTTAGAAACACTAAATTAAAAAAAAAAAAAAAAACCTAATAATGCAAATTTAATGTCATAGGATCATCATCAAATTTTGGAAAACAATAGGCTACCAATGGGGGGGGGGGGGGAGAGAGAGAGAGAGAGAGAGAGAGAGAGAGAGAGAGAGAAACAATACAAAGTAGTAAAGAGTAGATAAAGAAAAAAAAAAAACTCAAACATCAATTAGTAACCACTAATTGAAAAACAAAAGGTTGTAAGGAGAAGTAAAAAAAAAAAAAGATGACCATGCGGAGAACATCAAAAAACTTTATAGCGTAGTAAAATAAACTGTTAAATCCACTTAAAAAATTAAATCAATAATCAACAATTAAATACAATCATAGTACTAAATATAAACTTAAAACTAATCAAACTCTAACTATGGACCATATTTCTAATCATAACTAAAAAAGAAATGTTCTCTGGTAATAGTAGAAATTGCATAAGAAATAACGTTAGAAAATTTTAATATCCATTTTTTGACATTTCATTTAACCTTGCTTATATTATATATATATATATATATATATATATATATATATATATATATATATATATATAAAGGTTAAAAAATGTATATTTAAGTTTTTTTATTAACTTAAAAACTAATGAAAAACCAATTGTTAATAACTAAAATTATAATATTAATAAAATATTTAATGAAATCATCATAAAAAAATTATTACGCACAACGTGCGAGTATGCGACTTGTATATAATAAAAGAACATAACACATGAAGGCAAAGATTTTTAGCAAGAAGACATACCAAAAATAATAGTCTAAACTTTTTTTGGGGCATCTATTCATAAATAAGTATCGTTTCTTCCTCTTGAATGCAACAGCCTAACAATTTGACAAGATTCCTATGTTGAAGTTTTGCAATCAACATTACTTCATTTTTGAATTCTTCAATTCCTTGTCTAGAACTCTTGGATAGCCTTTTTACAGCTATATGTTCTCCATTAGATAATTGGCCCTGCAATCATGACCCAAACTTATTAATATTATCAGGATTGCATTTACTATACGAACCACATTGCCCATACTTGTCACACCGGTATTTAGGTGTTGAAAATTGTTCATTCCACTGATGAACACCATCATCCCACATAAGTTTCTGAAGCAATTTAGTGTTGTCCAACACTACTCTTGTCATGATGGAAGGGTCATCATCAAAGTAGTTGGAAGATATTTCATCTTGGTTGTTAACAAAAAATAACTTTTGACCTGATACATTTTTCCATGGCCAAAGACCTGTTCTCCAATATGGGGTTGAACCGTTGTAAAAAAACACTTGTGGAGAGCCATTAAGATTCATCTTATAGCTATAGTTTCCAGTTCCAGGGTCACCTTTTGACTTCCAAGATGTTAGGAACATGTTACTCCCAGTTTGGTAGCTGAGTATCTGTAGGATAGTCAAAGCTTTGCCACACCTTTTTGTATTTGTCCTGGACTAATACCAAGTTTCCTGAATCATGAAGCTGAGCTACCGAGGAGGTTGTCACTTGGTCATGGACAGAAACATTTGTAGACCGAAGTAGAGGGTTATTACTGTCATGGAGGACAAGATCTCCATTTTGGTTGATTGAGAGAACTCCAGAAGAATCAACAATAGGATCGTTCCTATTTGCAACCCACACAACAGTTTGTGGTGTCACTTTGACATACCAAATGCCAAGATACTTGTAGCTAGAGTTGCCAGGGCTGAAGAAGCCAAAGGCAAAATTGTTGTGTTTGGAAATCAAAGATTGGAAATCCTTGATGGATTGGTTTGTTCTTAAGGTGTCAAGGGAAGTGCAAAATTTGAAGAAGAGAATGATTAGAATCAAAGACTTGAACATTTTTTTTTTCAGCACATCCTTGTTTGTGCAAAAGGTTTCTTAACATGGAACATTTTTTTTTTTTTTTGGTGTGGTTGAGAGCGCCCACACACCCCCCCCCCCCCCCCCCCAAAACAAAAAAAAAAAAAGTTTTCAATAAGGATTGTGCATATGGACTGAGAATTCTCTAGTCGTCAATTTTTCAGCGAAGGCTTTTGATGACTATCACAACTGTTATTTAATACATTTTGAATATCATTTCTTTTTAGTTTTACTTTTAGTCCAACTTGATGTACTCGCTGATCAGCTCCTATAGTTGGATGCATGAAACAGGTTGAATATTGTGGCACACAAGAGCCTAGTTCAACAGACTATCGGTCTTGGCTTTATTTGTATGGGGCCACAATGTTTTGGTAACAACGGTCATGAGCAAACAAATTTTGACTTGGGGTTTTCACAGGTGGTCCTGTGAAAGTTCCATTCTGGACCATCAAATTCTGCTTCGAGCCACATCTTGAATAATGTTGCAAATATCACAATAGACCATGTAAACAATTGTGAAAAAAATTGTAAAACATACTGAGTTTGTCAAAAGTGCTATCGACACAGGGCTACCCATCCAGCCTTGAGTTAATAATGTATTGTTAAAATGATGATTGATCTTGGGCTAGCATTAGCTAATTCAGTCGGGCCTTGCTAAGGACTGAAATAGAAGCTACTGGTGATACACAGGGACATTAGTCATCTGGTAAACTTTTTCTTTTTTTTGGCCTAAGCTTTTAGGGTATCACGCCCTCAAGGTGTTGCATAGGAACTCTCCTTATTGAGAAATGAATAATGATCTACCTTTTCAGATACATGCAGCGAGCTCTCTTCCAACAAATGGGACCCATAGATCATGGGAGCCTCCTATTGTGAATGGCTGTCACATATATGGGATTGAGCACCATGTTCAATTGCTCTTAATAACTGAGATTGAGAATTGAAAAAAGTAACTTTTAATCTCAATTATTGAATAAAAAAGTTAGAAGAAGTAAAAAAAAAAGTAAAAGTTAAAACTAAATAAGTAAAATTATTTTGTGAGATGAATGAGAGCAAATGGATCAGGTGCAATACCTTTGATTACTATATATGATATATTTGTATCTCAATCCACATATATGATATATCTGTAATAAGAGATAGCATCTAGTTGAGGAGAGGCATACAATTTTTTTATAGCTGGAAAAAAATAGGCCCTAAAGAATTTTTATTAGATTTGGTGGGCAAAAAAGTAATTTCAGTGATAGGTTTAAATTATAACCGATAACAACTTACCAACAATAACTTGTTGTGAAAACGTTGTAGACATAACATTTCTAAAAAAAATAAACAATTTCTAAAATTATTTTTCATCTTTCTATCTCAAAAAATATACCATTCTATTATGTTTGGGTGTATTTGATTGATATTTATCAATTTTAAGGTGGTTCATATTCCTCTAATTTATGTTATAGTGCGTTATGTTTTCCTAATTTTTTTTCTTTACAGCTAAAGTTTTTCAGTTTCAAATTTTTTATTCAAAATTCTCATTCTCTTAAAAGATATTATCATGATAATCAAAACTCATCACAAAAATACATTTAATATTAGTCAAATAACCGATAGACACATTCAAATACATAGCCAAGATTGTGTTTTGATATAAATTCAAATTCTCACTTTCAAAATAACTAATTATTAGCTCAAACAAAAATTAAATCAAGACAATAAGAAGGAGAGAGAGGACTTGTGATAGGAAACTCAATTCAATTCAATTGGTCTTCTTCATATTTTATATATCCAAATTCAAATGGCATAAGTTAGAGGGGCATAATAAAATTGGTTAAAGAGAGAAAACTCTAGTAAGGATGTGCCATTGTTTAAACTAGAACCTTTACCTTTACCTAGCTTCAAATTTAGTTATTGTCACTTCATTTATAGAACAAGAAGCTCCTCCGATGACTGAGTCCAATTTTTTGGAAGGACTTCCGAAAATGAAGGCAGGTTTTTTAGGAGAAGGAAGAGTTGTTTCACAACTTAGCATAAGATTAACTGCAAACATAGTTGGTCGATCCACTACTTCTTCTTCAACACATAATAGACCAACTTGAATGCATCTCAAAACTTCATCAGAAACACATGACTCCTTTATCGATGAATCAACTATATCCAAAGCTCTATCTTCTCTCCAAAGCTCCCAAACCTGTGTGTTTGTAGCATTATTTATAAAGAGATGTACTGTGAATGCAAATGGTAAAAGATAGTGGCTCTTTGTTACTTACATGCCCTATCAAATTTTGAGAAGGATGCTTCTGATAAGAATCACAATTCTTCCTGCCACTCACAATCTCCAATAATATGACACCAAAACTAAAGACATCTGATTTTGTTGAAAATTGTCCAAATATTACATACTCTGGTGACATGTAACCACTGCAGATAAACAGTATCAAAGGTAATCTTAATGTTTGCATAATGCTTTATAACTATATATGTGTTCAAGCATGCAAGTTTAAGTGTGTGTAGTCTTGCATGTGTACTATACTTACTATGTTCCGACAACTCTGGTTGTCTTATCTTGAGTTTGGTCCTCTTTGAATATACGAGCCATGCCAAAATCTGAAATCTTGGGATTCATCTCGGTGTCTAGTAGAACATTGCTGGCTTTAAGATCCCTATGGATTATTTTTAGTCTTGAGTCTTGGTGAAGGTACAAAATTCCTCGAGCAATCCCAAGGATGATTTCAAAGCGTTTCTTCCAATTTAGGAATGATGCTCTTGTATGATCTACAATAAGATTTTGCTCAAGTGTGTACCAAATATTATGTAATAGTGTTGAAATATGTGGATTTAGGAACTACAAAGTTATTTATTTATTTATTTTTTGCACATATATAATAAAAGAACATAAAACATGAAGGCAAAGATTTTTAGCAAGAAGACATACCAAAAATAAGAGAGTCTAAACTTTTGTTGGGCATGTATTCATAAATAAGCATCGTTTCATCCTCCGAAATGCAACAGCCTAACAATTTGACAAGATTCCTGTGTTGAAGTTTTGCAATCAACATAAGTTCATTTTTGAATTCTTTTATTCCTTGTCTAGAACTCTTGGACAGCCTTTTTACAGCTATATGTTGTCCATTAGATAATTGGCCCTGCAATCATGACCCAAACTTAAGCTTACTCATGAATATTATTTTAGTGCAACAAAGCTCTATCAGTTTCTTCAATAACTTTGGACGTAAGTTATAGTAATGGAATATGAAACAGATAAAAATAAGTAACAATGTTAATGAATTGTAATCTATATCTATATATTACTAAAAGCTGAAGCATAACATTTAATGTTATTACGCTCACGTTGAGCCACATCATCAGCCATGTCATCATTTTTTATTATATATTTTTTAAAACATTTTCTCATTTAAGGTGACTTAAAAGCTCCATTTTTTTAAAATTAAAATATCTTTTAACTATTAATTTTATTATTATTTTTCTAAAACTCTTTCTCCCTTTTACCTCTTCATCTCCCCACTAATTTTTACCTTAATATCTTTCTTTCTCTACCTTTTTATCTTCATTTATTTTGACTCTTTTTATTCTTAACATCTTACTATAAATTTGACATTTTCTTTTTTATTCTATATATAGTTTTCTCACACAAAAAGGTTACTTCTCTCTCTCTCTCTCTCTCTCAATTTGTTTTTCATTTTTTGTTTGATTTTTTTTATTGCATCAATTCTTTAGGTTGATGAATTTTTGTGTTAATTAGAATTCTACATTCACTTGATGCAATTTAGTTTTGTGTTTTATATTGTTATCTTTTATATTCTATAATGACTATGACAATTTGATTAAATATTATCCTACTGCATTATACATATAGTATATAACAATATAATATTATTATATTACATAGAATGTCTTTGATAATTTGATGTTCATTGTTATATATTTTATTTTAAGTTTTTTTCCTCTCATCTTATTTTATTCAACATTTAAATCTTGTTACATCCTCCATACTATTAATCTATATATCTATATATTACTAAAAGTTGTAATGTAGCATTTAATGTTACTATACTCATGTTAAACCACATCAGCAGCCACGTCATCATTTTTTATTTCCAATTTTTCTTATATATTTTTTTAAACATTTTCTCATTTAAGATGACTTAAAAACTCATTTATTTAAAAATTAAAATATCTTTTTTAACCTTTCATATAATTTTACCTTTACATATTCATCTATTTTAATTTAGATTTTTTTTTTGAAAAAAAAAACTTTAATATAGATAATTATGAATGAACAGTGAAATAATGATTCATGAATTAAAAAAAAAAAATTATCTATACATATTTATTTTGTGCGGTTGTAACTTTACATATAATTTTGCATTTATATATTCATATACTTTAATTTAGATGTTTATAACTTAATAATGAAATCTATAAACAAGGTAATTAAAACAAGCATATTTCTACAATTCAAAAAGTCACAATTTCCTTTTTCAAAAAAAGGCCTTTTACATTTCCTTGGAATTATTTTTAAATTTTTTTTTATAAAACCTTTGACATATCACTAGCCTAATCATTATTACTTTTGTTAATATATTATGGATATCTTAATTGATTGAGACTAAACTAGAGAAATGCCTTTCATAGTTCCTTGAAATAAAAAATAAAAAAATAAAAAACCTTTGACATACCACTAACGTAGCTACATCTATAACTATTTAAGCCATCCATGATATTGATTTCTTATTGTTAACTATAAAATTTACAACTAGCAAGGGAACATACAAAGTAATAAAGAATAAATGCAGGAAGAAAAAAAGAAACGAAAGAAAACGTCAATTAATAACCGTTATTTGGAAAATAACAAAGTGGTTAAGAGGAGTAAGAAATAAAATAGAGATGGCTATACAAAGGATATTGAAAACTTTATAGTGCAATAAAATCAACATTTAAATATAATAATACAAAATTTAAATTTAAAACTAATCAAACTCTAACTAGGGAATTTTATATATATATATATATATATAGATAAAATCTTAATCTTCATACACAAGGACTTAAAAAAATTTAACAAATAGACAAGATTATGAAAAATATGATAAAACTATTGTAAACAAAAAAAAAAAAAAAAAACTCTCTATAAAGTCTAGGGACTAAAATAGTATTTTATTTAAAAAATTATCATGCACAATGCATGGGTCTATGACTAGTTGTACCTTAAATACAGAGCCAAAACCTCCTTGCCCAAGTTTGTTGGTAGGAGAGAAATTTTCAGTGGCAGCAACTATGCAGCTTAGATCGAAAATCGGTAAATCTGGATGTGTACTACCATCCTCGAGCTCATGCCCCTCGAAAGAGCCTCTGGTACTCGCAAGATTTAATGATTGATTGTGCACTTTTCTCTTCACTGTCCCAAAACATATTTGAGAGACATTACTTAATATAACTTTGTAATTCAGGATCTATATAATATAGCTCACATCATAGGGAGGACTAATCTAAATGACTCCTGATATATGGGACATTTGTCATAGCTGAGCCGAACACATGTATATGTGAACAATACAATTCACAAGTGATTTTATATTTTTATTTACCTTTTGTTTTCTTCTTCTTCGCTAGCCAAATATAGGCTAGTAAGGATACCAGAATCATTGGCACAGCAATAGACACTAATGCTATAGCCAGCTTCCTCTTCTTGCTAAGAGAACGTTTGGATTTCCTTGTATACTTAGCTGAAAAAAAAAAAAAAAAAGTATGAAGAAAACATGATTCAGAAATTGAAAAAGAGAGAATGAAACGTATAAGAAAATGCAAGCAAGTGAAGAATGCTACCTAACTCAGTTGCATCCACACGAACATTTAGTTCCGACCCTACATCTGTATACTGTAAAATGTCGATTAATTCACCATACCATGCCAAGCATCCGGTTCCCTTCCCATCACTATTCATGCTGGTAAAAGCTGTGCAAGAGCAATTCGTCAAGCATGCCTGCTCGCACTCTGAGCTACTCATACTCGTGCCTATCAAAGCTGCATCAATTGATGAATCGGGAAGTTTCAAATGCTCCAATTTAACAAACCCTTCGCCATTTTTACACATAGACAACCCCGAGTTCTTCCTCACACAACCCTTAGAACTATCTCTGAGATACCAATCCCTTGGAGATTTAGGCTCATACCCTAGCAGACACATGCACTCAAACCTATTAATATTATCAGGATTGCATTTACCATATGAACCACAATGCCCAAACTTGTCACACTGATATCTAGGTGTTGACCATTGTTCCTTCCACTGATGAACACCATCATCCCACATAAGTTTCTGAAGCAATCCAGTGTTGTCCAACACTACTCTTGTCATGATGGAAGGGTCATCATCAGAGTAGTAGAAAGATATTTCATCTTGGTTGTTAACAAAAAAAAACTTTTGACCTGATGAGCTCGTTGCAATGGATACATTATTCCCTGGCGAAATAGTATTTCTCCAATATGGGGTTGAACCGTTGTACAAAAAAGCTTGTGGCGAGCCATTAAGATTCATCTTATAGCAATAGTTTCCAGTTCCAGGGTCATCTTTTGACTTCCAAGATGTTAGGAACGTGTTTATCCTAGTCTTAAGATTCAAGCCATGCTTCATGTTTGGAAGCAGAGTATCTGTAGGATGGTCAAAGCTTTGCCACAACACCTTTTTGTTATTGTCCTGGACTAATACCAAGTTTCCTGAATCATGAAGCTGAGCTACCGAGGAGGTTGTCACTTGGTCTTGGACAGAAACATTTGTAGACCAAAGTGGACGGTTATTACTGTCATGGAGGACAAGATCTCCATATTGGTTGTGTAGAGAGGGAAAAATTCCCGACCTATCACAAGCTGACACATCATACTATCAAGTCCACAAAATACAGCCAATTACAAAGCACCACGTATTGTTGCTAAGTTTTGCTATCACTACTCAGAAACCAATAGAAATTTGCCAAGTGTCATGCAAGAACCAATCACACCTCAGCACGTGTAAGCAATGACACAGGCAGCCTCACACGTGTAAGCGATGACACAGGCAGCCTCGCGCGTGTAAGCGATGACATAAGCAGACCAATCAGGCTGTGACATGTGTCACCAATTAGACTCCGCCACGTGTCGCTCACCCACCCCCAAACTCCTATAAATAGAAGCCATTCCTAAGGCATTTAGGGAGGAGAGAAGATTCAGAAGTACAGAAGCTCTGTTGGAACCAAGCTTTGAAGCCTCCAAGAACTTCAAGAACTTCAACTTCGAATACAAAGAACATTCGAAGAGGAATCATCCAAATCATATTCCTAAATCTCAAAGTTCACTGGAATCAAGCTCAAAAGCCTCCAGAAACGTCAACAAACTACAAATTGGTGAAGCTCTACGGATTCAAGCCTCCAAAGCCCCGAAGAACTTCCACCACAAACCTTCAAATACGAAGAACATTCGAAGCAGAATCATCTAAACTACCTGCCTAGATCTCAAAGTTCACTGGAATCAAGCTCAAAAGCCTCCAGAAACATCACAAATCACAAATCAGTGAAGCTCTACGGATTCAAGCCTCTAAAGCACTGAAGAACTTCCACCACAAATCTTCAAAGACGAAGAACGCACCAAGAACACGAAGAACACAAAGAACACGAAGAACAAAGAATTTCTAACAAGCTTATAGCCAGAGATTCATTGTAATTCCATATCAAAGATCTTTGATCCATTCTTCAGCCAAATTGAAGGATATCTTGTGTTCATATCAAAATCACATTACTACAAATCCAATCAACAAGTCTTTTAAGGAGATCGAATCAGAGGATAACTCTTTTGTAATCACAGAGAATTGTACCACACAATCATCAATACAAATTCGCATTTGTGAAACTATTTTACTTGTTTGACTTATTTCGAACCGAGGAATTTAGTCGTCCACAGGTTGATTGAGAGAACTCCAGAAGAATCAATAATAGGATGGTTCCTATTTGCAACCCACACAATAGTTTGTGGTGTCACTTTGACATACCAAATGCCAAGATACTTGTAGCTAGATTTGCCAGGGCTGAAGAAGCCTAAGGCAAAATTGTTGCCTTTGGAAATCAAAGATTGGCCATCCTTGATGGATTGGTTTGTTGTTAAGGTGTCAAGGGAAGTGCAAAATTTGAAGAAGAGAATGATTAGAATCAAAGAGTTGAACATTTTTTTTTTCAGCACATCCTTGTTTGTGCAAATGGTTTCTTAACATGGAACATTTTATTTTTTATTTTTATTTTTTTTGTGTTTGAGACCCCCAAAAAAAAAAAAAATAAAGGTTTGACTAAGGATTGTGCGTATTGACTGAGAATTCTCTAGTCGTCAATTTTCCAGCGAAGGCTTTTGTTGACTATCATAACTATCATTTCTTTTTAGTTTGCGTAAATCTCAGGTTTAGGTTAATACCAACTAGGTCCTAAACTTTTAAAAAATGACCATCTTGGTCCCTAAACGCTGTTAGGGACCGTTACTTTACTCTCAGCCTTTCTTCTCTCTCAGAATGTTTATGTTCAATTCTAATATCTCTGAGTCTTGAGTTCTATTCAAAGTCATTATACAAATATATACACTTAGCCATATAAAACCTTAAACCCCCAAAAATCTCTGATCACAAAGCATACAAACATATCCATAATCATTCATACTTCGACAAAAACACTATATTAGACCAATTTTCAGACAAAATCCAAATCAAAAAAATACCCACAGATTCACAGATGACCATATCCAAACCCCACCTTTCACACCCAAATCAAAAATCAAAAATCACCAAATCTTTTTCATCCAAAAAAAAAAAACCCAATCCCTAACCCAACCAAGTCCTGAACCAACAAAAGAGGAGGAGAACGATCGGTGGCGTTTCCGATGTGATTCGTTACCTGTGGTAGTTGCAGAGGTCGTGGGTCTCGTTCCCTTGACGTTGGGAACACAAACCTAGACTCAAATCCAACTCCAAACTCAAACTCTCTCTTCCATGGCTGTGGAACACCAAAGCTGGTGTCCATAGCACCCGATCGGAGCCTTCAGTGAGGAACCAGCAGCAGCGGTGGTGAGGAAAAGCTTGAAAATTCCTAGACAACTGTTTTCATGGCACTGATTCGAAGAGAGAGAGCAAGATGATAGTTTTGCCGTTGTGGGTAAGAGAGAGGAGAGAGCGTATGAGAGGGAGAGAAGATAGAGCTTCTGAGAGAGAGAATAGAAAGCGTTTGAGAAAGAGAGAAGACATGGTTTTGAGAGGAGAAGCTGAGAATGAGTAACGGGCTTAAACGCCGTTTAGGGTCCAATTGTATTCAGGGACCAACTTGGTTATTTTTGAAAAATTTTAGACCTTGTCGGTATTAGCCCAAACTTTGTAGTAATTTATTGGAATTTATCCTCTTGGTGCAACTTGATGTACTCGCTGATCAGCTCCTATAGCTGGATGCGTCAACAAGTTGAATATTGTGGCACACAATGGCCTAGTTCAACAGACTATCGGTCTTGGCTTTACTTGTACGAGACCACAATGTTTTAGTAACAACGGAAATGAGCAAACAAATTCAGACTTGTGAAGATTACTTGTACGAGACCACAATGTTTTAGTAACAACGGAAATGAGCAAACAAATTCAGACTTGTGAAGATTACTTGTACGAGACCACAATGTTTTAGTAACAACGGAAATGAGCAAACAAATTCAGACTTGGGGTCTTCACAGGCGATTCTGTGAAAAACGGTGCTTTGAGCCACATCTTAAATTACGTTGCATAGATCACAATAGTTCATGTCAACAATTGTAAAAAAAATTGTAAAATGGGTAAATTGCAAAATTACACCATAACATTTGGGAGTGATTGGATTTTATACCCTAACATTTCGGAACTTTGATTTTACACCCTAACATTTGGTTCCATGAGCAAATCACTCATTCAATTAGTTTTTGCTGTTAAATGCCATGTCATCTTGCTGACGTTTTTTGTGTGTGTGTGTGTGTGTGTGTGTGTGCGCGCGCGCGCGTGCCAAATAAGCTCAAAACGACATAGTTGCAACGGAAGACTTGGCACATGCAAAATGGTGCCGTTTGCCCAAAGAGAAAATGAAAAAACGAAAAAAAAATCTGCAACTTTACCCACGAACCCAACAGCAACCCTTGCCTTCCTAACCCTTATGAACCCAAACCACCACATTGGCTCTGCATCTCATACAATTGCATTGTGAACCTAGACATGAGTAAGTTCATCAAAGGCTCCAAGTTATCTCCAAGGCGGCAGCAGCGATGGCGACGGGTACGGCCAAAAATTCTCTATGGCTCTCTCCCCCTCTCTTTTTGGATTTTTCTTGCCATTGTTGGATTGGAATTTTGGGTTTTTTATTGGGTTTGCTGGGGCTTTTGTTGTTTGGGTTTGTTGAGGTTTTTGTTCAATTATTTTTGTTTGTGATTTTGTTGCTGGATGCTCAGAATGTTTGGAGTTTTTGTTAAATTTTTCGATGATGGATTTGTTGCTAGAACTCGCTATGTGTGTATGATTTAAACTCATTTACTTTGTTATTGGAACTCTGAGTGTGTTTATGGTGGGTTCTTGTAGCACTTTGATACTGTTAATTGGGACGAACTTTTTAAAAGATTTTCGTAGCAATTTGTTGTCAAGGGTTTATTATATATATATGGTTGTGTTTTGTCTAGAACTTGTTACTTTATTGATATTTAATTTTGGTGGGTCAACCTATGATGATGAGCTGTGTGTATTGAATGGTGTAAAATAATGCACATTTTTACTTTTGGTAAATTGACTATGTGGAATGGTTATGGTCCAACTAAGTGGTCATGTGTTCTGATTTATAGCTCTTGTCTGCATATAGTATTATATTTATTTTAATAATGGCTTATGTCCATTGAAAGAAGATGGTGATGTTAGTAATGTGTTAATTAAATGTTAGTAATGGGTTAATAATGGCTTTGGTCATTTAGTTTGTTGTGCATGCATACTTACCATGTTTCTATTATTAAAGGTCTCAACCCAAACAAGTGTTGCTGGAAGCAATGGAGTTGGTAGATCTAGAAAAGGTGCTGGAGCTAGTGTTGGAAAAGGAAGAGCTGGAAGTAGAGTTGGAAAAGGAAGAGCTGGAAGTAGAGTTGGAAAAGGTTGAGGAGCAACAACAATAGTAGTTTGTAGAACCGTTAATTGTTAGAACCTTTTTGTGGTCATTGTTTTGTAAAGCTTTTCATAAGCTTATATGATGGTGATACTATCTTGTGTTTGTCAATAATTTACAGAAACTTTATGAGAACAACTGTTAGTTGTTATGGAAGAATTATTAGTATTTTGGTTATATATTAAATATATTAGGTTTTGGCAATGTGCCAAGTAATAACAGTGATTGTATTGTTAGTTGTTATGGAAGAATGATTAACATTTTGGTCATATATTGCATATATTAGGTTTGGCAATGTGCTGATTGTATTGTAGTATAAAGGGAACTTTGGAACTTTTGATTATTTTTATGTTGGACTTGGCTTTGAGGCCAATGATGTTTTGTTTCTAGTTTTTATATTAGATTTTATAAGAACTAGAAACTGGAATTTCTTTGTTTTTTTACTAGATTCAGGATACAGTGGTTTGATCAGTACTGTTCTTTCTTTTACCTCAGGTAGTATTAATGGTTAGTTGTCTGTTATGTTTATTCGGATATTTTTAATAATCATGGGAGTTGAAATGGAGTTTTGTCCCTAACATATGATTGCTAGCATAATACTCCATCCTCAAAATGTAATTGATTTCATTTCAGAGTTCAAGAAGGGTGAATTGGACAAGTATGGGGCACCGAAGAGTAGTCATGATACCGAAAAAACTAGTTTAACAGGTTAGTTTGTGAGTTTGCTACTGCATTAATACCATTTTGTGACCCCTATTAGCTCACAAGCTGAAGTTTTGGTCTTAAAAATGGTTGAGAAACTCAAATGGCATTGCTACATTTTCAATTGGACCTTGGATTTGGTTGTAAAGGGAATCGTGGGATGAGCCATAAGTTCAAATCTTATTTTTTAAAAATGGAAGTTTAAATAAAATAAATATTTTACCTAGCATGTCCCCATATGTGTTTTAGATTGTATCTTATGTATATATTTTCATTTGGAATGCTTTATGAATAAAAAAATGTTATGTAATTGAGCTGTTCATATTCATCAAATGCAATAGTTTTTATTTATAAGGCCATTGGAATTTCAATACATATGATATGCTTGAAGCTTACAGCTGTTTCTATGCTGTCATGTTTGAAGACCATATTCTGATACAGGCATAATTGTGAATGTCATGCATTGGCATTGTGGCATGTCATGCCTGTGAGGAGAATACCAGGAGACCAATGCTTGTGTTGCTCACGGGTTTGGAAGAGTTTGGACGAATGTTCCATGATGATTAATCATGTGTCAAGGGAAAAATCAACCAAGAAAGCTTTACAACTAGCTTCAGCCTATTTAAAACATAAATCAAACTAGCTGGAACAAAATATTGAGCTTCACTGGAAAAGGCAGAAACTTGCTTATAATTTCTTAAGTTAACAATAATAATACAATGAAATCAATAGGAGAAGGGAAAAAGTTGCTTATAATTTCTAAAGTTAACAATAATAATACAACAAAATCAAAATTATGCCTCTGATTCCAATTCCAATGCTTCAATTCACTTCAATTCCAAGAATATTATGTATACCTAAACACCACCTAAATAATGATAGCATGTAATACAAGATTCAGAAGTTAGCTTCATCTTCCCCTCTTCCTGCCTTTTCCTAATTGTGCAAATTTTATACCTTGTTCTTGTTCTTGAAGGAAAGCTAATGCCTCTCATACTTCTCTAATCTTTCTCTTTCCCATAGTGCTCTTTCTTTTTCCTTAAACTCAAGTAAGAAAAATGTGTCTTTCCACAACTCAAGAGCTGCCCCCTTAGCTTCATATTTTACTTGTTTCTGCAACTTTCTCTTCTCAGCCCGTTCACGATCTGGATCATAATCTCTACCCTTAACAAAGCTGCAAGACGACATGACAAATTCTCAGTTCCAACCAGATATTGTAAGTAACATTATCTATTACAACAAAGTTTTAACATGTGGTTAAGAGCAAGGGAAAGAAAATTACTTCTGCTCAAATTTCGGATTCAGCATTTTGATAGGCACTGGCTTTTGCTTCTGCATTAGAAATTTCTGCCCATTTGAAATTGTTGTCCATTTGAACAACACTAAAACATTGCCTACAAAACAGGACCACTCTCTTGATGGTTTTCAAATTGCTTTATCCATTTATAAAAATAAAATAAAATAAAAACAAACACATGTTTCTTTGTAAAAACACATTTTCCATACTAATAAAAAAACACATCTACCGTTATTGCCAAAAAAAAAAAAAAAGAATGAAATATTTTGAACTAGAAGAGCCTCTAAGCACACGTGTGAGCGCGTAGTGTATAAACTAAATAAAATAGGAAAACATTTTTGAATTTAAGTAAAATTAAATAATAAAATAGATAGAACAATTTATCATCAAATTTATTAATAATTGATTCTCAAACCATAACCATATGAATCAGATAAAACTTAATAAATTTAGATTAAACAAAAGGAAAAAAAAATACACAAAACCTATTCAATTTGATAAAAAAAATTAGAGTAAACAAATACATAAAAAATTAGTGTAAACAAATACATACTTGTAAGGTTGTAGGTAGAAGAAGAGAAGAATAAAAGAAGAAAAAAAATCATATAGTAGGTATTTATTATGAATTATTTGATATATATATATATACTCTACATTGAAGAAGTTGATATGAACAAAAAGTCTCAAAATATTATATCTTTTTTTTTTTTTTTGAAAATCTAAAAAATATGAACTAATAATGCTAAAATTTTAAGTTGATTTTAACATATATATATATATATATATATTGTAAGGACACAATTTGAGTCCTTAGCCTAAATGATAAATGAACTTAGGCCCAAAAAGCTGAATACAATGAATTTGTAGAGAGTGGGTTGGAAAACTGGACTTTAATGAATCAGAAAACAAGTAAAGTCAATTTTGATAACAAGAAATGAAGATAGGCTGGTTTAAACTAAAGAAAATTGTTCTCGGCGCAGTCCAAAGAGATTAGTTCTTATATATTTCTCTCAAGTTTGATTAGAAGTTTCAATTCTTGATTGCTACAGTGTTTCTCTTTTAATTTCTCAATCCCCTTCTCCCAAGGTCACTCTTCCATTTTATACTATCTTCCCCTTTCATCTCCAATTTCCACGTGTAGATCAGATTGTTGGTGTTGATCCTTGTCTCATCAACACCTTCTTGAGGTCTTTGAGTAGTAGCTGTAAGGTTGAAAGTTATTGTTCAGGTATCACTTCCTTATTAATGCGGCCAGAAAGTTAGTTGTAGAGCATTTAATGCAGTGGTAGCAGCTTTCTCTTTAGATATTTCATAGCCTCCCTATATCTTGTTCCTTCTTGATACTTATCCTCATCAGTGGAATTGTCTGGAACATTGCTTTGATGTCAGACTATACGTTTCAACCTCGGCTTTGCTTAGCTGAGGAGGCATTCCTCCTCGGACCACCTTTTTGGATGATCATTATCACACTTCACTTCTTCACTTACTAACTCAGATTCTCATGAAAGTGTTTACTCGTCCTCGGACTACTTAATGTCCTCAGATTGGACCTCGGCCCAATATATACATAGATATGTACTCCTGGGCCTATCACCCCTATATATATATATATATATATATATATATAATGTTGAGTTGATTTTAATATATATATATATATATGATATTATTTTTTTTTTAGATTACGATATAATTTATGATTTTTTTTTTTGAAAATCTAAAAAATACTAATAATGTTGTTGTTTTTGGACATATAGTAATATAATTTATGTAAAAAAAATGATTAGATGAAGAATTTGGATTGTAATCAAATTAAATTTTTATTTTTTTATCAACTTTGAAATTATAGGAGAAGAAGATAAGACCAAAAACATTATATCTATTTTTTTTTTAAATCTAAATTTTTTTTTGAAATTTGATACATTAGAACGTGTAGTGTAGTAATTTAAAAAAATAAGAAAGTTGTTGCTTTTTTTATAATACACTACATGTAAAAAAATAAGGATTAGATGAAGAATTTAGATTGTAATCAAATTAAGATTAAATAAGGATTAGATAGATTATATGAAGAATTTGGATTGTAATCAAATTAAGATTTTTATTAACTTAGAGATTATAGGAGAAGAAAAATTATATATATTTTTTATGAGAAATGATATGTCCACAATATTTCAGAACATTTTTACAACAAATTTTAAGTGACAAGTTGTTACTAGTTGTTATTGTTAGGGCAGAAAAGTAATCTTAATGTTAGGTTCAAATCAGTCAGACTTGAAAGTTTGAAAGTTTGAGGAAAATGTGGCGAGAAAAGAGAGTGAGAAAATTGAAATGAGGAGACTTTTTTAATTTGATGAGTAAAGATTGTTAGAAATGTGAGTTTTTTTTTAATAAAAAAAATTATTATTAATTAGTATATGCTTCTTTTTTTCTTTTTTTTTCGGTTGCGTATGGTGTAATCTAATTGGGTGGAATGGGAAAGAGAGAGAGAAAGAAAGTAAACACAACACTCGTTGTCCTACGTGACACAGTCGATTCTAGTTGGAAAACCTTCAAGCCTAATGTCCTCTTATCTCAAGAGTCTGGTGACAAAGCCGTCGTCGTTCAACGAACCCAAACGGTGCATTTTACTTTCTATTTTTTATTTATCTTCTAGAAGCTTCTTTGATTAATGGTCTGTTTGGTTAGTGAGAAAGTAGAAAAAAGCAAAGGAAAACAAACTTTTTAATAGGGGTGAGATATCGAATTGTGTTTAGAATTATGTTGGCTAAAAAAGAAAATTGTTTTTTTTTTTTTTTGGTTTTATTATTGTTATCAATAATTAATTAGTATTTTTGTTTCTAAAATTTGTGTTTGCTTGCTAAGAAAGTCAATATTCGTGTTTGGGAGCTCAGAGTGTTTAGTATTTTTTTTTTTTTTTGTTAAGTAATGAACTTTATTGATATGAAGAATTACTTCATGTTCATGGTGATGAATACAAAGAAACTCAAATTATACAATGAATAAAATGGAAAGGCTCATAGAAGTATGAAATTCAAGAATTGAATTTCAATGTGTAAAAGCCTCAAGCCCTAATATTAGAAGAAAATGTATAAATTTTTCTATGAAGTTTGCTTAAGGTAACTTAAAATTCTGAAGATAATAAATTAGGAATTTAGGATAAGCCATTTTAGAAGTAGACTAACTTAGTCAAGAAGAAGATAAGAAATGTTTTTTGGACCCTGTATACTTTTGTAATATTTGTTTTTGATTTGTTCACCCCTGTATACTCCCTGTGTACTTGGGTGTCTCTCTCTTTTTGATATCAATGAATCCTTATTACTTATCAAAAAAAAGAAATGTTTTTTGTACCCTTCATCTTACCATACAAATTTATGTTTAAATTATCAAGTTATTCGTATATCGAGATTTGTGCCTGATGTCATGATAAAATAATATCAATTTGTTTTGGATTCAAGGTAAGATAACACATGGAAAATGATATATATCATGTACACAAATATCACAGACATTTCATACTGACTGTGTCATACAATAAATGATGCAATACAATAGACATCACAACCAGCCTATTGTTGGATAATAAAAAGTCAATTTTAAACCCTTCGCTTATTAAAAGAAGAAGAAAAAAAAAAAAAAAAAAAAAAACAAAGAAATCATCTCAATACTAATTCAAGACTAGAAGCAGTTAACTCCTTTATTGTTCTTTATACAATATCTTTCAGCTTTTAGTGACACAGAATACAAGAGTCTCATTGGTAGACTTTAAATCATCTTTAAAATAGGGTACAAATTTTTTTGGTCCAATCTAATAAATGCAGTCTGTTGGCTTTTTCAGTTAGCAGGAATTCTTAATTTTATGTTTATTGGCATTAGATTAGGTTTAATAAGTTTTAACTGTCGGGCATCTCTACAATTTCCAGCATCTATCGACATGTGCTGTACACATGGAAAATCTCTTCTTTCTTTCAATTTTACAAGAAACATAGCCCACTTAGTTTGGATCAAGTTGTTTTATCGAGACCTTATGACCTAGGATAGCACCAACAAATCAATAAATAGAATGCATTCTGAGTTGTGACATTGCATTAGTTTAGTGGCGTTGAATTTGTCAAACATATATCAATTATTCCTCATTTTTTATAGTGTTCTGTGTGTTGTTTTATCAGACGATATGTAAGAAGAATAGGAAGGAGAAATTAGAGCTGGCAGAGCACATGCTATCTCGAAAGGCAGATCCAAACCTTCCCATTCTAACCAACGTAAACTCGGCTTTAATCTTATTTATTTACATATATAATCATTTTTTTCCTTGGTTACTTGGTCATACTTAATGCTTTAATTACTTCCACTGATTTTGCATATGTTCTGTTTATTTCCTTGTTAATCTTATGGGCCAAATGTACATAAAAGTATCTAAGCAAAGGCATCTCATCAACTCACTATTATAGCCTCTTAAATTTAAATGTTAATGTCATACACATGTTACTTGCATATCTTTTATGCTCTAGAGTCATTTTCTTTGTCTCTATATGCTTTGAATATTTGCCATAGATTAACTTTGTTTTCTAAACCCCAATGAATTGGCCTAATGGTTTTCCAAACCTCATGTGATTCATGAGGTCCTGGATTGAAGTCTCTTAGCGAGCACTAAAAAACTCTCTGATTATGAGGCCTCACATAGATACAGTCAAAGCAAACTTACAAAATGTAGGTAACTTAGTATATACAGAGGGAAATAAAATTTTAGCTTCTATGTAACACCATGCATGAGTCCATGAAGCTAAGGAAGAATTGCAACCTTGTTTTCCATGTTCATTTGCTGTTATTTGGGTGAAGAAAACGCTGCTAATTTGGGGTGAGAAGGATAATATCTTCCCAGTATTTCAATCCTTTTCATCCTTTCTTGTTTTCTTAGATTCTTGTAATTTTTGTTCTTGATTGTTTGACCCCTTGTACACTCCCTGTGTACTAGGGTGTTCCATTTTTTTTGAGATCAATAAACTTTTACTTACAAAAAAAAAATATCTTCCCAGTATTCCTGGCCCATCAATTGCAAAGGCAATATTTTTTCCTCCTTTTATCAACTTCAAATTTAAGCTCAATTTTCAAGTTACATGGTTTATGCTTTTACAGGCACTTGGGACCAAAATCAAAGCTAGCAATACTCAAGGACAGTGGTCAAGCAAGTTAATATTGATTCGCCTAACTCTCTGAGTTTGCTTACCACATATTTGAACCTATGAGATCTAAACAAAAATGGCTCATTTTTTCAATACAAAATCCTAGTACTACATATTATATATGCAAATGGCATACCTTAGAGGGGTATAATAGGCAAAGTGTGCTGTAAAAAAAAGAGAAAATCTACTAAGGACGTCTCATTGTAAACTAGAATCATTACCTTTATCTAGCTTCAAACATAGTCATTTTCACTTCATTTATAGTACAAGAAGCTCCTTCTGTGAAAATGAAAGCAGGTTGTTTAGGAAAAGGAAGGGCTCTTTCACTACTCAGCATGAGATGAACTGCCAACATAGTTGGTCGATCCACTACTTCTTCTTGTACACATAACAGCCCAACTTGAATGCATCTCAAGACTTCATCGGAAACACATGACTCCTTTATTGATGAATCAACTACATCCAAAGCTCTATCTTCTCTCCATAGTTCCCAGACCTGTGTGGTTGGTTGCATTATCTATAAAAAGCTATATTGTAAATGCAAATGGTAAAAGATTGTTGTTTTCTGTTACTTACATGCCCTCTTAACGTTAGGGAAGGATGCTCCTGATAAGAGTCATTATTCTTCTTGCCACTTACTATCTCCAATAAGATGACAGCAAAACTAAAGACATTTGATTTTATTGAAAACTTTCCAAATATTGCATACTCTGGTGACATATAACCACTGCAGGTAAAAATTATCCAAGGTAATCTTAAAGTTTTCATAATGCTTTAATTTCTTTGTATGTGTGTAGGCGTGCAAGTCCACTGTGCGTGTGTCTACATTTATGAATGTTTTATACTTGCTATGTTTCGACAACTCTGGTTGTCTTGTCTTGAGTTTGGCCCTCTTTGAATATACGGGCCATGCCGAAATTTGAAATCTTGGGATTCTTCTTAGCATCTTGTAGGACATTGCTGGCTTTAAGATCCCTATGGATAATCTTCAATCTTGAGTCTTGATGAAGATACAAAATCCCCCAAGCAATCCCAATGATGATTTCAAAGCGTTTACTCTAATCTAAGAATGAACTTCTTGTATGATTAGCTATAAAATTTTGGTCAAGTATACTCAAAATGTGATGTTGAAATATGTGGTTCTAGGTACTTCAAGTATATTCTTTTTTGCACATATGTAATAAAGGCACATAAAATATGATGGCCATAGATTTTTAGAAAGAATACATACCAAAAATAAAAGAGTCTAAACTTTTGTTGGGAATGTATTCATAAATAAGCATCTTTTTTTCCTCCTGAATGCAACAACCTAATAGTTTGACAAGATTCCTACGTTGAAATTTCCCAATCAACATAACTTCATATTTGAATTCTTCTATTCCTTGTCTAGAACTCTTGGAAAGCCTTTTTATAGCTATTTGTTGTCCATTTGATAATTGGCCCTGAAATCATGACCCAAACTTAAACTTACTCATGACTATTATTTTAAAGCAACAAAGCTCTATCTGCTTCTATAATAGAGAATGGACAACATTGATCCTTGCTGTGCGCTCTGTGAGAATGACATTGAATCGAGTGCTCATATCTTTTTCCTCTATTCTGTGGCAAGAGCAATCTGGCACTCTGCTTGTTGGGGTTTTAGAGCTGAAGAAGTCAATCTCAACGACCCCAAAGATATCATCAAGCTTATCTTGGACCCCCCCCCCCCCCCCCCCCTAAATCCACCTGCCCTTCAGATGAGCTCTGGTTTGTATCTCTGAACATGGCAATCACTTTAGATGAGATTTGGCGGTTAAAAAATCATGTTCTATTTAATGGAGGAGAGATTGATTTCCAGACACCCTTACAGAACATCCTCTCTAGAGGCCTTGAGCTATTAAGAATATTTGCTCCAAAGGCCTCTCTAGTCTCCACACTCTCCTCAGCCTGTCCCAACCTGGTCCCCTCCCCACCTGAATTGGATCAAAATTAATTCTGATGCAGAGATGAACTCCTCCATAACAACTTTGGCAATTGTAGCTCGAGATCATAGAGGTGATGTTGTTAAAGTCTGGTCCAAACGTGTCAAAGTTTGTTTGCCTATCCAAGCTGAAGCTTCCGCCATTCTCTAGGCAGTGGAGCTTGCAATCAAAGAGCAGTGGAACGTCATCTGTTTTGAAGGAGATGCCAAGGCCAGTTTTGACCCTCTATCATCCCCTGACCTCCCCTCTAACTGGACTATTAATACCGTCATCAATGATATCCGTAATCTTGCTCGTTCCTTTTCTTGTTGCAATTTCGTTTGGGTCAAGAGAAGTTGTAATGAAGCAGCTTATGCTACTGCCAAGTTTGCTTTACTTTCTAGTCCTTTTTTGTATTTTAATATGGGTAATCTTCCTGAGGTCATCAAGTTTGTTTGTAAAAAAGATTACCCCGTTTGTTTTGTTTCTTGAGTTTTAATATCATTGCATATTATAAAAAAAAAAAAAAAAAGTGCTTCTTTACATTAATGGAATATAAGACAGATAAAATGCGCAAGATATCTACAATGTCTATGAATTGTAATTGTACCTTAAATACAGAGCCAAAACCACCTTGCCCAAGTTTGTTGGTGAAAATGGTCAAATACCACCATTTTTAGAAATTTGTGGCAAAAAAGCACTGTTTTGGAACTAAATGGAAATCTACCACTTTTTATGTACTCGAGCTCACTAAACTTGAGTTTAGTAAACTTGAGTTCCTAGTTTCATTCCATTGTGACGCTGCTGACCTGGAATTTGTGCAATAAAAAAAAAATAATGTGGTAGTTGAGCTTGGTAAACTCAAGTTCCTTGTAGTGTATTATTTTATGGATGAATAAGTGTGGTTGTATGCATCAATAATTAATACAGAGCCAATGAGTTAAGTTTATTCATTTAGTTTAAAATATTTTTATAAAAACAGTGACAAATTAATACATTAAAAAAATTCTTATTTTTATGCTTATATTTATTTGTCGATTATCCCCCAAAAAAAAAGTTATAAGGAATAGTTTTATGCCAAATGCTAGAAATAATGCTGAACCAAAAAAAAAAAAAAAAAAACTACTTATTTTAAATAGTGAAAATAAAATAATTTATGCAGAAAAGAGAGTGAACAATTTTTTAAATAATGTTGAACATAAAATAATTTTATGCAGAGTGCTAGAAATAGTTTATGCAGAAAACAGTGAAAATTTTTTATGAGAAAACAATAAATAGTTTTAATTAATGCAGAAAACAGATTTTATGAATGCAGTAAGCAGATTTGAATATATACTAAACATGATGTGTAGAGAGCAAATTTTATTAATGTAGAAACAAATTTTATTAATGCAGAAAAACAGATTCGATTATTGTGAAATTTAAACATGAAAAATCATACAGATTTGGCTTTTAAAAGCATATAGATTTGGTTTTTAAATTTAGAGAACACAATTGCAGGAGGTGTTTTATGAGAAAACAATGAACAATTTTTTAAATAGTGAACATAAAATAATTTATGCAGAAAAGAGAACGAACAATTTTTTAAATAATGCTTAACAGAAAATAATTTTATGCAGAAAAGAGAGTGAACAATTTTTTAAATAATGCTGAACAGAAAATAATTTTATGCAAAATGCTAGAAATAATTTTATGCTACTTAGTTTTATGTTTATGTTTATTTGTCGATTATCCCCAAAAAAAAAAAAAAATTATAAGGAACTCGAGTTTACCATATTACTTATTTTTATGTTTCTGTTTATTTGTCAATTATCCCAAAAAAAAAAAAAAAAAAATTTGTAAGGAACTCGAGCTTGGTGAGCTCAAGTACCTTAGAAAAACACTACCAAGCATTTTATTTACAAAGAACTCAAGCTTGGTATGCTCAAGTTCCATATTAAAAGGAACTCGAGTTTACCAAGCTCGAGTATCACATTATTTTTTTTTATTGCACAAATTCCAAGTTAGCAGCACTACGGTGGAATGAAACTAGGAACTCGAGTTTACTAAACTTGAGTACCGTTTAGAACTCCAGTTTAGTGAGCTCGACACATAAAAAGTGGTAGATTCTTATTTAGTTTCAAAACAGTGCTTTTTTGCTGCAAATTTCTGAAAATGGTGGTATTTGGCCATTTTCACCCAAGTTTGTTGGTAGGAGAAAAATTTTCTGTGGCAGCAACTATGCAGCTTAGATCGAAAATTAGAAAATCTGGACGTGTACCATAATTTAATGATCAAAAATCAGTAAATTTCCTTGAGCTCATTCCCCTCAAAAGAGCCTTCAGCACTGACAAAATTTAATGATTGATTGTGCACTGTTCTCTTCACTGTCCCTAAACATAATTGAGAGAGATTGCTTAATAGGACTTTGTAATTGAGCATCTATATAATATAGCTCACATCATGTGGAGGACTAATCCAACTGACTCCTGATATATGAAACATTTTGTCATAGCTGAGCCGAACACATGTATATATGAACAATATAATGCATAGGTGATTTTATATTTTTATTTACCTTTTGTTTTTTTCTTCTTCGTTAGCCAAATAACATTGGCACAGCAATGGACACTAATGCTATAGCCAACTTCCTGTTCTTGCTAAGAGAACCTTTGGATTTCCTTATATACTTAGCTGAAGGAAAAAAAAAGAAAATTAAAAAAAGAAAAGAAAAGAAAGAAAGTATGAAGAAAACATGATTCAGAAATTGAAAAAGAGAGAATGAAACTTTTATGAAAATGCAAGCAAGTGAAGAATGCTACCGAACTCAGTCGCATCCACACGAACATTTAGTTCCGACCCTTCTTCTGTAAACTGTAAAATGTCCATTAATTCACCATACCATGCCAAGCATCCGGTTCCCTTCCCATCAATATTCATGCTAGTAAAAGCTGTGCAAGAACAATTCGTCAAGCATGCCTGCTCACACTCTGAGCTACTCATACTTGTGCTTATCCAAGCTGCATCAATTGATGAATCGGGAATGTTCAAACGCTCCAATTTAACATACCCTTCTCCATTTTTACACATAGACAACCCCGAGTTCTTCCTCACACAACCCTCAGAACCATCTCTGAGATACCAATCCCTTGGAGACTTAGGCTCATACCCTGCCAGACACATGCACTCAAACTTATTAATATTATCAGGATTGCATTTACTATACGAATCACATTGCCCATACTTGTCACACCGGTATTTAGGTGCTGACCATTGTTCTTTCTACTGATGAACACCATCATCCCACGTAAGTTTCTAAACCAATCCAGTGTTGTCCAACACTACTCTTGTCATGATGGAAGGGTCATCATCAATGTAGTTGAAATATATTTCATCTTGGTTGTTAACAAAAAAAAAACTTTTGACCTGATAAGCTTGTTGCAGTGGATACATTATTGCATGGCCAAAATGCATTTCTCCAATATGGGGTTGAACCGTTGTACAAAAACACTTGTCGAGAGCCATTTAGATTCATCTTATGGCTATAGTTTCCAGTTCCAGGGTCATCTTTTGACTTCCAAGATGTTAGGAACATGTTACTCCCAGTTTTAAGATTCAAACCAATCTTCAGGTTTGGTAGCTAAGTATCTGTAGGATAGTCAAAGCTTTGCCACACCTTTTTTGTATTTTTCCTGGACGAATACCAAGTTTCCTGAATCATGAAGCTGAGCTACCGAGGAGGTTGTCACTTGGTCTTGGACAGAAACATTTGTAGACCAAAGTAGAGGGTTATTAGTGTCATGGAGGACAAGATCTCCATATTGGTTGATTGAGAGAACTCCAGAAGAATCAATAATAGGATCGTTCCTATTTGCAACCCACACAACAGTTTGTGGTTTCACTTTGACATACCAAATGCCAAGACACTTGTAGCTAGAGTTGCCGGGGCTGAAGAAGCCTAAGGCAAAATTGTTGTGTTTGAAAATCAAAGATTGGACATCCTTGATGGATTGGTTTGTTGTTAAGGTGTCAAGGGAAGTGCAAAATTTGAAGAAGAGGATGATTAGAATCAAGACTTGATCATTTTTTTTTCAGCACATCCTTGTTTGTGCAAAAGGTTTCTTAACATGGAACATTTTTTTTTTTTATTTGTTGTGGTTGAGACCACAAAAAAAAAGAAAAGAAGGTTTGACTAAGGATTGTGCATATGGACTGAGAATTCTCTAGTCGTCAATTTTCAGCGAAGGCTTTTGATGACTATCATAACTGTTATTTAATACATTTTGAATATCATTTCCTTTTAGTGCAACTTGATGTACTCGCTGATCAGCTCCTATAGTTGGATGCATCAAACAGGTTGAATATTGTGGCAAACATGAGCCTAGTTCAACAGACTATCGGTCTTGGCTGTATTTGTATGGGGCCACAATGTTTTAGTAACAACGGTCATGAGAAACAAATTTTGACTTGGGGTTTTCACAGGTGGTCCTGTGAAAGTTCCATTCTGGACCATCAAATTCTGCTTCGAGCCACATCTTGAATGATGTTGCACATATCACAATAGACCAGACCATGTAAACAATTGTGAAAAAAATTGTAAAACATATTAAGTTTGTACCATTACTAAGTGTTATCCACGCAGGGCTACCTGTAACATACCATCAGTTAAAAAAAAAAAAAAAAAACAAAAAATGTAAGTCAGCATTTTGTGGACCACGTGTGCCCCCACCTATTCCCACTACCCATCATTCTCATCCACTCAATTTCACCCACATCTCTTCTCTCTTTTTGCCGGCTCTCTCTTTTCTTTCTTTCATTTTCTCTCTTTTCATTTTACTGAAACACACACACACTCACCCGCCAGCCTCCACTCCAAAACACACCATCTCACCATCATTTTTCCGGCAAGATCACCGGAAAAATACTTAGGAACTCCAAAGCATCTTCATCATTTTATTTGAGGTAAAAGTTCAAATCTTTTTTTTGATGGGTATTATGTTCTTGTTTGAGGTTATTTTACCCAAGCTTTAATAATGTTATTCATGTGATTTAAGAGCTTTGGAAATGATATTCATATGTTTATATGTATGGGTTTTGGTCTTGGTGGATGTATTTGATGAGTGAGTTCATGATTTTTACAATGATGGCTATCTAAGGCTTGTTATGGTGAAAATTTAGAGGTTTGAGTTATAATATGTGATAGATGATGAATATAGTTTTTATTGATTATTTGGAACTAGTTAAAGATTTAAATTGTTTGTCTTGGAGAAAATTATAATTTTGGTGTCATGGGTCACTTGATGATGTTATAAAAATCTTGTGGGAAGTACTTGTAAAGTGTGGAGGTTTTGATGTTAGATATGACACCTTGAAAGATTTATGAGTATAAATGGGAGTCTATGCCTTGCAAATTAAAGTGTTTTGAGAAATTTTGGAAGTAGAATACATTACATGTGAGGTTGAATACTAGGCTTGCCTAATTGAGTTCTTACTTGGCAATTCCTAATTTATAGTTAGATACAATTTCAAGCTTTGTGCTCATTGTGATAGATTTGCTTGACATTGTTTAGGTTCTAGCTAATCTCCCCTTGGAGCTTGGAGAATTAGGATTTTGCAGTTGCGAGGTAAGTAGCTTTTTAATGGGTATTTTTGGAAAATAACCATGTCTTATAAATATTGTTTTTGAGTTAAACACATTTTGGAAAATGATATATATGGATATATGCTTTCTTAAAAGTATTGTGTTGTGACCCTTACTATATATGAAAAATGCATCATATTTGGTATTGCGTTTGGGGAAATGCATGAATTGTTGATATGGAAAAATGAGCATCCTTTATGTAATCTTTGATAAGAAAATCATTGATTTTATGGTGTATTGAAAAATTTAAAGATGCTTATCTTGTCTTGTATTATTTGAGAAATTGTTAGAAAATCTTTTGACAAGAATGAAGTTTGAAAACCTTACAAACTTTGTAGAAGTTAGATTATTTAAGGTTTTCTAAAACTACTTGGATATGAACTGTGTTTCAAAGTAGGGTAACCTGTGAGTTTATGTGATTTTAGCCCTATGCCATGTGTGATTTCCCGGTGATCACCCGATTTGTTTTCCGTAGTCTTTGTGACAATGGAATCAAATTTAGGTCAGTGCCCTTTCATTTTGGATGACGCATTCTTTCCTGCTGTCCATGGGGGGAAGAGGTTCCTTGATTGTGTGTGGGTAAGGCTGTTGTCCATGGGGCCAAGAGACCACATGCAAGAGAGGTCCTATTTGACGCGCTCTCTTTGCTACCCATGGGGGGAGAGAAAAACCTTGAGGGTATGGATGAGGCTGCTGTCTATGGGGCCAAGAGTCTACATACCAGAGAGGACAATATCATGCCAGTTGTGAATGGGTGGATCCCCTGACCAGTTTATGTGGTAGATTTGTGATAATTTATCTTATGTTAGATATTATGGTTTTAGGAATTATATTATTGATGCTCACAGATTATAGTATATAGTTTCAAGGTATTTACTTTGAGAAACTTTGTGCTTCATTATGTAATCATTCTTGTCATATTATTATTATTGAAGATGAAACTTGCATTTCCCCCACCCTCATTAATGTGCTACTTACTGGGCTCTGTCTCATTCCATTATTTTTATAAACTTTTCAGAGTAGGCAACAATCTTTTGAGACAGCTTTTTGGTGGCTAATAGTAGTTAGACTAACTACTGATGGAGGCTGAATTTTTGTAATGGATATATTAGATGGTGTACATCTTAGGCTAGGCTTGACTCAATTTTTGTATATTATAGTGGTTATGACTGTACTCCCACTGATGGGACAAGCTGTTGGTATGTAATTGTTTATTCAGACCTCTATTCTTTTGTGGCAATGCTTAGAGCTTTGACTTACTCTAAGAGTATATTCTATGGGATTATTATGATATTTCTTGTTGTTGGCACTTGATAAGAATTATGTGGATTGAATTGTCAAAAATGAAAAATTTACAGATACTTAAGACACCTCTCTCATGCTTTGGACCCTTTGGGGTTTGGGGTGTGAAACTACCCATCCTGCCTTGAGTTAATAATGTATTTTTAAAATGATGATTGATCTTTGGCTAGCATTAGCTAATTCAGTCGGGCCTTGCCAAGGACTGAAATAGAAGCTACTGGTGATACACAGGGACATTAGTCATCTAGTAAACTTTTTTTCTTTTTCTTTTTTTTTGGCCTAAGGTTTTAGGGTATCACGCCCTCAAGGTGTTGCATAGGAACTCTCCTTATTGAGAAATGAATAATGATCTACCTTTTCAGGTACATGCAGCGAGCTCTCTTCCAACAAATGGGTCCCATAGATCATGGGAGCCTCCTATTGTGAATGGCTGTTACATATATGGGATTGAGCACCATGTTCAATTGCTCTTAATGACTGAGATTGAGAGTTGAAAAAACTAACTTCTAATCTCAATCATTGAATAAATAAGTTAGAAGTAAAAAAAAGCAAAAGTTAAAACTAAAGAAGTAAAATTATTTTGTGAGATGAATGAGAGCAAATGGATTGGGTGCAATACCTTTGATTACTATATATGATATATTTGTATCTCAATCCACAAAAATGATATATCTATAATGAGAGAAAGCATCTCGTTGAGGAGAGGCATACAATTTTTTTATAGCTGGAAAAAAATAGGCCCTAAAGAATTTTTGTTAGATTTAGTAGGCAAAAAAGTAATTTCAGTGATAAGTTTAAATTATAACCGATAACAACTTACTAACAATAACTTGTTGTAAAAATGTTGTAGACGTAACATTTCTAAAAAAATAAGGAATTTCTAAAATTATTTTTCATCTTTCAATCTCAAAAAATATACCATTCTGTTATTTTTTGGTGTATTTGATTGATATTTATCAATTTTAAGGGGGTTCATATTCCTCTAATTTATGTTATAGTGCGTTATGTTTTCCAAATTTTTTTTCTTTACAGCTAAACTTTTCAAGTTTTAAATTTTTTATTCAAAATTCTCATTCTCTTAAAAGATATTATCATAATAATCAAAACTCATCACAAAAATAACTTTGATATTAGTCAAATAACCGATAGGCACATTCAAATATATAGCCAAGATTGTGTTTTGATATAAATTCAAATTCTCACTTTCAAAATAACTAAGTATTAGCTCAAACAAAAATTAAATCAAAACAATAAGGAGGAGAGAGAGGACTTGTGATAGAAAACTCAATTCAATTCAATTGGTCTTCTTCATATTTTATATATCCAAATTCAATTTCTTTATATAGCCAAGCATACATCTTCATGGAATTTCTCACATCCAATTGGTCTTCATGGATTTTGAGGCTTTGTCCGAACTTGGATAATCTTTTACCCTTGTCTTTTTTTCGGTTGTCTATTGCTACCTTATATAGTTTTAAACATGTCCTTTGATTTAATTTTTTTTTTCCATTGACATCAAATTCTGCAGTTTTGGCAAAGTCTTATAGCAAAGGCATCCCATAATAATTATCTAAATTTGTTACCATTCAAATCCAAAAAGTGTAACATATCTTGTACTAAGTTATGCATCTACATTCATGCCACAACTAATATGTACATACAACAAAACTAATTATGCTACGCATATACAAAGAGAATTATTTATCCATAATGGTGAATACATCACACAAATACACATAAGAGGTATTGAATAGTAGAAAACTCATCCATGATTAACGACCACATAAAGTATAGTAGTAAGACCTTGTTGTGATTCTTTTAATGTATTCTTCACCATGGTTTTGAGATTTTTTTGGTTGGTTTATAGGAACCAATGTTGTTGGCACCTGAGATCTCCGATGACACATCACCAACAAAATTAATCTGGAAAACTTGAAGAATATGGGGGAGAACAGAAAAGAAAAAAAACCACTCTTTAGAGGGACTTTCCAAATTTATAGTAGCTTATTTTGTACTAAGTTATGCATCTACGTTCATGTCGCAACTAATATGTACACACAACAAAACTAATTTATGTTACACATATACAAAGAGAATTATTTATTCATAATGGTGAATACATCACACAAATACACATAAGAGGTATTGATCCGTGGAAAAAGTACTCATCCATGATTAATGACCACATAAACTATAGTAGTAAAACCCTGTTGTGATTCTTTTAATGTATTCTTTACCATGGCTTAGAGATTTTTTTGGTTGGTTTATGGGAACCAATGTTGTTGGACCTAAGATCTCTCATGACACATCACCAACAAAATTAATCTAGAAAACTTAAAGAATATGGGGGAGAATAGAAAAAAAAAATTAAAAAAAATAAACCTCACTTTAGAGGGACTTTCCAAAATTGCAAAAGTGAGGTAAAGCAATTGCAAATGTATATTGACAACAACTCATCAGGTTTTTTTTTTAAATTTTTTTTTTTATGGGAATTCTAATAGAGTAGAAATTGAATACTTTTCATAATTGCTTGAATGGGGAGAGGGAGAGTCATAGAGTTGAAGGAAATTTGATTATTATTAGATTGGGTTTGATGGAATAATAAATGGAAAGTTGAAAAGTTAGGAAACGTTAGGAATCATTAATTAAGAAGTGATTTTTTTTTTTTTGGTTTGATGTGATGGAGAAATAATTGGGAAAATGTTAATTTGCAAAAGGAAGGAAAAGAAAAAGAAAAAAAAGAAAAGAAAGAAAGTTAGTGGGATCAATGATGTGGCCGCTAATGTGGTTCAACAAGAGCGTAGCAATAATAAATACTACGCTTTAGCTTTTAGATATAGATGGGTTTGATGGAATAGTAAATGGAAAGTTGAAAAGTTAGGAAACGTAAATTAAGAAATGAAGCTTTTTTTTTCTTTGATGTGATGGAGTAATAATTAGGAAAATATTAATTTGCAAAAGGAAGGAAAAGAAAAAGAAAAAAATAAAATAAAAGAAAGTTAGTGGGATTGATGATGTGATCATTGATGTGGTTTAACAAGAGCGTAACAACAATAAATGTTACATTTCAGTTTTTAGATATATATAGATAAGTTGCAATACGTTAGATGCTTCAGTGTCTAAATTATTATTATTTTCTAATTCAAAAAAAGTTTTTTAATTCAAAAAAAAAGTTTAGATGTCTCCTTAACTCTAAGTTTACTTACCACTTACTTGAATCTACGAGATCAAAAGACAAGTGGGACATTTTCCAACAAGAAATCGTAGTGCTATGAATGCAAATGGCATAAGTTAGAGGGGTGTAATAAAATTGGTAAAAGATGTGCTGTTAGAAAACAAAGAGAGAAAACTCTACTAAGGATGTGCCATTGTTTAAACTAGAACCTTTACGTTTATCTAGCTTCAAATTTAGTTATTGTCACTTCATTTATAGAACAAGAAGCTCCTCCTATGACTGAATCCAAGTTTTCGGAAGGACTTCCGAAAATGAAGGCAGGTTTTTTAGGAGAAGGAAGAGTTGTTTCACTACTCAGCATAAGATTAACTGCAAACATAGTTGGTCGATCCACTACTTCTTCTTCAACACATAATAGACCAACTTGAATGCATCTCAAAACTTCAACAGAAACATATGACTCCTTTATTGATAAATCAACTATATCCAAAGCTCTATCTTCTCTCCATAGTTTCCAAACCTGTGTGTTTGTAACATTATTTATAAAGAGATGTACTGTGAATGCAAATGGTAAAAGATAGTGGCTCTTTGTTACTTACATGCCCTATCAAATTTTGAGAAGGATGCTTCTGATAAGAATCGCAATTCTTCCTGCCACTCACAATCTCCAATAATATGACACCAAAACTAAAGACATCTGATTTTGTTGAAAATTGTCCAAATACTACATACTCTGGTGACATGTAACCACTGCAGATAAACAGTATCAAAGGTAATCTTAACATTTGCATAATGCTTTATAACTATATATGTGTTCAAGCATGCAAGTTTAAGTGTGTGTAGTCTTGCATGTGTACTAGACTTACTATGTTCCGACAACTCTGGTTGTCTTATCTTGAGTTTGGTCCTCTTTGAATATACGAGCCATGCCAAAATCTGAAATCTTGGGATTCATCTCAGTGTCTAGTAGAACATTGCTGGCTTTAAGATCCCTATGGATTATTTTTAGTCTTGAGTCTTGGTGAAGGTACAAAATTCCTCGAGCAATCCCAAGGATGATTTCAAAGCGTTTCTTCCAATTTAGGAATGATGCTCTTGTATGATCTACAATAAGATTTTGCTCAAGTGTGTACCAAATATTATGTAATAGTGTTGAAATATGTGGATTTAGGAACTACAAAGATTTTTTTCCCTTTTTGCACATATATAATAAAAGAACATAAAACATGAAGGCAAAGATTTTTAGCAAGAAGACATACCAAAAATAATAGAGTCTAAACTTTTGTTGGGCATGTATTCATAAATAAGCATCATTTCATCATTTGGAATGCAATAGCCTAACAATTTGACAAGATTTCTGTGTTGAAGTTTTGCAATCAACATAAGTTCATTTTTGAATTCTTCTGTTCCTTGTCTAGAACTCTTGGACAGCCTTTTTACAGCTATATGTTGTCCATTAGATAATTGGCCCTGCAATCATGACCCAAACTTAAACTTACTCATGAATATTATTTTAAAGTAACAAAGCTCTATCGGTTTCTTCAATAACTTTGGACGTAGGTTATAGTAATGGAATATGAAATAGATAAAAATACGTAACAATGTCAATGAATTGTAATATATATATTACTAAACATTGAAGCATAGCATTTAATATTGTTACACTTACGTTGAGCCACATCATTAGCTACATCATCATTTTTTATTTCCAACTTTTCTTATATATTTTTTAAAACATTTTCTCATTTAAGGTGACTTAAAAGCTCCATTATTTAAAAATTAAAATATCTTTTAACTATTAATTTTATTATTCTTTTTCCAAAACTCTCCCTCCCTTTTATCTCTTCATCTCCCTACTACTTTCTACCTTAATATCATTCTTTCTCTACCTTTTTATCTTCCTTTATTTTGACTCTTCTTATTCTCAACATCTTACTATAAATTTGACATTTTCTTTTTCATTCTATGTATAGTTTTCTCACACAAAAATGTTACTTCTCTCTCTCTCTCTCTCTCTCTCTCTCTCTCTCTCTCAATTTGTTTTTCATTTTTTGTTTGATTTTTTTTATTGCATCAATTCTTTAGGTTGATGAATTTTTGTGTTAATTAGAATTCTACATTGGCTTGATGCAATTGAGTTTTGTATTTTAAGTTGTTATCTTTTATATTCTAGAATGACTATGATAATTTAATTAAATATTATCCTATTGCAAACAATATAATGTTATTATATTACATAGAATGACTTTGATAATTTGATGTTCATTGTTATATATTTTATTTTACACTTTTTTCCTTTCATCTTATTTTATTCAACATTTAAATCTTGTCACATCCTCCATACTATTAATCTATATATGTATATATTACTAAAAACTGTAACATAGCATTTAAAGTTACTACGCTTACGTTAAACCATATCAGCAGTAACATCATCATTTTTTGTTTCCAATTTTTCTAATATATTTTTTAAAACATTTTCTCATTTAAGGTGACTTAAAAACTCCATTATTTAAAAATTAAAATATCGTTTTTAACCTTTCATATAATTTTATCTTTACATATTCATCTATTTTAATTTAGATTTAAAAAAAAAAAAAACTTTAATTTAGATATTTATGAGTGAACAGTGAAATAATGATCCATGAATAATAAAAAAAAAAATAATTATCTATACATATTTATTTTGTGCAGTTGTGACTTTACATATAATTTTGCATTTATATATTCATCTACTTTAATTTAGATGTTTATAACTTAATATATTTTTTTTTTTGAGAAATAATTATAACATGCTACTAACCCTGTAGCTCGAGCCCTTTCCCCGCTAGATCTCCAAACACTTTGTGCATGGGGAGGTGCCAATTCAGCTACAAGGCCTTTGACACTTAATAATGAAATCTATAGACAAGGTAATTAAAACAATCATATTTCTACAATTCAAAAATTCACAATTTCCTTTTTCAAAAAAAGGCCTTTTACATTTCCTTGGAATTATTTGTAAATTTTTTTTTTTTTTTTTATAAAACCTTTGACATACCACTAGCCTAATCACTTCATACATAAAAAAAAATTTAAGGCTCATTATTACTTCCATTAATATATTATGGATATCTTAATTGATTGAGACCAAACTAGAGAAATGCCTTTCATAGTTCCTTGAAAATTTAGAAGGAAAAAAAAAAAAAAACCCCTTTGACATACCACTAACGTAGCTACATCTATAACTATTTAAGCCATTCATGATATCGATTTCTTATTGATAACCATGAAATTTACGACTAGCAAGGGAGCATACAAAGTTATAAAGAATAAATGAATGAAGAAAAAAAGAAATGAAATCAAACGTCAATTAATAACTGTTATTTGAGAAATAAAAAGGTGGTCAAGTGGAGTAAGAAATAAAATAGAGATAACTATACAAAGGACATTGAAAACTTTATAGTGCAATAAAATCAACAATTAAATATAATAATACAAAATTTAAACTTAAGACTAATCAAACTCTAACTAGGGAATTATATATATATATATATATATATATAGATAGATAGATAGATAGATAAAATCATAATCTTCATATACAAGGACTTAAAATTTTTTAACAAATAGACAAGATTATGAAAAATATGATAAAACTATTTTAAAAAAAAAAAAAACTCTTTATAAAGTCTAGGGACTAAAATAATATTTTATCTAAAAAATTATCATGCGCAACGCGCAGGTCTACGACTAGTTGTACCTTAAATACAGAGCCAAAACCTCCTTGCCCAAGTTTGTTGGTAGGAGAGAAATTTTCAGTGGCAGCAACTATGCAGCTTAGATCAAAAATCGGTAAATCTGGATGTGTACTACTGTCCTCGAGCTCATGCCCCTCGAAAAAGACTTTGGTACTTGCAACATTTAATGATTGATTGAGCACTTTTCTCTTCACTGTCCCAAAACATATTTGAGAGACATTACTTAATATAACTTTGTAATTCAGGATCCATATAATATAGCTCACATCATGGAGAGGACTAATCTAAATGACTCCTGATATATGGGACATTTTGTCATAGCTTAGCCGAACACATGTATATGTGAACAATACAATGCACAAGTGACTTTATTTACCTTCTGTTTTCTTCTTCTTCGCTAGCCAAATATAGGCTAGTAAGGATACCAGAAACATTGGCACCACAATAGACACTAATGCAGTAGCCAGCTTCCTCTGCTTGCTAAGAGAGCCTTTGGATTTCCTTATGTACTTAGCTGAAGGAGGAGGAAAAAACTGAAAAAAGAAAGAAATGAAGAAGTTTATGAAAATGTGAGGAAAGAAGGTTACCTAACTCAGTCGCATCCACACGAACATTTAGAGGCCCTACATCTGTGTACTGTAGAATGTCCACTAATTCACCATACCATGCCAAGCAACCGGTTCCCTTCCCATCAATATTGATGCTAGAAAAAGCTGTGCAAGAGCAATTCGTCAAGCATGCCTGCTCGCACTCTGAGCTACTCATACTCATGCCTATCCAAGCTGCATCAAATGATGAATCGGGAGGGTTCAAATGCTCCAATTTAACAAACCCTTCTCCATTTTTACACATAGAGAACCCTGAGTTCCTCCTCACACAACCCTCAGAACCATCTCTGAGATCCCAATCTCTCAGTGACTTAGGCTCATACCCTGGCAAACATGTACACTCAAACCTATTAACATTATCAGGACTGCATTTACTAAATGAACCACACTGCCCATAATTTTCACACCGCTCTTTAGGTGCTGACCATAGTTCCTTCCACTGATGAACACCATCATCCCAAACAAGTTTCTGAAGCAATCCAGAGTTGTCCAACACTTCTCTTGTCATGATGGAAGGGTCATCAACAGAGTAGCTGAAAGATATCTCATCTTGATTGTTAACAAAATTGTACTCTTCACTTGATGAGGCTATTTTATGTGGCGTACTAGGATATGGCCAAGGACCTGATCTCCAATATGGGGTAGATCCCTTATACAAAAAAATTTGAGGAGAGCCATTAGGATTCATCTTATAGCTATAGTTTCCAGTTCCAGGGTCATCTTTTGACTTCCAAGATGTTAGGAACATGTTTGTCCCAGTTATAAGATTCAAGCCAAGCTTCATGTTTGGAAGCAAAGTATCCGTAGGATGGTCAAAGCTTTGCCACAACACCTTTTTGTTGTTGTCCTGGACTAGTACCAAGTTTCCTGAATCAAGAAGCTGAGCTTCCAAGGAGTTTGTCGCTTGGTCTTGGACAGAAACATTTGTAGACCAAAGTGGACGGTAATTACCGTCATGGAGGACAAGGTCTCCATAATGGTTGATTATGAGAACTCCAGAGGAATCATTGATGGGGGTGTTCCTATTTGCAACCCACACAACAGTTTTTGGCGTCACTTTGACATACCAAATACCAAGATACTTGAAGCTAGAGTTGCCAGGGCTGAAGAAGCCAAAGGAAAAATTGTTGTGTTTGGAAATCAAATATTGGCCATCCTTGATGGATTGGTTTGTTGTTAAGGTGTCACTGGAAGTGCATAATTTGAAGAAGAGAATGATTAGAATGAAAGACTTGAACTTTTTTTTTTTCAGCACACACTTGTTTGTGCAAATGGTTTCTTAACATGGAACATTTTTTATTTTTATTTTCTGTGGTTGAGACCCAAAGAAAAAGGTTTGACTAAGGATCGTGCATATGGGCTGAGAATTCTCTAGTCGTCAATTTTTCAGCGAAGGCTTTTGATGACTATCATAACTATTATTTAATACATTTTGAATATCATTTCTTTTTAGTTTTACTTTTAGTGCAACTTGATGTACTCGCTGATCAGCTCCTATTGCTGGATGCATCAAACAGGTTGAATATTGTGGCACACAACTTGATGGAATTCTCATTTAATGGGCTCGTCTCTTCCAGCCAACAATCTCCCAACCATGTCTCTTAATGAGACTTGACATTAAGCATGTGGAGAAAAAAAAAAGTTGACTGAAGCAAAGAGGAAGGTCATTCGGCCTAAGTGAAAAAGCTGAAGGAAAAAGATGAAACGCTGAGGGTAGAGGAGTGAAGAGAAATCCCAGAGTGTGAGAATTGGTGTGGTTTTGAAGAACTGTGTCAGTGAGAGCAAGCAAAAGAGGAGAAAAATAGAGAGAGCAAGAGAAAATTATGAGAGATACACTGTGAAGAAGAGAGCAGAGAGCAGTGAGTGAAAAGAAAAATAGAGTTATTTTGGCCCTGTTTGGTACCTTATTTTAAATACATGTTTTCAGTTTTTAAACAACATTATACGTATTTCTACACACTTTTTCACTCACACGTATTTTCAAAAAAACTGAAAATTATTGTTTAAACAAATGTACCCAATGGGGCCTAAGTGTTGTAATCTCTATTTAGGCTGTGTTTGTTTTGACTATTAAAGGAATACGTAAAATATTTTATACCATGGGGCATGTTTGGATTGGCCGGAAAATTCAGTCAAATGGAAAATGATTTCCGTTGACTGTAAAATATCAACCCGTGAAGTGTAAAATAGGTTACTCTTCTATTTTACCTTCAAACCACCTACACCCAATTTCAGCATGCCTCAGAGAGAGAGAGAGAGAGAGAGAGAGAGAGAGAGAGCTTGAACCTGAGACCTAAACCTTGTTGCCGCTTGAAGCCCGTCGCCACCGCCCACTAGATCGAACTCTCATCGTCTCAATCTTGTTGCCGCTTGAACCCTACCACTGCTTGACTGATCTCGTTGTCTTGATCTCATCGCCCACGACCAATCTCGTCATCTCGATCTTGTCACCCATGAATGATCTCTCTCTTTCTCGATCTACCTCTCTCTTTCCCTCAGCTTTCGATCACTTTCTTCCTCCCTCTCTCAGTTTGACCAAATTTTTTAGTTTAATGAATGGTTTTGTTTTGATTTTTGTTTCTTTAAGTATTTTTATTGAAATTTTCTATTATAAAATTTGTTTGGAAGTTGAAAAATGGCTGAGAAAATGTAAGAAATTAGTTTAAAAATATCATTTTTAGAATGCAACCAAACGTCTAAAAATATTTTCCAAAACAATTTTTAAAATGCAACCAAACACTTGAAAATATTTTCCTTTCTCCAAAATATTTTCACCTGAAAATATTTACGCTTGGAAAATTTTTTACATGTTGCCAAATGCAGTCTTAATATAGTGAAATCATTCAAAGTTTGGCATGTGATTTTTTCTTTCAAGGAAAAAGGACTTTTTGAGTAAATTTTTGTATTCTTGTGTAGTTATGCTTTCACTGTGCTTGTTGAAATTTATTCACAGTTATATAAAATTTTTCCTAACAACAAGAGCTTAGTTTAACAAACTATCGGTCTTGGCTTGAGTTGTATGGGACCACAATGTTTTAGTAACAACGGTCATGAGCAAACAAATCCAGACTTGGGTTTTTCACAGGTTGTCCTGTGAATATTCCATTTTTTGAACCATCATATTCTGCTTCGAGTCACATCATGAATATTGTTGCAGACCATGTAAACAATTGTAAAACATATTGAGTTTGTACCATTACTCAAAAAGTGTTATGGAGGCAGGGCTACCCATCCTGCCTCGAGTTAGTAATGTGTTTTTAAAATGATGATTGATAGAGTTGGGCCTTGCTAAGGACTGAAATAGAAGCTAGTGGTGATACACAGGGACGTTAGTCATGTAGTAAACTTTTTTTTCTTTTATTTTTTTTTTGGCCTAAGGTTTTAGAGTGTTACTCCCTCAAGGTGTTGCATTGCAATTTGCATAGGCACTCTCCTTATTGAGGAGTAATTATCACTTGTATTAAATACATGCAGCGAGCTCTCTTCCAACAAATGGGTCCCATAGATCATGGGAGCCTCATATTGTGAATGGCTGTTACATATATGGGATTGAGCAACATGTGCAATTGCTCTAACTGAAATTGGGAGTTAAAAAAAGCAACTTTCAATCTCATTAAATAAAAATTAGAAGTACATAACGAAAAGTTAAAAATTGAAGAAGTAAAAATATTTTGTGAGATGAATGAGAGCAATTAGATCAAATGCAATACCGTAGATTGTTATATATGATATATTTGTATCTCAATCCACATATATGATACATTTGTAACAAGAGATTGCATCTCGTTGAGGAGAGGCATAAGTACTATATGAACCAAATGGTTTAGTGGTTGTCTTGTAGAATAACATTGATGGGCCTAATTGGTAAATGAATTGATAAAATCAATTTGCCTTAGGTTGCTCTAATTTTTTTTTTTTGGATGGAGAGATTTCAATCTATGGTGTCCATTTTGAATGATAGTTGTTTATCATCTAACCAAGATATCAATTTATTTTTGGTTGCTCTAAGTTTAATGCATGAAGTTAGGATTTATATTCCATAAACTTCCAATTCATGTATGTACTGCAACATATATTCGAATGACAGAAAAGGTTTGGCTTCAAAATTTCAAATTCGAATATGCATGCAGTTATTTTGCTCCAACCCATAATATGTTGATTAAAAAGATACTTTGAAATGTGTAGTTTTAATTATATGACTTTTTTAATGAACTAGTTGTAGACCCATGCGATACATGGGAATAAATTATTATTTTTTAGTTATAGTATAATATATAATTTGTTCTCTAAATTTTGAGAAAAATAATTTATCTCCCAACAAATTAAAATTATTTTTCATTTATTTATCTCAAAAAAAAAAAATCATCATTTTATGGTTTGCATTTGTTTGATTGATATCATTCATTTTTTAGGTGGTCCATATTTTGCTAAATTATGTTATCTTGCATTATATTTTCCTAATTTTTTTCCTATACAACTAAATTATTTAAGTTTCAATATACTATTCAAAATTTTCATTCTCCTAAAAGAGATTATCATATTTATAATTTCTCTTATTGTAAGGGTAGTCTTGAACTATTGATTTGGTATTGTTTAATAATATGGATACATGAAACTGCATATTTCTTAGACATTCCTAAGCGACTATATCATAGTATAAATTTAATATTTAAAATAATATGTAGAGAAAAGTATACTTTATGTCTGAAATTGAACACTTCACTTATCAAAATAAAAGAAAATAATTTGTATAACAACGTAAAGAGAACATGATCTAACCAAAAAAAAGAAGAATACTACATAGACTTTATTTATTAAGATTTAATTGACTTTAACCGGATCTTTATATTACATTTATTATTATTATGCTCCTATTGAGCCTCCTTATCCTTCACATCATTGGTTACATTATTATTCTTTTTATTATTTACTTTCTACATTTAAAATTTTGACAATATATATATATATATATATATATATATATATATATATATATATATATATTGGCTTTAAACCAAACAAGCACATAGAAGAACAATTTGAACCAATAACAACAACCAACCCATTGTTAGGGCTGGCCGAACAAGGAGCACAAATTTATCTTAGGCAGTTTTAAGTTTACATATTCATATAATTTAATTTTGATGTTATAACTAAATAATAAATCAATGAAAAATTAAAACAAAAATATAGTCTATACATATTCATCTTGGGTGATTTTAATAGTTGATAGACACATTCAAATACAAAGCCAAGATTGTATTTTGATATAAACATAAAATCTCATTTCCAAAATAACTAAGTATTATGTCAAAAAAAAAAAAAAAATCAAACAAAAGCTATAAGAGAGAGAGAAGACTTGTGATGGAAAACTAAAAAAAAAACTACTATCAAGTCATATTAACCCAAAATAGTATTACAAAAAAAAAAAAAAAAAATACAATGATTCATCAACCTAAAGTGAAGTTGCAAAAAAGAATAAATAATATCTACATAGAGAGAGAGAGAGAGAGAGTAATCACATTTTTTGGGAGAGAAATAGAAAATAAAATGAGAAGAGGAAGCATTAGAATAAAAAATATAGTCATGATTAGTCAAACACCAAATTATCCAAGCCATGCCATATAATAGAATAACATTATATTCTTGTAAATTATCTTTATATGTAATAATAATAATAATAATAATAATAATAATAATAATAATAATAACTTAAAAACATATAACCAATTGCAACAACCCAAAGTAGAATTCTAAAAAACACATAAATTTATCAATCTAAAGTAGAGATACAAAAAACAAAAAAATTCACACAAAATAAAAAATGAAAGAGAGGGTAATAACCTTTTCCAAATGGGAAAATATGTATAGAATGGGAGAGAGAATGACATATTTATAGTAATAGAATAGGGATAAGAAGAGCCAAAATTTATTATTAAAAAAAAAAAAAAAAGAAGAAGAAGAAGAAGAAGATGAAGAAGAGAATTTGAAGTAAAAATAAAAAGAAAAAGAAAAAGAAGAGCAAGGGATAGAAGAAGAGTGACTTTAAGGTTGAAAGTTGTGGAGAGATGAAAATGTAAAAGAGACATTATGGTTGGAAATAGGTAGATGATGTGATCACTAATGTGGTTCAATAGGAGAATAGCAACAATAAATGCTACGCTTAAACTTTTAGAGATATATATATATATATATATATATATATATATATTATGTGATTTGTTTAAATAATACACATATATAGTTTTATAAATCGTCATGTAATAAGTAGAAAAAAATAGCTACAAAAATATTTGGAGCTAACTTTTGCTTTTCGAATGACCCAACGAAGGTAATATGATTTTAAATTTTCAAATTTTGGGTTGCAGGAAAAGAAGTTATACCTAGTTTGAAGGAGACCTGGAAAAAAAAAAGTAAAAAAAAAAAAAACAAAAAACAAAAACTAGAAGAAGAAGAAGAAGACATTAGGTAGCAAAATCATTAAGACGTGAGATATTTTTATGTACTTGGGACTTGGTGCATTTTTTTTTTTTTTTGAATTAATAAGAAATCGATTGGCATGAATAATACTTTCCCTAGCTAGTTTGCAACTTAAAGGTCCAGTTATGCCTCATTTTTATGTGTGTTTTTGAATTTTGGATGTCTTAGAAACACCATAATGTGCCTACCAATTAAATTGTAAGACTCTTAGTAAAGTGTGTTGTCTAAGCCATATATATATATATATATATATATATATATATATATATAAAAGATTAAAAAAAGGTAAAATTTAAGGGGGAGAAGTTTCTCTAACCTAGGGTCTTGGCGGCGCCAGACTCCTTGTTAGTAGAATTCTGTTCCTCACGTAGGACTTCGTTCCCATACGTAACAAAGTTGCGTATAGGGCTTGTGGGTATTTTCTTCGTGGGACCAGGGAAACAGTGTGAGCCATGGAATCTTTAACTAGAGAATGGAATCGTTTGTCTCTCTCAGAACAAGAGGGGGATACGTTTGACTTTGAGAACCAAAACATCAAACAAGGAAGCATGTTAGCAGCTAAGTTTTTTACTAAGAGAGCTCTTAGTATTGAAGTGGTAGCCTGGACTTTACGACCACTGTGGAAAACAAAACATGAGTTTCGCATTAAGGATCTAGGAAACCATCTTATTCTATTTACTTTTGAGGATGAGTTGGACGCTGAGAAGATCCTGCTTGGTGCGCCATGGAGCTTCGACAAGTATTTGGTGGCCCTGTGTAGGTACGAATCCGATCAGTCTCTCAAAGAGCTTTGCTTTGATACGGCAGAGTTCTGGGTTCAAGTGCATGACCTTCCGGCGTGGAGAATGACGATTGATGCGGCGGAGGGAATATGCCAAACTTTAGGATGAATAATCCACTGCAGCGATGAGGAGGAAACAGACAGAGGAGAGTTCATGCGGGTGCGCGTCGAACTGGATATTAAGAAACCACTGAGTCAAGGACGGCGAGTGAGGTTTGGACCTGATAGCGATGGGTGGGTTTCATTCCGGTATGAACGCCTCCCAGTTTTCTGCTACTGGTGCGGGAGATTAACACACGACGCAAAGGTTTGTGACGTGTGGATTCGCAGTAAAGGGACACTCAACGTCCAACAACAACCATTCGGAGACTGGATGCGTGCACCTCAGATGAGTATGACAAGGCGGAAGGTTATTTCAGTGGCAGGACAGCAGTCTCGGCGACCAGGAGTTGCCACGAACATTGGCGATTCCGATAATGCATCCGCGCCGGTGACTGACAAACCGACAGTGGTGACTAGGACGGAGACTAGCACGAGAAAGGAAAGTGCGAAATCCAAGGAGATTTTGAAATCTAGGGATAAGGCGAAAATCACGGAAATCTTAACTGACAATGAGAAGTTTCAGGCGCATATTCAGGAAATCGATGATGCGATCATTAATGGCCCCGCTCCCTTTTCGGTTACTAATACCATTGATGATTCTCGTGATTGCAGGATTGATGATGCTCTTGATTGCAGGATTACAAAAGTGGCTGACAACACGATGACAGAGTTGAAATGTGGTGGGCCTGCCGTGGAACTGTTGGACAATACCAGCAACAAAATGGACTGTTCGGGTAGTGGGCCTAGTGGGCTTCTTGTTACTAACCCAGCATCCAAAACATGGAAAAGAATCCCAACTGGGCCGAAAATTATAAACCCAAACTCTGAAGATTACCATGCAGGAAATAAACGTGGGGCACAAGACCATGCAAATGAAGATAAGGAAACAGTGACAAAGAAGAAGAAAATAGAAACGGAAGTGGCTGAAGTAAGCAAATTGATGGCTGTGGAATTCACTGAAACGGCGATGGCTGCAAGGCAGCACCGCCGGGATCAATGAGTGCATTAAGTTGGAACTGTCGGGGGCTTGGGAACCTCCGAACAGTTCGAGCACTACAGGAGGTGATTGCCTCCGAAGATCCCATCTTAGTTTTCCTTATGGAAACTAAGCTGTCTAAGGAAGAGATGACCAAGAAGAAATACATGTTGGGATTTACAGAAGGGTTGGTGGTGGGAAGTAATGGAAGTAAAGGGGGGCTAGCATTATTATGGAGGAAGGAGGTAAGAGTGGACATCCAAACATTTGGCCCATGGCATATAGATGCAGAAGTAGGTGGGGTGAATGGAACGGGGACATGGAGGTTCACGGGATTCTATGGGCAACCGGATACAAGTAGGAGGGAGGAGACATGGAGAATTCTTGAGAGGTTAGGGACCGCAAACCATCTTCCATGGCTGTGCATGGGAGATTTCAATGAAATTGTTAGTGACTCGGAGAAGCTTGGGGGAAATTTAAGACCACCAAAGCAGATGGAAAGATTTCGGGATGCCATAAACAAATGCCGGTTCAGAGATTTGGGTTATGTGGGACCACGTTTCACCTGGAACAAGATTTTTACAAATGGAGATAGTTGGTGGATCCGGTTAGATTGAGCATTGGCCACTACGGAATGGTTTTCAAACTTTGCAAATGCGAAGTTGCACCATCTGTCGACCACTGCATCGGACCACTGCATTCTTGCGCTTCGGTGGAATCAAAGGGAACAACGGTGGAATAAGGGTGTGAAACCTTTCAGGTTCGAAGCTATGTGGCTTCGTGATCCGAGGTGTGCAGAGGTTGTAAGTGAAGCATGGGAATTTGGCCTTGGGGTACCTACGGGTCATCCACTCCTGAACTGCATTTCTTCGTGTAATGCTTGCCTAACTCAATGGAATAAAAGAGAATTTGGCCATGTTGGTAATCAGATTAAAGCCCTCCGGCATAAACTTCAAGCTTTGGAAACTGCCCTGGAACATAACATGGAAACTATTCGACAAGTTAGGCAGTCTCTGAATGCCTGGTTGGATATTGACGAGGTCATGTGGAAACAACGATCACAGATCAATTTTCTGAAGGAAGGGGATTGGAATACAAGTTTCTTCCATACCAAAGCATCGAACAGGAAGCAACGGAATTGGATACAGGGTCTGGAGGATGAGAATGGGCTATGGCAGGAGGGTATGGACGAGATTGAGGATGTAGCTACACAATACTTCTCCACATTATTCACTTCCTCTCGGCCAGGAGAGATGACCGAACTTCTAAATACCATTTCACCTACAGTAACGGATGCAATGAACCTGATGTTGACTAGAGATTTTCAGGTTTCAGAGGTTGCCTAGGCATTGAAGCAGATGCACCCTAATACTGCACCAGGACTGGACGGCTTGCCACCTTTATTCTATCAAAAATTTTGGGCACTCACCGGCACTTGTGCCACTCAGGCGGCTCTTGACTTCCTAAATCATGGTATTGTCCCTCCTAACTATAATGACACTCAGATTGTGCTTATTCCTAAAGTCCAAAACCCTAGGAAAATTACTGAATATAGGCCTATTAGTTTATGTAATGTGGCCTACAAAATAGCTTCTAAGGCTGTTGCTAATAGACTAAAGAGTGTATTATCTGTAATTGTCAGTGAAAATCAAAGTGCTTTCACCAAAGGGCGCTTTATAACTGATAATGTATTAGTTGCATTTGAAACAATGCATCACATTAGCCAAAAGAAGTTAGGGAGAGTGGGGGAAATGGCTTTAAAATTGGATATGAGTAAAGCATATGATAGGGTCGAGTGGACTTGCTTAGAGAATGTTATGAGGAAGGTGGGTGTTCACCAAAAAATGATTGATGTGATTATGAGGTGTATAACTATTGTCACATATACTATTCGCATAAATGGGCAAAACAGAGGCAGAATTGTACCCTCTAGAGGCCTCCGCCAAGGGGACCCATTATCTCCTTATTTGTTTCTATTTTGTGCAGAGGGTCTTTCAGCACTTCTTCGTCATGCAACATGGAGACAAGCCATACATGGTGTGGGGTGTGTCGAAGAGCTCCAAAAATTTCCCATCTATTCTTTGTTGACGATAGCTTGGTATTTTGTCGAGCATCATTGGAAGAATGTAATGAGTTACAACGCATATTCTCTGTTTATGAGGCTGCTTCCGGCCAGCAACTCAATAAAGCCAAAACTGCCCTCTTTTTTAGTAAGAATACTCCATGTGCAATTCAGGAAGAAATTAAAGCTAGATTCGGAGCACAAGTTATTCGCCAGCATGAAAAATATCTTGGCCTTCCTTCGTTGATTGGGAGATAAAAAAGAAACACATTCAAGGACCTCAAAGACAAACTTGGCAAAAGACTCTTAGGGTGGAAGGAAAAACTTTTGTCAAATGCAGGCAAGGAAGTTCTAATTAAAGCAGTTGGACAAGCAATTCCTTCTTACACTATGAGTTGCTTCAAACTCTCGGACTCCTTATATGATGAGCTTGCGAGCATGGTTCGTAAATTTTGGTGGGGGCAAAATAATGGGGTGGACAAGATGGCTTGGCTTAGCTGGGAGAAGATGTGCACTCCGAAGGAAACTGGCGGCATGGGTTTTAGGGACCTCAAAGCTTTTAACATGGCATTACTTGCTAAACAGGGGTGGCGTCTCCAAACCTGTAATAATTCCCTATTCTATCAGGTTTTCCAAGCGAAATATTTTCCAAATGGGGATTTCCTCTCAGCTACGTTGGGCACAAAACCATCGTATGCTTGGAGAAGTCTATTTGCTGCACAACGGATAGTTTGGAAAGAAAGCCGGTGGAGGATAGGAAATGGAGCCAAAGTTCGAATATGGGGTGACCGCTGGCTACCTATGTATTCCACATACGGAGTTGTAACACCAAGGCCGAATTCTGGTGCTGATCAACCAGTGGCTACATTAATTGATTACCAAAGAGGAGAATGGGACGTGGAAGCTCTCCAGCGAACTCTCATTACCAAAGATGTTGAATCGGTTCTATCCATTGCACTGAGCCCAACTTTGCCGGAAGATTGTCTCATCTGGGCGCTGACTAATTCGGGAAAATTCACGGTGAAATCAGCGTATAGATTGGCACTAAATGAGAAAGCTAGCCACGGTACTGAGGAGAGCTCCAACCCATGTATGAAGGAGTTTTGGAAGTCTATATGGCGTTTGGATGTTCCTAATAAGATTCGGAGTTTCACATGGCGTGCATGCCATAATATATTACCCACTAAGGCCAACCTTTTCCATCGGAAGATAACAGCAGACAATATATGTGAGATATGTGGAAATTCCGAAGAAACAACTGCCCACGTACTTTGGAATTGTAGCCATGCAAAGGAAGTGTGGAAGGAGAGGGGTTTGGAAACGGACAAAGTTATGGACAGATGCCCGGAATTTCTGGATTTACTGTGGTATGCCCGGAACGTGAAACAGTGGCTGAAGGAGGACATTGGCTTGTTGGTTACAACGGCATGGGGTATTTGGACGAACCGGAATGAGGTGCGCCTTGGGAAGAGTAGGAAACCTGCTCCTGCCCTTGCTCGGTGGACTAAAGAATACTGGGAAAGTTACGCTGTCGCAAACCACACCACTCAGCATACAAAGAACTAGAGGAAGTAAAATGGCAGCCTCCCAAGCCTCCATGGTACAAAGCAAACATGGATGGAGCAGTGTTTTTCCCAGCAAAAGGAAGCCGGAGTTGGGATTGTGATCAGAGACCATCACGGAGCTGTGGTAGCGGCGCTTAGCAAGAAGATAAAAGCTCTGCTGGGTGCTGCTGAAGTGGAGGCAAAGGCAATGGAGGAAGCAGTTAACTTCGCATAGGATATGGGTATTTGCGAATGCCTTTTCGAAAGTGACTCCCTCTCCGTGGTGAACGCAATGCTATGTTTCCTAGACCCACCCACGTCTATTGTTAATGTTATTACTGGAGCTCTGTCCCAGCTTTATAAGTTTAGAGAAGTCCAATTTTGTCATGTGGCTCGGTCAGGAAATAAGGCTGCACACACGTTAGCACAAGTTGCAAAAAGTGTGTCAGAACAAATTGCTTGGGTTGAGGAAACACCAGAGTGTATTGAGCAGCTGGTGACCCAAGATGTATTGTTTTGTTTTTAGTTTGAGTTAAAGTAATGAGTTTTCACATCAAAAAAAAAAAAAAAAAAGGTAATTTTTGTTTATGTTAATGGCACGCTAAAAAATCACAAAGATGACCCATTTGATTTATTTTTGACAGATACGATTGAATTTAATCTATGAAGTTTGCTCCACAATGATTGCTCTTCATTATCATTAATCAGGCCAAGAAACCAATTGATTTTTTGGTGTAGTCGGAGATTTAAACCCTAGATCTTTTATTCAACAACAAAAGATTTTATCAGCTGAACTAACTAGAACCACAGATGAGTAGATGACCCAGTTTACGAAGACATTCAATGGGGATAAGTGTTACCTAATTGAGTCAGCATTAAAACAACTAGTAGCAGACCCACACGACGCATAAGAATAAATAATTATTTTATATTGTAATATAATATATAATTTTTTCTTTTAAATTTTTTGAAGATAATTTGTTCTCCCTAAAAATGAAAAAATTTCTACTCAGTCCAATTAGGTCTACATTTGTCCAATTATGTCTACTTCGGTCCAATTTGTTCCACTTGATCCAATTCGGTTCACTCAGTCAATTTTGGTTCCCCTTAAGACCATTTTAGACTAATTAGGCATTAAATTAATTCTTTTTGTAGGTTTTCTTATCAAGTTTAGTTCAAAAATTCATTTTTTCTTCATTTTTGGGTGAAAAGTATGAAATTTTATTATATTTGTACTGAACTCTTTAAATTTGAGTTTAAAAAATACAAAGAAAATAATAAATTAAACATTAGAAATATGAACCCTAAAAATGCAATAAGAATGATAAATATTCAAAAGTCTTATTCGGTTCACATTGGTTCTATTTGGTCCATTTTGTCCTCTTCGGCTCAATTTGATCATATGTGGTCCTATTTGGACAAAATGGGCTTCTGCCCTTTTCGGGCAAATTAATTAACTTTATACCTTCTTTCCCAAACTAAATAGGGAAATGCTCCTCTTTTAAAACTTGATTTATGATAAATCGAGTTAGAAAAAAAAAAATTTCTGAAATCCTATAGTGGCATTTTAAGGAGCCTATAGTGACGTTTTTTAACTCGACTTCAATAAAATTGAGTTATAGGCAATTTTTTTACCTATAACTCGATTTCATTGAGGTCGAGTTAAAAAACGTCACTATAGGTCTTTAAAACGTCATTATAGGCTTCTTAAAACGCCACTATAGGGCCTAACTCAATTTATCATAAATCGAGTTTTAAAAGAGGGACATTTCCCTATTTAGTTTGAGAAAGAGGGTATAAAACTAATTAATTTGCCCAAAAAGGGCAGAAGCCCATTTTTTCCGGTCCTATTTAATCCATTTTGTCTGCTAAAGCTCCATTTGGTCCAATTCGACCCATTCGGTCTTATTTAGTTCAATTCGGTCCATTCAGTCCACACTGGTTCTATCTAGTCCAATAGGCCATCCTTGATGGTATGGTTTGTTGTTAAGGTGTCAATGGAAGTGCATAATTTGAAGAAGAAAATGATTAGAATCAAAGACTTCGAACATTTTTTTTTCAGCACATCCTTGTTTGTGCAAATGGTTTCTTAACATGGAACATTTTTTATTTTTATTTTTATTTTTTGTGGCTGAGACCCCAAAAAAAGAAAGGTTTGACTAAGGATTGTGCATATGGACTGAGAATTCTCTAGTCGTCAATTTTTCAGCGAAGGCTTTTGATGACTATCATAACTGTCATTTAATACATTTTGAATATCATTTATTTTTAGTTTTACTTTTAGTGCAACTTGATGTACTCGCTGATCAGCTCCTATAGCTGGACGCATCAAACAGCTTGAATATTGTGGCACACAAGGGCCTAGTTCAACAGACTATCGGTCTTGGCTTTATTTGTATAGGGCCACAATGTTTTAGTAACAACAGTCATAAGCAAACAAATCCAGACTTGGGGTTTTCACAGGTGGTTCTGTGAAAGTTCCATTCTTTGGGCCATCATATTCTGCTTCGAGCCACATCTTGAATGATGTTGCATAGATCACAATAGACCATGTCGATAATTGTGAAAATAATTGTGAAACATATTGAGTTTGTACCATTACTCAAAATTGTTACGGAGGCAGGGCTACCCATCCTGCCTTGAGTTAGTAAATGTGTTTTTAAAATGATGATTGATACAGTCGGGCCTTGCTAAGGACTGAAATAGAAGCTAGTGGTGATACACAGGGACATTAGTCATTTAGTAAAAAAAATTTCTTTTATATTTTTTTGGCCTAAGGTTTAATTTTAGAGTATCACGCCCTCAAGGTGTTGCAGTGCAATTTGCATAGGCACTCTCCTTATTGAGAAGGAGTAATTATCACTTGTTTTAGATACATGCAGCTAGCTCTCTTCCAACAAATGGGTCCCATAGATCATGGGAGCCTCTTATTGTGAATGTTGAGTGCCATGTTCAATTGCTCTCAATAACTGAAATTGAGAGTTGAAAAAAGTAACTTTCAATTTCATCCATTGAATAAAAATTAGAAGTAAATAACAAAAAGTTAAAAATTGGAGAAATAAAAATATTTTGTAAGATGAATGAGAGCAATTGGATCAAGTGCAATACCCTAGATTGCTATATATGATATATTTGTATCTCAATCCACATATACGATACATCTGTAACAAGAGATAGCATCTCATTGAGGAGAGGCATAAGTACTGTATGAACCAAATGGTTTAGTGGCTGTCTTGTAGAATAACATTGAGGGGCCTAATTGGTAAATGAATTGATAAAATCATTCGCTTTAGGTTGCTCTAAGATTTTTTTTTTTTTTTTTTTTTGGGAGAGATTTCAACCTATGACGTCTGTTCTTAATAATAGTTTTTTATCATCTGACCCAAATATCAATTGGTTTTTGGTTGCTTTAAGTTTAATGCATGAAGTTTGGATTTATATTCCAAAACATTCCAATTCATGTATGTATTGCAACATATTTGAATGACAGAAAAGGTTTGGTTTCAAATTTTCAAATTTAAATATGCTTGGAGTTATTTTGCTCCAACCCATAATATGGTGATTAAAAAGACACTTTGAAGTGTGTAGTTTTAACTACATGACTTTTTTAATGAGCTAGTCACAGACCCATGCGATATATGGGAATAAATAATTATTTTTTAGTTATAATATAATATATAATTTGTTCTCTAAATTTTGTGGAAAATAATTTATCTCCCAAAAAATTAAAATTTTTTAAAATTATTTTTCATTTATCTATCTCAAAAAACATATCACCATTTTATGGTTTGGATTTGTTTGATTAATATTATTCATTTTTTAGGTGGTCCATATTTTGCTAAATTATGTTTTTTAAATTATATTTTCCTAATTTTTTTTCCTATACAGCTAAATTATTTAAGTTTCAAATATATTATTCAAAATTTTCATTCTCCTAAAAGAGACTATCATATTTATAATTTTTCTTATTGCAAGAGTAGTTTCGAACTATTGATTGGGTATTGTTTACTAATATGGATACATAAGATTGGAACTGTATATTTCTCAGACATTCCTAAGAGATTATACCATATTATAGATTTAATATTTAAAATAATATGTAGAAAAAAGTATACTTTATGTCTAAAATTGAACACTTCACCTATCAAAATGAAAGAAAATAATTTGTGTAACAATAAAGAGAACATGATCTAACCAAAAAAAGAAGAAGACTGCATAGACTTTATTTATTAAGATTTAATTGCCTTCAATCGGATCTTTATATTGCATTTTTTATTACTATGCTCTTGTTGAACCTCCCCATCCTCCACATCACTGGCTATATCGTTATTCTTTTTATTATTTACTGTCTACTTTTAAACTTTTGGCAATATTAAATGTATAAATATATTGACTGTAAACCAAATAAGCACATAGAAGAACGATTTAAAACAATAATAGCAACCAAACCAATTGTCAGGGTTGGCCAAACAAGGAGCATAGATTTATCTTAGGTAGTTTTAAGTTTACATATTCTATACATATTCATCTTAAGTGATTTTAATAGTTGATAGACACATTCAAATGCATAGCCAAGATTGTATTTTGATATAAATATAAAATCTAATTTCCAAAATAACTAAGTATTATGTCCCAAAAAAAAATCAAATAAAAGCTAAGAGAGAGAGAGAGAGAGAGAGAGAGAGAGAGAGAGAGAGAGAGAGAGAAGACTTGTGATGGAAAACTTTAAAAAAAAAAAAAAAAAAACCCACTACCAAGTCGTATTAACCCATAATAGTATTATAAAAAAAAAAAATACAATGATTCATCAACCTAAAGTAAAATTGCAAGAAAGAATAAATAATATATATATATATATATATATATATATATATATATAGAGAGAGAGAGAGAGAGAGAGAGAGAGAGAGAGAGAGAGAGAGAGAGACGGTAATCACATTTTTCAAGTGATAAATAGAAAATAAAATGAGAAGAAGAAGCGTCATAAAAAACATAGTCATGAGTCAAACACCAAATTATCCAAGTTATGCCATATAATAAAATAACATTATATTCTTGTAAACTATCTTTATATGTAATATGATAACATTTAACAATCATAAAAATGAAAAAGAAAAAAGATAATAACTTAAAAACATAAAAACCAAATTGCATCAATCCAAAGTAGAATTCTAAAGAACACATAAATTTATCAATCTAAAGTAGAAATACAAAAACTTAAAAATTTACATAAAATAAAACATGAAAGAGAGAGAGAGAGAGTAATAACCTTTTTCACGTAGAAAAATATGTATAAAATGAGAGAGAGTATGACATATTTATAGTAATAGAATAGGGATAAGAAGAGCCAAAATAAAAAGAAAGAGAAGAAGAAGAAAATTTGAAGTAAAATTAAAAATAAAAAGAAGAGAAAGGGATAGATGAAGAGTGGCATTAAGGTTGAAAGTTGTGGAGAGATGAAAATGTAAAAGGGACATTATGGTTGGAAATAGGTAAATGATGTGGTCGCTGATATGGCTCAACAGGAAAGTAGTAACAATAAATGCTACTTTTAAGCTTTTAGTTATATATAGATATAGACTATGTGACTTGTTTAAATAATACACATATATAGTTTTATAAATCGTCATGTAATAAGTTGAAAAAAATAGCTACAAACATATTTGGAGCTAACTTTTGCTCTTTGAATGTCTCCATGAAGGTAATATGATTTTAAATTTTCAACTTTTGTTTGCAACAAAAGACATTATATCTGGCTTGAAGGAGACCTGGAAAAATATATATAAAAAGAAGAAGAAGAAGAAGAAGAAGAAGACATTAGGCAGCAAAAACATTAAGAAGTGAGATATTTTTATATACTTGGAACTTGGTGCATTTTTTTTAATTAATAAGAAATCAAATATTCATGAATAATAGTTTCCCTTGCTAGTTTGCTACTTAATGCTCTTGTTATGCATCATTTTAGTGGCGTGTTTTTGAATTCTACATATTTTAGAAACATTGTAATGTGCTAACTAATTGAGTTACAAGACTCTTTGTTAAGTGTGTTGTCTAAGCCAAATACAAAAAAGATTAAAAAAAGGTAATTTTAGTTTATGTTAATGGCATGCTAAAAAATCATAGGGTTGACCCATTTGATTTATTTTTGACAGATACGATTGAATTTAACATATAAGGTTTGCTCTATAATGATTGTTCTTCATTATCATTAATCAGGCCAAGTAATTAACCAATTGATTTTTTGGTGTAGGCGGATGTTTAAACCTTAGATATTTTATTCGACAATAAGAGATTTTATTAGCTTAGCTAACTAGAACTCATAGATGAGTAGATATCCTAGTTTATAAAGATAATCAATGGGGGATATGTGTTACCTAATTGAGTTAGCATGAAAACAACTAGTCGTAGACTCACACGATGTGTGAGAATAAATAATTATTTTGTATTGTAATATAATGTATAATTTTTTCTTCAAAATTTTCTGAACATAATTTATTCTCCCAAAATATTAAGCAATTTCTATTCAGTCCAATTAGGTCTACATTGGTCCAGTTAGGTCTATTCGATCCAATTGTTTCATTTTTGGGTGAAAAGTATGAAATTTTATTATATTTGGACTAAATTCTTTAATTTTGAGTTTAAAATATACAAAGAAAATACAAAAATAAACATTAGAAATATGAGCCCTAAAAATGCAATAAAAATGATAAATATTCAAAAGTTATATTCGATTCACATTGGTTTTATTCAGTCCATTCTGTCCTTTTCAGTCCAATTTGGTCCTATGCTGTCTTATTTAGTTCATTCTATCCATTAAAGCTCTATTCGGTCCAATTTGGCCCATTCGGTCTTATTTAGTCCAATTCTGTCCAAATTGGTCTATTCAGTCCACATTGGCTCTATCTGGTCTAATTGGTCCTATTCTGTCCACTTTGATTCACTTCAGTCATATTTGGGCCAGTCGGTCCATTTTGTCCACTTTGGTTCTATTCGGTCCATTCTATCCATTTCAGTCCTATTCAGTCTACATTGCTTCTATCCGGTCCAGTTCAGTCCAGTTTGTCCTATTTTATCTACTTTGGTCCAGTATGTCTATTTCGGTCCTATTTGGTCCAATTTAGTCCTGTTCGGTCCATTATGTCTACTTTAGTCCTAATCGGTCCATTCTGTCCACCTTGTTCCTATTCGGTCATATTCTGTCCATTTGGTCCACTTCATTCCAAAAAGTCATATTCAGTCCATTCAGGTCAGTTGGATTCCTTTTGGTCCACTTTGATCTATTTTTGTGCACTTACATAATGGGAAAGAACATGTTTGGGTTGAAAGCACCTAATCTAAATCCAAATTTATTAAAAATATATATAAATCTCAACTATCTAAAATCTTAAGCATAACATTTATTGTTATGTTCTTGTTGAGCCACATTAATGTAGCATTTTAGTTCATTTTGGTACAACTAAATTTAAGTGAAAGTCTTTTTAAACATAAATGCTATAAGTAGACAAATGTAATTTTTAGGGTAATTATTCATTTGTTTTAACGTCATTACTTTTAAATGAATTGCATCAAATTGATTATACATTTAAGAAAAATAAATAAATATAAACATATATTTATGCATGTATGTATAATTGATGAAGTTCAGATCAACTTAAAGAGTTATCACCCTAACTATTTTTCTTTTAAAAAAAAACAAGAAATTGATATGCCTTATTTAAAACAAGAATAAATCTTAGATATAGTTTTTTATGTACAGTACATTAACTTCTCCAATTGAATTCAAGCACATAGATGCATTGAATTTAATTGTTCCTAGAAAAAAAAAGTATTGGCAATACTTCATTTGTTAACGTCATAATGTGTTTTGTTAGGGTCATATTTTTGTATGTTGGCAAATTCTACTCAAAATGCACTTTTTTATGTATTTAAGCCTTAGTATATAGTTTCTATAAGCTATTTAAGAAAGACCACTAGAAGATATGATCAAACTACCCATAGTTCTTCTCATTTTAGTGATGCATCTACTGTCTTGATAGATAGCTTGACGCTAGTTGATCCATCGATGTAACTTATATCATGATACTAGCTCGATAGTAGCCGATCGATTGAGCTTTGAGAATTTTGAATTCTTGGTTTTGTTTATGGTGATGTGACAATCTTAGGATTTGTGTAATCGGGTATCAAGACGACTTAAATTGGGATTGTTGAGGCAATTTTAACCATCATAACTTTTATTTATTTATATTTTTTAGTGTAAAAATGTGACATCTCATATCTCCTTGACTTTCGTTTGAGGAAAGAAATTACTTAAATAATTGAGAATATATCTAAATATGAATATATCTAAATAGATATTTAAGAGAATCACAAAATTTCAGTAGAGAAATTGTTTAGATGTGTTAAGTAGTCTCATGAGTTCATCACAATTAATATGATTTTGAGGATGTGATATTGATAACAATAATGAAAAATAGAGAAGAGAGATTTAAATTTAAGAAATAAACTATTAAAAAAAAAATCAATAAAGAGTTACAGTAAAAAGAGAGAGTATTCCACTTTGTTTTTGTCATTCACACTCTCTAGTTATAATAAAACCCAAATTCTTTGTAATTTCTAATTAGCTCAACTGATAAAGTCTCTAATAGTTGAATAAGAGATCTGTAATTCAATCACAATTTACACTAAAAACTAATTGATGTCATGATCTTATAATAAATAACTATTATAAGAAGGGACATCATAGATTAAAACTCTCACCAAAAAAAAAAAAAAAACCCACATTCCTCATTCTAATTGGCCAAACACGCCCTCCCCTATTCTCCCCAATCACTGTACTTTTCCCCCTTCCCCACTTTCTCTTCACTCTCCAAAACCCCTCTTTCTCTTTTTCTCACATTCGCATGACCGAATGTGACTACCCCTAACGAACCGCCAAATGTCTTCACCCGATCAAGCCCTAGCCTCTCTCCTCTCCCAACTCGCCCTCTCCTTCGACGGCGCCGTCTTGGGCATAGCCTTAGCCTACGCCGCCGTGCGCTCCCTCCTCAAATTCTCCGCCACCTCCTCCTCCCTCAACAAAATCCTCAAAGCTCCCTCCGTCGCCCACGTGTCCGACCTCCGCTCCATCCTCGCCGTCCACGACGACCGAGACTCCTCCTCCTCCCAGCCGTCCGATCATCATCATCAGAAACTCGTTGTCCTACGTGGCACCGTCGAGGCCAAATCGGCCGTCGATTCTAGTTGGAAAACCTTCAAGCCTAATGTCCTCTTATCTCAAGAGTTCGGTGACAAAGCCGTCGTCATTCAACGAACCCAAACGGTGCGTTTTACTTTCTATTTTTTATTTATCTTCTAGAAGCTTCTGTTTGATTAATAGTCTGTTTGGTTAGTGAGAAAGTTAAAAAAAAAAAAGCAAAGGAAAATGATCTTTTTAACGGGGAGGGATATCGAATTGTGTTTAGAATTATGTTGGATAAAAAGAAATTTTTTTTTTTTTTTAAATTTTATTATTGTTATCAATAATTAATTAGTGTTTCTGTTTCTGAAATTTGTGTTTGCTTGCTGAGAAAGTCAATATTCGTGTTTGGGAGCTCAGAGTGTTTAGTTTTTTTTTACTTTTTTTTGATAAGTAATTAACTTTATGTATATGAAGAACTTACTTCATATTCATGATGATGAATACAAAGAAACTCAAATTATACAATGAATCAAGCGGAAAAGCTCATAGAAGTATGAAATTCAAGAATGGAATTACAATGTGTAAAAACCCCCAAGCCCTATTTTAAAAAGAAAATGTATAAATTTTTCTATGAAGTTTGCTTAAGATAACTTAATATTCTGAAGATAATATATTAGGAATTTAGGATAAGCCATTTTAGAAGTAGACTAACTTAGTCAAGAAGATAGGGAGAAGAATAGTCAAAAAAGGGAGAGGAAGGATTGGAGGAAGAGTAATGGTTGTGGGGAATAATGTGGAAAGGAAGAGCTAAAAAAATGAAGGGGAATAGTGGGAAACAGGTGGCTGATGTGGCACAATAGGAGCTTAGCTATATTAATTGAGAATCCTCCATTATTATATGTTGAATAGATGTTCTTTTTAGTTATGCTCTTGGAAAGGAACATAAATTACTTAACTCATTAGGTGTCTTGGATTACCTGACAACTGGTTCTAGTGGGTGGCGTCAGTAGCTCGTGGGCTTTACTGGTTAGAGGCAAAAGGCTTCTTCTATTAAAAAAAAAAAAAAAAAGGTCTTGTTTGGTTAGTGAGAGAGCAAAGGAAAATAAACATATTGGAAGAGATGTAGTGTTTGTTTGGCACCAGCTTATAATCCAACTTTTTGCTTTTTTAGCTTTTGCCTTTTATGTACAACTTTTTAAAACTTCACTTTTTCAAAGTACAAGTAATCAAGTATACTTTAGTATAGTTTCAGCAAAAAGTTAAATAAGTTGTTCCTAAAAGGATACATAGAATGGTAATCTGAAACTATGTTAGAATTTAATGTAACAAAGCACACTAGTGCAAGGTCTTAAACAGATAACAGAAACATAAAACATTACACACTACGGAATTGAATAGAGTTCTATACTTTTGAACTTGCTTCAGCAACTCCACCTCTATCATCAAACATTGTGGAATTGAGAATCTCTGCTTTCACTTGGAACCTTTTAGATGAATAGCAAGCCAAGACACCATCTAATCCCAGCTGCAATGTCTCTGTCACAAGTAGACATTTTGACAAGCAGTTGCTTCCAAACTCTTCTTGTAGGTTTCTATTCTGTTCCTGCTGAATTCATACAGAAGATTCCCACTATAATTTACAACCCCACTTCATCATTCTATGCTCTTTTTCTTGGCTTATTTTGCTTTAAAAATGAAACTGAGTAAAAGAACATCTCTACAAACTAAAAAGTGAGGCTTTATAAAGCTGTACATAAGCTTCTGGTGAAATAAGCTGAGATTTTAAGTGAAAAAAAAAATTACTAGTTGCCAATCTGTCTTTTATAGCCAATTAATGATAATGGCACGTTTTAAAACCAAATCGGGTAACCAAACTTTTTTTTTTGATAAGTAAAATCTGGGTAACCAAACTATACTCCATAAACTAAAAACAGGATTCTTCTTACTCCTAATTGCATCCTGAGTGGCAGAATGAAAGTGAAACATCCCCACCTACAGAAGGCAGCCAACAACACACTTCGTCAGCACATTGACTTGTTGGAACTTCAAACAACCTACTTTGGATTAGGATAATCTTCACTGAAGTTGTTGGAGGTTAAGAGCAATGCCCATTGGAATTATGTTTCTTTTTTGATTTCCTTAAAATTCTTTATTAAAATCTTGAATTTATTAATGATCTTTTTGGTTGGTGAGAAAATGGAGGAAAGCAGAGGAAAACAAAAATTTTGGGAGAGTGAGATGGAATTGTGATTTGAAACTGTGTTAGTTGAAAAGGAAATTCCTTTTTATTTTTATTTTTTTTTCCCTTATATAATTTTTTTATAAAAATTTAAAAATTGTATTTTTAATTAGCGCTTCTGTTTCTAAAATTTAACGTGATGCATGTTTGATTGCTAAGAAAGTGTGGCAATATGAAAGGAAACAATTTGATTCAAATGAGTTTGTGTTAGGGAGCTCAGAGAACTTGTTTTTCTACTTCAGCGTTTTGTGGAATTATTGCTATTATTTTTAAAATTATTAATATTCTGCTTGGTTACTGAGAATGTGGAGAAAAGCAGAGGAAAAAAAACATATTGGGAGAGATATTGTAGGTAGTTTGAAACTATGTTAGATAAAAAGGAGTGTTGCTAGTTCTGTTTCACTGCAAATTAATGTGAAAAGAAAAGAAAATAAGGGTATCAACATCATGAAGGTATTATCTTCTGTTGCTTTTCCTTTTCAATTTTTTTGAATAAATGTAGATCGCCTAAGGTGATAAGCTTTTCTACTTAAATCATGAAAGCAATGTGTTTTTGTGTTCTCCATGATAAGAAATGTCTGTTGGCTGTTTAAAAGATTAAAAGCTTTGTGTTTTTTTAATGTTTGTCTCCGTTGTATTTAGTTTTGGTACACTAATATTAGCTGGGTTGTGAAAATACTGTTATATTGATTATGTGATTTTACTGTATGTGATGAAGTATATATACAACGAATGGAAGGGCTTTTTTGGATGGCCGTCTGATTTACGCACAATATTTGCTAGATCCCGGAGAACACAAGAATCAACCTCAATAAGAGTGGTAAATTCATAGCTCATCATTTTATTTATTTTTATTTTTTATATGTAACAAAATTTATTGATGAAATAATAGCCCAAGTACACGGGGAATATACATGGGAACAGGAAAATCAACCTCTGAGAGTACCAAGATCAATCAAGTCTAACAATGAATACAGAGAAGAAGAGCCTAAAGCTGGCATCCAATCATAAAAATTTTTAAAGAGAAAAAGCTTAAGATCTAAATTCATATCTCATCTTTTTTAGTTCATGAAAATGTATCATTTTACTATTGAAACTTTGACGTACATAAAGTCATAAATTGATAGTAGTGTTGAACTGTTTGTTGTAATAGCAATTGACTGTTAATTTACTGGTTGTACAATACTTGGTTACAAATGTATGTTTTAAGGCTTATAGGTATTTATTTATATTAAATGTGTGTTTTTTTTAATGGGAATGCTATTTCCAAAAACCGATTGGTTGTTTATAATACTGATGAGATGTAACCCATTGAATATACTATTATACTGTTGCAAGATGATCTTTAGGTGTTGGATCGATATTAGAGATGATTTGTTGTCAGCTAGGTTATCTAACTGGATTAGCCAAGCACTAGAACAGGATCTACAAGCTTATTCAGGGAATCAGAGCTAGCCTAAGACCCTCAAGAAGGCTTGGCTGGCTAATCTAGTGGTTTGGAAAAGCCAACTAGCCTCAGATGAAGTTGTTATATAATTTTGTTTATTTTTGGACGTTGGTGTGTTTTTACATGGTAGTTTCCTGTAATTTCCAAATATTTTGGCTTGGCATAACCTCACACTGCTTTTCTCTAATGTGCACGTATCTGGAGAGGAATTTGCTTTGTTATGGTTGGTTGAATAAAACTTAGGGCCTTTCATCTGATATTCTTTTGCATTTGTGATAGTGAAGCCTTGCCTCTTTTATTTGTTTCCTTTTGCAGGTTCCTTTTGTTCTGGTTGATGATGGTCGGTGGCCACATTCTGATTTTGTTGTTGTGAATATGGATGGCTCAAACCATCACCTCCCTCTCACAACAGTTTTTCATCAACTGCAGCCTATTACTGCTTCTCCATATACATTCCTTCAGGCACTTTTTGGCCATGAATATCCTGTGAGTTTGGAAAATCAAATTCTAATATTTCTTCACTTGTGCACAATAAAATTGATTTTATGTTGTATCAAAAAAATCAATTTTGGTCTTTCATTTTGCACTTCCATCTATTTTGGGCTTTTTGACATTGTCATTTTTATTGCAAATGTTTGACACCATTACCTGTTCCTTTTTCGAAGGTTGGTCTGCTTGACGAAGAGAAAATCCTTCCATTAGGAAAGGATATTACTGCTGTTGGCATGTGCAGTTTTAAAAATGGAGTTCCTGAGATCAAGTCATGCAAGGATCTTCCTTACTTTTTGTAAGTGAATTCATTCTTGAATGAGCTCTGTTAGGTTTTGTGGTTGGGCAAGGAAATCCAGGTGGCAATAATGTGATTTTTTATAGTGCTGCATCTTGGAGTTCTAATAAAATTAAATGAGTCGAATCCTGTTACCTGTTAATTTGAGGTGGTAGATGAGGATGATGTGTAGTCTGTGAAAATGTCAACTAATCAATTGGCTAGTACCTTGGTTTTAGAACAGGAAACCACTTTGGATACCATTATTATATGCGTTTCCATATCTTTTTGCACTTTCTGTTTTGAATTTTGTTTTTGTATCAACTGTTCAAGTGATTTATAGGCATTTTTATACCTGTTCTTTGAGGCGCTGCTTTAAGTGGAATAATTGGTGTCACAATGGTCTTTTGCAGATCTGACTTGACCAAGGACCAGATGATTGTAAATCTTGCCTTCAGGAGTAAAGTACTTTTGTGGGGTGGTGTTGCTTTTGGTTCCCTATCAATTGGTATACTTGGCTACGCAGTTATGAGGTATGATAGTTTTAGCATGCTATAGTTTTTATTTATTTATTTTTATTTTTTTATGATAAGTAACAAAAATTTTATTAAAAAAAGAAGCAAACCCGAGTACACTAGGAATGTACTATGGGGGCAATACAATCTAGATACCAAAATACAAAGTTCAGGTTTTAGATATCTTCTTTCCTGGCTAAAGTTCATTCTTATCTATCTTCTTGATAAAGCCCCTAAAATATAAATATCATCATTCTATTTTACATAGATTTAACGACATTCAAACTAGCATGAAACAGAATCAATACATTTTTCTTTTTCTAATGTAATCCAAATGTCTTATCCCTCTTAAGAAGAGCTGTGAATCAGGGATCTTGATCCTCTCCATTTCTCTTTGAAATGGAGAGTGTCCATTTTATGGACAAGATCTTTCTGAAATAAATCAAGGGTGTAGGCCATGCCACCTCATTTAAAAGCCAAAATTTTAACCCAACAACTTAATTCTAGCAACTTTAACAGTTTAAAAAAACAAAAACAAAAAATACATGTGTTAAATTAACTCTGCTCTGAGAGGGGAAAGACAAATTCACAAAGGTATCTAACTCAAATAAAAACAACCTGGTAACTGTTTCTGGCAGGTAGGGTCAGTTGCCCATAAGAGTTTGATTAATAGATTGTTGTACAGTATGCTCTGCGACATGCAACTAATCTAATAAAGTTCTCCTATGTCATTAAAAAAAAAAAAAAAAACCCAGAGATCTGCATCTCATTTGGCTCCTATCTGATGCCCAGTCCGTAAGGGTTGGAGGTGATGACTACTACCTGCTTGTTCACCATAAATTTATACAAAAGACAGATGCCCATTTATGGCATTTTTTATCCCAAGCTTAGAGGGTGATTCTTGAAGTGAAAGTTAATCAGAATCCATATGAGGGTTGGAGTCATTCATGTGACTGAAGCTCCACTTGAGAGGAAAATCTTGTTCTGCAACTGCTTTGGGCAATGCATGTTGAAGGTTGTCACCATAAACAACAATGGATTGGTAAAGGGCCTTCAATTATTTAATTAGTGCTACTGCTATCAAATATCAATAATGATCCAAAGATTCTTTCTTTTCTTATAATGAATGGTAAGTCTAATGGGTTCTGAGAGCAAATGTGAAGCCCCTGAGAATTAGAAACAAACTTTTTACCAAATCACCGTTTTGCTTCCCGTGGTGATTTATTAGGACTAAGAGAGTAGTTATCTATTTCTTGTGCTTTCGAAAATTAGAAGTTTCAGAACTCAGAAGGGTAGAGGAACCAAAAGAAAAGGGAAAAAAAAAGAGACCAATCTCATATGCAATCAAACCCAGATTTTCCTGGAAACTTAAAATGAAAACCTTTTTCAGGGAAAGAAGCTCATATGCTAAGCTTCGAACAACAGCCGTCGCCCTATCATCATCAACAGTCTACCACCACCCCCACCAGCCTCCGCCAACTACGATGCCTCTGCCTTCATTGCTTCCACCCCATATGAACTGGGCATCAGATAGTAGCCCAAAGAGATGGAGATCTGTGATCACGCTGATTTTATTTTAGTTAGACACCCTTGTCTTTTCCCCTCTATCTGGCTGAGGTTTATTTTCTCAAAAGTACCCTCTTCTGGCTGAGTTAACACAGGCTTATAATATATATATATATATATATATATATATATATATATATATATAACATTAGTTTACTTAACACAGTTAAAGTTGCTCTAGTTAAGTTGTTGGGTTGAGATGTTGGCTTTTAATTGAGGTGGCATGGCCTACACCCTTGATTTATTTCAGAAAGATCCTGTCCATAAAATGGACACACTCCATTTCAAAGAGAAATGGAGAGGATTCAGATCTGTAATCGGACTAATGCCTTATTCAGTTGGTTGTTTCATTCCTGTATGAGAAACAAGGTTAATTATAGAAAGAAAGCATTGATCTGATCATTATCAAAACTAATTGTTTTTCAATACATGATTTATTATTGTCTTCAGGAATTGGAATAGATGGAAAGACTGGAGGCAAAATAGACAGCTCCAGCAACAAAGCCAGGCTGCTAGTCCCAATGCTGGCACTCAGATTGCATCAGAGGAGGAGACAGGAGATGTTCCAGACGGAGAGTTGTGCGTGATCTGTCTGATGAGGAGAAGGCAATCTGCATTCATTCCGTGTGGGCACCTAGTGTGTTGCCAACTGTGTGCTATCTCAGTTGAACGTGAATCCACACCTAAGTGCCCTGTTTGTAGGCAGGAAATACGGAACTCATTGCGGATATATGATACCTGAGGAAAAGAGTTACTGTTTCTTGAATTAGCACACTGTGATGAGGAGTTTGTGGAGAGTCACTGTATTTGTCAAAAGTGACATGTAATGATTGGTCTCTTTGTTTATGAGGTTAAGAGTTCTAAAGAGGTACAGTAAACTTTTTTTTTTTGGGGTGAAAGTTAGGTTTATAGGAGCATCTAATGTGAATATACCTAGAAAAGTGCTGCATATTGCTTTAATTGATTATCGAGACTTGACTTATAAAAAATCCAAATTCTATAACAGGTTGGGAGTCGTAAATTTAATTTCTTTCCCCCTTTCTCTGACTTGAAAACTGACTAGAATTATAAAGAATGCTGTTAAAGGGTTGTTTAATATAATTTGTGTGTGATTGGGTCATTGGTTTGATGGAAGAAGCGAATTTGATGAAATCTGGCTGTAAAGATCAGTCTAGGGGTATTTCACTGGCCTTTCAAGTGGTCCAAGCCTCATCTTTCAAACTCTGTGCTCTATAATGGGCATTCTGAATGGCTTTTCAAGCGGTCCAACTGGTTCTAGCGATAGTAATCAAGCTGTATGACCTGAGGAGGTACCATTGGGCCCCTGTAATATACTAATTGTCTACTTTGTACACAGGAAAATGAAAAAAGAAATACTTAAATATATGTCAAAAGTTCTAGGGAAAATGTGTTATTCTCACTCATTTGTTTTGGTGGGAGGGTTGGTGTTACAACTTACAATGGCTGGAGAACACAATGTATACAGGAAAATGAAAAAGAAACACTTAAATATATGTCAAAAAGTTCTATGGCAAATGTGTTATTCTCATTCATTTGTTTTGGTGGGATGGTTGGTGTTACAAATTACTTGAGATTTATTTCTTATTACTTAGATTTTATTTTATTTGCTGGCACTTCCATTTATGTGTCATGCTCACCATAATGCACTCAGAAATTCAGTATTTTATTGCAAGTTGGGATTTGGGCAGAGTAAAGGTGAAAGCTCAACCCTTAAATTAAAGACATAAGGTAGAGCGCATGCCTTCAGATTGTACTGAACCTTATTATGCTCGTTCAGAGTACGTCCTTCTTGATGGGAAGTACAATTTTTATTGAAGAAAAAAGATGGACAAAACCCTTATACACGAGAAGTATACAGGAGTGACAACAATTTAAGTTCTAAAATTACAAAAGTCAAGGAGTTCTTTCAGAATTCATCTATTGTGTCCTCAAAAGATTTGAACAAGAATATTGCAAGGATAATTTTTTCAGCTAAGTAGCTGCAGAACAAACAAAGCATATTGCAAGAAGCAAAGACTGCCTAATCAGCCTTTTTACATGCATATATAATGTAGCTTAATACTCTTGAAAGTTTACATGGAATATCAGAAAAGAGCAAAATAGAAAGCTGTATTTGTTTTAACTGTCAATGGCTTTTGTATCCAACTTCCACAAAGAACAAAATGAAACTGGCTGCCCTTTCCACCATAATCCAACACAAGCATCTTTCTCTTCAACTCTCATCTCCCAATTGCTATCATACTTCCTCAGCAAAGCTCTACCTCCATCAATAGCATCCTCTCCGAAAGCCTCTCCTACAAACCCAACTCCTACCATTCTCTCACACCATTTCTCTTTCCCTTCATTCATCACTCGCTTGTTGGACAATGCCTTAGCCACCTCGCCTTCCATCAATTTCCTCTCGTCACATTCTCGCCCCTTGAAAGATGAGCTCGTTGAGTCCAAAAACCTCCACAAATACTCCACTCGTCGTGGGAACCCCTTCGCAAAATCCCCACAATTGTTGCAGCTGCATTCCATGTTGTTTTCACTTAGGATCACACCTTTCGGCTCCATACTCCTTAGCACTCTCAAGAACTCGGTTCTTTCATCTGGGGCATTGTGATCCAATCCATGAAGCCTAAACTGCGCGCAAATTATTAAGGTCTCATCAGAGACCGTGTTTATGACTTGCGAATTTAGACATTGGAATGGATAGTCATCGAGCCGGTTGATCTGCAAGTTAACATTCATGAGCTTGGCAAAATTGAGAAGCCTAGTGGAGATGTTGTCACCTGGAGGTCCTATTGAAAATGGCATCTCTTTGTTTTGATAATTTTCATTAGTTTGTGCAATGATTGTGATACGGACTAATGGAGGTGGCCCTCCTGGCCTGCGACTCAAGGCCTCAAGCAGTGTTGGCCACTGAACACCATGTGAGACCCCAATATCAAGAATGTGAAGATTGCGCGAGCGGTTAGGCTCTTGAGCTAGGATTTGGAGGATAGAAGCGTTTGCTATGTTGTTAGGAAAGGCGAACCAAGGACTTACCTCATTGAATTTGAGCAACGATTGTTGGAAGATACGTGAATCTGTGGAAGCATAAGTAAGAACTTTTGGGTCTATTGACGATGTATTACTAGAGGAGGAAGCGGCAGAAGATGAAAAGGAGAATATGTGTTTTGTCAGCGCTTCAAGGCCATGCCAAGCGAGGCGGCGATTGGCATCTCCCTTTGCATCACGGAGCTCCTTAAGGACATAGAGAAGGTGTTGAACTCGTGACATGTCGTTCTTCATGATGGCTTCGGCGCAAGGATTAAGGAGCTGTTCAGCCCATCTTCCTTCCTTGTTGTTGTTGTTGTTGTTACCGTTATGACAGTTATTTCCTGTGGACTTACTAGAACTTCTCTTATTTCCAACTGATTTCTTGACTGTCACAACTTTTTGATCTACTGCAGCTGCTGAATCTCCACCCTCTGCCCGCACGGAGATCCGACGGCTGTGATTCTTCCGATGATGATTATGATGATTTGAAGATGGTTTGGGAAGTGGGTCAGAGGCAGTTTTTCTTTTCTTGGATGAATCAGATGGTGATGGATGATTGGTGATAGTTGGATAATCACTTTGTGTAGAAGTGGAGATATTGGCAGTGTCGTTGGTGAGATAGGTGAGAGTAGAATTAGTGTCAATTAGATCTTGGCTTATGTTTTGGCTTTCATCCCACCATCCTGAATTGTAAGAATCATCCATGAAAGCTGGAAAGATTGTACCTGTATTGAGCCAATCCATGATTTGATCTGAGGTGGGGTGGTTTGGTTCTGGTTCTCCTATTGTCATAGTGTTTGATAAAAAAAAAATGTTTTTAAGAGAAGGAAGAGAGAAAGAAAAGATGCTTTTGTTTTGTTTTTTTGAGGTTTTTATTTTATTTTTATTTTTATGGTGTAGTACAGTTTGATCATTGACCAGAAGGGGATTGATAGAGGCTTCAGATTTAAGAGTATAAAAAAATGAATGAGGGAGTGATGCACTTAGAAAGCGACAATGTAGAGCATTTTCCAAACTGTTCGGGTTTTTTTAAGCTCTAAGGGAAAGCAATAAGTAGTGTCTCTTCAGTATTTTGAGTAGTTAGATTATTCTTTTGTGTGTCATGGTGGTTAAAAATTTGCAAATAAAGATGGAAGATAGGACGTTCTTTCCTGTTTCATTATTTTATTTTTAAAAGCAAGAAGTTGGTACCACTTTGGGCACTTGGAAAGACTAGGAGTCCCTGCTTAAAATATACACGGGTTTTCTCTCAGGATCAAATGCTCTTTTATTTATTTATTTATAATTTATTTATATATTTTAAAATTGATCATCAACTCTTCGAAAACTGAATCATTGAGTTTTATTTTCTTGATTGTTGTTAATTTATAATTAAACAAGTTCTAGTTTTAGAAATTTTATCTGGGTTTTGGATTCTTGTTTTGTGGTAAGTAACATGTAATCTGTCTGTCGCAAGTTTTAACATTCATTGTTTTTCACCAGTTTTCATGTGGATAATATGTACTGCGATATGCTATTTTTTATTATCCAAAAAAAAGGTGTTATTATCTCTCTATCTTTAGTAAATTTAGAGTGTATTTAGATACTGCTTATTCTATAGAAATTGAAAAATCCATTTGAAATATTTAGATACTGCTTATTCTAATGAACTTTGAAATATCCATTTGGTGTTATGATCGATGGTGTGTAGCTTTCAGGAAAAAATATGTAGTAGTGGTAAATTAAACAACAATGCTATTCAACTACTCAGATTTATCATGATATGAGGAGAATATGAATACATTATGGACCCCTTTGTTACTTATGGTCCCTACAAAATTTAAATTGTTAGAATTAAGAAGAAATAGATTTCTAAATATATAAATAGAATAGTTTTTGTTAGAAGTCAATCACTGCACATGAGGAGAGAAAAATTAAATAAAATGAAAAGATAATGTATCAAGTCTAAAAGGAACTTCATAGAACAAATGTCATGTTACACAAAATAACATATGTAGAACAACTAAATAGGTGAATTCAAAGCAACCCAAACTAAGAATTTAAGGAAAAACACATGTAATAAAATTAACATTTGAAGATTAAAAAAAAAAAAAAAAAACTTAAATCACAAAACTAAATCGTATCAACTCAATATAAAGTTCTAAAGAACACAACAATTTATCAACCTAAAGTAGAGATGCAAGAAAAAAAAATCCACCAAAAAATTGAGAGAGAGAGAGAGAACCTTTTTTTTTTTTTTATGAGGGAAAAGTATGTAAAGAATGGATGAAAAAATAACAAATTTATAGGAAGAGGGTGTGAAAAAAAAAGGACAAAAAAAAGGAAGATGAAAGGAAAAATGAAGAGTGATATTAAGGTAGAGAGTAGTAGGAAGATGAAAAAGGTAATGTAGAGGGTAGTGGGGAGATGATATTAATGGATAGAGAAAGGTTGGAGACAGGGACAAAACTGGGACTTAGAGTTAGGGGGGCAAAAATATAAACAGTTATTATTATTATTATTATTATTATTATTATTTTTAACTCCAAATAAACATTCATTTAGAATTAACAAACCATCAATAAAAACAAATACACAATTTTTTTTTAATATATTAAAATGCATTAACAAGAACTCATTACACACGGCATACAAGCCTTAAGAACTAATTAAAACACACTAACAGGCAAGCAGTGTATACAATCAACTCAAAAAAAAAAAAAAAAAAAAAAAAAAAAGAAAAGAAAAGAGAATGTAGACAAAATTTAACATTGTCAAATGCAATGCACAGCACATGTGATGCGAACAAGTCACAACTATTTTTTTTTTTTTAAAATTAATTTCACTTCATTAAAGAGAGAACTCTACCTCTCTCTCTCTCTCATGTTTTCGATAAGTGTAGACTGTAGAGAGTTCTCTCATCTCTCTGCCTCTTTTTTCTATTTCTCTTTCACAACTCAAATTATCAACCAACAAAAATTTAGCAATTTTTTGCACTAGAGATTCAGACATGAGAGAGAGATAAGATATTCATATTCCCATAATAAGAAAAAAGAAGAAGAGAGATTAGATATTATACCAAATTTGGGGGCAGTGGACTGATGGTAGTGTGGTGTTGATCTATTTCTTGCTTCTGCTATTGCTCTATTGTGTTGTGCTTGTGCTTGTTGTGCTGCCGCTGCCGCTGCCACTGCCCAGCCCTTCCCACTCCCAGGTCTCACTTAGAAAGTTAGGGTTTTGTTTATTTTCTTTTTTCTTGTTATTTTTTGGGGTCTTGTGTGTTGTAAATTGTAATATCAAGTGTTTGTGGGTGTTCTCCTAGTTGTTAGAATCGGCTTAAGCTTCTTCTTTTTCTTTTTTTCTTTTTTTTGCTGCCTTGAGTGGGTTTGTTTGGATGTTGGGCTTAAGTTTGCTCTTAGGCTAATATTTGTGAGCTTGTCAATAAATATTTGATAGCTTTTAAAAATATCAATAATATTATTAAGGGGTAAAATGTAAATTTATTGAAACAGATTGCTAAACTTAATACATTATATATACTAGCATTTTTATATAAAAAAAAAAAAAAATTGGGGGTGGGGGGGCGATTGCCCCCACGTTTAACTATAGCTCCGTCCTTGGTTGGAGAAAGTGTAAATATTTAAAAAATGAGTAAGTATTAAAAAAAAATTATAGAAAAATTGAAAAGAAAATTGATAATGGCGTAGATACTGACGTGGTTCAACTGGAACATAGTAATAATAAATATTATGCTTTAACTTTTAGATATATATAGATAAGAATAGTTATAAATAAGATAAATATGATATTTTGATGGTCATATAATAAAGTTTTTAATTCACTTTAAATGTTAAAAAATTGTATAAAAATTCGGAAAAAAATTAACATGACATGGCTATAGACGTGACTCAACGTGAGAATAGCAATATTAAATGATATGCTTTAGTTTTTAGTACCATATAGATTGATTTGTTGAAATATTTTTCCTCAACCCGCCCAATCTTACGTACTCACAATCCTACCACAAGATGGTGGCAAAGCATCAAGCAAGTGGGCAACTGCATGGTGAACATGACCAAAATCGAGGATGGCATGGTCTACTTTTGTGGCAATGACGTGACTGTTCCACTATAGCGCCTCATTTCTTTTGATGGCAGTTCCTAGCTGTTGTTTTTCTTCTCTGGTAATAATATTTTTACTGAGTATATAATAAAAGGGTTTATGTGAATATTTAGCTAGAGCATGTTTATTGGGAACAGTAAGTAATGACATATTTTGTAATGTTTCATTTATGTGATTCTATCTTATCTTTATTAAGAAGATAACAAGTACGTCTTGTCTTTGTTAAGAAGACTGACATTAAAAATCAGTGGTTTGATTGAAGGAGGAAGTTTGTGAATGACTAATGCATCTAATCTTTGTTGTGTTTATTCTTTTTACAAAGTTTTCTTTTTTGTTTGGGAAGTGATGGAACTACATATTTGGCTAACTTCAGATGATAAGATGATCTAGTTGAAAATATTCATTTGCTCCTTTAATGAATTGATTATTATTCTTATTGTTCATTTTTGCGCATCTAATTCCATTTCATTTCAGAAAGAACTTAGGTATGAAACAGTCAAAGCATCTATTTATCTAGATAGGAGCACTAACTAGAACCACAAAGCTGCTTATTATTCAAGGAGATACATCAGAGTCCACCGAGAGAGAAACGGATACATTCTCCGGAAAGAGTTAAAATACAAATAACAACAAAGGAACCAACATTTGGGAGAACTTATCAACCAAGTCTCCCAATTTACTCAATTAATCTGCACAAGCACACCACTTATTGAACGCAAGAATTGAAACAAAGTGACATTTGAAAGAAAATCAAGTACCCTCATGGTGATCCAAATAGAAGATTGACATAATCATCCACCGACAACTCTCTTGCTTTCGTCCAACCCCACATCAACACTAGGGACAGATGATAATGAAATCTGTTACAAGTCGCAGTGTTAAAAATTTCAGTATTTGTTTGAACTTTGAAGGACGGCTACATCAGAAGAAACAGAGAACTGAAAAGAAAGACATACCTAGAATGCAATAACGCCAGAGTTTTGTTCCACTCAACTCGGACTACCAGTTGACTTTGTGATCCTGGGAGGGTGAGCATACCAAATTTCTAACCTCTTTTTCTCTATATCTGTGGTGAAATTTGATGACATCTTTGTCAATTTCAATTCTTGGAGACTCGTTAAGTGCTTAAAACCAGTGTAGACCTTCAAATTTTCGCAGCGCCTGATTGCTAGCTCCCTCAGTTTTTGCATTGCTTCTTTCTCCACCTTCAGCTCTTCTAGCTCCTTTAGACTCCAAAGTTTCAAAACTTGAAGTTGGGAAAAGCCCTGGCAAACCATTCGTTTTCCTTTATAAGAGTCAAAGTAGAAACAGAGTGATTTAAGACTGTCGAGCTTTCCTAATGTTGGCATTGGGTCATCCTCAAGCCCCGAGGCAGACAACGTAAGGTCAGACAAAGTGTCTGGAAATAGATTTTTGATGGAATGAATCTTTAGCTTTCCAAACAAATATAGTCTGGAGAGCTTTCTAAGGGCTGACAAATCATCCAAGCGAAGATCCTGAGCATCACCGTTCTCGTCAACTGATCTCAATCTCAAAGATTCGAGGTATTTCAGACCTTTCACCCAATTTGCCAATTCGTGTTGCTGTGACAACTCTAGCTCGAATGCCAGTCCTAGTTTTTTAAGCTTGTTCAGCCCATTCTTTATATCACTGTCATTATCCAAGAACAAACCCCATAATATTTGTAGATCCTTTAGGGAACTGCTCCTTGGTTGAGATACGAATTTAGTTCGATGACCCTCGTTCAAGTATAGGCGTTCAAGTTTCTGCAATTTCCATATGGACTTTGGTAGAGTTGTGACAAAAGTATGCTTCACATCCAGAGTTTGAAGGTTCACTAGGTTGCCTATGGATGGTGGGATTTCCTCCAGGTAAGTCCACCTTAAGCCTAAATAGATGAGATGACCTAATTTTCCCAAGGTTTTGGGCAACTGAGGCCTGAATACATGTTCAAGATCAAGAACTTCTAAACTTCGGAAACAGCCACTTGCAATGCCCTTTTGAAGAAACTTCCCTAGGTCTTCTCCGGGTATATTTCCTTCTCGAGTATCAAATGAGAGATAGGAGATTAGAGCTTTGTACGTTTGCTGATTTGGTGGTGATAAAGTACCGTTACCATGAATATCATTGAAACAATCAGACTTGTTGTCAAGAAGATCGGCAAGATGATTCTCTGGCCTCTTACTTTCAGAGAAGTTGAGTTCTCTGATAGCACCGGGCAGGCGATATTTCTTTATTTTTCCTTTAATATTCATTTCAACAGCTTGAATTAAGTTGAGGTCAATCAACTGTTTCAAATCATCCATTGCAAAGGACAAAGCGACCAATCTCCTTGCAGGAATTTCATAGTCTCCAGGAAAGAGATTGAAGAAAGGAAAAAAAAAATTCCAATTATCTGGCCTATCTTCAATTCCTACTCCCTGGATATGATCAAGCCATGGTTTCTGAGGCGGATTGATGCGCTTCAGCCATTCTGACAACTTTGTATCCTTCACATCTTTCCCGGACATCAGATACCCAAATTGCAAAATTTGAAGTGGCAAGCCCACACATCTTCCAACAATTTCTTCAGCTAGTTTTTTTACATCATTATTAACAGACCCGAAATCATCCACCATCTGGATAAACAATCTCCAGCTCTCTTCTTTGGTTCGTAACCTAAGATGATGGGGTTTGAATTTGATACTTTGATAAACTTTCTTAGGTATACACCTGTCACATGTGGTGAGCAAAATTCTACCCCCTTCTGTCCCTGCTGGGAATGCTTCTTTTAGAGTTTTCAAGACATTTTCATTTTCTGCTGTGAAGTTGTCGAGAACCACAAGGAACCCCTTATTCTGCAAAAATATCACGTACCATTTTAAAATAAAACTATCATATGATTCAACCAAAAAGAAAGTACAACGAATGTACTGTAAATAACACAACACTAGCCAAAAAAAAAATTGTTACGCATGGATTAGTATTTCATTCAAAACAGAAAGCACACCAAATGTACTGTAAGTCTGTAACTATCATAATACAGCCAATAACTAGCAGAAAACATCCCAACTCTTAACAAGATAAAATAAATAAATAAATAAAAATAAAAACATAAGATGAACCTTAAATTACGTACCTTCATTTCACAATCTCCTCCCCCATTCTCTTCCTCCTGTGATCCATTAGGTTCTGGGTCTGAGACCTTCTTTGCTAGATTTTTAAAAACGTCACCTTAGTTGTTGGCCTTTTGATCAGTTAGAGTCACCCAAGCACGAGCTGGAAAATAATCCACAATATCACTGTGCTCATAAATATTCTTCGCCAGGGTGGTCTTACCGATACCCTTCATCCCCACAATGCAAACGAAATGTTTAGCATCTTCTCCAGATTTCATCAGTTTTGAGACCACTTCCTGTATGTCATCATCCAATCCGATTGCTCTCATCTCTTCCCCAATTTCAAAGCTATATGCTTCCGTAGTTTTTGCAAGAATATCCAAAGCGCCGTCGATTTGTTGAAACTTCTTGCGAAGTGTCTTCTCAGGGTTTCTCCAGAGTTTACAAATGCAACCCAGCCCAGTTGAATTCTTTTTATATTTTTTAAAGTAATACTCTGTATCTTCAGTCAATTTCTTCATTTGCTTCGACCTTTCCTTTGTTGAACTGGTTATGCCTTCTTTAGATTTTGCTTTTTCAAATTTTCCATGGACCTTGTTAAACTTGTTGCATAAATCTGTGAGATTTTTCTTTTCAGAATCTTTGAGCTCTAGCTCATAATTATTTTTGAGCTTGTTTACATAAGACTCAACAAGGAAGCCATCGTCTGAGGTCTTCAATTTGGATGCCTGCCGTTGCGGGGTTCCAGAGTCGGATTTTGATGGCTCTGTTTCTCTTCTGATGAATGGCCTGATAGATTGAAAACCGAACCTCTCCTTTCTTTTGAGGAATTCATCGAACCCGGTGTTGATACGCTTCATCTCGTCCCTAAGCCCATTCATTGCTCTCCAAGTTGCAGGAAAATATAAACTCATCCCTTTTGGATTTCTGGTTTTCTGTATTAAAGTTTTGATAGTTTCTTTATCAGAAACTATCTCATTTGCTTCCTCCAGCCAAGCCTTTTCCGTTTGAGTTTTGAGACCAAACCTTTGTAAATCAGTCAGGAAAGCACGGATTAGTGCCAGATGCATTTTGAATTTCTGTATTTCAGCTCTAACATCAGCAGTGGGACCAGAAAAGCTTCTGTCTTCTCTGTTCACATTAGGAATGAGTTCGTCTACTTCTTTCACATCATCAACGAGACGAGCAATGAGATCTTTGCCTTCTTTGTGCACATCATCAGCTTTGTGTTCATCATCAATTGGTTTGATCTGCAACTTTCTGATCTTAGACTTTAAATTCTCCAGTGTTTTGTAGATGTCGCTAGCGTTCTTCTTCGTTTCTTCAAGGAGTTTATTTATTTCTTTCTTGAAGCCACGAATATCGGTTCCAGACATGCTTTTAGAAGTTTTATCAGTGTCTTCAGGATTTAAAGAGAGACGCTCTTCCATTTTTATTAAGTCTGTGCTTTTCTTATACCAATCTTCCTCAGTTGGTTTTAGTCGTGCTGTCATTCCCTGGTTGGGTTCTTCGGTTTGCCAGAAATTATAGACTTCCTTACCCATTTCAGAATCAGAATCGGACTTCGAAACGCTTTCCACATCTTTTTGAAGAAGCCTCAGCAACTTCCATTCATTTTTAATCCACTTGTAGTCGTTGTCATTATTTTTTTCTGTCCCACAGCAGCAGTAGTAAATGATTAGGCCGATGACGATGATGATGATAACAAAGTCGATAATGAAACGAAAAATGGCATCAGACAGGAAATGAGAGAAATTATAGAGAATGGTAGTAAATGAAGTTGCCATCGTGGTTGTATTATTTTGAAAAGTGATCAGTCAGTATTTGAGAGGTTGAATATATGAGCTTTGGTGTACAAACTGTTTTAGGAGAATCCAGTGACGGAGGAATTCAGAAGCTGAAATTCATTTTTGGAATTGTCACATCTAGCGAGTGATTTAATTAGCTTGATAGTAGGCACTACTGTAAAAAGTAGGAAAGATGGGAAAGGACTTCTCTTTATTTATTTATTTTTTGAGTGGAAACGATTACTTTTCTTAATTTAACCATGTGGGATCAGCTTTCATAATAAATAAATAGACAAGGTAGAAAGTTAAAAATTGAAGCTAACTCAGTTATTAAATTAAAAAGAATTTAACTTTTAAATTTTTTTTCTATAGGCAAACTACAAATTTAGTCTCTAAGTTTTAAGTTACGTGTTAATTTGAATTCTAATCTTTCAAATGTATCCATTTAATCTTAAACTTTTGATATTGTGTCAAAATGATTTTACTTAAATTGCTAGTATTTTATTAAAAAATAACTATAAAACCTAATCTATATTATTAGTTAGCAAAGTTTCAAACATATTTGATTTTTAATAATTCGAGTTCTCTGCACTCAATTTTGCCCAATAAATTTGCACTTGGAAATCGAGTGTCTAACACTCTATTTCCATACTCACTTGGAAATCGAGTGTGAGACACTTGATTTTCTCAGAGCAAAATCGAGTCCAATGAACTCGATTGGTTAGAAATGAAATTTGTTTGAAACGTTGCCTAACTAATAATATAGTTTGGATTTTATAGTTATTTTTTAATAAAATCTTAAGTTGCTAAGTTGCTATTTTTTATAGTTATTTTAAAAACAATGAAGCCCAGCCCAGTTGAATTATCCCAAGTACCAATTTTTGTTTCACAACATTCTTAAAAAAAAAAATAAAAAAAATGTTCCACAATTTCAACAAATCCGAACCTGAAGAACTAATCCAATTCACTAATTTTAATAAATCCAATCCTTAATAATTCATCCCATTCACAACAACAGGATCAAAGAAGCGGTGATAGTCGCCTAGAGAATGATGGCTTTAAAGTTGAGAACGGGAGCTGCCACCTCAGTGGCTGTTGTTGGTATATGATTTGACTCGGCAGAGGCTGCGGCAATGTGCCCAAAGCTTGCAGACCTAACATCGAGAGCCGGTTCAAATGAGGACGGATTTTGGGGTTTTGTGAATTGAAGCGAATTTCTTTTCATGCTTTTTTTTTTTGGTCTTAATTTTTATTTTGGGCAGTAAGAGAAGGATGATAATATATGAATGTTAAATACTTTGGCTCTGTTTTTCTGGGTCTGCTCTGTTTTTTTCGATTGCTTTCATGATGAGTCAGATGTTTTCTTGTAATTAGATATATGTGGGTGTGGTTGTGTCCATCCTTCGTCCTATATGTATACGTTTCTCTCTTTGTTATGAATACAATTTCTGCTTTTGGCAAAAAAAAAAAAAAAAAAAAAGGGGCTCAATTTCCTCAGGCTTTCAATTTTCAAGAGCCAGTAAAGTTGTGCACAAATCGTTTCTTTCTTTCCCATTTTCTTGTTTGTATGGTCACGACAAAAAAGAAAAACTAAGATGAATTTGAGAATTGAGAAACAAAATGGGAAAAAGATGATCTTACAAAGATATCAAAGGAGGGGGAGATGAGGAAGAGGAATTACATTGTTCTATACTAAGTGTTAGTTTGAGAATAGTTTATTTAGCTGAAACTGAAAATTTTTTGCTGAAAAGGACCGTAAACAAATATAAAAGTTAGCTGAAATAGTACAGTGGGACTCATAAAAATACCAAAAAGTGCAATAGAACTCATGAATAGTAGGAAAAATAAGCTATATAATAAAATATGCTAACTTTTTAAGCCAATACCAAATGCAATCGAATACAAGTCATCTGTTTTTTTTTTTTTTTTTTTAGTTTATGCTACAGTGTCAGTACATGTGGTCGTTTTTATGACAAAAATAATATTTTATGTTTGGAGCACTCTATGTTTAGATTAAACTTAATTACACCTAAACATTTAAGAATAGGGTTAACACAAATTTTTAACCACATTATCCAAGACGTGACAATCTCATCTTCACCATGAGGTGAAACATATTGACGATCACACAAATTCATGACAATAGGGGTTAAGGATTAACTCAAGGTAAAAATTACCTAGACACAAGCTAACCCGTTCTAAATCTAAATACCACTTGTTAGTTTTTAAACCTCTGAACACACTGTGTATAACCTAATTTTATAGCCAAGTTGATACTTAAGTCAATTATGTTGATCTAGGTCAAGCATTTATCACAAATATCTTGCATCAAAAAAGTAAATAAGACATAGATATGAGAACCTAAGGAAACCAATGAAACAAACCAATTTTAAGGTAAAAAACCTGGGGGGATCAATCCCAAGAAGAATAGTCCATTATATCAAATAGAAGTTTACTGTCAAGAATATTTAATTTTTAGTAAACTTAACTATGATTACCAAACCTAGCTTTGAAACCCTAAGACTTCTTTGATATGGATCGACTCCAACATGAACCTCCAGTTCATACCTTTGATTTTCAGTACGCTTGATATCTGAAGCTTGGGCTTCAACTTTGTTCCACCAGTACTTGTAGTAGGAATGATCTTCGGTAGATGCTTGAAAGAGTTAGAAGGCACAAAATCTCATAGACCTCAAAAGCGTAGCTCTCCAAGACTTGAAAAACATGCTTTAGGGTTTTCCTTATATACCAAGTCAGGACTGAAACCCTAATTGTTTGATAGGCTAACGGGCTTTATTAAAATTCTATAGGTCGCATCTCAATCGGTTGAGCCATTCTCTCAATCAGTCAAGCCCTTCCGTTTTCCACTTCCTAAATATGCTGCTTGTACGTTCTTGAATTCTGACTTGTAGCACTTTGAACAATGTCTAATACACTTCATAGACACTAGGATATATTCCTAAACAAGTTTATGTACACAGTTTACCAACAAACAAATCATTTAGAGCCTAAACATTTATACCTAAATATTTAAAACCTAACAAAGAGTAGTCCAAATTAAACTTTATAATTTGAAAAGTAACAAATTACATCCTAAAATTTTGGTAGGTAACAAATTAAACCTGGAGTCAAATTGGTGTAACACTAGTTAGCTAGTCATAACTACCAAAAAAAGAGAGACTAAATTCTCATGATTTGATGCGGGTGATTTTTAGGTTTCACTGACTATTTTTTAGGCTTTATGCTTAATTACATGAATTGGTGTCAATGCTCTTCTAGCAATAAGTGCACTTCAACTTGCTTTAGAATTGGGCATATTGGAAGTGACTTATGAGGTTGATTCATAGTTATCATTAACTCCACATGCAAGTCCCTGGCACCTTTTGAATATTTGATCAATGACATAAAAGTTGTGGCATAGGAGTTACACAAGCACTACTTTAGTCACATCCAATTTACAAATAATAGCGTGGCTCATGGGATTTAGATCAAGTGCAATACCCCACATGCATTAGCTTTAAAGGGTTGAGATTAAGAGTAAAAAAAAGAAAAAAAAAATCAATCTCAATCCTTGTATAAAAAAAATTTCGGAAAAAAAGGTGGAAAGTAAAAAACTCTAGACAGTAAAACGATCTTGAGGATTATACTTTCCATCTTTTAAAAAAAAAAAATTAAAAAGAAAAATAATGTTAATTTCTAAAGAGTTATCCACTAGATTATCCTTTAGTACTCGATTTAAATGGATAATAAATTGTGTAATACCTATTAAACTTATCTATTAAATAGTGAGGTTACCTATTTATTATTAGGTGAGTTTGAGGGAATTAATGGGATTGAATATGTTTTTGCCATCTATGGTATGTGCAGTGTAACATTATAGACTTCAATCTTTAAAGCACCAGCCAACATGATAAATAAGATACAAGCCAATAGGTTTTTCAATCCAAAAAAAAAAAAAAAAAACCCAATAGATTCTTTTAAAAAATAAAGGTAAAAAGGCCGCGCTAAAGCATAAACAGAACAGAGTACAAGCACAAGATTTAGCAACTAATATCTTAACAGATAGTCAATTATTCTTAGCAAACAAAGGAGAGTTTTGTTCAAGCCCCCTTTTTATTTTTGCATTAAAAACCACACAATCACTGCACACTCAACTTAACCTTTGCATAGCCCTGAGAAATTTGAAACTGTTCAGTTAAACCAAAATGAGCCATAAGAAGGCAGACATGAGTGACCAACTCTCCAGCTCGCCTAAGCTGCTGAGCATGATCCCTCCATTGACACTGACATGCAGCATAAGATAGCATTTCCACCCAGACTTGTCCAACCAATTTCCACATTTTTTGTTTTCCAAAATCGTTTTTCAGGGATTGCAAAGAATGAGCCAGCCTGCAAGCATCAAATAGCACTGACTTGCTTCTATCTCCTTTTACTTTATAAGGTGCAATTTTAGTTTTCACTTCTTTTATCTTTAAGCAAGCTTGGGTTCCATTCGTTATGGATTTCCTTTCCTTGAAAAATCCAAGCGCCTCAGCACATGTGTCTCTGACCCTGGTCTCCCCAATCCCATTGGGCAGTATAAAGGGGCACATAACAAGAAGATACATCATATAGTCTGATAACAACTTGCTCACCTTACAATATAGATCACAAACAGATAACGTATCTTCTTTCTGTTCCCAATGATAGCAGAGATCTGTTGCAATGTGCCAAAGAAGAATGCTTTGATCAAATTCTTCCGTAACACTCCATTTGAGTAAATTAAGATTTTCTTCCTTGATTATGCCAAGTTCATTTGCAGTTTTATCAATTACCCCGTCACCCCTATAAGCACAAATTTTCTTGAGAGTTCTTTGTTCTGAACGATTATCACGTATTTTGTTTTGAAGCTCCTTAAAAATCAAGGTTTTCAAATCTGGAGGAACTTCCACTGAAATTTTGTACCAATACTTGTCCAATAATTGTGAAATCCACAAGAACGTCTGGTTAAATCTCCTCTTGGCAGGCTTGTCTTTAAGGCAGTACTTTATTAGGTTGTGTTGTCCCATGGCATTAGACCATCTCTTTTTTCTAGACCACGAAATCAATGAGATGACAGGATACAAAATATTCCCCAAATTCCTATGCTTACTCAGCCATAGTGTCGTCCAGTCTGAGCAAACTAGTACTACTGCTGCATAAATCTCTAGCAAAATAGCTCCAACTAGAAGCATGTAAGTAATAGCTACATCCACCCTCGAGTAGATATGCTTCTCGATCTTATAGAAAGGCACAAATACAGCAAAAGTGCTAATAGAAGTCATCAAACGAAGAATAACATCCTTAAGAGAATGAACCAGAACTGCCTTTGTGTAGAACACATCATACATGAATCCAAGCTCCACCTCAATCACTTTGAAAGCTTCCTCAGAATCTTTCTCGATAAAGTATTGACTCTTATGGATATCATGAAAGCTTAGGATGAGATTTGCAGGCAGCTTTTTGAAAATTTCAAAGAACATGTAGGCCTTGCTTAGAAGGGCTGCATCTGGAATTCTGCTATTAGTTTCTACATCAGCATAGGAATAATTCTCTTCTCTGCCAGCTTCAGGGTTGTTTTCTGGAAAAACGTTGAACCCCTCCTTTTCCTTTGACTTATACTCCTCCATAAATCTCGCATAATCGGGACCCGGATCAGGAGGAGAAAGCATGGAGTCTCTAAAATGCTCACTGCTCGCAGACATCAGAACCCATGTCCTTTCTCCATACTTGATGGTTCCAGCAATAAATATTGGAATTGCCATGATATAAAGTGAATTCGTACTTGTCCATGTTGTAACAAAAACATAGATAGCTCCTCCCACCTGGACAAGTAGCCCAAGCAAGTGCCTTAGCCACAACTCATTGTCTTCCAAGGAGTAGGCAGTAATAGTATCAGGGCCACCAAGGTGCAGAAGAAGAAATGGTGCCCAAAAAACTGTTATAACATAATTTGGGTCTACAAAACGACCTTCAGATTCACCTTGGTTGCTGGAAAGCACACCAAGTGAAGCTGTTGCAATTGTATCTGCCCACAAGTAAGCAAGCCACAGAACGACTCTGATCCAGTTATTTCTTGAGCACTTTCTACGTTCGCTAATCACCATGAGAATGCATTGCAAGCAAAAACTAAATATAACCATACTTCGGAGCTCCCACTTGCTCCAAAGCGTTCTCACACTTTCAGGGAGAATTTCTATTGCCTTTCTCTTCCTTGAGAAGAACATACCGGCTAGAACTGACAAATGTAAATGCAAAAACATTAGAACATCTAAAACAAATATTGAGCTATAGGCCATTCAATAGTAAAGAAAAGAGGCCATAAATGAATTAGTGATCTACTGATCTTACTTGGAACAAGCATCATCTTTCTTTTCCAAGACTTGAGGGGTGCTTATTACGATCAAGACTTGCAGGAGCAGGATCTGCTTGTGCTGGTTCCACTTTTCACTAGTGGCAAGAAGGAATGCAAAACAAAATGACAGGCGTTCCAAAAAAAGGTAAGAGGAAGAGTATATAAAATATTAATTAAAATAACAAAAATATACACTTTATCACTGGAATTTGGTCCAAAATATATTTTCATTTTTAAAATTAATTTTTTTTTTCCCATTTAATCCTCGTTAGGGCCTTTTTTTGTGTCTTTTGAGGGTCAAGTTTAACTTGACATCAGCCAAAAAAATGAAAATGAATGGTTATCGATACACTTTGAAACTTAGTAATGTTGGTGTCACATAAAATGACATAATTTATGTCACAACTTGTCCACATTGTGAGTTGTAGTGGTAGAGGTGTGTCCCCATGTGGATCCACCATCACACCTCTATCACTCACAACTTACTACGTGGAAATATTGTGGCACAAATTATGTTATTTTCTGTGGCACCAACATTATTCTTTGAAGCCTAATCTAGAAATAAAACCAAAAAGTCCAAGAAAAACGGTACAAATAATAATGAAACTTTAATTTTTATTTGTATTAAATTGAATATTAGAATAGTATGGATCCGGTGACGAGATAAATGAAATAATGTTTGTTTAACATTAAAGGAAAATCGATAAAGTAACATGTACTCACAAATAAAGTATTAGTGAAGCCAGTAGTAGAGCTATAAAATCTTTTCAAGGAGGCCAAACTAGACATATACATAAAAAATAAAAAAATTAAATCCAAAGAATAACTGAATAACACACACATATATAATATTTATTTATTGTTTATAGTTATACATGGAATATTTGTAATTTTGATTTAACATTTGATATATATTTTCTTACGTAAACAAAAATATTTATATCAAATAAGTTTTTACATCACTGCCAAAATAAATTAAAAAAAAAGTCTAGACATGTCCGAAATTATACAAGTCAATTTAATAAAAGTAAAATATAATTAAATTATGTATGATATATATAGAATATACTTTAATTTAGTGAGCTATATATGATATAAGAGTAATTAAAGGGAATAAATATCGCATTAGTTAAATATATAAATGCATTACATGTTTTTAGTAAGGGGCCATTATTGAAATCTATGTCCAAAGATAGAGGGAGGAATTTAAAAGAATATTTCATTCTCAGTTGTATTTTAGAAAACAAATTGAGTATATTTAAGCATAATAAAATTAAAAAAGAATTTCATAATCATATTGAAGGCAACAATATTATTATTATTGGAAAAGATGAGTTCTACTGTAATTGGGTTTGTTTATATATATATATATATATATATATATATATATATATATATATAAGGCGGCAGATATTTCAATTAAAAGGAAAATCAGAGGATATACAATGGGTGAGCAATGGTGGAGAGCTATCCATCCAAGTCTCCGAAATGTTTGAGTTATAAGTATAATTTGCAAGAGACATATCAACCTGGTGAGTCTTTTGGTTAAATATTGTAAAAATTAAAATTTTTTGACTTTATGTATACTGTGCAAAGTTTTTTAGCTAAATGAGAAGATAGGCAAATTTTGGTGCTAGTATTGCCGAAATACAAGTAAAAGAAGAGAGAGAAATTGATAAGTCTGAATTTTGATATTTCGGTATTGATATTGCCCAAATTCAAGAAAAAAGAGGAGAGAGAAAGTGACAAAATTCTCATCAATTCGGTTCTGTTTAGTTTTGTTCTGTTAATTAGTTTCTTCATGGTTTGTTTTTATTTTAAAATAAGATAAGCTACCAGGGGGATCAAACCAAAGAGGTTATTCCACCTAAGAACCAACCACTAGGTTGCTGCGCAAAGTGTTCAATGCATATGGAGAATAAAATCATTTGTTCGAGGGTTATATGTGTTATTTTTTGGACTTGGGTTCCATGTAAAGTATTTATTCCCCTGGCATATTTTTAGTGCAATATGGAATTTTGCTTCTTCCTTTTTGGATGGTTTAATTTTGTATAATTTGAAATAATTATATTACTAAATTGAAACTGATTTTTTTTTTTTTTGAAGCTTAATGATTTACATTCATCATAATTCAGAATTTCTACATTTTTCAATTACAAAAATACCAAGAGTGTGATGAGATTTAGGCATTTGTGGATGAAATAATTTTTTCGCGTAATTCTCATCACACTCTAGTTATTTTTGTAATTGGAAAATGTAGAAATTTCAAATTATATTGAATGTAAATCATTAGCCTTCACAAAAAAAAAAGTATATATATATATATATATATATATATATATATATATATATATATATATATATAGAAGGGCCCCTGAGTACACGCGTGATAAATATTAATAATCCCAAATATACAAAACTTGAGGATAGCACTGTAAAAATACCTAGAGATGTGATAAAAAAATTATTTCACCCACAAATGCATAATACTTATTATATATATTTTTTATTATTACAAAATGCAGTAATCTCTTAAAAAAGAAAAAAAGAAAAAAAAGAAAGCCTCTGAGAAGTATGTGATAATTACAGAATACTAGCCTTTGAGCACACACTCGTGCACATGCTCAGAGGCTTTTGTATTTTTTTTTTTTTTTTGTTTGTAAATGTTAATAATTTAAATCTATTATAATTTGTGATAACTACATTTTTCAATCACAAAAATACCTTGGGGTGTGATAAAAAAATTATTTCAACTACAAACGCATAACACTCATCACACCCTTAGGTTTTTTTTGTGATTGGAAAATGTAGTAATTTCAAATTAAAATGGATGTAAATTAATACATATTAAAAAATATTTTTTTTTTTTTTAATTTTTACTCTTGAAATAAAATATTATTTTCCAAAAATTTATACTATATTACCAATTTTAATCTATTTATAACGAGTCATATGAATTTTCAAAAGAAAAGAAAAAAAAAAGTCATGCAAAAATTATGCTATACAACTCAAGACACGTCATGCAAGTATGACTTGTATTGCCAACTTTGATTATTAAAATTCTTATAATATACTATTAAAATAATATAAAATAAAATAACGAAATTTATCTTAAATTAAAAAATATTAACAACATTATCTTCTTTTTTAATTCATGAAATATGTTTGTAAAATATTCAAATTTATGTTGATAATTTTTTAATTGGACAAAATTTAGCTACAAAATTGGTTGTAGTCTTACTCAATAAAATAAATATTACTAAATATTTTTATAATCTAACTGTTGAATTTCATGTCTTTTATGCTTTTAATACACGTGTCAAATTTTATGCTAATAGAATATTATTTACTATATGATCTATAAGCTTATATTTTATGCATAATTTTAAACTACAAAAACTTGCAATTTAAACAATTTATTGATGATATAGCTATTGATCTTTAATTTTCTAAAATTTTTGTAAGCATGGAGGATATAAAAAAAAGATGTAATCCATTGATAGATTTGTCAAAATTCACCTCCAATAAAAATTTATTGAGTAAGGTTGTAGCTAAACTATGTCCTTTTTAATTAAGGTTACTAGTTTTTACAAAATTTTTATTTTTTATTTAGTTCATATTAATTAATTTTGACATCATCATGGATGAACTATAATTTGGATTTACCATTCTTGTTATCATAACTATCAATTTTTGGAAAGTATATAAAAAGACTGTGTGTGTTTTTTTGTGTTGTTGAAAACTTGAAATATCTACCAGTTTTAGAATAAATAAATTTAGTTTTTGCAGAGATTTAACATGTTGTGTGGTAGTCTGCTGGTTACTTCTTATGTGGAATGACACTTAACCAAATAGAAAACTAACGAAAGAAAGGAAACTAACAGAACCAAAATAATTTCGGCAATCTAATTGATGAAATTCATAAGAAATTTTTGTCAGTTTCTCTCTCCTCATTTTTCTTGAATTTCGGCAATATCTATACCGAAATACCAAAATTATGTTAGATTTGTTAGTTTCCTTCTCTTCTTTTACTTGTATTTTGGCAACACTAATACCGAAATTTGCATCTCTCCTCATTTAGCTAAAAAACTTTGCATAGTGCACATAAATCCAATAGACTCTAACTTTTACAATATTGAGCCAAAAGACTCTCAACGGGATACCAACTTTTTGGGACAAGATGGAATTCACAAGTTTTTGGCTGAATATTGCAAAAAATCAAGTTTATTTGCCACATGAGGAGAGAAGCGAATTTCGGCGATATTCTATGAAAAAGTAGGAGAGAAAAATGATATGACGGTGAGAGAGAAAAATGAATTTCGGGGATGTGTTGTTGAAATTCCTGCCCAAAATATTCAGCTGCCTGAAATTGGAGGAGAGAAAAAAAAATTAAAATCAATTTCGCTGATGGTAGTTACCTGAAATTGGAGGAGAGAGAAAAAAATTGCAAAAATTAAAATCAATTTCGGTGATGTGTTCACCAAAATTGCTTTCAATTGGCAGTGTACGGAAAAAATGAGAAAGAAAAGGTCAATGTGTTTCTTTGTTTTTCATTTCTTTTAGGCTGTACATGAATTATAGCATCTATTTAGCATTGGCCTTGCTATAATTATTATTATTGTTACATTGTGCAATTATAAATCTTTATGATACTTTGTAGTTAGTTTTTTGTTACTTAGTCTAACGTGTTCTGAGTGTCTAAAAAATGTGACAAACATTTTTGCATATTTCATAAGTCAGAAAGAGAGAGAGTACAACATCACTCATATCGAAATTGATTTTAATTTTTGCAAAATTTTATCTCTCCACCAATTTTGGTAATCACATCACTGAAATTGATTTTAGTTGTTACAAAATTTTATTTTTCTCTCCTCTAATTTTGGTAATCACATCACCAAAATTGATTTTAATTTTTTTTCTCTCTCCTCCAATTTCGGGGAGTTGAATATTTTGGGCACATAAATTTCGACAATCACGTCACCGAAATTCATTTTTCTCTTTTACCATCACTTCATTTCTCTCTTCTCTCCCTTTCTTTTTATTCTCAGAATTTCGGCAATGGTATTGCCAAAACTCGCTTCCCTCCTCCTTTTTCCAGATAAGTTTGAACTATCCTCATACCGCAAATAAACTTAATTTTATGCAATATTCAGTCAAAAGACTTTGGAATTCAAAGTCTAAATACAGTAAGGTGGTGGCCGTTGTTGTGCTACTATGAATTTTTCCTTACTTCCAAAAACTCTACTTGTAAGCATCTCCCTATATTAATCAATGATTCCGGATTAAGCTTTTTCCCATGAACTCTTCTATCATTTCTGTCTGACCACAGTAACCGTGAGATCACCGTGAAAAAAGTTCCAGATCAGATTGATCATTACACATCAACATCCAGTGAAAAACACATCAGCCCAACTTTTGCATTGTACTGGTTTTTTGTACCAAATTTGAATCTTATCTCACCTTTTCCACTGTCTTAAAAAAAAAGAAAAAAAAAAAAGAAAAAGAAAAAGAGCTTGATTTTTCACAAAATATGCCTAACTTTAGACAGGAAAACATATTATAAGCAAAATTAGTCCCTTACATGTATCACGAGTTTGGTTCTTCTTTAGTATGGAAAGTATCATTTAGAAAAATTGGACAAAAGGAGTGAAGACTTTTGAAATACTATACAAAGGTGTCTTGGCCTGATAAGATTCGAGAAAAATAAAATTTCAGACAAAGATCGGGACACCTCATTTTACCATATTTGTCATCTTGTCAACAAATCCACACATTTCTTAGTATTTTCAGCCTCTTTCAACATCATTCTTTAATTAAAATTATGGGTAGGCCAAAGGCAGCAGGCCAGCCATGTGGTAGGTCAGTTTTGTTTATACCAAAGTTGAGGGGTTATATTTACATTTTACCCCTGGAAAAAATCATATCATGTGTCAATACTTTCTTTTTTTAGAAACAAACATACATACACAGGAGAGAGGGAAAAGAGTTCTAATATAAAGGCACACCATAACTCCACTCAAAAGCCATGATAACTTTTAAGGGAGGGTAGGGTAAGTTATACTACACACAACTCACTTAAGCAATATAGGACAATTACCCATTCTTTTTTTTTAAGAAACAAACATACACACACAGGAGAGAGGAAAAGGAGTTCTAACACAAAGACACATCACAACTCCACTCAAAAACCATAATAACTTTTAAGATATCATGTGTCAATAATTGATGATCATAAACGCACTTAGACGCTTTCCATTCACAAAATAAATAAATAAATAAACGCACTTAGACGCTAGAAGTTCTATTCAATTCTTGATGGTTCATAAAATATTAGGGCTTACCTATTGACGGGAAAACGTATTTTAAGCAGAATTTGTTCCTCACATTTATCAGGAGTTTACTTAGAAATTAGGTCCCACGGAGATCAGACTTTTGTGATCCTTCCAAAAGTGTCTAGGCTTGACTCTTTTGAAGATTCGAGAAAAGGAAAAAAATAAATAAATAATCGTCTGAGAATAGGCCAACTCACCTTACCAAATTTAGCCTCTTCTTGTCACCAAATCCACTCCCTTACCCATACAAGGCTCTTTTAAATATCTTTCGTCAAGCAAACAGTTTTTGGACTATTAGCACATTCTCATGCATCAAGTGCTTGAGAGTTTAGAAAGAAATGGTTTGTGTTAAAGTGTAAAGGCTGTGGGCCTTAGGCCCACTGTAGACATTCAATTTTGCACCTGATGATGCTGAAATTGTCAGTCTAAATGATCATCCAGGAAGAGAGTTGACCAAGTTTGTCCAGAGCCCTGTAGGAATGTGAAATGAAAGAACACCGGTGTGGAACCGGCCATGGAACCTCCGATGGTAAAGTCAGATAATTGAGAGAGAGAAAAAAATGTTTAGCACCAAAGTGTCAAAGTTCCTGAGTTAGATTTTTCATACCTTCTCTAGTTTGAGGTTCTAGTATATATACCTGTTTTCTTCTGCTAGCTGTTGGAGGTGTATTGATGGTGGAGGTGTATGTATGGTGGCCTTCAATGTGTTATCTGTAACGCCTATGTGAGGTGTTAATGGTAAGGTTTAGTCTCTCAAACAAGAAAGAGACTCATTATTGTCTGTGTAACGCTTTGCTATTGATTACGAGTGAATGGTCCTTTCTTCGTCAAGTGGAAGTGTTCATGGATGAGGATTGGGGCCACCCTCGTCCATAGCCTCTCTCTCTGGATGACGATATTGTTTGAGCCTATCAGCTGCCCCCTATTCCGAGGGTATTGATATCAGACAATGTCAGAAAGCCTAGGGTATTGATATCAGACAATGGACGACAATTTGATAACACACTTTTCAAGGACTTCTACGAACACTTTGGAATTCAAAATCATTATTCCTTACCCAAACCGATCCTTGTTGAAAATCATCAAGACTTGGCTTGAGGGGGCTAAAGGAGTATGGCCAGATGAGCTACCAGGTGTTCTGTGGGCCTACAGGACGATGGTGAGGACCCCCACAGCGGAAACTCCTTTCAAGCTAGCTTATGGAAGTGAAGTGATAATACCTACAGAAGTACATATGGCCAGCCACAGGGATAATGAAGAGCAACTACGTCTTAACCTTGATCTAATTGACGAGGTAAGGATGGATGCGAAGCAAATGACATCAAGGTATAAAAACCTTATGGCTAGACAATATGATGCAATGGTAAAACCTAGGCGTTTCAACATAGGGGACCTCGTCTTGAAAAGGGTCTCTTTGGCAATCAGAAACCCAACTCGTGAGAAATTGGGACCTAATTGAGAAGGACCCTACAGGGTGATCAATTGTAAAAGACAAGGGTCATATTACTTGGAAGCCCTGGACGGGAGAAAGTTAGAGCACCCTTGGAATGTTGAGCACCTAAGAAGGTATTATCAGTAAGATATCAGCCTAGATGAGCATTATCTTGGATGAGCCAAAGTTTGTGTTGTTTTCTATTACTTGCATGGGTGTGTTATTAGTATTATATATTTTGTTATGTTTTAACTCCTTAAGGGTGTATTAGTTTTCAAACTTTGTGCTATGAACTATGGACGAAGTCATGAACTTAGGCCATATTTGTTTGTATTTTTAATTCCTTAAAGGCACTAGCTTCTAAGCATGTGCCATGCTTGTGGACGATGTTTATGTTATGTATATACAGTTTTGATTCCCAATGTATGTAATGTTGTGTGAATTCCCAATTTTTATGTTGTTTTCATTCAAACTAATCCACAAGAAGGCTAAAAGCCCAAGATGAGTAAATTCTCTAGACGCAGAGATTTGTAACATTTATAAGCTTTCCTTAAAATAAGGATAAAGCAAAGAAAAATGAACCTAGGGAATATTCGTCTAATTAATGGACGAGGTAAAACCTAAGGTATATTCGTCTAACTAATGGACAAGGAAAAACATGCATGCAAAAAGTATTTAAAATTCGTTGATGAATTTGACTAGCCATAGTCCAATCTTTGGACTGGTAAAAGCTAGCAACGTCTTGCCCAAAGATGAGTAAAGGACCATCCAACCCATGGATGAGGGATAATACAAGCTGAGTCAAGTCTATAGATGAATGAAGCTAACAAAAGATATACCATTCAGAGACGAGTTATACTTGTAAATTTAAGGAATGGTGAAGGATGCTGAACATGAACAAATTATTGCCATGGACGAGCCATGATTGAAACCAATATAATGGATGCAAAGAATATTCGTCCATACAACATGTTTAATAACAAAAGAAAAGGTGATAGAAATAAACATTTATTCATCAGTTTAAAAAAGGGTGGATGACCACTGTCCAAAAACCCTTATAAAGTAAAGCTTAAAAAGCAATTGTTTGAAAGCTCGTCCTAAAACTGTAGACAAGTTAATTGTACTTGAATTACTTTGAATGGTCCAAAACAACGGACCAAATAAAAGAAAAGAGAAAATACAAGAAGAAATTAAAGCATTAAAATCTTGTCTTCATTAAGGGGCATCAGCATTAGGGTCATCCTGGCCTGGCTGGGTGGTGGCATCATCCTCAATATTAATATCCACAGAGCTCGTCTAGAGGAGGGAGCTTGTAGTAGCACCAAGGTTGAGTTTAATGGAGCTAAAGTCCACTTCAGGGAAGTTTTCCATAGCGTCCATGCGAAAGTCTTCGAAGCCCATTGCGTAGTTAGTGTCCAGCAAATCAATGTACTGTTTAGAGGATTTGAACTCCACCACTGCGTCTTCTTTTGCTTGCTGAGAAGGGTACTCAACTCATCGTTCCTCTTTTGGAGGTGGTCAAGACGAGTATCCTTCTCAATAGCATTAGCTTTCAGCTCCTCAACTAGGGTTTGCAACTCCTTGGCCTCTTCTTTGGCTTTAGCTGCCACCTCTGCCCAATGCTTGAAATCATCCTTAATCTCTTGGATCCTCGTCTCAAGCAGGATCCTTATCTTGTCCATCTTAGTGGCTTGCCTGGACGTGACTATGAACTTTGACATGGCCTACACAAGTGATTAAAAAATTTTGTTAAAAATATATACATATATACATATTACTATGACAAGACGAGGTAAAAGTAATTACCTTGAAAAGATCATGAACACCAGAGTGCTCAAAGTCCTTCAAGGACATGTCATAGCATGCTGCCACGTCCTCACTAGTCACAGCCTACTCAAATCTCTCCCAAGCTAAGTCTTCATTCTCTAGGAGATTCATGAGAGCTCGTCGAGAGGGCTGGGATGAAGCAGGTGCAGTTTTGGACGGAGGATCTCTTGCAGGTTCTGTATCCACGTCATGGATTTGGACAAACAACTGCTTAAAGGTAGGAAGAACAGGAAGTCCAGGCTTGACCACCCCAGGCTTAGATGATTAGAGCTTAGCCCCCTTCTCTTTACGACGACTTGGAAGGTTTTCCAAGTAAATAGATTTTGACAAATTCTTTCTTTTGTCCCCAACAACAGGACGAGGCTTAGACTAAGCTTCAAGTCTGCCTGCCTCGTCCATAACTTCCTTTCCCTTGTTTTCCTTCATGGTCGCCATCCCTAAAAGAAAATATTGAAGTGTCAGCTAAGGAATGTATAACAATTGAATAAATTCTAAGTAAAAAAGAAACTCATATCTGCGAACAGTGAGCTCATGGGCAATAACTTCAGCTAAAGGTTCAAGACCAAGACCTCATATGGCAAGACGCTGAAGGGTCACCAGAGAGTGAAAGCTCCTATCAGCGTATATACAAGCTCTATGTACGCGATCATGATGGAATTTACTTAGAGATGGTCATTTAACAGCTGAAACAAAAAAGAGAGAAAAAGGTTAGACGATTACAAATAAATAAACGTAAAAATAAAAAAAATAAAAAAAAAAAAAATTTGAAAGGGAGAAACTTACCTTCAGGATGAATGTTGCTTAACTCTCTAGTGTATGGGGCAAATGTATCCCTGCCAACCTCAATAGGGTGCCCAGACTAGAAACCAGAGTCAAAGAAGAACTCCATCTTCCAGTTTTTGTTAGATGTAACCAATGACTTAATTATCTACAGTCATTGCCCCTGGCTGTAAATTGATAAAAGCCAAGGCACTGATTAATCTCTGAGGGTTTGTAACAGTAAAGGAACTTGTCCATAGTGAGAGGATGGTCCCCTTCAAATACTTCCTTTCACAAAACTTGCATAGAGACGACGAGTCTCCATGTTTTGGGGTTAAATTGACAAACTCCAAAGCCTAACCTAGTAAGTAATTCTCTAGCAAAGGCATTTAGGGGTAACCTAAGCCCCTCTAGAAGGTAAGCTTCATAGATGCCTATCCCAAAATAGGGTTGGCAGCACCATTCCCCACGGACGGCTAACCTAGGGTTAAGGTCGTTTGAGATTTGGTACCAACTCTTAAGGGAAGTTAATCCCTTCTCGTTTGTCTTGGAGGGAATACCTACAGCACAGCTATATACAATCTCTACCTCATCTATAGGAGTGGATGGAAGAACACTCGTCGAGGTATCAGCTTGAGACTCAGAGGCTGCCCTCGTCGTAAGGTGTTCTTGGAAGACCTCTAAAGGTACCCTAGGGACACCAGACGTGTATTCCTTGGTGGTATTCCCACTACTACTACTATGGCTACTAAAATCAATGTAGCTAGAGGAGTCACGATACTTGTCTATAGCTTTATCTATACTATTACTAGACGAAGAAAGAATAATCTCAGGCATTTTGAAATTCTAAGGAAAACCTAAAAAGGGTGAAGAGAGTACCTGGCTCTAGATGGATGAGGACTAAGGACGAGGAAAACACTTCTAGACGAGGCGCTAGACAATAAAATGCCGAGGAGGTAAATTTCAGAAATGTGAAGGGTAGGTTATGCAGTACTCAAAAATTTCAATAAAATTTAGCATTTGAAATGACATGACCAATCAAAAAATGACACATGGCATACTCCTAAAAAAAATGAATCGACATGATCAGTCTCCAATAGAATCATAACATGTGGCACACCTAACACTAGCATGAGGACACATGTCTAAAGAATAAGCGTTAGGTTATACAGTACTCTGGACGACCCTTGGACAAGGGGGCAACTGATGGTGAACTGAGAAATTGGTGAACTTCAGACTCGTCCAAAACAATTGTCTAGGCTAGCAAGACAAAAGTAATTATGATTAACAAAACAGTCATCAATAGGCTTATGGGTCATCCATGGGTTTATAGGTCGTTCGTGAGGATTGAATCAGGATGATTCTCAACGCGGGAAAATCCCATAAAGACCATGTGTTATTATTCCATGGCATGAACAAAATCTTGATTCATCGCTATAACCTCCCCCTCAGTGCTCAACTTCTAATCATAGTTATAGGAGAATTGTAACTGTTTTAGCGGTTGAGGAAGTTGAGATTGAATCCTCCAGTCTCCTCAAATGTAGGAGAAGTTACAAGACAAGTAACTACTTCAAGAGTACACTATATAAACACTCATTCACGACAAGAAAAGGTAAGTGTGACAATTCCCAAAAAGTTGGAACTCTAGAAATTCAAAGAAAAACTAACTGAAGCATTGGAGGGTTCTTGGCCGGTCACCACCGATCTCCTTTGATTGTTTGTTTTCCTTTTTAGGCCTTCTAGATCATTGAAGCCCGACGCATTCAGCCTACTGATTTTCTATGCATCATCAATATTAAACTCAAAGATTAATGCTAGATAAGGCACTAATAAAAAGAAAACTAATTTGAGGATGTTTTGTGAAAATCTCCTTTTTTGATTCACTATTTCTAGTGAATCTTAGTGTTTTCCCTTAGGATTTCTATATGTTTTTTAAAAGGTACTATATATGGCTATTTATATTAAGAAGATAGGGTTTGGAACAACTCCTAGACGATGTGAGATTCATTCTAAAACTCAATTTTAATGCAAATAACTTTCTTTTCATAGTTTCTAGAATCCGCCATGCATGCGCAGGTTTGACCTTGCGTACGCATGCACCGTGGCCATGCACACAGGTTGATTCCTACGTGTGCATTCCGAGGGTTCCCTTGGTCCTTATTTTTCAAAAATAGATTTATTTGCTCATTAAAAGTTTTATTTTCCATTTTAACATTCCTCAAGTCAATTTAATATTTGATTAGGCCCTAAACCAACCTTGGGTCTTAGAATTTCAACATCATTGGGGAACAGCGGTCCGAGTTGTAAGGGTTAAAAAATGAGGTGTCTACAGATGCCTATATTTTGATTCGTGAGCTCCACTAACAGAATCAAAAGACTAAGAGACAAAATATTTTGTTTCGATGTACGACTCGGAACTAACTCACGCACATGGCACACACCATGCATACATGGGGCGAGGTGCAACTCCGAAGAGTTGCGTGGGATTCATATGTTTAAATTCTCACCTTTGGTGCTATGGAAACAAGCAACAACAAGTTCATTACCCTAGAACCTGTTTTGCTAATTAAGAAAAAAGTGAGTGACTTACTATCCTCGAGTCAATTAAAAGAAAAAAGAAAAAAAAAAACAAACAAACAAAGGTGCTTTACGAGCTCAAACAACCAAACAAGGGTGCTTTTACGAGCTTAAAAGGATAATATTTGTGGTGTTCATCTGGGGCTCTTGCCTCAAACTTCTCCAGGTCGTACTTGTCTTCCATTTCCATCTCTACTTATTCTGGTGAGGTTCTTGCCTCAAGGTGACGCCTTAGTCTTTCATCTCTATCTCTACCTTTTCTATCGTATCTGCATGTTCAATTCCCGAAGGATATGTGCAAGAATTTTGTACCATATAGGTCTTGACACCCCATTTTGCAACCTGCATTCAACCTCACATGAAGGGTAAAAGGTTGATTTCACCTTGGAAATAGGCATCTTAATTCTGGCCATTATATCTTTAACTCATTTCATCAAAATGATCTTGATGTTGTAACGATTAAATCAACTGGTCATAAGCCCTAATCAAACCATTAGATTGAAAGTTATCATCAAATCAAGTTTTAATGGTTGAGATGCACTATCACAAATTGAGTTTGACTATATGTGATTATGAACAATTGATTCCAATTGGTTATAATTATAATTAATTTAAGATTAATGATGTGTCGTAATTTGATTGGCTAGGACTACATCTTATGGCAAGGTTGCACACACTTAAATAATTAGATAGTCAAACATTAATTATTTAATAAGTAATTTGTGTAATTATCTTTTTAATTAGGGTAAATTTAGAACTAATTAAGTTTGAAATAGAAGTGACCTATTAATGTTAATTGTGTTGAAATTATTTTCTAGCAAATGACCTCTACTCTCCCTCTCCCAGTTCTCCCATTCATATGGGTTTGACCCAACACCCAGCAAATGACCGAGGGCGCAGTCTCTCACAATAGGACACTACCCACACCTTCCACATCAAAACTCCTAAGTTTGCTATCTTGAGCTTAGAATCAAGAAACACAACAAGAATGACTACTATCATTAGCCAAAATCATACATCGCACATTATGTTATCAACACATCATCACAGCATCATCATAAGCACATCATCATAAAAAAATCTCAAAAGCCACAACCTCACACATCTAGGAATTCATCATTCAAGATGCACATTATTTATTTCCAAAAAAAAAAACATTATTTAAGGAAATCAAAATCATTTAAGAAATTCATCATTCAAATTCATTCATTTTTGAAAACTTCCATTTTTGAAATCTCTCTTAGATTTTTGAAACTTGAAATCTTTCTTCTGAAATTATCCTTAGATTTTTGAAATTCTTGACTTTCTTCTTAGGTGTCAATCTCTCTCTTGATTTTTTTTTTCTTTTCTTTTTTTGAATGTCTCTTTTGAACTTTGAATTTTTTTTTAAGTGACATCCTTCTTGAGGTTTTGAATTCCTCTTTGGAACTTTGAAATTTTTTGAATCTTTTATATTTTTCACAATGATTAGGTCATATTAACACAGCAGATCACATCAAGTTTGGTACAAACACATCAAGAAAGAACCAATCACAATGGGTCACATCAGATTAGGTCCAAACACATTACTGAACCAACCACAACACATCACATCAAGTTTGGTCCAAACACATCAAGTTTGGTCCAAACACATCAAGACAGAACCAATCACAACAATTCACATTAGGTTTGGTCCAAATACATCAGGACTGAACCATAGGCACAACATGTCATATTATTCGTTAAAATCTTCTCTTTACTTTTCTTTTTTTCCTTCTTTTGTTATCTTCTCATCAATTTTTCCTCTTCTTTTCTTTTTTGCTTTCTCTCTCCTCTTTTTTTTTTTTTAATCTCTCATTCTCATCTTCTCATCATATCTTTTTCTCTTCTCAATTTTTTCTTACTTTCTTTCTTTTTTCTTTTCTATTATCTTCATTTTTATCCTCTCTTTTTCTTTTCTCGCTTTCCAAGTCTTCGTTTTCTATTTGAATTTTCATCTTTCGTTCATTTTTTTTTTCTTTTTCTTTATTTTCAACATCTCACTATTTTTTTTTTTTTTTTTTCATTTCCTTTCCTTTTTTTTGGACTTCTAAAAATTTTCCCTTTAGAGCATTAGCAAAGAAGAGTTAATTAGGCCATGGGTTCAATGTATTCTTTTCTTTTTATGGGAGCACATATTTACTGAACACATCATTTATTCACTTCTTTGTTATTATTATACAACTTTCGCCTAGGTTTCCCTTTTAGATTTCAACCTAGTATGCCTTTCTTCTTCTTCTTCTTCCTTCCTTTTTTTTTTTTTTTTTCACAACTAAGGCTAGGCTTTTTAAAATTTGTAAGGCTAAACAATCTCAACCGATTAGTGAGGACTTGTTGATGGACCGTAACGAGGCTTGGACTCTAATGCTTAAGAAAGAAAGGGTATTTGAGGCTCAAATTCAAAATTATTCATCCTAATTGCCAAGGATTACTACTCATCTCATGCTTGCACCATTCTCCTCATCTTCATTCATTCTTTCCTTGTCCCTTTTGATTCTCATCTTCATTTTCATTTTCATTTTGGTTGATCCTTTCAAATATTAGAGTATGCCCTTAGTGTTAAGGGCAACCCTTTCAAATCATCATCTCTTAATAATGTGCCCTTAGTGTAGGGGGTAATCCATTGGCATAATATAAAGAAGGAATTCATCTAGGCTCAATGGGGTTAGCAAGTGGAAATAATATCTTATTGTAAAAAACGGTATTTGAAAAATGGTCTCTTATCCTTTCAACCTTGATTACTTAGCCTTTCCAAACCTAGGTTGGCCTCTTCATCTCACCAAGTTCTCATCATTGTAATTTCATCCATGTAAAAGAACAAGTCATTCCTTTAAATGCTCTTCTTATCTTTGTCTCACTCATGAGTTGTGTTTTAAGGAGTCTCTCATCACTCATCCTTCTTGTCCTTGAAAACTCTCACTTGATCGAAGTCTTTTTTTTTTCTCTCTCTCACCTTCTTTCTCACTTTCATGCTTTCTTTTTATGATTGAATGAACTAAGACAATCTCATCTTTTGATTCCTTATTTGGATTAACCATTGTTTTTCAGCTTTAAGGATTCATTCATTTCAAAACTAGCAAAAGAGATCACATGATACACGTCATATTTGAATGGCCATCTTTATTGAAAGTTAAATAACATTGATTTGAGAATTCAAAGGAACATGACTCAATAACACAATAAGGGAAATACTCAGCAACACAACATTGAGAAAGACTCAAATAGACTCGACAAATTAGAGACATGACAATTCAAAAAGACTCAACAAAATTGAAATGGCTCATCCTCTAGTGAAGGTGTTCACATGGATCAAATCTCTTAGGCACATCCCTTTATTCATTCTTGCTTGTTTCTCACTTGCCCATTTCTTGAGGTTGTGGCTTGGCGATCACCCCTTGATCTATCAAATTTTGAACATCATGCTCCAACCTTAGGCAACTATTTGTCTTGTGTCTTATCCTTTGATGGAATGCACAATGGTCATTTCTATTCCAATTTGGTAGGATTGGATTTGGAAGAGGAGTAGGATTAAATGGCTCGAGGTGCCCCCCCTTAGCCAAGACTACTAGTACTTCTGATAAAGGCATTTGAAGATCATTGAACACCCTCTTTTGTGGTCGAACAACATTCATGTTGTTGGGAGCACCACCCTTTTCTATTTCATTGAACACTTTCTTGGCTTGAAATTTGGCTTCACTTAGGTCTAATTGCCTAATATTAATGTCATCTTCAATTCTCGTACCACAATCACATAACTCAGCAAAGGAATTGATAGGCAATGACAGAAACCTATTATTGTACGCTGGAAGCAAGTTCTTAATGACCATTTTATTTTGATCCTTTTTATTGGGCCTATTAACTATCCTTGAAATTTTGTTCTTCTACCTCAACATATACTTAGAAAATGTCTCATTGAACCCTTGCTTAGTAATCTCCAAGTCTCTCAAAGTCACATCAATCATGGTGTTAAAGATGAATTGGTCCACAAACAAATTCACTAGCTTATTACCCACCTTAGTCTTGCTTGGATCCAAGTTGTAGTACCATCTCGAGGCATTTCCAATAAGAGACACAGGGAAGGAACACAAAGCTTGCTTTTCATCCAATCCCTTCATTCCAACCAAGCTCACATATTGTCAAATGTTAAGGACATATTTTATGTAATTGGCTAATCTTTTGACAAAATGCACTTGACTTGTAATTGGGTAAATCTAGGATGGGTTTAATACTTCAAGAAACAAGAGTTCAAGTCAAGTATTAAAGCCATGAAGATTGGACCAAGAAACAAGTGAAGAAAAGTTATTCACTAAAGCTCGACAAATACCTCGACAGAAATAATATCTATCAAGATTTAAGAACGAAGCTCGACAAAAGCTTGATAGAAGCTGAATCTGTCGAGATCTACAAAATTAGAATTTTCAGATCTGAATTTTGGCCCTAGCTGGCACGTATGTGTAAGGTATCTTTTCTTATAACCCTAGACATATATAAGGCTTATTTTAAAGGCCGTTATACATAGAGAACAAATGCAGAAAGTGACCTAGTGCCTTATTCTCTCTGCAAAAAGTTACTATATCTTTTGCACCTTAAGGTTTTATAACCAAGTAATTCTTGATCTTCATTGTTGATGAAGTGAAGAACTTTGCAGCCAACAACATCTTCAAGTTGCTAGAGTTAGTCACGTACTGAGATCCATGCAAAAGGGTGGCGTTCATATATTGAAGAGTTCAGAGGTTCTAAAGTGGTAGAAGGTTTCTGTTGTAAGTTCATCTACAAGGATTGTAGAGTCTAGGGACAAAGGTTTTGTACTAGATCTGAAACTTTTCTTTACTATAGTGAATTGCTTTTTGGGAAGGTTTCCGCCCAGGTTTTTTTTATTGTGAAACTAGTTTGTTTCATTGGTTTTCCTTGGTCATCATATCTTGTTTTATTTATTATTCTGTTGTGCATGATAGTGACATGATATTGATTTTTGTTTGTTTTAACAAGGTTTAATCATAATAAACCTAATTAACAACTTGGGTTTAAAACTTGTTAATTTTATCAACCGGGGTCTAAATTTCCCAACATCGAATGTGTTGCATTGGATCACCACTTCCATCAAACTTTTCAGCATCAGAGTTCTTAAACTTGGGAGGCAATGATGCTAATGGGGTTGAGCCCAATCCACCCATAGCATACAAGAAGTCATCCATCCCTTGGGCGTTGCGAAAGGCTTGTTGCATCTTTTCCATTTTTTTCCTTCATCATGGTCATCTCAATAGCTATGTTGTTTGTCTTCCCATTCTTGTCATGATTAACTTCATCTTCCTCACCTTCCATATCTTGTTTGGGTTTCTCCCTTCTTCCTTCTTCCAAACAACCTAAGCGATTTCCCAATTGTGCTAGAATTTCTCCTTGCTTAGCCAACATTTGGGTAATCTTCTGAATTGCCTCATTAGTAGCTCCAGCCATGTCTTCTAGTACTATAGTGTCAACTTCCTTTAGGCAACTAGGTGTAGGTGATCAAAACCGAGTGAGCTTAGGGAGTTCTTTTGACTAGGGAGTATTATTGTGCCTGAAACAAAATTTGATCTAATAAATATGTGCTATGAAGGTCTTTTAAAGTTTTGGACCCAACATCTTAATCAAATTTTCTTGCTTGCATTAGAATGTGGGCTAAATGTATGCCTCATTTGTGTTCTAGGTCTTGTATCACTTCATTATCTTGGGCTTAGAAATAGAATGAGCTATATCAATCTTTCAAAATTCATGTTTTCTCTATTCTTAAAGCCCAATTACATCATTCACACTTCTCATGGTCCCAATCACTAGATCTTTAGTTAAAAAACGATCTTTAGTATTCTTCAATCTTGATATCTGAATGATGCTTTGAGGGAGCTTAGAATAACCTAACCCTTGATGCACATGACACTTATACAGCTCTCAAAAGGTCTTTAATGTCTTCTAGGTTTTCTTTGTTAGTTTGGCTTTGGTGGAATGAAACCCTAGGAGCTTTGGATGACTAACTAGGCTTAGACTGACTTATGTTATACGCAACTTGATTTATCAAAGCTATTATGATCTTGATTGATCGGTCATGTGTCAAGAACACCAATTAATTCTTCAATCCTCCTAGAGCCTTCTTGGGGATTAGTTTGGACTTTGAAAATACTTAAAAATAAAAAATAAAAAAATAGAAAAAAAAAACTCTTATAGAACTTCAATTTGTTCACGATTTGTCAACTTACAATAATAAACTCAAAAAATTCTATAGTGTTAGAGATATTATGAATTAATTATGTATTCGCCCATGAAGCCCAATTATATTGTTAAGTCCATGTATACCTAATCTTAACTCACAATCCTTATAGACAAAATTTAGGTACAATACCTTAGGTATAGTTCTTTATGTTCCTCTCTTAAGATTCTGTCATATAGATATTTAACTAAAAAATAAAGTTTCATCTCATGAGAAAAAATTCACAAGGTAGAATCTTAAGAGGGGAACCTAAGAAATAGCACCTAAGTACTGTACCTAAGTCTTGCCCAATCCCTATATATTCCTTGCTTAGGGTTTATTGAAACACACAATTGAGAATATAGTGAAGATGTAGCTATCAATGGCTTTTTTGTGTGGACGTAGGTTGTAAAGTTGAACCACATAATTCTTGTGCTCTTTCTCTTCTCTTTATACTCTCTCTTTTATATTTTTAATATATTCTAACAAATAGGTTAAATAATGGCAAAGTACGAGTCTTGATGATTCATAAGGGGTATTTTCATGTCCAAGATGAAGACCCATATTCAGCTCAAAGATAGAAGCGATTCTATTTTCTCAACACGCTCTTGACACAACCTGGGATCAATGGAGAATTACAGATTTAGTTTTTTTGCCATAACTTTAATTAAGTCGGTGTTGTGTTATTGGAGCCAGAAAAGCAGTTTATGTATAGAGTTCCTGTTAGGTTCTATGACCTTAGGGACTAATGTATTAGAACATCAATAGGTAATGTGTTGGCAAATCATTTTCAAAACATAAAGTCTAGGTTTACGCTCTCTCAAAGTATGTTTTAATAAAATTGGAATCGAGTGATTGTAGAAATTATTGGAAAAATTCTGCAAGGCTCGATTGATCAAAAATTAGATTCGATCAATATCGAATCGAGAATTATGCGAATTTAATTTTCTGCAGAATTTCCAATTCAGCCTAAGCCCGTTTGATGTGTAGGGTTTTATGTTTTACTCACATATAAAAAGAAAAACCCTAGCTATGTTTTAGAGGTCTTTGATGTGCTGTGTGTTGAATCTCTTGTGAGATTTAGAGGTGTTTACCTTCATACACACTTAGGGTTATCAAAATCAAGATTCATGTCAAGAACTTAGTGATCACTTCAGTTGCTGCATAAAGAACTTAAAAAAGATCTGAAATCTTTGAGTGGAATCTTAAAGTCACAAGTAGGAGAACTTGTGGTTGCAGTGGATTAAAGAAAGAAGTAGTTCGTGGACTCGGAGCTGTCAAGTGGTCGTGGTAGTAAGTTTTCTACTCGAGGTAGCAATAAGATGTTAGTGGTCTAAGTTTTATTGTACAAACTTCAATTCTTTCATAGTGGATCTGTTTTACCTTAAGGATAGCTAGGTTAAATCCTCCTCAGGTTTTTTACTAGTTTGGTTTTCTTGGGTTATCATATTGTTATGTTTTTTATATTTCCGCATTGTTCATATGATATGATTTTATTGTGTTAACCTAGATCTTTGTAATTTATCTAAGTAATCACTTGGCTATATAACTAGGTTCAACAACTTGTGTTAAGAGGTCTAAAACTTTACAAGTGGTATTAGAACGAGTTAGCTCTAGTGTTTAGATCTTTTGATTTAAGAGTTGATCCTTGACCCCTGCTGTCTTATAACATGGTCACTCTCTTGTGATCCCACCTCACTTTGATGGGAACTACTATACCTACTGGAAAGTAAGGATAAAAGTATTCCTAAAATCTATTGATGAGAGAGTTTGGAATTCCGTCGAATACGGATGGGAGAAACTGACTACTCTTGTAAGCAAGTGGTCAACTTCTGAAAAAGAAACAATCGCTTTTAATAGTAAAGCCATGAATGCTATTTTTAATGTTGTTTCTATGGAGGAATTCAATAGAATTTCTAATATTGAAGTTGCTCATACTGCATAGAATATTCTCCAAATTGTGCATGAAGGTACAAATGCAGTTAAGATTAATAAACTACAGTAATTAACTACTATATTTGAAAGCATTAGAGTGTCTGATAATGAATGTTTTGATGGATTCTATGCTAAACTGAATGATATTGTTAACTTTGCTTATAATTTGGGTGAAATTTATGATCAACCTAAGATTGTTAGGAAGATACTTAGATCCTTGAATGAGGACTTTAGACCCAAAGTGACTGCCATTACTGAAAGCAAGGATGTGGACTCCATCCTTGTTGATGAACTTGTCGGATCTCTCCAGTCCTAGGAATTTTAAGGGGAATGAACCCACTAAAGTAAATAATTCTGATAAATCTAAAGAGAAAGTAGGTCAAACCTCTAATAATTCACTTGGTCAACAATGTTTTAGTTGTCAAAGGTACGGTCATGCGAAATCAGAATGTCCTACATTCTTGAGATCAAAGGGTAAAGTTATGGTTGTAACCCTTAGTGATGATAAAGTTTCTGATCACGAGGCTGGTAGTGATAAAGATGGAAACTTCATTACTTTTATAGCTACTACTGCAGTTGATGATAGTGTTGAAGTTGAAGAGAACCCTTCTGATGGGGAACTCTCTGAATGTGCTGATTTGTAAGAAGCTTTCAATAAGCTATGCAAAGTTACTGCAAAGGATGTAATGAATGTTGATTTAGGTTTAAAGAAAATTGCTTCTCTTGAACTTGATAAGAAAGATTTGTTGTTGAAACTGATTAATGTTAATACTTTTATTGATAAGGTGAGGACTGAAAACATGTTGTTACTTGATAAGATTAAGAATTTGGAACTAGAATTATCTGTTGTAAGAGAACAAACAAATAGGGTTGCTAGTTTTAAACTTGATCACATGTTGAGTGTTCAAAAGTCTCCCTTAGACAAAATTGGTCTAGGTTTTGTAGAAATCATCTTAATGTCTAAAACTCATTCCACAAATTTTGTTCCTTCCTCTAAGCCTCCCAAGTGTGAGATTGTCAAACTAGTAGAAGTTACACCACCTCTTAGGAAGATTAGGGTTGATTTTAAAGAGTCTAAGCCTAAGAATCCTAACATCCCTAAGGATAAGGTGCATGATAGACCTTTATGAGTTTGTCTTTTTTTGTGGAAAGATTGGGTATATTCGTCCAAATTGTTTCAAGTTACAAGCTGCAAAGCAAGCAAATAAACCAAAAATACTTGTGCCTCAAGCACAAGATCCTATGGTACTATTGGTGAATTGGTAAAGGCTTTAAACCTTTATAGCAATCCTGGAGATGCAAAAGGCTCAATCTAATTGAGTCTTTCTGACATAGTCCTTGTGCTTCATCTAAAATACTCTTTGTGACCATTCTTTATTTGCTGTTTTTGTTTTCCTTTTTGCTTTTAAGATTTGCATCGCATTACATTCATGCATTTCATGATAGGTTGGTTTTAAAAAAAAAATAAAAAAAAAAGGGGAAAGGAAAAATGTGTTTTGTATTACTTATCTTGGATTTATAATCAAGGTTAACCATATTATTTTTACATAACTTGCTTGTGTACCTTGTTTAACTTGGATGAGCTTATTTTTATTGCACTTTGCTAGTTTTAACTATGTAGTGCATGTCGTGTGGGAGTTGTTTAGTTTTTGATCACATGATCTTGATTTTGAATTCACATGCTTTTTATTGCTAGGACTAGAACTTAATGAGAAAGACATAAATAACCATCTCACCATTGTTTACTAGCCAATCATGAATACCTTAGTGCATATCGTAAGATTTTGTGCTCGAGAAAGTGTAGCACATGCATAAAAAGAACATAAGGTGTAGTCTCGAATTAATACTCAAATTTGTGTGTTCATTATTGGGCTATAATAATTTCACAATGAAATAAAATTGGTGTGTGCATTATTTGACTAATCTAATAATTTCCAAATGAAATAAAATTGGTGTGTACATTATGAGGCAAAACAAGAAACTTCCATGATTGTAAGCTTGTTTTATAGGAGATGTGAAAGTTATATGATGTAACTCTTTAAATGATAGTCTCTTTCAAACTTATGTGATGAATTTTGTAGAAAATGTGATTGATTTCTATCTACATATCACCTCACCTGTGTCTCATGCTTTTGCTAGTTGCACACACTACACAAGTTATTCCTTGCTAAACTTAGTACATGATATTGTGTGTGAACGTGTTTTGGCCATCCAAGATTATATGTTCCTTGATTTTGATACAAAATGTGTTTAATGTTTGATTTTTGGGGTAAAAAAGGTTGAAAATATTGTTCTTGGAAGATCTGGGTTGAATTCATGTGTTTTTGAAAAACTTTTAATCTCATACTCATGCATTTCATTCATGAAATATTGTGTATAAAATTGAGGAGTTTCTGCATAAAATTGCTCTTTTTTTTTTTCAAAAATTTGAGTTTTCCAAATTTTCAATCAATTGAAGCTAATTTTCAACTGATCGAAATTTGTCAGGGAGTGTCTTTAAAAAGGAACTTTTCTCACATGTTCGTCATTTTATTCAAACTATTCTTCGACTGATCTAATCTAAGCCTATTTTGTCATTTTCTTCCACAAATCTCTCAAGGGTTTTTGTCATCAAGCTTAAGTAAGTCTCTTTTACCTTTTTTTTTCATTAAAATCACATTTTTCATGCATTTTCATTGGAAATTTTGAATAAAGCATTTTTTGGATTTGAGATCATTTCAGTTGTTTTTAATCAATTTAGTTCAATGGGTTTTTGTTCTTAGATGATATTATCATGATCCTCATGCATTAATTTGATTAGTTTTGTGATTTGAGGAAAATTGAATTTTCTAGGGCTTAGAACTTTGAGAAATTGGGGATTTTGTTCAATTGGGCTAAAATTGATGAAATTGACTTGTGTTATTGATTGATTATGTCATTATACGATGTTGTCTAATAGTGTAATGATTAATTGATCAATTTGATTTAATTTTTGAAATAGGGTTTTTCAAAATTTGGGGTTTTTGGTCTAAAACTCTGTTTTCGAGTCAATTGATGGTTTATGAAGTAAAATTGAACAAATTTCAATGCATTAGAGCATGCATCATATGTGCATTCATTACATGCATCATATAGATTTTTATTTATTGAGATTTTTGTGCTCTAACCCTCTCTAATGCAATCTACCCTTGGTTTTTGTCTTTGTTTCTGTTTCTATCTTTCCTGTCAAACCTTTAGCATCATGGTTAGGAAGACTAGAGCCAAGAAAACCACCACCCCCTTTACCCCTGTGTTTGAGAGTGATAGGTTTAGAACCAAGAAAAACCAAGAAACCTTTAAGAAGCTTAATATCTTTAAGTCGGTATGGGCTGAGTGTAGGTCATTCTAGATGAGCTTAATGGGGAGATTAGGAGGAACTTTGAGAGTAGGTGTTGGTTACCTCTCTTAGATGTAGAGCATCCTCCTCATGCTACTTTGATTAGAGAGTTCTATTCGAACCTCTCTGTCCACTCCAATGATTCTAACATTTAGTTTGTGAAGAGTTGGATAAAGGGTGAAGAGTATGTCATTACACTTCAGGTAGTGGCCTCTGCTCTTGGTGTACCTTTGGTACAGTAGCCCGTGTATCCTTACACTGAGTCTCCTCCCTTTGATGGCATTATGTCATTACTCACTGGTACTTCCATTAGATGGGGTATTGATCCTCGAATCACTTCTCATGAGCTTACCGAGCTTAATTATCTGTTTTTGTCAGATTTCTTGTCATTCCATTTGCCCTATCTCTTATTTACACACTATTCCTCTTAAGAGATGTGCGTTTTTGTACACTTTCATCACTGATGCTCCTATCAATTTTCCTTCTCTTTTTATCAACTCTTTAGTTAAGGTTCATAGGAGTAATGCTAAATCTCGTGGTCTTTTCTTTCCAATTTTTATCCATAGGATTTTGTTAGACTTAGGTTTAGAGGATTTTCCTGCATTTGAGCCTGTTCATATTATATCTCCCATAGGTGCCACCTTCCTTCGGCAAAGAACGACTCAAATGAAAGCTAGCTCTAAACACCCTAGACTTGAGTCTTCCATAGGTGATGCATCTAGGCCTCCTCTTTCAGGCAATAAAACTGCTAAGGAGTATGTGGATCCTACCGCCACTGTTAATCCTCCACCTTCTTCATCGAGCGATTCCTCTATTTGAAGTTTGTTGGATATTGTTATGACCGTTCAGGTGGGCATGGACAAATTTTGTTGGATGTGCTCACGGAGCTTCAAGCTTTATGAGCTAATTTGGCTGGTGCAAAATAGTCTACTCCACCACCTCCTTTCGATGATGAGTCTTGATCAATTCATCACAAAAATAGGGAGTACATATTATGCATGGAGATAGGGGGAGTTTTTGTTTTGGAGTACATAGATTATATCTAGGAGCTTCTTGATGTATTTCATTTTATTTTGGCTCATGATATATTCTTTTTGGTGATGATGTATTTTCATTTTTATTAGTTGTATATGTTAGGGGGAGACACTATGCTTTATGATTTGTTTCTTTTATTGTTTCTTGTTTCACATGTGGTACATTGGTTATTGATTTATATTATGAGGTTATTCATGGTATATGTCTTTTATTTTATGTCTTGTGAAATCAAGAATTTACTTTAGTTTACTTGTATTTTCCACACATGCGTTTATGTGTTTATTGAGTGTTTCTGGAATATATAGGTTAATTCAGGCATGACTGCTGTCTACACTGACAACTGATAGATAGTAGTTAGATTGAATTGTGTTTAGGGAATTTTAAATTTAAATGGGTTGTTTGTAACTTTGAGTATTTCATTTTTATGATGTGTTTTGTCATAGATTGCCAAAGGGAGAGATTTTTAGGTTCTAAGACCTTAGAGACTAATGTATTAGAACTTCAATATGTAATGTGTTGGAAAACCATGATCAAAACAAAGAGTCTAAGTTTACGCTTGTACAAAGTATGTTTTAGTAAAATTGGAATCGAGTGATTGCAAAAATTATTGGACAAATTCTACGAGGCTCGATCGATCGAAAATTAGATTCGATCGATCGAGAATCATGTAGATTTAATTTTCTGCATAATTTCCAATTTAGCCTAAGCCCGTTTGATGTGTAGGGTTTTATGTTTTACTTTACATATAAAAAGAAAAACCCTAGCTACGTTTTAGAGGTCTTTGATGTGCTGTGTGTTGAATCTCTTGTGAGATCTAGAGGTGTTTACCTTCACACACACTTAGGGTTATCAAGATCAAGATTCATGTCAAGAACTTGATGATTACTTCAGTTGCTGCATAGAGAACTTAAAGAAGATCTGAAATCTTTGAGTGGAGTCTCAAAGTCACAAGTAGGAGAACTTGTGGTTGCATTGAATCAAAAAAAGTAGTCCGTGGATTCGGAACTATCGCGTAGTCATGGTAGTAAGTTTTGTATTCGAGGTAGCAATAGGATGTTAGTGGTCTAAGTTCTATTATACAAACTTCAATTCTTTCATAGTGAATCTGTTTTACCTTAAGGACAGCTAAGTTAAATCCTCCCCAGGTTTTTTAACAGTTTGATTTTCTTGGGTTACCATATCGTTGTGTTCTTTATATTTCTACATTATTTACATGGTATGATTTTATTGTGTTAACCTAGATCTTTGTAATTTATCTAAGTAAGCACTAGGTTAAACAACTTGTGTTAAGGGGTCTAAAAACGTGCAATTCCAATTAATATTAGAAGCGTGCTGTATGGGAATTGGGCCCTTGATACAAGGCTTGGGCCCTTGAACCCGTATTCCTCGGGCCTAAGCCCCACAACACGTCATACAACTGTCCTTATACTTGGACCTTAAGCCTCGGCCCATATACCTCCAAGCCCAATTTGGGCCAGGGAACCCGAAATATGACCACATTAAACACCTCAAGCAAACCCCCCCAATCATTTCTGACCTGAACGGGAGAGTTCTTGCCCGGAGGTGCCCTGTGCCCAACTGCCTGGCCGTGCATTTGACAACATCACTACCGAGCAGATGACGAAAATGATAATCAATTCCAATGCCACTCCCACCTTTCTGATGAAATGTCCACTTTAAGATGATGGAATTGGACCTCCATTTGCACTAAGAAGGAGAAGTAATCATAACTCCTCCACTCATCCTAGCCTATAAATAGGAGGAGAGAATGAGAAAAATGGGTTGGCAATTTTGGGAAGAATACTAAGAAAAGAGTAAAACACTCAAAGAGAGCAAAAGAGTGATTCTGTGAGGAAGAGAGAAAGACTTGGGAAGATAGGAGTGTATTTGAGTATGCCGAGCATAGAACCACCCATAGTAGGAAACTCAAAAACCCACAAAACAAATAGATTATGAGCACAAGTAAAGGTTAAGCCCAATAGCCATATATTTTGGGTACGCACACATGCAGTTGATCATAAAGTAGCAAGTGGTCACAAAATGGTTTTCCCTTGGTTTGTCGCCAACGATACCGCCACTTCTTTATTTATTTATTTTTGTAAAAAGGTTAGGAATTGTAGGTCCATTACCGTAACCATATATGGTAGCGTCCGCTCTAGAGCAAAAAATTATTTTGATGATGAAATACCCCACTATTAGGTTATAGTAATTAATTCCCAGTTAATTAGTTAAAAGTGATTTATGATAAAGTTATTCATGCAAGGATACCAAACCTGACAGCTCGCACAAAAGCAACTTTAATTTTTGGCCAATCTGGAAATTTCTTAGTCGTCATTGATGATGTTTCATAACTAAGTCATATTTCCATAATGCAACCAATTCAGTTTATAAAAAAAAAACCAAATGCGACGAATTAAAGCTTTGTTATTAAAAGACTAAACACGATTGAACATTTCCACTTTCACAACTTTTTTTTTTTTTTTTTTTGAGAAGCCACTTTTCACAACTTGATTGGTTGTTCATAAAATGTTAAGGCCTACATTTTGACAGGAAACATATTATAACCTTAATTTGATCCTCACGTGCATCACGAGTTCGTGTAATCTCTTTTTTGATAAGAGGTTTGTCTTTTTTAGTATTGACAAGTGTCATAAATAAAATAAAATTAGGACCAAGGAGATAAGACTTTTGGAATCCTTACAAAAGTGTAAAGATTCTTCTGAAGATTCAAGGAAAAAAAAAAAAAAATCAGAATGAGACTAGCTTACTGACCCACTGTTGTTGTGATATTAATGTATAAGTAATGTGATTGGTTAAGTAGTAAAATTTTACATTAGATACTAACAACCAAAATTGAGTAGTTAATATGTATAATATATAATTGAATTTAAAATATTGGTATTAAGCTTGTTGCTATATCTATATATTAATATATTATATGATTTAAACACATGGAGGGGGTTCAGCAAAGGAAAAAACAAAAGGAGGTGGGGAAGTGGTTTAACAACTTTACAAGCACTCGTTATTTTTTATAAATATTCAGAAAATTTTCAATGATTCATGCATTTAAATTTTGTGAAGAGCATTGTAATTCAATTAGTTGACACCTACTAACGTTTCCAAGATATATAGGGTTCAAATCACCTGTTATCTATTGTTATTATTGAATTATTCCAAAAAAGAAGAAGGTATTTTTCAGTTGTTAAAGTGAAGTCTACATGAACAGCGTTTGACATACAACTTAAAACAGCTAATAGTCTAATTACCCGTATTTTATTTAGATGGCTTAATGAGTCATTTACATTCTAAATTCTAAATATATGAGTTATTTCATAACCATGAAATTTTTAAATAAAGAAGACATTAATGTTGTTTTTAGAAGTATATGTGGAACTCCTTGTAGGGAATTATCCAAATTTTGAAAATTTCTTTAAAAACACAAGAAGAGTTAAAAGGGTGAAACTTGAAAAAGATGAATTAATTGTTATAATGAAAATTTTGAAAACCGGTGGTAGCTCTGAATAGAAAACCAAATCTATTCCAATTAGGTTTGACAACTTTGACCACTGTACATTTTTGGTGTGATGGTCGTTCCATAAATATAAATGCTTGTAGAGTGTGGGGGGCAGGTACCGGAGTTTAAGTCTTTAGAAGGGAGCTTTACATATTTATACACTTAGATTAGAATAAAGTAGAATTTTTATCTTATATATATATATATATATATATATATATATATATAAAAGGTGTGACAACCTCATCATAAATAGCAAGTTAATTAAACCAAGCTATTTATGACAATACCCCACAAGTAAGTAATAGTCACTAATTCAAATAAAGCCACATCGAATGAAATTTAAAAAACTTAAAATGCCTATTTGCAAGGGTAAAACGCTCTCGTAAAATGTCAAATATCATTACAAAAGGTTATTTGTGAGAGCATATGACCCTACAAAGGTCATTGTATTTGCTCTTGTTGCTAAAATAGATTTTTTGACAATATCTTCGCTAATAGTTAATTTATGATGGCAATTCACTGTTGTTACTCAACATATCTACCATCACAATTAAATATATTACCAAATGACAAGAAAAGTCGATGACTTATTTTTGGAAAGGATGCAGTCATCATTAACAACTATTTTGTGAGGGCCTTTATGCCATTGCAATTAGTTATTTTTAAATTTCAAATTGATGACTTAATTTTTAGCGACCAACAACGGTATTGTTGAAATTGTTTGTAAGGGCTTTTTTGCCCTCACAAATAATTATTTGCAATGAATTAGAAACGATAGTGATGGTATTAAACTATCACTTAAATTTTTTTTTGCGAGGGGTTGAGCCCACAGCTGGAGCCCTCTCCCCCTAAACCCAAAGTACTTTATGTGTGGAGCGGCTTCACATTCAAGTTAGGGTATTCACACGAACACCTTGACAAGAAAAAAAATATGTATAAATACTTGCAAAAAAATTTATATATTAAATTAACCTATTTTGGCCACCATAAATAAAGTATTGAAACATCCTGACTTGATAATCATAAGAATTTGGGTTTAAAAAATATAAGATTAATCATATATCCACAACATTTTTAAAGTAATGTCACAATAAACCCTATGTGGTATGCTGCTATTGATTTTAATTTAGGTTCAATACTGATATATTTTTTTACTTATAGTTCGTCACATAAGATTTATTATGAAAATATTGTAGACATAACATTACTTCAAAATAGAATTATGGCTTCCCAAACATAATCCCCAACCCCTTAAAAGAAAAAGCTCAAATAACAACAATACAAACAACAAAAATAACCTAAACAAAATCAAAAATAGGTCAAACAACAACAAATGAACAAATTATTCAACAAAACAAAAAGCAAAACCAAACTGACAACTGGCACATATGCAACTTAAATTTTTGGCAAAACAGAAATTCCTCAATTGTCATCGATTACATTATCTTATCAAAACCAACAAAACGTGCAACTAATTAAAGCATAATTTGTTATAAAAAGACAAGACACGCTTGAACACTTTGATTGATTGTTCATAAAATGTTAGGTCCTACGTTTTGACAAGAACGATTATAAGCATATATAATATGTTCCTTCCGTGCATCACGAGTTTTTGTCTTCTTTGGAATGACATTGACAAGCATTGTTCATAAAGTAAGACCCCTTTGAAGAAGAGAGCTCCTTTGTCAAAATTATACCACCAAAAAGTTGGGTTTCAGATTTTTATAACGAAAAGTGCATCAAATACATGGAGGTGGGTTCAGACTTTGGCAATCAAAAAAGGGGGGAAAAAACAAAGAAACAAACAAGAGGTGGGAAAGTGTGACATAGCTAGTTTAAGTGAGATACCTTCTACATAAATTTTAGCTAGTCATGATTGTTACAACTTCTCCAGCACTTGCTATCAAGTATAGATGGATATTCAACAAAATCAGTAACTTACAGCAGTAAGACAATTAGCTTGAATTGTTGCCTATGATATTGCCACTTCTTTATTTATTTATTTATTTTTGCCCAGTTTATTTATTTATTTTTGTAAAGAGGTTAGGAATTGTAGCTTCATTAGCTGAACGTAATCATATAGGTAGCATTCACTCTAGAGCATAAAATTATTTTGATGATGAAATACCCCACTGTTAGGTTATAATAATTAATTCCCAGTTAATTAGTTAAAGCTATTTATGAATTATGATAAAGTTTTATTTCATGCAAGGATACCAAACCTGACAACTCGCACAAAAGCAGCTTTAATTTTAGCAGATCTTGAAATTTCTCAGTCGTCGTTGATGATGTTTCATAATTAAGTCATACTTTCATAATGCAACCAATTTAGTTTATGAAAAAAAACCAAATACCACGAATTAAAGCTTTGTTATTGAAAGACTACACACGATTGAACATTTCCACTTAATTTTCACTACTTGATTGGTCGTTCATAAAATGCTAAGGCCTACATTTTGAAAAGATACATATTATAACCTTAATTTGATCCTCAAGTGCATCACAAGTTCGTGTCATCTCTTTTTTGATAAAAAGTTTGTCTTCTCTAGTATTGACAATTAAGTGTCGTTCATAAAATAAAATTAGGACCAGGTAGAGTCTTCTGAAGATTAAAGAAGAACAAAAATTAAAAAAAAAAAATTCAGATTGAGACTAGCTTATTGACCACGTGTTTCCAAATCCACACCCTCTTATATCTTTCAAAGTTTGTCTCAAAGCCTCAAATATCATTTTTCAATAAGGTATGCTGGGGAAAAGGCAGCGGGCCAGCCATGATGATAGGACTGCCTACCAATTTTTTTGAATAAGAGGGTTCCTTGTCAAAACTATACCACATGAAACTAGGATTTTTGCCCAATTGTAAAATGGTTCCTGTTGTTGTAATATTAACGTATAACGGTATAAGTTTTTTTTTTTTTTTTTGAAAATTAATATATAAGTAGTGTGATTGCCTTAAATACTAATAATAAAAATTGAGTAGTTAATATATATAATATATAATTGAATTTAAAATCTTGGTATTAAGCTTGTTGCTATATCTATATATTAATATATTATATGATTTAAACACATGGAGAAGGTTCAGCTAAGGAAAAAAACAAAAGGAGGTGGGGAAGTGTCATGAATTTAGTTTAACAACTTCCGGTGCACTTTTTATTTTTTATAAATGTTCAACAAATTTAGTAATCGATTACTAAATTTCATATTATATATGCTCATAAGGGAAAAAAAAATTCATTGCACAGATATCTACATGTGCAATGAAATTTTGGAAAGAGTCTTGTAATTCAATTAGTTAATCCTTCATAACATTTCCAAGAAATCTAGTGTGCGTTTGCGTACTGTTTTTTTGCGTTTGCATTTGCGTTTCCTTAGATCCCATGCAATGTTCACAGGACCCACAAGTATGAAATTTGGCAAATGTAACTTTAAAACTGGGTCACACGGCAATATTCACACTTTTAAAAATTATTTTGCTATAGTGTTTTCAGTAATAAGTTTTCAATTTTCAACAATAAACGGTATCCAAACAGACCCATAGAGTTTAAATTGTCCATTACCTATTGTTATTATTAAATTATCCCAAAACATATAAGGTAATTTTCAGTTGTTAAACCAAAGTCTACATTAACAGTGTTTGACTTACAACTTAAAACAGCTAATAGTCTAACTACTCTTATTTTATTTGGGAATGACTTGTGTCCAATGACCAGTTTCATTGGACACGTTGGGATACGAACACATGTCCAAGATCGGACACGTGTCTGCATCTCAACGTGTCCAGTAGAACTGGCTACTGGACACAAGTGCCACCCATTTTATTTAGATGGCTTAATGAGTCAGTTACACTCTATATGACTAATTTCCTAACCATGAAATTTTTAAATAAAGAAGACATTAATGTTGTTGTTTTTAGAAGTATATGTGGAATTCTTTTTAGGAAATTATCTAACTTTTGAAAACTTAAAAAACTCAAGAAGAGTTAAAAGGGTGAAACTTGGAAAAGATGAATTAATTGTTAAATTGATTAAAACCAATAAATTGAATGAAAATATTAAAACTAATAGGCCTCTCAAGTGGACATAATTAAAAGCTTGGGTAAGTAGCATTTAGAAAATTAGGACAAAGGTAAATAAGACACTAATCTTTTCATTACCTTTTATATATAATAGAAGATGGAAAATCTTTTTACTTAGGATGTGCATGGATCAAGTTAGATTAGGTTCGATTTAAGCTATTTTCAATCCAACCCAAATTTGTCATATTGAAAATTTTGAAAATCGATGGTTGCTCTAAAAAGAAAACCAAAACTTCTCTAGCTAGTTGTGACAAAAAAATGCATAAAAACTTACAAAATATTTATATATTAAAATAACTTATTTTGGCCACCATAAATAAAGTATTGAAACATCCTAACTTGATAACCATTAGAATTTGGGTTCAAAAAAATATAAGATTAATGTTATATTCATAACATTTTAAAAATAATTTCATAATAAATCGTGGTAAGCTGTTACTGATTCTAATTTAAATTCAATACTGATATCTTTTTTTACTTACCGATAATAATTTGTTACATAAGATTTATTGTGAAAACAATTGTAGACATAACATTACTTCAAAAATATAATTATGACTCTCCAAAGATAATCCTTAACCCCTTAAAAAAAAAAAAAAAAAAAGCAACAATAACAACAACAAAAATAACTTAAACAAAAACATAACCAGGTCAAACAACAACAAAAAACAAAACCAAACCGACAGCTGGCACATATGCAACTTAAATTTTTGGCAAAGCAGAAATTCGTCAATCGTCATTGATGACGTTATCTTATCAAAACCCCAAAAAAAAAAAAAAAAAAAAAGAAGTGACTAATTATTAAAGCTTAATTTGTTATAAAAAGATATGACACGCTTGAACACTTAACCACTTTTTTTTTTTTTGATTGACTTAACCACTTTTCACTACTTGATTGATTGTTCATAAAACGTTAGGTCCTACGTTTTGACAAGAACGATTATAAGCATATATAATATGTTCCTCACGTGCATCACGAGTTTTTGTCTTCTTTAGTATGATATTGACAAGCATCATTCATAAAATGACAAAACTTAGGTACAATACCTTAGGTGCTGTTCCTTAGGTTCCCCTTTTAAGATTTAGCCATGTGGCTACTTAATTAAAAAATGCACTTTCATCCCATGAGGAAAAATCCACATGGCAGAATCTTAAAAAGGGTACCTAAGGAACAGCACATAAGTACTGTACCTAAGTCTTGCTCTTCATAAAATAGGACTCTTTGAAAAAGAGAGCTCCTTTGTCAAAATTAAACCACCAAAAAGTTGGGTTTCAGATTTTTTTTAACGAAAAGTGCATCAAATACATGGAGGTGGGCTCAGACTTTGGCAATCAAAAAAGGTGGGAAAAAAACAAAGAAACAAACAAGAGGTGGGAAAGTGTGACATATCTGGTATAAGTGAAAGACCTTTTATAGAAATTTTAGCTAGTCATGAATCATGATTATTATAACTTCACCAGCACTTGCTATCAAGTATAGATGGATGAAGAGGGTAAATTGTGAGATAAGGCCTGGTAGGCCCAATGGGCCCATTGACAAGCCCAATATGCCCACATCCGCGCGCCCAAAGAAGGTAGGGCCCTTCCTTTCACATGGGCCCCCGGTTAGGACGAAGGCCCAGACTTGCCCATCACGTTCCAAGAAACTTGTTCTACAAGCATGGGAGGCTTGTCCAGCAAGACTGAGGGACTTGCTCAGCAGGTCTGAGAGGCTTGCTCAGCAAGTCTGTGAGGCTTGCTCTGCAAGGAAAGGAGGCAGGACCTCACTACTATAAAAAGGCCCCAACACCCTCAAAAAAGGTATATGTGTAACTAATTCCTCTCTAGCATCCTAGAGTTGCAAAAAACGTTTTCTGACTTAACCTTCGGAGGGTATTCGGCCGGCTCCACACCGGAGCCCACCCTTTTGAAGGTGTTCTTGTATTTTTGTACTTTCAGGCATCGGTTGTTCGAGTGTAAGGGTCGTGCATCTCACTGGTGAGAATTTCGGCATCATCAGTTGGCGCCGTCTGTGGGAAACGACGATCGTGAAAAGTTAAGCCATTGTCGCCTCCCGGACACAAGAGTTGCATGGTACTCACACGCTCGATGGCCAACTCCAACGACGTGCAAGGCGATGAGCCGCCGAGGCCCACCGCATTAGAAAGACAGGTTCAGACCCTCGCGGCCGCAGTAGAGCGCCTCACGAAACAGAATCATGACCTGGAGGAACAGCTGCGACAGAAGAATGCAGGGCATAACGGTCAGGAGGAGAACCAAGGGGACAGCTCCGAAAGAAGAGGGCCTGAGAAGCAAGGGGGCAGTAATAAGCCCAGTAAAACGGAGAGGTGCGATTCGAGCATGCCCTCCCTCACAAATGCAATGCCACCGCCCATCCTCGCGGAGATGCAGGCGATGAAAGAGCAGATGGAGGTCATGATGAACGCCCTCAAGGGACGCGTCTCCAGCGACCTTGACGATTTAGTGAATAGGACGGACTCGCCGTTCACCGCATCAGTCAACTCCTGTCCCCTGCCACCGAAGTTCCGGATGCCACAGGTCGAGAGCTATGACGGGGTCAAGGACCCGTTAGATCATCTGGAAACCTTCAAAACCATGATGCACCTCCAGGGAGTCCCGGACGAGGTCATGTGTAGGGCCTTCCCTACAACACTGAGGGGCGCGGCGAGAGTCTGGTTTAGCAGGTTGACGCCAAACTCGATTAGTACTTTCAAGGAGCTGAGTGCACTTTTCACCTCGCACTTCATCGGGGGGCACAGGTACAAGAGGTCGACAGCATGCCTAATGAGCATCAGGCAGCGGGAGGACGAGACGCTGCGGTTATACATAACCCGCTTCAACAAGGAAGCCCTCTCCATTGATGAGGCCGACGACAAGATTCTGGTGGCAGCCTTCACGAATGGCCTGCGGAAGGGAAAATTCCTATTCTCCCTGTACAAAAATGACCCGAAGACCATGTCTGAGGTCCTATACAGGGCCACGAAATACATGAATGCGGAGGACGCACTGTCGGCTAGGGAAGACAAACCCAGGAAGAGGGAGAGACCGGAGGATGCCGGGCAGGACCACGGAAAGAAGAAACCAAGAACGGGAGATAGACGCGAGGATAAGCGTTCTAAACCCCCAGGAGGGAGATTCACGAGATTCACCCCTCTGAACGCTCCGCTAGACCAGGTGCTGATGCAGATCAAAGACGAGGGATCTCTGACGTTCCCGGGAAAGCTAAAGAGCGATCCAGCCAAGCGGTCCAGGAACAAGTATTGCCGTTTCCACCGAGATCACGGTCACGACATTGCGGATTGCTACGATCTGAAATAGCAGATAGAGGCCCTCATCAGAGATGGAAAACTGCAGAAATTCGTCAGTAGAGAAAGGACGGATGTCCAAGCAAGGGAGCAGGCCCCCCGGCGGGAGAATGACCGTCAGAAACCCCCCGTTGGGGAAATAAGGATGATTATAGGGGGCACGGCAGCGACGGGATCGTCCAAGAAGGCCCGGAAGACCTACCTTAGGATGGTCCAACATGTGCAGACCACGGGTTCTGTACCCAAGATGGCGCGGAGAGAAGATCCGATCATTGGGTTCTCGGAGAATAACGCTAGGCGACTCTACCATCCGCACGACGACGCCCTTGTCGTCAGTCTTAGGGTAGGAGATTACAACGTACACCGGATGCTGGTCGACAACGGCAGCTCAGCGGACATCCTGTACTACCCAGCGTTCCAGCAGATGGGAATAAATAGAGCATGGCTAACACCGACGAATGCCCCTTTGGTCGGCTTTGGGGGAACAAGGATACTCCCATTAGGAGCAATCACGCTCTCAGTGACAGTCGGTGACTATCCGCAGCAGATCACTCAAGACGTGACCTTCTTAGTGGTCGACTGCTCATCCGCGTACAACGGTATCATAGGGCGACCGACGCTGAACTCTTGGAAAGCAACGACCTCAACATACCACCTGATGATCAAGTTCCCCACAGAGTACGGAATTGGAGAGTTGCGGGGAGATCAGGTGGCCGCCCGGGAATGCTATGTCGCCATGCTGGAAATGGAGGATCACCAGCAGACCTTATGCATTGGCGAACAGCGGACCGTCGCAGAGCCGGTAGAAGAGTTGGAAGAAGTCACTCTCGATGAATCGAGACCCGGGCGGACGACAAGAATGGGCACCATGGCCAGCCAGACGGTAAGGCAAGACCTGGCAAACTTCCTGAAGAATAATCAGGACATATTCGCGTGGAGCCACGAAGATATGCCAGGAATCGATCCGTCAGTAATAGTACATAGGCTGCATGTCAACCCGGACTCCCCCCTGGTCCGGCAGAAGAAGCGGGTGTTCGCGCAGGAACGGGACAAAGCGGTTGCGGAAGAAGTTAGAAAGCTGCTGGAAGCGGGGTTCATCCGAGAAGTCTACTACCCCGACTGGCTAGCAAATGTGGTCATGGTAAAAAAGAGTAGCGGAAAGTGGAGAATGTGCGTTGACTTCACAGACCTGAACCGGGCGTGCCCGAAAGACAGCTATCCACTCCCGAGGATAGACACTCTGGTGGACTCGACGGCCAGACACGAGCTCTTGAGTTTCATGGACGCCTTCTCAGGCTACAACCAGATTAAAATGGGGGAGGAGGATCAGGAGAAAACCTCTTTCGTGACCAGTCAAGGACTTTTCTGCTACAAGGTAATGCCGTTCGGACTCAAGAACGCGGGGGCTACGTATCAGAGACTGATGAACAAGATGTTCGCGCACCAGCTCGGCAGGAACGTACAAGTCTATGTCGACGACATGTTGGTAAAGAGCGTGCGCGAGGACAACCATCTCAGCGACCTTCAGGAGACATTCGACACCCTTCGGTCGTACAACATGAAGCTGAACCCAGGTAAATGTGTGTTCGGAGTTACGGCCGGGAAATTCTTGGGATTCATGGTTTCCCAAAGGGGCATAGAGGTCAACCCAGAGAAAGTGCGAGCCATAATGGAGTTAGAACCCCCGAAGACAGTAAAGGCGGTTCAGAGCTTGAACGGGAAGGTTGCGGCCCTGAACAGATTCGTCTCTAAAGCGACGGATAGGTGCTTGCCCTTCTTCCGAGTACTGAAGAAATCGTTCGAATGGACGGATGAATGCCAAAGAGCATTCGAAGATTTGAAGAGGTACCTGTCGTCACCGCCACTTCTCAGTCCATCCGTACTCGGGGAGGAGCTGTACCTCTACATTGCAGTCTCACAGGCCGCAGTCAGCGCAGCCCTGGTGCGGGAAGACGGACCCTCCCAAAGACCCGTCTATTTTGTGAGCAGGGCGTTCCGAGGAGCGGAAGAAAGGTACCCACGGATGGAGAAATTGGCCCTTGCCCTAATGACCGCAGCACGGAAACTCAAACCGTATTTCTAGGCCCACGTAATCGTGGTCCTGACGGACCAGCCTCTGAGGAGAGCAATGAGCAACCCCGAGGCGGCAGGAAGGATGGCCTTGTGGGCAATTGAGCTGAGCGAATTCGACGTGCGCTACCGTCCGCGGACTTCGATAAAGGGGCAAGCGGTGGCAGATTTCATAGCCGAGTACACCCAGCCGGAAGACGAGGGGGCAGAAGGGCCGAAGCTGTGGATCATCCACACTGATGGATCATCAAATCAGCACTCAGGGGGAGCCGGCGTAGTCATGCGAACACCAGAAGGAGACAAGATCGAGTGCATGATAAGACTAGACTTCCCTACAACCAACAACGAAGCGGAGTATGAAGCCTTGATAGCTGGATTAGATCTCGCAAGGGCCGCGGGCGCCGGTAACATGGCCATACATTGTGACTCCCAGGTGATAACCAGTCAGATCAATGGCGATTTCGAGTGTAGAAACGAACGGATGAAGAAGTACCTGCAGGAGGTGAAGGGTCGAATCGCAGGCCTCGAGGTCAAATTCATTCAGATTCCAAGGGAGGAAAACGAGTGCGCCGACCGTTTGGCCAAAGCAGCCTCCGCGGAGTTCATGAATGCGCCTAAACAGGTATTATCCTTCGTTCAAACTCACCCACTCATTGATGATGGAAAAAAGATACAGGCGATAGATGTTGGAGAGGACTGGACCACGCCCTTAAAAGGATACCTACAGTTGGGCTCTCTGCCAGACGGAAAGGATGCTGCAAGGAGGCTGAAGGTCCGGGCCACACGATTCGTGCTGATCAACGACACTTTGTACAAGAGAGGTTTCTCTCAGCCTTACCTAAGGTGTCTAAGCCAGGGCGAAGCAGAATATGTGATGAGGGAAGTCCATGAGGGGATTTGCGGGAATCACTCTGGAGCACGGTCTCTAGTGCACAAACTTATCCGAGCCGGGTACTACTGGCCCACAATGCTCACGGACGCCCAATCGTATGTGAAGGCCTGTGACAAGTGCCAGAGGTTCAGTAACCTGATCAAACGACCATCAGAAGAACTCTCACCCATCACGGCCCTATGGCCGTTCGCGCAATGGGGATTAGACATCATGGACCCTTTCCCAACGGCTCTAAGGCAGCTAAAGTTCCTCGTAGTCGGCATCGACTACTTCACGAAGTGGGTCGAAGCAGAACCCCTCGCCATTATTACCGAGAAGAACATTCGTGCTTTCGGATGGAAAAGCATCATATGCAGGTTCGGGATCCCGAGGGTGCTTATCTCCGACAATGGAAAACAGTTCGATAACAGCGCTTTCAAGAATTTCTGCTCAGAGCTAGGCATTCGGAATCATTACTCCTCACCAGCACACCCGCAAGCAAACGGACAGGTAGAAGTCACAAACAGGACATTACTAAAGATCATCAAGACCAGGCTCGAGGGGGCAAAGGGTATTTGGCCAGACGAGCTGCCAAGCGTCTTGTGGGCATATCGGACGACCGCAAGGACACCAACTGGGGAGACCCCGTTCCGACTTGCATACGGAGCCGATGCAGTCATACCAGCAGAAATCGGCCTCACCAGCTACCGCGTGCAGAACTACACGGAGGACAAGAACGAGGAAGCTATGCGCCTTTAGCTAGACTTGGTGGACGAGGTCCGGGCTGTGGCTGAACAAAGATTGGCGCGATACCAGAACCTCATGTCAAAGAACTACGACTCAAAGGTGAGGCACAGAGATTTCCAGATCGGCGACCTGGTACTCCGAAAGGTCATGGGCGCTACTAAGGACCCTACTCAGGGAAAGCTCGGACCAAATTGGGAAGGACCGTATAGAATCACATCATGGCATAGGAAGGGCACGTACCACCTTGAGACCATGGACGGAAGAAAACTCCAGCATCCATGGAACACGGAGCACCTTCGGAGATACTACCAGTAGAAGTCAAGTTTTAATCCCCCAATGTATATTTACTAGATTTCGATTATTTTGTAGCAGTCGGTCAACTACTTTCGAACCTTTTGTTTTTTGGAACCTTTGTTAGCCCGAGAAGGGGCAGGTACTTTCTTCTACAAGATCGAATTAAATGAAGGAACGTTCAGGACCTTGCTGTGTAAATCTTACTACTAAACGACTGCTATCAAAAGTCCTAAAGAGAGGACGGACCCCACCATGGGTCAGAAAATTTACAAGTCCCAAAGAGGACGGACCCCACCATGGGTCAAAAAATTTACAAGTCCCAAAGAGGACGGACCCCACCATGGGTCAAAAAATTTACAAGACCTAAAGAGAGGACAGACCCCACCTTGGGTCAAAAAATTTACAAGTCCTAAAGAGGACGGACCCCACCATGGGTCAAAAAATTTACAAGTCCCAAAGAGGACGGACCCCACCATGGGTCAAAAAATTTACAAGTCCTAAAGAGGACGGACCCCACCATGGGTTAGTTATTTACGAGTCTTAAAGAGAGGACGGACCCCACCATGGGTCAAAAAATTTACAGGTCCCAAAGAGGACGGACCCCACCATGGGTTAGTAATTTACAAGTCCTAAAAAGAGGACGGACCCCACCATGGGTTAGTAACTTATAAGTCCTAAAAGAGGACGGACCCGCCACGGGTTAATAACTTGCAAGTCCTAGAAGAGGACGGACACAACCATGGTTTGGAAATTCATACAGATCCACTAAGTAGACGGACACCAACATGGACTAGAGATGTATACGAGTTCAAAAAATGAACGGACCCAACTGGGTCGCAAAATCATAAAGGTCCACGACGTGAACGGATCGAATTAAGCAGGTATTTAATATCAAGACGGAGCATACATCAACATTATCAATACGATATTAAAAGAAGCATTTAAATAAATCAGTTTAAATGTCAAGTACAAATGATGTAAAAAAAGCCCTACACAATACGGGCAAAAATCCAATGAGGTTTCCGATATAATTAATACAAAACAGAGAACGGCTACACGCTGGGGGCGACGGGGTCTTTGGGCTCTGGGGTCTTCGCTTCTTCAGCTTGAGGCTTAGGGGCGACGGATACAGGCTTCTCCTCAGCAAAAAGGTCGGCAGTGTCATCAGAGGCGTCTGGTTGGACGGACATACCCTCCGCGACGTTGATATCGACGGCTAAAAAGTCGAACTTGGGGTATAGAGCCTTGGCCTGACGGAGGGCATCCTCAAAGCCATCAGTATACGAAGACCCAAGCTCCGTCAAGAGGGCGTCCGAGTCGCGGTACTCTTGGACGGCCTTCTCCTTGGCCAGACGAAGCTCGTCCTCCTTATCTTCCAGGACGGCTTTGAGTTCCTCCACCGTCCTCCGAAGCTCGTCCCTTACCTCCTCCGCCAGCTTGAGCTTTTTCTCCGTCACAACCTTCCAGTTTTTGAGCTCGAGCAGCTCTTCCTCCATCACCCTGGCCTGGTCACGGACCCTCTCCAACGCCGTCTCATTACGAAGAGCCCGGTCCATCAGACCCTTCGTCATGAGCATAGCCTGACGATCAAATTGGACTTGGTAAAAAAAAAAAAAAGAAAGATGACAACAAAAGAAAAAAGATGTGACGGACTTACGCTGACGGGTGCGTTCCTCGTATTTTATCGCGGCGGCTGTAGGCTCAGGTCTGTCGCAATACCAGTGGACGGTATTTAGATTGACAAGCTTCGCCCAAGTCCGTTCTTCTGGTTTCGTCTTTGAAAAAATTTTCTCCAAAAAGCTGAACTCCTCTAAGTCAACTTGTGGACGCCGTCGCACTGAAAAAACGGAGAGAAATTTAGGACGGCTATTAAAAAGTTAAAGCAAAATTACCTACGTAACGCGACGGGCTGAACTGTACTGGACGGGTCCATGATGCCCCATGTCCTGTCGACGGGCAAAAAATCCGTCTCCCCCGGGTGGCACATCCAACCGTCACCTTCCAGGAAGAAGTAGCGGCTCTTCCAATCTCGGTTGGAGTCCGGAGTCTCGTAAATGACCTTCAGGACGGACTTCCTAGGAACAAAACTGTACATGCCCCTCGACTTGTCTATCTCGTCCGGACGGTAGCAATGGAGGAACTCCCGTGCGGTCAACGACCTCGTGCCTTTGGACATGGCTCCGTACAAAACCTCCATTGCAATAAAAATCCTCCAGGCGTTGGGGGAAACCTGGCTGACGGATATACCTAAGAAGTGGAGGAGTTCTCGTTTTACCCTGTTCAAGGGGAATCTAAGTCCGGCCTTCAGCGCTTGTTCGTACACCCCCAAGTCATCCACTCCGTCGTAATAACACTTCTCGGATTTGTAGGGTAGACGGATGGGGATGTGATCAGGTATTTGGTAGATCGCCCTAATGGTCTTGAAGTGGACTTCCTTAATTGTTGACACAAATTTGTGCACCGTCCACTCAGGCAGCATGACGAACTCCCTAAGTCCGTCATCCCCGACTACAGTTCTATGTTCTCCACCGTCGTCAGAACCTTCCCCTGGTTCGGCCAACTCCATATCCTCATTTGTTGAGGACGGTGAAGTGGCAGACGGAGTCCTCTCGATCAATTCGTCCGGATCTTTGTAACCAGACGGATACAGTTCCTCGTAACCCGCTCCGTCGCGGACGAAGGACTGGTTACTCGACGCACTAGACATTTCCTACAACGGATTGACAAAGCCTAAGACGGACTGTCTAAAATAAAAAAGGGAAGAGACGGATGCAAGAAGTCTAATGTTTCTATCATGACAAATATGAAAACTGAAGGAACATCAAGGGGAACGGATAGGATCACTTACCGAATAAAGGAGCGAACGGGTTGATCTCGTTGCTGGAAGATGTGAACGGGTAAGCTCCGACAAGTGACGAACTCGCTCTGGCAGTGAATTTTCTATGCAAAGTAGAAAAATGAAGGAGAAATGATGGTTTTTATAGGAGGAGTGCACGGAAGACGAAGCGGCACTTCGATCCAAGATACGGACCAATCTACGAGTGACACGTGTCTTCGTCTTAAATGCTTTTGCAGTTTGTCAGACCCCCACAGTCATGACGGTTCCCTTATCCGTCGTCCCCTTTCCGAAGGTCCTCATCACCAACATCCATTGAGCTCTGATCGTCACCTCTCTGACTCCGTCTTCCACCAATCTGTACTTATGGTTGCCGTCCCAGTTCTTTGTTACCGTTCGTTCATGTACATCCGTCACCTCCTTAAAGACGGACCATCTCTTTTGTTTGTTTTGACCGTCACCCCAATTGACCGTCCGCACGACGGCGACGGGTCAAATGGGGTGAAGGGGGCAGCTGAAGAGGGTAAATTGTGAGATAAGGCCTGGTAGGCCCAATGGGCCCATTGACAAGCCCAATATGCCCACATCCGCGCGCCCAAAGAAGGTAGGGCCCTTCCTTTCACATGGGCCCCCGGTTAGGACGAAGGCCCAGACTTGCCCATCACGTTCCAAGAAACTTGTTCTACAAGCATGGGAGGCTTGTCCAGCAAGCCTGAGGGACTTGCTCAGCAGGTCTGAGAGGCTTGCTCAGCAAGTCTGTGAGGCTTGCTCTGCAAGGAAAGGAGGCAGGACCTCACTACTATAAAAAGGCCCCAACACCCTCAAAAAAGGTATATGTGTAACTAATTCCTCTCTAGCATCCTAGAGTTGCAAAAAACGTTTTCTGACTTAACCTTCGGAGGGTATTCGGCCGGCTCCACACCGGAGCCCACCCTTTTGAAGGTGTTCTTGTATTTTTGTACTTTCAGGCATCGGTTGTTCGAGTGTAAGGGTCGTGCATCTCACTGATGAGAATTTCGGCATCATCAATGGATATTCAACAAAATCAGTAATTTTCAGTTGTCAAACCAACGCCTAAATGGAACAACGTTTGGTTGGTTACAACTTACAAACATGCAGTTGATAGTCTCAACTATTCATGTTAAATGACTAAGAGCCTGTTTGGGTAAGCATTTTTCATCACTCAATTTCCGTCACTCAATTTCCATCACTCATCACTCATCACTCATTTTTTCACACTCATTTGGCAACATCACTTTTATTTTCATCACTCAATTTTTTCACACTATTCATGGGTCCCACACCTGTCAGCCGGTACAGTGTTTTTTTTTTGTTTTTTTTTTTTTTTCCAGTACCCAACTCACCGAAGCTAATATTAAAAAAAAAAAAAAAAAAAAATGAACGGCCAACCCAGGAAAAGAAAAGAAAAGAAAAAAAAAACACAAACAGCCAACGCCAACCCAGGAAAAGAAAAAGAAAAAAAAAAAAAAAACCCAACAGCCAACGCCAATCTAGAAAAAAAAAAAAAAAAAAACGGAACGGCCAACCCAAGAAAAGAAAAGAAAAGAAAAAAACACAAACAGCCAACGCCAACCCAAGAAAAGAAAAGAAAAGAAAAGAAAAGAAAAAAAAAAAACACAAACAGCCAACGCCAACCCAGGAAAAGAAAAAAAAAAAAAAAAAAAAAACTGAACGGCCAACCCAGGAAAAGAAAAGAAAAGAAAAAAAAAAAAAAAAAAACACAAACAGCCAACGCCAACCCAAGAAAAGAAAAAGAAAAAAAAAGGTCAAAAGGTGGTCAAAAGTTGCGGCTGTGGGTCCCTCCATGTGTATTTATTTACGAAAATGTCATTGAGTTATGAGTTATGGAAACTGAAAACAGCCAGGAGATATTATTCTTTCAATGGAATGGATGATGTTAATGCCAAGCATACTTTTCTTAATTCCCTTCCAGAACCGTAACTCATAACTCAAAAATCAGAGAATTGAGTGATGGAAATAGAGTTATCGTTTGGCCAAACAACCTTTTTGCTATGGGTCCCACCATTTTTGAATTATGAGTTATGGAAACAGAGAATTGAGTTATCAAAAAACTCAATCCAAATAGGCTCTAATTGTTTTATGAATAAAGTTTTCGATCAGATCCAGTTGAAATAAGAATTTTAATTTTATTATATGGCATTTCAAATTACCATCCACCTTATTTTATTCAAATGACTTAATGAGTCATTTATGCAAATTATGTGACTTTAATAAAGGTTATCTTAATAAAAATATGTTAGGTCTAACATATTAAGTGTTGGCAATCAATGACAAATTTTATTTATTTATTTATTTTTTGAAGAAAACTGAGGATTTTTTTTTTCAAGGAACCAAAACTAAGTCGGCTTGAATTATAATATAAAGGAGTACTGGTGGAACATTTTTTATCCAAACCAAAAAACTTGTGACATGTAAAGCATGTCTAGTAAGGTTATGAGTTACAGAATTACCTTTATGCCTAACATGAGAAAAAAAAAAAAAAAAAAATATATATATATATATATATATATATATATTGCCAAATGTCTCTATATGACACTTAGCATCTTGAAGTAGGTGACCAAAAGAGGACATAGAATTAGCTTCGTCCTGTAGGATTGGAGTTGATGACTATCTCCAAATCACCCTCAGTGAACTAAAGCTACAACAAACTCTAACCAAAAGCTATAGCGTTTTATGAAAAAAAAGAGCATAAACAAATCGTGTTACACTGAGTAGGATTTGGTAGAGCTGTTATCTAAGGCTAACAAGCAAAAACTGCTGTCTGGACGATTCTTATCAAATTGCTTAATTATAAAAGAAAACATAACAAGCACATAGTAAGACGGGAAAGATTTTATGCACCCGTTTGTTTTGTCACATTAGTTTGGTTTACTGTGGTATTGGCATTAGTACAAATCATCTTCAAAATCCTCTAGTGGATGAGTTTGCATTCCAATTATCATGGAGCTCTAGTTCAGTCATTTATGGCCCCTAGGCTACAAAATGTGTTAAATTCACAGTTTCTTTTGAAAAAACTTAAGGGTGCCAGCTTAACAATCATTAAAAGGTATTGCAGGACCTGGCCCAAATGTGTGGCTACACCAAACCGTAAGAAAACTTTCATGGTCTTCTTAGAGACCCGTCTCAGTATTGCTGAGGCTACAAATTGTAAGTGGGTTTGTAAGGAATCAGTTTCCAAGAGTCATTTGGCATAATATTATTCTCAAACAAGTTTATCAACCAACTTTTCTAAGTTTCATTTAATTTAAAATTGTACTCTTTTTCTCAAATAAATAAATTAAATTGTACTAAAAAAAAATTCTACTATAAAAAATAGTAATAATAGTTTACTCTTTATAAGGCTTGATTTCTTAAATTTTAAGAAATTTAAAATTTTATTTTACCAAAATTCATTTTACGAAAAGTTTCAAATTATATTTAAAAAGTTAGTATCTATTTTTATTATATATATGTGGGGTCAAAGGATCTGGGGACCCCGGCCCATTTCATATCGGGCCCATGGTCCATGCCGAGGAGGAAGAAACGTCCGAGGACGAACAAAGAGAATTCAGACTGCCAGGATATACTGTCGAGGACTACCTTGTCCTTGGTAGAGCAAAATCACGTAAGGGGAAAGAGCCACGTCACTAGAGGCAGTCTCCTCAAGCATCCCAAAGGAAATCCTGAGCGCAGTGGGCCAGCCATAAAAGCATGGTAGAGAAGCAATTCCAGGAGAGACTGTCACCTCCGCATTAAATACCCACACCTAACATCCTGACCCCATTTATGTGGACGTGACCCCTAAACAGTACGCTCTGTGTCACAACAGCTCACAAAGCGTTAGAAGGAGTGGCTAATGGGACGTGCACTCAAGTATGGGCATGGATGACTAACAAGTGTAAGACGAGGATGGACCAAAAAAGAGATATATAATGAAAGAGATCTTTCACAAATAAGGGAGGATTCCTCCATGCTGCTCCTCAGGAGTCAGACCAGATGGGAATTCATATCCTCGGACAAGGAGTCCTTTCTCCCGAGCCATTAGGCCGTTTGGCTCTGTGCTTTTAGCTCCTACCTAACCACCCCCGACTTCAGCACAAGCCGTTGGCCCATTAGAGCCTAACTTTTTGACCCACTCTCTACAAATTCATTGTAATGGGTCCGCTGGGCCTAGATCCCATCCGTCGCTAGGCCTAGTCAAAAAACCGAGACCTTAAAATTGGCTACGTCTGTGGGAATGTTGCTTGTGCGATGATGAGTGCAACGGTTTGTTAAGGCAGGATCAAACCCCCTAGGGGAGGTTATGGTGGCCAGTCTACTATACCATAAGGGGAGAATTGCTAGGTGGTTCACAGCTTAACGGGCCTCTGACATCATGTGCGTGGCCCTTGCCCCCACTAGGGTTCAAACCCCCACGAATCTAGTGGCCGGCCCTGCTGGGCCCTGATTGAGGGAAATGGCAGCCGCGCGAAGCAATTCAAGAGGGCTCCGCGGTGGGACTAGTTCTAGAAGGTAGGTATGGATATCTTCTGACCCACTGGAGCGGTTGAATGGGGCCTTAGTAACAACGGGTCTTCGGAAGACGAAACCAAGGTCTTGCATGTTCCTCAGACTCGAACCTATGGGAAAAATGACAACTCTTGACAAGTATCTAAGTGTTAGACAGAACCAAGATCTTGCATGTTCCTCGGACTCAAACCTATGAGAAAACTGACAACTCTTGACACGTATCTAAGTGTTAGATAGAACCAAGGTCTTGCATGGTCCTCGGACTCAAACCTATGAGAAAACTAATAACTTTTGACAACTATCTGAGTGTTAGACAGAACTAAGGTCTTGCATGGTCCTCAGACTCAAACCTATGGAAAAACTAATAACTTTTGACAACTATCTGAGTGTTAGACAGAACTAGGGTCTTGCGTGGTCCTCGGATTTAAACCCATGGGAGAATCTACACCAGGGGCTTAACACTTTTTCTTTGCTACCCATAGAGTCTTAGGTATGTTAGGTCCCTTGGACTTTTTGCTAAGCATTAAGTAAAGCCTTGGCTAGGCCTGGGTCCTCGGACCAGACACTTGGGAGAAATAGATGCTCTGGCATCCCTATAAGTGTCAAACAGAACCATGACGCACCATGGCCTCCTCGAATCATTTGTTTTAAAACTAGCGTTTTCTAACAGTCGCACGATTTGAGACATGAAACGCATCATTATATACTTGGTTGTTCCTACATAGTTAAACTATTTAAAACTGGCAGCTGGGCGCTATCACAGGTCGTGTTGAAGTCATGATGCCGATGTTATTGCCGATGATGGCAACAGTACTAGGTCCTAAGAAAGGTAGGGGCAATGCATAAAAAAAGAAAAAAAAAAGGAAAAGAAACAGTAAACAGAGAAAATTTCACCAAGTAAAAGTCGCAAATTCTTTTTATTAAATAAAATAATGGTACATTAACTACAGAACAGTCGAGGAAGGCTTGTTTTAAAGCTAATTACAGAATAGCCAAGGAGGGTTTGTTTTAAAGCTAACTACAAAACAGCCGAGGAAGGCTTGTTTTAAAGCTAACTAAAGAACAGCCGATGAAGGCTTGTTTTAAAGCTAACTACAGAACAACCGATGAGAGCTTGTTTTAAAGCTAACTACAGAACAGCTGAGGAAGACTTGTTTTAAAGCTAACTACAGAACAGCCGAGGAGGGCTTGTTTTAAAACTAACTACAGAACAGCCGAGGCAGGCTTGCTTCAAAGCTAGCTATAAAAGGAAGAAGGCTGGTGGTGATGGTGGATTCACAGTCTTGTTCCAGCAGCAATCAAGCCCGTACGCTTGGTGCAGGAAATAAGGAAGAGGAAGAGGCGGAGGCGCCTGAATTAGTTTCCACCTGCTGAGGTCGCCCTGAAGCGAACTCTTATCCAGAAGCTAATATTTGTACTCCTAAGAAGTCGTCCCCCAGAAGTCTCGCCAGCTGCCTGCAATGGCAGAGACGGCCCCTTCTAATATCTCAATTTCTTTTCTCAACTTCGCTTCACTTTCTTCCCCTTCCTCTTTATCCAACTCCAGCACAATCTTGATTAGCATTTGGGGGCTCATCAAGGACCTGGCACGATCTACGCTAGCTACAGTTCCTGGTCGAAGGAGAAGAGTTCTCTTTCTTATTCGGTTGAAGAATAGGAAGATCTTTGGCCTCTGTTTCCTTTGCCTCAGCTGCGACGCCCATAATTCAGGCAGCATTTTTGGTTCATGAAAGTGGGAAAAACTCGGAACTCTTACAGGATTCCAGGGCTCGTAGTTGTGGAAAATAGTCCTCCCGAGACACCTTATATAGAAGGCGAAATTTGAGGGAATTTACCACGCATAAAGCTTAAAGAGGGAATTCCAAGTGAAATAAATTCTGCCCAATTTCCAAGGGAACCCTCAACCGCCAAATCCGCGCCGCTTCATAAAGGCGCCATTGAATGCACACTCCGTATACCGAAGCGATCCACGTCATCCTATAAAAATATTAATGACAGTGCACCTCGTACGCCGAAACGCCAAGAGCGTGCTTTGGGCAGGCAAAGAAGCACTGGCCCCCACAGGGGAACAAGACTCAACCAGCCATGTCATAGGCTTGAAAGCATCAAAATCCTCCTCCCCGCCCGAGGAGCCGGACAGCAGGATTTTGAGGGGCTATTGTGGGGCCAAAGGATCTGGGGACCCCGGTCCATTTCATATCGGGCCTATGGTCCATGCTGAGGAGGAAAAAACGTCCGAGGACAAAGAAAGAGAATCCAGACTGCTAGGATATACTGCCGTGGACTACCTTGTCCTCGATAGAACAAAATCATGTAAGGGGAAAGAGCCACACCACCAGAGGCAGTCTCCTCGAGCATCCCAAAGGAAATCCCGAGCGCAGTGGGCCAGCCATAGAAGCATGGTAGAGAAGCAATTCCAGGAGAGGCTATTACCTCCGCATTAAATACACATACCTAACATCCTGACCCCATTTATGTGGATGTGACCCCTGAACAGTACAATTTGGGTCACAACAGCTTACAGAGTGTCAGAAGGAGTGGCTGATGGGATGTGCACTCAAGTATGAGCATGGATGACTAATAAGTGTAAGACGAGGATGGACTAAAAAAGAGATATATAACGAAAGAGATCTTTCACAAAGAGGGGGGGATTCCTCCATAGTGCTCCTCAAGAGTCAGACCAGATGGGAATTCATATCCTCGGACGAGGAGTCCTTTCTCCCGGGCCATTAGGCCGTTTGGCTCTGTGCTTTTAGCTCCTACTTGACTATCCCCGACTTTAGCACAAGCCATTTCCCCATCAGAGCCCAGCTTTTGGACCCACTCTCTATAAATTCATTGTAATGGGTCCACTGGACCTAGATCCCATCCGTTGCTGGGCCCAGTCAGAAAACCAAGACCCTACAATATATATATATATATATATATATATATATATATATATATATTACAAATTGTAAAATTAATATTTTAGATCGAGAATTTACTTTAGAAAAAACTTTTTTACAATTTAAAGTAACTCACTAATTATTAATATAGTTGCAGTTTATTATATATATATATATATATATGTATGTATGTATGTATGTATGTATGTATATCTGTGTGTGTGTCGACATCAATAAAAAAAATCATGCCACCTCAAATGTTAGTCATGTCTAGAAGAAAATTAACAAAATATGAAAGAAAGACTAAAATAGCACACTTTTTGAAATTTTAGAGACTAAAATTGATCATTTTAAACATTAAGAACTAATAACTAATATACAATACCCAAAAAGAAAAACCTAATCTATTTCAGCTGTTGGCAGATGTGGCAAAGCAGGTAGGTTGGGTCAATCGGGTTTGCAGGTCAATTTGGTCACGGGTCAAAACAGGTCATTTTTAAACAGGTCAATCGTGTTGCGTTTCAATTAGGTTACGGGTTGGATTCACCTGTATTTTTCAAACAATTTTTTTTTTTTTAATAGATTCAATCTATCAATTGTTTATGAGTTCCTCAACTGTGATTAGATTCTCACTAGTGATACTGTTACCACTTACCAATTACCACTAAACACTTGATACCCAAATTTGGTGTAACTTTTGTTCCAGCTTTCTAGAAGCTAATCTTGGTATAATTTTCGATTTGTTTAAATTAGGAAGAGAAAATGAAGGTGGCAAGTAAAGAATGACAAATTATAATGGAGTACAACCAGCTGATGTATACATCCAATTTAGTAATTTACCAACACATATAACATGCACCTGCATTGTACACTAAAATTAAAGAATTGGAATTTCCCTTGCTCCTCACCAAAGCCAAAGGACACTACGGTGTTGATGTAAACTCATCAAAAACACAATTCGTGCACTTAGGCTCTAGATCCTCCATTCATTCATTTTGATTTACAGCTGTACAATTCATTGTCTTGCACTAGTATATAGAAAAGCCACCCAGTAGTAGCTAGAAGGACCAGCTTAATCAGCTTTAAAGACCACAAAAACAGAATGGGTGTTAGAAGGGAATCCTGCTAGTAAGCCAGAGTTTGCTTCTACATTCACACACATGACAGCAAAATTGTAAACTTGTAAAAAGTATATTTAAAATTTACATTACTAATAATATCATTCTCACAAAAGAAAAAAAAAAATTCTAAAAACTACATGTCATGGATCATATTAAGTTATCAGCCTTCTTAAGTGCACATGTTCCTATTGCATTTAAAATAATTGTAAAGTTAGATTACTTAGCAAGATAAACTAAAAAAAAAAAAAGATTTAAAAATAAACATAACATATTAAGTAAAGAAGAATAAGTAAATATTTTATAAGAATTACACTTCAATCTCATTCTACTCAACGTTGGTAGCAAATTCAGCACTGCAAATATTCATACTTGCAAATTGTAGCTCAAGTTGGCTAATTTCGTTAGCATCTTCATCTACAATACAATATTTTAGTATAACTTAAGGTACCATGAAAGCCAATCAATAAAGAATTAAAATTGTATAATTATGAAAAGTTGAAAGTGTAGAGGTAGAGGCGCTAAGACTGAAAAAGTGTGAAAGTGGAAAAGAAGGGCAGAGGCGCAAAGCAAGAGACAAGAGTAGAGGAAGTTAGGAACTAACTCACTTCACGTTTGTGGCTGTGGTTGTCAAGTTTCACTCTTTGTCTTTCACGTTTGTGAATTGTGACTTTGGGCTTTGGCTTTGGACTACAACTAAGCTAGTTGATGAATGAGATTTTTTTTTTTTTTTTTTTTAATGATTGTGTTGTGTTGTCTTGTCTCATTCTCTCATGTCATGTCTGTGGAGGTAGTGGAGTTGAAGCATTATTGGTTGATGGTTGTGAAGCTCAAATAGTCAAATTTCATGTGAAGTTATTGTCTTGTCTTGTAATTTATTGACTATTGGTTTGGTTCTGGTGCTTTGTGCTTTATGCACCTAGTATTAGGATGTAGTTTAAATATTTTTTTAGCGAATTTTTTTTTGACGGGTCAGGTCATAGGTTATTCGGGTCAGGTCGGATTGACCCGCATAAAAATCAAGTCAAGTCACGAGTCAAATCGTTTTTGCTTTGGGTCAAACAAATTGGGTTCGGGTCAAGTATTTTTTGGGTCGAGTCAAAAAATTCTAACCTGTTTTGCTATGTCTAACTGTTGGGGGGACCACAATTTGACTCTCTACAACCACTCTAAAAATAGGCTTGCGTGGTGCGATGTTGAATACCATAAAAGATTTGAGTTTGTCTTTCTTATCACTAATTGATTTTGAGGCAGAATGGTATAACTCACGGTCTGACAAATGGTATCAGAGCCAATGTCATGAGTTCGAGTCATGGGAGTGTCATTGTGAGGGAGAGATTTTTGGGGGGACCACAATTTGACTCCCTACAACCAATCTAAAAACAAGCCCGTGTGGCATGATATCAAATGCCATAAAAGATTTGAGTGTGTATTCCTTATCACTAATTGGTTTTGAGGTAGAATGACATAACTCACGGTTCGACATCAGTGATTTATAAATTGCCGCTATAGGTTCAATAGTTTTGTTATGTCAACGATTTCATAGCAATGGTTATAGGTGTTGTTTGTTTACTATTGTGGTGGCTTGAAAACCGCTGCTATTGGTTTTTCCTTAAATAATAATAAAAAGAATTTAGTTATATTTCTAAACCTCTTTGCTATAGATCATTTATTATAAATAAAAAAGTCACTTTCTAAAAAAATATATATTTAGATTTTGCACTAGTGGTAAATTTATTGTAGTTATGTTTACTTTATGTTATTTTATTTTTATAATATATATATATATATATATATATATATGACTTTATTCTTTGAAAAATATATAAATATTATTTTATAAAATATTAAATACAATTTAACCATTACCCTTATGTTGTTCACTAACAAAGTCATTTTTAAAGGAATATCATATTACCTTATTGAGCAGTCCATGAATTTATTAAATAATTGTAATTAAGTTAGAAGCTTAAGTCCAGTAATCTTTGTTGAATTTGATGCATAGAGCGCTTTTACTATTACATATGGTAGCACTGATGAGAGTCTCAACCTGGAAGAGGATGGTATAGTTGTTAATTTTGAAATCGAGTAGCAAAGAGAGTCTAGAGGTTGTTCAACTTTCCCTATGTGATGCGGGATGCAGAAGTATCAAGAAGCAGAACACATTTATCTCTAAAAAACAAAAAACAAAGTATGTTTGCTTCTGAAAATAACCTCGAATCCACAAGGGTTCCTTGAATCCATGAGGAGAAAGGGTCTGGAATCCACTAGAAAATATAAAGATAAAAGTCTGAATTTTATTGATTGAATAATTGTTCAAAAAATGAGTATAGACTTAGGGGCCTATGAAAGGGCTTCGTAAAACTTGACAGACAAAAAATTTATTCTAAAATAACTCCTAATTGATACCTAACCATAACATGAACTAAATTTGACCTAAAAAGAATTAAAGGCACCTAAAAACAAGGAAATAATAACCCTAAACCTAAAATAACGTTTTTTACATAAAAATATCAAAAATTAATAAATTACAATAATTAAATAATAAATGGACAAAATTTAGCTATAATTTTGGTTGTAACCTAAAGTTACAACCTTACTCAATATCATTAACATTACTACATGTTCTTTACGCTCTTAATACACGTGTCAAATTTTGTGTCAATTGGATATTATTTACTATATAATCTATAAGATTATATTTTATGTATAATATTAAACTACAAAAATTTGCAATTTAAACAGGTTATTGATAATATAACTATTGATTTTTAATTTTTTAGAAATTTTGCAAGAATGAAAGATATAAGAAGAAAATGTAATCTAGTGGTGGATTTGAAAAAATTTACCTTTAAGAAAAAGATATTGAGTAAGGTTGTAGTCTTAAGGTACAACCAATTTTATAACTAAACTTTGGTCATAGTAAATTGTGTCCTACATCGGACCCCTCCATTTGAAACAAACTCGTCCTTGAGTTCATCTTTGAAATTTGAAATCTTACATGCCAAAAGAACAAATACTTTAAATACTTCATCTTCCTCGTCTTCTTGCCAAACTTGAAAGTCATCAATTGAGCAACTTGAACTTCTTGTCCCTTGATCTTCATGCAATTAACAAAATTCACCAAATAAGAGTCAATAATCAAATCAAATCTTTCCACCCCAATAAAATCAATAAACTTTGTTTCAATGTCTCCCACCAAAATAATAGGAGGTTGAACATTGTAATCATCTAACTTGACTTCATCGAGATCGTTGACAACTTCCTTTATAATTTCTTCTTTAATGGTTTTTACAATCTCAACCTCAAAAGTTTTCTCTATAATGGAGTCTTCATTAATCTCCTTCACAATCTTGATTTTAGGTTCTTCTTCTATAACAAGGCTTTCACTAATTTCCTCAAAAAATCTCTATATTTTCTTCTTTGACTTCTACATATTCTTCAAGAAAAGTATTTTCTTCAACATGTAATTCTTCTCTTAGTGGTGGAATATATGACTCTTTAAAATAATTCAAGTGTGAACTTCTTGACCAATAATAATTTTGTATTGTATATGACAAGATTTCTTCACAATCCAAAGGATAAATTTTGATAGCAAGCATCTTTTTTTATCCTTGGTCATGAACGAATTTTGTCTTTATCTTGTCAGATTCTATCAAATTGTACTCGTTCCCACCAACGTAAGTCATACTCACTAAGTTTATACAAAGCAAGTCCAACTTTTCTCTCATAATAAATATTCTCAAAGTCAAATAAATCCTCTAGATCAAGTAACCAATCAAGAAAATCTTCTTTATAAAAATAACCATTAAAACTTGCAATTTTTCTACAAGGTCTATATGAAATTTGCTTACCAATAGGTTGCCCATGAGTTATGTCTCCATGACAGTTATCCCTATTGTTTCCATGCTCCAACAACGATATCCTAGTAAAGATATTTGTGAGTGCTAGCTGTACATCACGTAAAAGTTATTAAGAAAAAATAAATATTACTATAAATTGATAGGCCAAGAATGTATTGACCTCTTGTGATATATTAATTGATTAATTAGCCAAGTTTATTAATTAATCAAATTAACATGTAAAGTGCGTGGTAGCACAAACAAATCACCAATTAACTAAAGTATGTAGCGGAAAATAAATTGACACGGTGATTTGTATACGAATTGGGAAAACCTACACGGTAAAAACCCCACTAGGTGATTTTAAGGTCATCACTCCCGAGAATCCACTATTATCAAAATAAGCAATTACAAGTAAAGGAATCCCAGTACCTTATACCAACCTATAGTTGAACTCTTACCCCAATACCCAATTGGACTTATTCTATTGTGACAATCTCTCATTTTCAATGCACGACTCCTAGTACATGACTAACCAATAGATGCGCAGATCCCAGTATATGACTTAATCACCAACTTAAGAAGGATGTTGGCTACAAAGTTCTTAAGTTCATCACATGATAAAGATCACGAAGTTGCTTGATCACAAAACCCTATGGGGCACAAACATTGCAGCTTCTTCAAAAGAAAGAAGAACTAGGGCAAACTAGGTCTTCGGTTACACTTTTTTTCACACTTATGGAATTGCGCTCTTGTGTAACTTTCGTCACCTTTTATGGCCCTCAAAATAATCCTTATATATGTTTAGGGTTGTAAGAAAAGAAAGCCCAAACACACATTCATGGATTGGATGAAAATCAGCTTGAAAAACTAAACTTCATAAATCTCAACAGATACCTTATCTATCGAGTAGCTGTTGAGCCTTGGGCTGAAACAGCTCTCTTAAACCTCGATAGATACTAGTTGTCGAGCTAGCTGTCGAGATTTAATGAACAACACTTCTACACTTGATTCTTGGACAGACTTGCATGGCTTTAACACTTGAACTTGAAACCTTATTTCTTGAAGCATTAAACACATCTTAGATCTACCTAATTACAAGTAAAGTGCGTTTTTTCAAAGGATCAGTTAATTACATAAAATGTTGACATATGTCCCTAACATGAATCACATATGTCCTAAGATAAATAGCAAAACCACTATTTTCGGGGCCTTAATAAAGGAATTCGCTTAAATTTTGGCAACATCATGAATTTAGATCAGAACATCGTTTCCCTTCAACCTGTCAAATTTTACGCAATTCCAACATTGCCACCCTAATAAGCACTACAGGCGTTCCCCTTTGATCTTGCGTTATGACTTCCTGCACTCCTGCTACTCCAAAAAGGCATGTACTGTCTGTTCTACATTAGTACTTTTTTTAAAAAACATTTTTAATTAATAATAGGCATATCCTTGTCATGTAAATGCTTAGAAATAAAATTGTATACTTTGTTACAAACATAGTGCTATTGTCTCAATGTATTCCTTTTTTTTTTTTTCCTCGATTAGTTCAAAGACATTTAATCAAGAAAATGTAAGTCATATGCTCGCCATTTGCCATGCCCTTTTTTTCTTTTAAGGGAGCTTGCCTTGCAGTTGGTTGGAGTAAAATTGTAGGCTTTGATACAAATAGAGCACCATAGCATGTGTGTTGTTTCTTCTTCTTTTCTTTATTTTTTATTTTTTATTTATTATTTTTTTTTCAGTGGGGATGTGTCCTTGTTGGACAAGTACATATGTTGAACAAAGTTGGATAAAGTTTGACTCCAAACTTAGTTGTAGCTTTAAGCTTCAAGCATTCAACCTACAATAAGAAGATGATTTGTGCCCCTTTAATGTGCAATGTACATTGTTGGGCTGTAGATTGATCCTAGTTAATTAATTCAACTATCCAAGTTGATTAATTAGGTCAAATTACATGCAAATCGTGGAGGCACGAATAAATTACCAAATAAACTAGAGTGCAACAGAAATTAAATTGACACAGTGATTTGTTGACTAGTGGAGAAAGCCTCTCACAAGGAAAAAACTACATCAAGTGATTTTCTTGTCATAACTCCCAAAAATCACCAATCAAAATAAAATGATTATAAGTACAAGGAATCTTACCCCAACCTGGTCTATCCCAAAGTACTAACTTACAGTTGAATCCTTACGCCAATCCTCAATTGGTCTTGACTTTGTAGACATTTCTTCCCTTTGCATAGATCCTAGTACGTGACTCACTCCTAGCATCTTACAGCTTATTTTTTGATGCAAAGTTCTTAAATACACTTGTAGAGAATGAAGCACTTGGCCATAAAACCCTAAGGCGCATAAGAACGCAATAGCTTCACAATAAATGTATATATTCTCTAATTGAGTCTCTGTGTCTTGTGTTGACTTTAAAATAAAGCTATTATATACCCTAGAAGTTTAGTGAAAAAAACCCTAGAAGTTCAAGTCATCATGGGCTGAAAAACATATCTGAGAAATCTGAATTTTTGAAGCTCGATAGATCAAGAGGTATTGAGCTTGTGTCAATACTAGTGTCGAGTTTCCTCATTAATTCTCAATAGAAGCTAGGTCTCAAGCTTGTGTCGATACTATTGTCAAGTTTCACTTTTTCAACTTTTCACTTATTTCTCGGTGTAGTGTTTATGTCTTCAATAATCCCACTTGATAAGGTCCTAAGAAATAATTTGTGATATTTTAGAAACCACTTAGAATTACTCAAGTACAAGTAAAATGCGTTTTGTCAAAAGATATGCCAACACATGAAAAATATGACCCTAACAATCTTCCCATTTGACTATCTATTACAAAACCACAAGAGTTCAACGATGTCCTAGAATACATTCTATTCATGATTTATATAGAAAATAATAAGTCTAGTTTAATACTTGAACTCTTGAAAAACTTTGCAAGATAAGAGATCAATGTTTGAATAAGACTTGCAACTTGTCTTAACACTAAATCACTAAAAAAGATCAATCAAGGTATCATGTGTGAGAAATAGACAATTATTTAATCAAGAAACATGTGTAAAATGTGAGAAAAGAAACAACACATGTAATAAGAGAGAAGAAAGAAAAATCATACATCATCATCATATATATCAATAAACTTAATATATGTAAAATAGTTACAAAACCACAAAGTACAAATAGTGAGATCACTCCTATACTATGAATCAAAATTCTCACTCAATCCCTCAAACTACCTAACTCCCCCCTTATCAACTAGGTCCACTACTCTCATAACTACTCCCATTTTTATCACGATGGACAAAGGGTAAATCACTGTTAGGTAGTCATTATCATCATAGGAAGAACCAGAAGTAGCATCATCATCATTATCTCCACTAGCTGAAGTAGTATTCGAAGACTCATGCTCTGTAAAGAGAGCAAACCTGCCAAGTCAAGACTGATGACAAGCTATACATCCAATCCTAGTATTCATCTTACTCATTATATCAAAGATGTGGTCAAGATGATCACCATGAGCAGCCTAAGTATCTTGAATCTCTTGAATGTCATTATGAACAAGTTGGAGTTGATCAAGAATGGCAGCTCAAATGGCCTCTACTCTATAAGAGGAAGAAGAAGAAGGAGCAGAAAAAGAAGAGGGATGGCGAGAGTAGGCAGCATTATTCACAGCTCGAAACTCAACCTCCTTTTGTTGAGTAGGAGTAGAATCATCTCGTGGATGCTTGGTCATAGCAACCAGTAGTAAAGAGCTCCTAACCAAAGATTCCTTACTAATAGCCCCCACAACAGCAAAGAGAGTAGAAAAAAGATTAGAAACACATGCGTGCATAATTATGCGCATGATAAAAGAAGGAAATATGAGTTTATCATGATTTGCAGTGTCACAAAACGTATCTAGAATGGATAGAATCATGTTAGAAAGAAAGTCTATGGATAGATCCTCTAGGAATGAATAAAGAAAAAGAAGCAAAAGGCTCAGTGATGGTGTTATAACGAGACCAAGGTGAAAGTTCAAATAGTGTAAAATACACTATGAACGTTTAGACCCAAAAAAAAAAAATACCAATTCAAGCTTTATGACAAACACAAAGTGTGCGGAAAATGAACACAAGCTATAAACAGAATTGATAAACAATCTAAGCCAATTAAAATCACATCCACAGCAGAAAATAAAAGGCAAAGATAAGGGAAGAGAGATGCAAACACAAGGACAACACAACGATGTGTTATCAAAGAGGAAACCGAAGCCCTCAACATAAAACCTCTTTGCTGCCCTCCAATCAATAAGTAATCCACTAGAAAATGTAGTTGGGATACATGAACAGTAATAGACCCTCCAAGCCTAATCTACCTAATGTACCTAAGCCCTCCAAGCTTCTTGCTCCAACGAGGTTGCGCCGAACCTATTTCTTTTCTAGCTTCCTGGATTTCGTTACTTCACCATAGCATCAACCAATATGAATTGATCCTTTCCTAACTGCTTCCCAAACACCAAAAAGCTCTCTCACATAAATGGAAATGGTGAGATAAGGTTTCGGTAACAAACCAACTTAAGGATTTGACAATGGAGAGGAAGAGAGTAGAGGAATTTGAAGAGTCTTTTAGGTAAAGATTGTGGATGAGTCAATCTTGTTTTTCTCTAGGGTTTCTCTCTTAAAATTCTCTCTAGAAACTCTCTCAAAATTGTGGGTATAAGGGTATATATATAGTAGTATGAGAAAGAATGTGAAAAGTAAGTTTTTCCCAAACAGGGTGTTTAGGCGACTTGACCTCGCGACTAGGTTGAGTCACGAGTTCAAGCTGCGATCAAACGACCTGTCCAGCTTGGGACTTTTGTCCTGTAGTGCAACAGCTGGCGCGACTCTTCAGCTTCTGGCATGCTTGGCATTTGTGCAACATTCTGGTGGCTTACAAGCCGCGAGCCACCTGCGAGTCCCTGTTTCTTTGCACAATCTTGAGCAATTCTTCACATTCTTTCACACACTACTCTTACATGATTCACACCTAAATATAAGGTTACTAATTGCTAAAATACAAGCAAATTTGGCACGGAATAAAGCCAACAAGATGGTTGATAAAATTCAACCTTACAATCTCCCCCTTTGGCTATTTCGTGACAAAACCCTAAAACAAACTCTAGACTTCACATGTGAGTTGGGAACAGTTGAACATAACTCACTCACACCTAACTCTAGAAATTGTGAAGCTCTTGAATCATATGAACATGAATCTCCTAAAACACAACAATACACCATGATCATTGTATGCAGAAAAGCATGAAATGCATATGAAGCAAGCATGATGTGATCAAGCAAATATGGAGTTAAGAAACAAACTATGGCTTGATCAAACAAGCAATCACTACAAGGTAGTGGCCACAATGCTCATTCACACTTGGAATGAACACTTGGACATACAAACTAATAAGCTCAATGCAAATCACTTGCATGCCCAACACTTAACCAATGCATAATACACTAGGTATATGTATCTAGGAACAATCCTACAAAGGCACAAGAGTGACAGTATTTAAAAGGAAAATGCATGACATTTAGTTAGAAGTACTAATTAAACAATGCATAAAGGCTGCATAAATGCATGGTACATACCATAAAGCCTACAAACTATGCATAAAACATAACCCTAAAAGCTTATAAAAGCAACATAGGTACAAGACATTATATACACTGAAAAAACATCATCAATATATAAAATATACCAAAGTTTCAAAACCATCCATGAGTTATAAGTTTAAACCAAACATTAACCATAACCACAGTGTATCAAACCTAATCAACAATTATCCAAAACATAAACAAAACAACATAAAGTAAAAACTTAAACAGTTGCTAAATTATGAAAGCTTCTCCCCCTCAAACAGGCACTCCCCCTTAGGTGCACTCCCCCTTAGGTGCTACCCCTAAAAATTCTCCTCCTTTTTGACCGGAATGGCCAAAGGGTCAGTGCTCCTAGTTGGTGTAGATGCTGTCAAACTTAGCTGAAAGTACATTAAGCCGATCCTGCATTGCTGTCATCCTTTCAGTATGCTGATTTTGAACCTTTCTGAGGCCATCAATCCTTTCCAAGATGATCTGGAATGCATCTGGAGGTACAGCTGATGAGGTAGAAGCCCTGCTCCTCTTAGCTCTACTTCTAGATGTGGAAGTCTGTCCTGCAGCCTCTGCTTCAGTTTCCATTGGATCACCTTCTTCTTGTTCAGCCCCTTCCTCATCTACATCACCCGGAAGATGTACTTGTATTTGTATGATGGTTTGCTTGTTAATAGCCGAGGGTGTGTGTAGGCATTAGGCTGAGGTCTTGAGGAATTGGAACACCTTTTGCTCTAAAAATCCGCATGAGAAGGTTAGGAAAAACCAGCTTTACTCGTGAAGTTGTTCTAGTCTCATCCATTATTGTATCAACTATATGAGAGCTGATATCAATGAATGTTTTCTCCTTGAGTTCCATAAGAAAAATGGCTTTGGCATTGTTAATTGTAGTTAGCTTCTTCACGAGATACAAGTTATTCATCATGATGATAGTGAGGCACCTCGTGTCAACTAGAAATGCTGTAGTATTGAGACATTTCCCTTCTCTCTGTCCACCAATGCGATTTTGGACAGTTTCTAGTGACAACATCCTATCTTTGTATTTGATAAACTCATACTCCTCTAAACCCTCAAGACCAAGTACCTCATCAATATCATGTGCATCTAGAGTGAACTCATGTCCTCTTACCCAGCAATCTAGCTCATCCTCTCTAATCTTAACATTAGAGTAAAACTCTCTTATCAGTGGCTCACACACTCCAGGTAAACCACTTAACAGCTTTTCCCAACCTCTGCCCTCAAAACAGGTGGGAATGAAAGTGTCTTTTAAGTCCACTAGGTCTACAAATCTGTCCTGAATGATAGTTCCCTTCATGAAAGAATCTTTGTATCTCTCAAAGTGTTAAATGGACCTAAACAAGTCATGGTCCATTTTCAATCTTTTGTCAGCCTTTTTTGCGGGAGTTTTCTTCTTCAGCGGTGAGGGAGCCATCTGTAATCAAGCGGAAAAGGCCACAACAAACAGTTTGCACAATAGATAAAATTATAAACATTAGTGATCATGTCATTGGCATTATGAATAGCAGAAGATCAATTTAGTGAAACAGATACCACATAACACAAACATTATCAAAGTATAATAAAGACAATATTATGAACCACACGAGCCCCACAAGAAGTGTATACCACACATAAACAGTCATAAACTTATGTCAATGAAATAGGGCTAAATGCGATTGACCATGAGCAGCCCAATCACTGAGTAGTCAATGACTCCAAACCAGATTCACCACAAATGAAAAATAGAGAGCATAAACAGTCTTAACTAAGTAAGGATATCACAAAAGACCCACATGGATTAGGTTCAAAGAAAATGGGTAAGAGATAGAAATCACAAATTGGGCAACAGATTATCTTAAGGAAACCAACACATGATAATAAATGAATTTATCAACTGAAACAAGTTCGCATAAGAATAATACCTCAACAATCCAAACAAGGACAACTCAAAAACTGAAACAAACCCATAATGAAAAAAAAAAAAAAAAAAAAAAAAAAAAAAAAAATCATCAACACAAATATTCATGAAAATGAAGCTCAAAATATGAGATATGAGGTGAGGAAATGAGAACCCATAGCTTTTTCTTGAAGATTTGGAGGCGAAAAAATGCAAAAATGGAGTCTGTAGAGAGTGACACGGAGTGTTTGGGTGAGTTTCAGTTGAGAGAGAAAGTGAATAGTCATAAAAAGTTCGAGGGAAAACTGAAAAAGGTTTTGAAAAACTGACTTTGAAACACAAAACACGCGTTTTTCGCGACTGGGGTGAGTCGCCAATAAGTCGCCAGGGCAAGCCGCCAAAACACTCAAAGTCAAAATTATAAAAAATATTTCTAAGTGTTTTTCGCGAATAGAACATCTACCTGCGAGGGAGACGCGAGCTGAGCCGCAAAAATCTTTGTGTACCCCTCGTGACTGGACCTTTCACTCGCGAACAAGTCGCCAAAACCAACCCGCGAGCTCACAGCTGTAGCATGCGACTTGGATGACCCGCGACTGAGTCGCCAAAACAGGGCAACACTATTTTTTTGAAATTTTTTCAATTTTTGTAAAAACAAAATACTTTCCAAAAACATCTAAAACACAAAAATCTTTTTGTGATTGAATCAACAAAGATTGAGCATGTGAAAACACAATTTATCAAGTACAATCACATAAATGAATATGGCATTCATTGAACAAAAACTTGTGTGTTGTGTGTGGATAACAATAATGAGATAGTCCTTAGTCTAATGTGAAGTTTCAATGATCGATTCAACCAAGGCATACACAATTAGCACTAGATCATGTGACCTATCTCAATTATAGAAGTATGCATATATGACCTCCCACATGACTTGATAACTTGGAGCTTTACATTTGGCTCCATTTTTCAGTCATAACATTAGATCTTTTTGATCCTTTTGGAACAATCACATCTCATTGTGAGAATGACGTTTGATATTTCACCTTGATGGGATAGCCTTTGGCTTTTTGAAAAATCATACACTTTATTTTTTGTCGCTTTCCCTTTTTCCTAGTCGAATATTAGTATGTGCGACAGGCTTTTGCAACTCAATATCTCTTTACATTTGGAGAGCTCTTTTTAGCAAAAACAAAAAAAATAAAGAGTGGGAAGATATATAGGCACAAGTCTATGCATGTCTCAAGATCAACAAAACCATTCACTAATCATTCATGACAAGTTTGAAGATCTATTTACAATAGTCACATAGATTTCAAGATTTCTTCCACAGTGATAAGAGTGCAAAGGAACAAGCTATGCTCGTAAATGCACACAACCATTAGCACAAAGGTACAGGGCAAAACAAGTTTTGAGACAAAACTCAACAATGTCAATCAAACTTTATGATTTTCTACTTTTTATGTGGTTTTTGGATTTTTGACACATAAGAAGGAAAAGATTGATCAAAAGAAGCATTAAAAACAATTTGTATGAAAGAATGCAAAAACAAACAAACATATTTCAACCCATACAATCGATAATTAAAACAACCAAACAAAGTCACAAAGCATAGGAAGTATTGATGCATGGACATGTTGTAATGCTTATGCATGAGTACCCTTTTTCACCCACACGTCACTTGTGTTTGGGGTGATTTCCTTATAGGATTGGGTACGGGAGTTAGGGCTTTCAAACCTTCGTGTGAAGCTTTCCAGGCAGTTGGTGAATGCACCAATCATCTTCATTACGTCCATCATTCCAGGATCACCGTTTCGATCTCTTGATGGTTCACCAGCCCAATTTCTCCTGTCATTTCTAGGTCCTCGTGACCTTGGAGCAGTTGCACTATTGATTACTCTCAGCTTTTGACAATTTGGTCGAGTATGCCCTTGAAGTCTGCAATGGTGACACACATAGTTTGATCTAGGACCTCTTTGTGATCGTGGACGAGACTTGGCTCGAGATTCAGACCTACCCACAGATTGATTATGGGGCTTGTTCAACATCCGTTGATCAGCCACATTCTTTTTCCTTTCAATCATAGGTTTCTCAACAGTAGGAGCAACTTCAATCGGTTCTTTAGTCTTTACAAATTTCACTTCTTTGGTGACATTGCCCGATGAGCTGTTTTCTCCGGTATATCTTAACTTGGACTTGTCTGAGAACTGTTTTTGAGATAAAATGACATCATTTAGCTTCTTGGTGGAGACCCTCTCTATCTTGGCATTGGCTTGCACAACCTCTTGCTCAAGAAATCTCACTTTTGTGTAAGCTTCTAAAAGCTCACCATTCAGCTTCTCTATCTCACACTTAGCTTCCTTATGACACATTAGAAGACTCCTATAGTCCTCCTCGGCTTTCTTCATCTTCTTCATAGCCGCCTTGGCCACACGTGCATACTCTCCTGATTTTTCAAGAAGAGAATTATAATTCTCTTGAAGACAGGCTGCATTCTCGTCTTCTTCAACATTTGACTATTCCATAATTCACATGGATTCTTCATCACTATGTTCCCCAAGTTCTTGCACAAGCAAATTCAAGTCCTCTGAAGACTCGACATGAGCAATAGTCATGAATGCGGAGTAATTTTCTTCTTCGTCACAACTCTCATCAGAATCAGAATTTGAAGAGTCCGAGTCACTAAGTGTTATGGCATATGCCTTGCCCTTCATCCTCAAGTAATTGGGACATTCCTTTTTAAAGTGACCATGCCCATTACACTTAAAACATGTGACTTCTTGGTTAGATTAGGACTCTTTCCCATCTTTCTTCTTGAAATCCTTCTTCTCCTTTCCAGAATTCATGAATTTCCCTTTATTGCCAAATTTCTTGCTGTTCTTGAACTTCAGAAATTTTTGAAAATTCTTTGTAAGATAGGCAATGTCCTTCTTGACTACATCATCATCCGAAAAGTCATGAACATCCACCCTTTCATTTACAGTCTTGAGAGCAAGGGATTTGCTCTTTCTTTGATTGGGCAATGACAATTCGTAGGTCTGAAGAGAATCAATCAGCTCTTGGACTTTGATATCATCAAGGTCTTTGCTCTCTTCAATCACTGTCACCTTAGCATGAAAGCTTTCCGGCAATAATCGAAGGATCTTCCTTATTATTTTAGAATCCTCCGTTTTCTCCCCCAAATTGAACTTACCAACAACCACCTCATTTAGCTTGCTATAGAAAGAGTCAAAGGACTCATCCTCACTCATTTTGAGCTCCTTAAACCGAGTGGTCAACATCTGCAGCTTGGTGTCTTTCACTTTCTTCGTGCCTTTGTAGGTGGTCTCCAATATCTCCCATGCTTCTTTGGCAACGGTAATGTGAGAAATCTTGTGAAACTCATCTGGAGAAACACCACAGAAAATTGCATTTAAGGCTTTACTGTTAGCATTAGCTGCCGCAAGGGTTGCTTTATCCCAAGTGCATTTAGCAGCCTTCGGCCTTGTCCAACCTACCTCTACAGCATCCCAAATAGTAACATCAATTGAACACAAGAATGCCCTCATCCATACTTTCCAAAAAGCATAATTGTTTCCATCAAAAAATGGTGGAACATTCAAAGATTGAGATCGGTCTATCTCAATACGGGGTCAAGGATTGCAGTAAGGTGTTTAAACCTCAAAGAGTGCTCCTGCTCTGATACTAATTGAAAGTTCAAACAGTGTAAAATACACTATGAACGTTTAGACCCCCAAAAAACAAAATTACCAATTCAAGCTTTATAACAAACACAAAGTGTGCGGAAAATGAACACAAGCTATAAACAGAATTGATAAACAATCTAAGCCAATTAAAATCACATCCACAGCAAAAAATAAAAGGCAAAGATAAGGGAAGAGAGATGCAAATACAAGGACAACATAACGATGTGCTATCGAAGAGGAAACTGAAACCCTTGGCATAAAACCTCTTCGCCGCCCTCCAAGCAGTAAGTAATCCACTAGAAAATGTAGTTGGGATAAATGAACAGCAATAGACCTCCAAGCCTAATCTACCCAATGTACCTAAGCCCTCCAAGCTTCTTGCTCCAACGAGGTTGCGCCGAACCTATTTCTTTTCTAGCTTCCCGGATTCCGCTACTTCACCATAGCATTAACCAATATGAATTGGTCCTTTCCTAACTGCTTTCCAAATACCAAAAAGCTCTCTCACAGAAATGGAAATGGTGAGATAAGGTTTTGGTAACAAGCCTCTCAAGGATTTGACAATGGAGAGGAAGAGAATAGAGGAATTTGAAGAGTCTCTTAGGTAAAGATTGTGAATGAGTCAATTTTGTTTTTCTCTAGGGTTTCTCTTTCAAAATTCTCTCTAGAAGCTCTCTCAAAATCGTGGGTATAAGGGTATATATATAGTAGGGTGAGAAGGAATGTGAAAATTTAGTTTTTCCTAAACAGGATATTCTGGCGACTTGACCTCGCGACTGGGTTGAGTTGCGAGTTCAAGCCGTGATCAAACAGCCTAGCCAGCCTAGGAATTTTATCCTGTAGTGCAACAGCTGGCGTGACTCTTCAGCTTCTGGCATGCTTGGCATATGTGCAACATTCTGGCAATTTGCAAGCCGTGAGCGACCCGCGAGATCCAGCTGCGAGTCCCTATTTCTTTGCACAATCTTGAGCAATTCTTCACACTCTCTCACACACTACCCTTACATGATTCCCACATAAATACAGGATTACTAATTGCTAAAATACAAGCAAATTTGGCACGGAATAAAGCCAACAAGATGGTTGATAAAATTCAACCTTACATAAGAAGTAAGAATAAAGGTCATCACCATGTTAAAGATCTATGAATTTTTACTAAAGTCTCGGGGAACAAAACTAAGAATGTGTCCCCAAGATGTAAGACACTCATAAAAGCGTGAAGCTAGAGCATCTCTAGAGAGATCTCTAAGAATAAGAGATCGCTAGGGTAATTGGGGTTAACTACCCTAGGAACTCAGAGTACTTTGAAGATAAGTTCCGGAGTAACTATGATACCTGCACCACGGAACTACGCGGAGAACTGAGGTACAGAGGTATCGATAGCATGTATGTTAGAGTAGAAATCTTGTATAAACATGCTAGGACAACTAACTGGTCATCCAAATAAGGACTCTTATCCTCGTGATCTAAATGATTCAAGTAGCATAGTATTTGAAAAATAGATGAGATGACCTAAAATTTAGAATGAATTGCCCCTCCATAAAATTTATCATCAAATTCCTTTTGGGAATTTGAGTCACAAAAATGAACAAGGAGTAATAAAGGAAGAAGTAGAAGCACATCTAGAGATAGGATTTTTAGATGGAACAAATTTTCTAACTTTGGGTGCCATAGTAAGGAAAACTAAGGGAGGGAGTGAAACACAAACACAAATAGATGAGAAGAGAGAAAAAGAAGAACAATACATGAGAATGCATGAACATGTGACGTGTGAATTTAAAAAAATCATTTGTATACATACGCCAATCCAAATTACAAAACTCACAAGCTAATCAAGCACACAACCTATCAAAATGATGAAAACAAGTTGACATGCACTTAGAATTCAATGCATGACTATTCATTATCAACTCAACCAAAACCCAAAATTTTAAGAAAATGTGAAAACCCCCAAAAATCTAGTTCTAAATGCATGAAATGAATGAGAATCATGAAAAAGACGAGTTTTAGACCACTTACCAATGAATTAAATCTTAATATAAGCCGAAAAATGGATTGGAGGAAGAAATTTGGTGAAAAAATGAGTGTGGGATCAAGAAAGATTGAGGAGATATCAAGATGTATGAGTAAGAAATGAACTGGGTTGACCCTCACACTTACTATTTCATATCTCTTTTATCACATCCATTTTTATGTATTAAAATGTGAACATTTCTACATTAATTATGAATATGTGTATAAAATAGTAAATTTAAACTTGTGCAAAATAATATTTAGCTAAACACAATTAAATCAAAATTAAAAGGGTAAAATTGCGACCAAACTGTTATTTATTCATCATAAAAGACTCCAATTGTAATTTGAAAATCAAATGATTACATAAAGTTACTTTCCATAACATTAGCATCAGGTCACTAACGTAATCAAAGATGCCCTTTATTGTAGCGCTTCTACACATGACAGAATTAAACGTTGACACTGATAACAAACCTAGACACACACACAATTATTTCGTAGAAACAAGTACAGGAAGAGAAAAAAAGACAAGGTAGCAATTTAGTGCAGCGATTATTATGTTATGTATCGGCGTATGCTCAGCTATGAGACCCACAAGTTGTGAGAGACGTAACACCGCATATGAGCGATACAAGAGTGACATTTTATTTTCTTCTAGGATGCTGCCTTCGCAGTATGGCCTTTATGGCAGCATTTAAACTTGACACACATCTCCATGATTTCGGCACAGTCAGGGTTGGGGCATTTTTGGCTTTTTAAGACCCATCCGGCATTCGTCTTGATTGTAAATTCGCAGCAACGGAAATCAGTTTTTTCCTTTTTTTCCTCATTATACTTCTCCTTGAGAATAACTTCAAATGCAGTAGTAGTACTCGGCTGCAGGTCCTCCTTCCATCCATCAAATTTCTCTAAGACTGTCAGAACGGTTGTCCCATAACCACTAAACACCAATGTAGACCCTTTGCACAGCACAACCCATCCCTTATCATTCTTGTAGGAAAGCAGATTTTGGATTTCCTTTATCTGTGTGTCCAATTCAGTATGGAAGAAAAGGTCGTTTATTTTGTTCCAGAAAATGTCAAGGTCATCCTTCCCTTTACCATTCTGTCCCACACCAAACAACTCTATGGAAATCCTTGCACCACTGTTTATTATGACCGGATCATTTTTAATATTTTCTGCTTTCTCACGAAATTGTGTGATCCACTGATCATCAGTGCCTCCAAAAAAGAAAATGTACTTCCCATCTTTGATCTGATTGAACAAGGACAGATTTTATTTAAATCAAAATTTGCTCCAAACTAAAAGCATAAGCATGGTTTACGTATTATTAAAAAAAAGTCTCCCTCTCGATAGATAGAAAAAGAGATATTTTTTTTTCTACTTTTTAAATGATTATTTTTTTTTGTTGTTAGCTTGTTACATAAACTTTTTTTAAAGCTCGCATTTTTTTATATCATCATTAGAATTTATAATTTTTATTTCATCTTAATTATATGTTAGTTAAAACCAGTTAGAACTCACAATTTATAAAACAACTTAGCATGAGATAAATTGTGATTAAATTATGTTTGGTTTTTTTAGAAACAAATTTTATTTAAATAAATTGAATCTTTATTGCAAATCCTTTAATTTGAATTTTATTATGTATGTGTGTTGTGGGGGGGTGGGGGGAGGGGGGGGGGGGGGGGGGTTGGGTGACTCTATATATGTTACGTTGGTACACACTATTTGTTTTACTTAACCTTAATAATTAGTATAGGAAAACATATTTTAATAATAATACTGAATTCTCAAAAAGAAATTAGGAATATATTTAACCATCCCTACGATAGAATTTAGATTTTTGAAATATAACATTACGTACCCAAGTCTGTATGTCAGTGCCATGGATGAAATTAGTTATGGAGGATACAAACCAATCATCTCTAATGTGCAGTTCTCCTTCTCTCTCAACAGTGAAAGGGAAGGCATCTATCCCCCATATCTTAATCATGGGAAATGCATCTAGGCGTTTCACTATCCCTTGTGAGTTCAACACCACGATGATAGGCCTTTTCTTGAATTGCCACACCTCCTCAATGTACTTGATGCCCGATGTTGATGAAAATTGCTGAACTACGTACCACTTCATCTCACAATCACGCACCAGCGTCTCAAACTTGTTTTGCATTTCATCTACCCATTGCTTCACAATTGGAATCCACACAATTTTATACTGATCATTCCTGCTTATTTCTTCGTAAATGGGCTTGAGAATCGAAACATCCTCCTTAGAGATGTCCAGGTCCGAAAAGAACAACAGGACATCCTTTTCTTTCACCTCTTCAACCTTATCACTAACCTGTTTGTGCAGTACAAATATTAAATTAAGCTACGTTAACACCTCACGTCAAAAAGTAACATATTTTAAGTTTAACTGAAGAAAACAATAGACTTACTTGGAAATAAAACATAACAAACTGTCACTAGGGATAGTCATGGGCCGGAAATTCCATCGGTCTATACCTTGCTTGATAGTATTTGCTTTTAATATTTTTTATTTGAAGAAAAATTTAAAAAATATTTTATTAAATTTTTACGACAAACACACGCCAAGGCTAAGTTAAACATGAACTTTATCTCGACCCTAACAGATATTAGCCCAGCAATGAAGATGCACTTATTTTTTGAATTCAAATCTTATCTATTTTTGGTCAACATTTTTTTTCCCCTGTATTTAATGTTTTACATAGTGCCGTATCATTTAAATTATAATATGACCTAACATCATATACGCTTTTAGATTTGCAAAGTATATGATGAAAACCTAATATGGACTAAATAATGTTCATTTCATTTGAAAATGGCAATTAGGAATCCTGGTCCCATTTTTAGTATATATAGTATCAGTGACAAGCCAATTGTCTTTCAAGTTTCAATCTAGTAACACTTCCACCTTTTTTCTCCTTGTGGTGGCTTTATGTTAGGAAAAATTGGTACTCTTACATAACAGATTTTGTCATAGTAATATACTAATATAAAATAAAACTAACCAATATGTTAATAATTTCCTGCTGCAAATTGTTCGTTGGTTTTCTTGAATAAGTGCTGTCCTCAGGAAAAAATAGCTTCTTGAAGACCTCCACAATGTTAGGCGGGCTTTCTAGGAATCTTTTGAGCTTCAAAAAAGTCTTTCTTTCAGCTTCATTCAACAAAAATATTTGGTTAGAATTTTGCACATGTTTAAGCCATTATATAGCATGTGCATCATATCAAGCTAGCACTTGGGGAAAAATGAAGTAATAATCCAATAGCATGCTTTCTTGTGAATCAAATCGGCTTGAGTGGCGAACCTATTATTTCATTGGCAAGTTTTATCTGCTCTCTTAACGATTTGAGGATTGAAGTGATTTTATCAGCAAAGGGCGAAATTTCCTGTGACTTGTCCCTGAAATTGTAAAACCACGGTCATTTGCGTTAGGTTTCTACAATCGTTGTTATGTGATTAAATTCACTATTTCAATCAGTTAAAGTATTTGTAACAAATGATAATTTATGATAGTATTAAAGCAGACTGTGAACCCTCCTATTGCATCAAACCTTGATTATAACTAGTGATGATAAAGAATTCTACACAATTGAATTCATCATATATACTACATTTTTACCATTTGAAAATGAAAAATATGTAGTGCATTTCAAGAGCAAGGGCTTACTCGTCCTTAATGAGACTACACATCCAAGCCATGCAATCTACGACAGATATGATAGCCCAGAAAACTTCTACAGAGATACTATCTGTGGCAGTAGATAGCGTTGGTTCATCCTTAAAATCATTGTTAGCTAGTAGTTCCTCCAAGTTAAGGATGCATTCAATGACATTCAATGTTTTCTTGATCAGATTGTTAAGTTGAACAATCGCATCTTTGTATTTCTCAATGCCTGGACGGGTTAGGACAATAGGTACTCGTTTCAAGATTCCTAACGATTTGGTGAGTTGGTTTAAAGAGTGAGATTGAGTAAGGACCGCAAGGTGCCAGAATTCCCCATAGTCCAAAGCAAAAGCCGCAAGTGTCAACACAGCCTTCGCATCCCATGGATAATCTTCTAGCTTTTTTAGTATTGACATTGTTGTTTTTTGGGCAGTTTCCTCACTGGGATTCTTGCATGCCATCTGACATTACATGTTTGCCATTATGAAAAAAAAGCTCATGTACCTATATAACTAATTAAATGATCACATTCATCCAAACACTTTGTTATTTAGGCAGTACCTTAAATGGTACATATACTTTTGTACATTAACTTTATCACATATGTAATTTGTTTAAGGGAAAAAAAAGAAAAAGAAAAAGAAAAAGAAAAAAAAAAGAAGACAATTCTTTGTTATATTTCAAAAATTGTTAAAATGTGTATTACCAAGTTAACAATAAAGAGATTATAAAAATAAAATTACAATTTATGTAAATAGTGTCAAATCTAAAACATGATAAATAAATTTTTTTTTTTTTCAAAAATTGATGTATTACTTTATAATACTTGTATGGTAAATTTTGTAATACCCAAACATCGCTCTTGTAGTTATACCTCGTTGGAAAGTTCCTTGAGTATGCACAATGGTGGATTGAAGCTTGCTTCAGGACCGCTTTCCCCCATGGCCTGCAGTTCCCCCACGTTTGCCTGTTTAGTACCCTAAAGTACATCAAAAGTAACTATAAGTGAGAAAACTGAAAAGATATTATATATGGAGAGAATAATAATTAAATTAGAAATCAAATAACTTTCTGCATCTGTTTAATTATCTTATTTTTTTTACAATAAACGTGTTAAATTCTAATGCTCGTCTCTATGCCATTTCAAAAGGGAAAGGTCCAGAACTTCTGTAAAACAAATAACTTCTGGACCAGAAGGTTTATTGTTAAAGGAAGAGTTACCACTATACTGTATCCCAAACTTCGGACTATGTATTTCAATGAAGAAGAAGAAGAAAATTACAAAGAAAGGAACAAAATAAAGAAACTTATAAGAAGAATGTGTGGTAGTAAGTAGTAACATATATATACATATATATACCATAATGTTTTCAACAGCAACGATGGCAGGGTTGAGAATGTTTTTGACAACTTCAAAAAGAGGGTTAACATCAAAGTCTCGGTCAGAATGAGTATGGGTGTCACAAATTTTTTTCTTGATCTCTTCGTAGGACATGTTTAACACACTCTTATAGTCAATGGTAAAGGTTTGAAGTGCAGAAATTTTCAGCTTCTTGTTGCTGGCCATGGTATTAGGTATTACAAAACAAAGCTAGAAATGTCAGAAAGAAGGGAGAAGTTGGCTTGTCCTTGTGGTAATAGTGTGGTGCAATAGCTTGGCCTATTGCCCTTTTTATAGCCATCGTTACTATAATAAGACAAGAGAAGAGTTGATAGGATATACTTCTCTAATTACTTCGGATCACATTTGCCATCTAAGTAAGGTCCATCTAGTGATAAATTACAACTAATTGTCAGTGGTCAACAGAAAGATTCATTCTAACCATGCATCCTGAAAATATTATACGTGTGGATGAAGGGCACGGCAAATAAGTCTCAAATAAAAAGTGAATGTGTTAAGGCAACAAGATGGTTCAATAAATTTAGTTACATAACAAAATGTTACAACAATTTTATAATATTGCTAAATTAGTTTATCACCAAGCATATGGGTCCACCGCAATTTGTGATTTAGTTTTTTTTAGAGATCCATGTGTGAGTTAGTATGCTATTTTGAAAATATTATGAATTTTTGCTATGTTCATAGAATGACTCCAATATGATTACAGAGAAAGTAATTAATACTAAAAACATAAAAAATTTCACAATCTATTTTTTTATAATGGTTGATGTGATAAGTAAAAATCCTCTTCATTTCAAGTTATATATATTTCGTTTGTTTAATGATTAAAATTTTCTCTTTTGGATCTAAGTATAGACTACCACATCATTTAAAATTTTAAAACATAATAGTCATTTTCACTTTTTTTTTTTTTTTAAATAAACAGTAATACTTATTAAAACACACAGGAAAATAATAATACTTAGTGTCTTAAAGCGGATTTATAATACATTACAAAACTATAGTATAACTACAAAAGAGTCTAACTTTTGTAATTGTAAACTGGGATTATAAATAGCAGACACCAAACACACACAACCAATGTGGGATAAACATCCCTATAAAATTTAATGTAAATCATGAAATGAATTAATATCAAATACAGATGATCTTTTTTCATATGGTCAATTGCAACTGAACTAATATAATTTTTATATGAATGCACTACTGAGTACTAACGCCACTTATATTTACACTAATTATAATATTTTACTTTATTCATGATTGTAACAAAAATCATGAATTTTTTTAACCCTAAACTTAATTATTGCTACCAGAATACGGGAGCCATACGCCCCAACTCCTCGAGTCCAAATCTTCTGTCCCACACTTTCTACTCCACTATATACTCCACAAATAAAAAAAAAGTCATTTGTCCATCTAATTTATTAAATGCTAAATTTATGCCTTCTATTATTTCAATTACCTAAATATGATTGGTTACTTATTTATTTATTTATTTTAGGAAATTGAAATAATAGAAGACATAAATTTAGCATTTAATAAATTAGATGGATATGTGGCATGTTTTTATTTGTGGAATATATAGTGAAGCAGGAAGTGTGGGACAGAAGATTTAGACTCCCAACTCCTCTCCTTCTAAATTAATTAATTTTTTCAATAAATATTAAAAACAGTTCTTCCTAAAAAAATAGAAGCTAAAAAAATTTAAAGGAATCGTCACTTAGTTGATAACTTGTGGCATTCCTCTAAATAAGATTTTTTTTTTTTTTTCTACAAAACATTTTTTCTAAAGGAAGAATTATATGATTTTGTCATAAATCACTACGTGGGTGTGCGTGCCCATTTGCAAGCGTTTCCCCTTTTTCTTTTCTTTTTTATTCAATTAATTTCATAGTAATCTTTTTCTTCAAAATTTTGCTACGGATGATGGTAGATTAGAAGCGCTCATATGTTTGTGCCAAATGGTTGATAAGGATTAAAAAATTAAGAACTTATCAAATTGTCTATAGAGTACTCATATTTGTGCTTATCTTTCTTGTTTTAATAACAACTACAAGAAGAATATTTTTTATCATAAATATTGTCAAATTTTGGCCTTGCAATAAAGAAAGAAAATGCTTTATATTATTATAATTTAATGTTATAACAAGGGAGAGAGGGGTTTAAATCCTAATTCTCCTAATAAAAGAAATCGAGCAACATTACCGAATTAGAAGACTCTTAGCAAAAAAAAAGTAATTCATTTACATAAAAATATGAATAAAGGACTAGTTGATTTTGTAGGAGTTCAAATTTAATACAAAATCAATAATAAATTATTTTCAAGATTTGAAAGTGCGCCAAACATCATTTTGATAAATGATTGATTTAAAACGTATCTTTAAAATAAAAAAAATGTTTATATTTTGTTAACATGAGCTGAATACTAGTTTTATTTTTCATTGTATATTTTCCCTTAAACCTTAACATATTTTAACATATTTTTTATTCTTGACTTCTTTAAATAAATAAAAGTTGTTCATACTAAACTAATTGGGTATGTATGTTGTTCACGCTACGTCGCTCATTGGGTATGTATGTTGATATAGATTTATGTATACTATAATTCATTTTGTCTGATAGCTTAAGATGTGTGCATGTTGTATTTCCTAATACGTCTACATCCAAAAAATAATAATAATAACAAGACTGAAATGTGAAATGAGTCTAAATCTTCTGTACCACTTTTTGTGTACCACTTTATTTTCTACTAATCATTATTTACCATGTTTTCATTTTAATAACTGAAGTTTAAAATGAAAAGCAATCATACACGTGGTAAGTAATGATCGGTGAAACATAAAGTTTTTTTTGAGAAATAATTACCACATGCTGCTAACCACGCAGTTCGAACCGTTTCTCTCCTAGATCCCCAAATACTTTATACATTGGGAGGTGCTAATTCAGCTACAAGGATTTGCATTAATGTGGAACCATCAAATAAACAAATGAGTATGTGAACTTTAAAGTGAATTTATTTAAGTATTACTTGAGTCTCTTCATATGGCTAATAGTTTAGCAGGTCATTACATCATTTTTTAGAAATTTTTTGTTTTTGGATATCATTAATGCGGTTGTTGTTGTTATTTATTTATTTATTTTATGTAAGGAAGATACAGCTGGTTGCATATAGTCAGTTGGGTTTAAACTAATATAATTTTTATATGAATGCACCATTGGCACCACTTTTATTAATACTAATTATAAGACCTACGTAAATGATTGTAACAAAAATCATGATTTATTTTTTAACCCTAACCGTAATTATTGTCAATCCATTTTTTATTTTTATTTTTGTTAGTAGAATGATATTATAATACTTCATACATTATGTCGAGAATTCGAAAATTATTAATTAATATTTATTTTAGGTATATGTATTTTATATTTAAGTCTTTTTTTTTTTTTTTTGAAAACTATGTAACAACAATTAAATTTTTGGAAATATATCTAAAATTAATTTAAAGATAATAAAATATTATTTAAATAAGAATAAAAGAGTTCAAATAAACTAGACACCTATAAAAAGAGTTCAAATAAACAACACTTCATATCAAAATAGAGCAACCGAATTAAAAAGAGTTTGAATTTGGTAATGATAGGGTGTAAAACTCATGTTTTACGTCATCCAATAAATTATTGTCACATCAGCTTTTTTACTTAAAACTCAATACATCTTACCACACTTAATAAAATCTCAATAAACTATCAATTGAATTTGATTTTCAAATGGGTATTAGAATTGATTGGTTGTGGTTGTGTCTATTATTTTATTGTGAAAGTTGAACTCGAGCTTATTATCAATGGGATTACATGTTCAAACTTAGTTAATTTTCTTTTTATCAATAGGATTACTATCTATTTTTTATAATGGTTGATGTGATAAGTAAAATTCCTCTTCATTTCAAGTAGTATATATTTCATTTAATTCTTGATTGAAATTTTATTTTTTGAATCTAAGTACAAACTACAACATCATTTAAAATTTTAAAACACAATGGTCCTTTCAATTTTAGATTTATAAAATTTAATGTGAATCATGAAATAAATCTATGTCAAATGGAGATGAACTTTTTCTATGTAGTTAGTTGGGTTTAAACTAATACTATAATTTTATATGAATGCACCATTGACACCACTTTTATTAACACTAATTATAAGACGTACTTCAATGATTGTAACAAAAATCATGATTTATTTTTTAACCCTAACTGTAATTATTGTTAGTCCATTTTTTATTTATCTTTTGTTAGTAGAAAGACGTCGTAATACTTCATGTATTCGTGAGCTTTTTTTTTTTTTTTTGGTTGACATTGATGTATTTCAGGATATGCCAATTGAATTACAATGCTTTTGACATTATAAAGGCAATTCTTGCTACAACACAAAACCCACAGCTCGCACACATGCAGCTTTATTTTTTGGCAAAAATGAAATTGCCCTGTCGTCATTGATGATGTTATCATAACTACGTCAAACTTTCAAAGTGCAACCAATCCAATGTATCAAAAAAAAAAACATGCAACTAATTAAAGCTTTATTATAAAAAGATAAGACACGCTTAAACAATTTACAACTTTTCACTACTTGATTGATTAATTGTCTACAGAATGTTAAGTCCTATGTTTTGACAAGAATCATTATAAGGATAATTTGTTCCTCGCGTGCTTCACGAGTTTGTCTTCTTTAGTATGACAAGCATCGTTCATAAAATTAGGACCCAGGGAGTCTGGTGGTAGAGCCCAAAATTTTTCCAGGGGCCAAGCTATATATAAAAAACATTATTTAAGAGCTATCCAAATCTCAAACAATTGTACAATGTATAAAACTTGTGTTCTAAACTAATTCAAAAGGATTGAGGAGTTAAAGGCCTAAATTCTAAAATCTGAGAGGGCTGATAACTACATTTTTCTATAACGTATACTTTTTTTTTGTTTTTTTTTTTTTAATTTTTAATTTATGATTTGAATACTGTGTATAATAGAAAATTGAAAAAGCTAAGGGGCCATGGCTCCCGCCCGGCACCCCCCCCCCCCCCCCCCCCCCCCAAACAGCTTTGCTTATGGACGGAGATAAAGACTTTTGGGGTACTTACAAAAGTGTACTGGTTTCCTCTGAAGATTCAAGAAAAGCAATTAATTGGGTGTAAATACACGGTGTGTGTGAACTCACGTTTATGAAAACACACAATGTGTATAACAGCTACCGCCCTTTATTAGACTGAGAGACTAGGCTATTAACCTCTTTGTGTTACCCAATCCACTGACTCTCTTATCAATTACACATGCTGGGGATAAGGCAGCGGGCACGACATGATGCTAGGACCGCTTACCAACTTTATTGATGAAGAGTGAAAAAGCTGGGTTCAGACTTTAGCAACCAAAAAACAAAGGGAATTGCTAATGAATGTCCTTAATGTGGCAAAGTGTGACATATCTAGTATAGCAACTCAAATAATCACATAATTTAGTGGAAGAACTTTTTGCAACGGATAGTCTCAAGCTATACATATTAAATGAATAACTTTTTTTTTTTTTTTTTTTTTACCGGAACTAATTTTTTTTAATTATGAATAAAATTTTCCTCTTCAGGTTGAAATCATATCTTTAATTTTATTTATCTAACATTTCAAATCTCCACCTTATTTTATTGATTAATGAGCCATATAGGCAAATTATATGACTATCAAATAGGTTATATTACTAAACCAAATGTGAATATTTATTTGAGTTAACACACAATGGTCAAAATCGTCAGTAGGTCTATCGCCCAAACTCGCAGTCTTTTGTGAAAGGCAAAGAGTCAAAATCCTACAAAATGAAAGATACTTTTAGAGTGCACCGATGTGATGTCGGCCTAAGAATATTTGAAGGTTAAGTTAGAAACTCACGGTAATCTCAAGGAACTCAAAAGAAAGAGTTTTAGAATTGTGTTTTTTACATACCTTGAAATTGGGGTGTCTTGGTGTTTATATAGGAGTCTGTGGATGACCACCTTAGCTGAATTGTAAAGACTTGGGGTTATCCCTCGGCTAACTTGTAGGAATTGGAAACTGTCCCATAATTGATTTGTAGGAGATGGGAGTTAACCCTTAGCTGGCAGTTGCGTGAATATAGGAGAGTCTTAGGTGGTGCAAGCGTTGTAATGTAGGCTCAATAAACCCATCTTCACTCATTCGTCCATGAGGATGACAGATGGGTGTCAAAGTCAGGCTCGCAAGTGTTTATTTGTCTGTTTTTGTGCATGACGAGCATTTTGTTGGAGTGGTTGTGATAATTTGCATTTGTTACATTGAGTCTTCCATTTCGGAAGACGTAGCTCATTTTGAAAGATTAAATGTAAAGTTAGCTAAAAAGTTCCCCATCAGTTTGTAAAAACATTCCTTCTAATTAGTTTGGAAGAAAACTGTCCTTGAATTATTAGTTATGAAAGACATGTCGTATAATGAAAAAAGCTGCAACAGACCATAAGTCCAAAAGCAATAGCATTTTATGAAAAAAAAGAGCAAAAACTAATTTGTTACACTGAGCAGGATTTAGTGGAGCTGTCATCTAAGGCTAACAAGCAAAATGCTGGTTTGAATAATACTTATCAAATTGCTTAATTACAAAAGAAAACATAACAATGTAATTAGTCGGGAAAGTGATTATAAGTTGACTCTTTGTTTATATTATGTATTATATGCGAGTATCACATTACTTTTTGTTTAAGCTTTGTTTTAAATTTTTATTTTTTATTTTTTTAAATGAATAATATTACAATCATAAACTATTTTACAATATTTTACAAAATTTTGATGTGATCAATCTTTTATTGGTTTTTATCTAAACCCACTATTAATATTACTTTTTCATTTTCCAATAATTATTCATCACATCATTAATTTGTAAAATAGTTTGTATCTCTAGTATTATTATTTTTAAATATAAATTATTTTATTTTTTATCTCATATTATGGAAATAAATTACAAAAAAAATAGGCAATTTCATTTATGACAATACCCCACTAGTGGGTAATAATAACTAATTCCTGGTTAATTGGGTAAAGCTATTTATGACAAGGTTATTTCCCCCCAACAAAACCAAAAGACAGCCTGCGCACATGGAACTTTTAGGGCCTGTTTGTAACCGTTGTTTAAATAACAATTTTTAGTATTTAAATAATATTACATGTATTTTTACATACTTTTTCACCCATATCTATTTTCAAAAAATACAAACAACATTACTAGAACAATATTATCAAACGGATCCTTAATTTTTGGCTAATCTAAAAGGATTGAGACCACGTGCAACACTATGCAAACACCCACCTTTCTCACAAAATTTTGTACCCTTCTTAACTTTTTAACTCTTCTCAAAAAATAAAACTTTTTAACATTACCATTTAATACTTCTTTCTAACATTTTTTATTTAATGGTTGAAATTTAAAGTTATTTTTTTCAATTCTGAATCTCAACTATTGATTATCAGAAGTTCTTCACTGGATGATGTTATAATAACTACGATATACTTTCGTAGTGCAACTACATTTATTTATTATTATACAATAATGCAACTAATCCAGTTTACCCAAAACAAAACAAAAATGGAACTGATTTAAACTTACGCGACTGAACAGTGAACACTTTCACTTTTCACTACTTGATTGTTAATTCAGAAAATGCCGGAATGCCCAGAGTTTGAGAGGAAACATTTTATACCTTTATATGAAAGATTTGTTTGTTCCACGCGTGCATCACGAGTTTGTGCCTTCTTTAGTATGACCACTACAAAAAAATGGTTCTAAGGCCGCGTTTTTAAAACGCGGCCATAGGGCAAAAAAACGCGGCTACACCCCCATTTGGCCTATAGCCGCGTTTTAAACGCGACCGAAGACGTACACCTTAGGCCACATTTAAAATGCGGCCTAAGACCATAACCTTAGGCTGCGCTTAATAAGTGCGGCCATAGACCGATCAGTCCTATAGTCACACGTTTTAGGCCACTTTATAAAATACGGCTAAAAAAACGCGGCTATAGGCCAAATGGGGGTGTAGCCACGTTTTTTTGCCCTATGGCCGCATTTTAAAAACGCGGCCTTAGAACCATTTTTTTGTAGTGGACAACGCCGTTCATAAATGTTAAGACTTTTGGAATCCTCACGTACAAAAGAGTACTGATTTATTCTTATGAAGATTCAAGAAAAGCAATTATTTTTTTGATAAATGTTAGGACTTTTGGAATCCTCACGTACAAGAGAGTACTGATTTATTCTTATGAAGATTCAAGAAAAGCAAATTTTTTTTTTCATACCGTATAAAGATAAAGCCAAAGTTAGCTTACAACCTGATCCACGATATATAGGCCAACAGTGTTGGCACTTTTTTTAGCCATTACGGCTAACTGTCAAACATTAGTAAGGATAAGCTTAGGTACAAAAATCAGCTTAGCAACTAGTCCCATCTGCTGAAGGTGTGAAAGGTCTGCCATCATAGTCCTTTCCTTCCGATCTGGAATTCTCAACCTACTGAAAACTCGAACCAGCATTTTGCATTTACTTGAGTTAAAAATTTACTTATTTGGCACCATAAAAAATTACTTTATATATTTTACCTACTTATTTTATAAAATATCAAGCAGCAATGAATCTATTTTAACTTTCAATATAATAAAATAATATAAACATCATAAGAAAATAATATATTTATTATAATAAAATAATATATCCATTACAATAAATAATGATCATGAAAACCAACATGCACCATATTGTGATTTCATCACACATCAAGAGCAGTTAAGACTTTACATCTTAAGAATTGACTTACAACCACTATATGTAAGACAACACCAAGACTTTATTATATGTGCTGGGAAGTAACCCACCTCAGCATGTATTGTTTGCTTCAAAGAAAAAGACAACACCAAGACTTTTATATGTGTTGGGAAGTAACCCACCTCAGCATGTATTGTTTGCTTCAAAGAAAAAGACAACACCAAGACTTTATTATATGTGTTGGGAAGTAACCACCTCAGCATGTATTGTTTGCTTCAAAGAAAAAGCTGGAGCCAGTAAATTACTTACTTATTTCTAAAATAATTTGGTTTAATTAATCATTTTACAATTAAATTTCTTGTTCAGAATCAGACAAAATATCTCCTTTCACGGAAAATGAATAAATGCAGACTATTTAACCAATTCTACATCTTGCCCTCATTTTTATATTTTAGTTTTTGAAGTATTTATTTATAGAACATGATATATATATATATACACACGTACCAATCATAAATTATTCTATAGTTTTTATTTATTTATTATTTAATAAAAAGGAATCAAAGCCACAACCACATGCCATGTGACAGAAAAAAAAAAAAAAAAAAAAAAAAAAAAAAAAAAAAAAAAAAAAAAAAAAAAAAAACCTATTGATGAAGTGTGATTTCGTTAGTTGAAGGGGCCCAGATGTGTCCTATTCCTTGCCTGAGGGCCTGTGTAAGCGAGGATATTGCTTCTTTGAGAATGGTTACTGGTGTGGTGCCTGCCACAATGTCTCCGACGCTCAAGTTAGAACAAAGGAGTTCAATCTATCAAGACAGAGGATGACAATAATCTTTTCTTACTGAATATCTATGTTTTTTGGTGTGTTACCTCCCTGGTGGCAGTACAGGGGAGTCTTTATATGTTGCTTTGGGTCCTAGCCATTGTGATTGGCATTTACTCCTTTCTTGGGTAACACTTCTTGCCTTGTAATGGAGCTTTTATTGTGCTTTTAACGGTCGGTACAGATGGTGTTGTAATCGTCCGAGATATTATTGAAGGCATTGAATGGCTACTCTGTTCTCGTCAGTGATGCGGGTGTTTCTTAGGTTCGTCTTGGGAGTGATCTCGTCTGCCCTGCTGTGTTCGTCTTTAATTGATCTCGTCAGCCCCGTCAGTTGCCCCACAATTCTTTGGTCATCATGGAACCCCATGATGACCATAGAAGATGAAAAGTTTTTTTTTTTTTTTGGTGACCCTTGGGATCAAGTGCCACATTAAATGAGTAGTGGCGGCGCTTCGTGGGCTGTGGCCACGTGGCATGTTCCTGTTGATGGAGTTAATGTTCTCACTTGTGGGACTATTGGGTTTCCCGCTGGTTTCTAGTTCTTTTGGGCTTTTTGATTTAAAACTTCTCCATCTCCCATTTTCTTTTTTCACCCTTCTGAGATATCTTTCTTTTACTTCTTCTGAGAAACTTCCCCTTCATCCATTTCGAACTTTTCGCTGGCCGTGACTCTTCTCCGGTGAGCCGTACAGCGACGTCTCCCATTTTTTTCTCCTTGAGGTACGCTTTTCTTTCCTCTTTCTATTCTTTCTTTTATTTCAATGCAAATACAAGCCATGGTAGTGTTCTGATTTTCCCTTTTTTTTTTTTTTTTTGGGTTTATTGGGGGTTCAGTCTGTCTTTCCATGGTTAGTAGTTCTAAAGTTAGGATAGTTTGTCCTTCGATTTCCTTACTTTTTGCGTGCCTAGGGGGATCTTTGGGGGTTTTTCCCAATCTTGAGAACTTCATTTCTGAGGATAACAGTTTAGGAGTTGTAGTGGCCGATCTGTTGCCCTTGTTCCGTCAATCGATTGACTGGTTCCGCGATTTAGTGAGAAAGGCGATGTCGGAAGCCAGGTCTAGCGAACTCGAGACTGGGTTGTTGTCGAGCGGTGACCCAGTGGAGGGGGATACTGCCGTGTCTAACCCTCGCAAGGTTAGGGCTTTCTACGCCCTCAACGAGGAGTGTGGGTTGGATGCTGATACCTTAGGCAGGTTTAAGGACAGATTTCAGTTCTCGGAACAGGTCAGGGTTCGTCTGCCCAGTGAAAGAGAACGGGTCTGCCATTTCTTTCCTAGGGAGGTGTGTGGGTTAAGGTTCCCCGTTCATCCCTTCCTTATGGAGCTGCTAGACCATTTTGGCATTGCTCCTAGGCAGCTCATGTCTAACTCGTGGAGAATAGTGGTCAGCTGTATGGAAATATGGCTGGCTGCTATGGATGGGGACATGCTTAGGGTTGGGGACATGCTTAGGGTTGACGAGCTTGTCTATTTGTACCATTTAAAAGTGACCAAGGAGTACGGGTACTATGAATTGGTTCCCTGGGAGAGAAGAACTAGGATCGTCAAGGGATTACCTTCATCTTTCAGGTATTAGAAGTCCAGATTTTTCTTTGTGTTGGGGGATGATTTTGAGACTCCCTCTGGTGGGGTTTGGGGTACGCTCCTGAGGTTGCATCTTTAGGTGCGTCAATGTTCCTTTTCGTCATTTGAATTTTATTTTGTTTACTGTTGTTGTTACTGATTCTCCCGTTTTTCGTTTCGCGCAACTAAGAGACGGCCTAAGCTGAAGAGCAGGTATAGGGAGCGAGTGTAGAAGGCTATTGATTACGCACGCACAATCGAGAGTTAAGACGACCTTGTGAACCCAAGGACCCTTGCTTTTTACTGTCTTGGTCCGGAGCCCTCTGCCTTCGTCCTGCGAAATCTTAATATTGAAGGGAAAAGAGTAAGTTCTAAGCTCGTCAGTGCTAACCCTTTTTTTTTTTAACACATTTTTTTTAACAGTCTTTCCTCTTGCAGAGATGACGACTAAATTCAACAAGGACATGTATGTCAAGATAAGGGCGAAGAAGGATGAGCCATTGTCGAACATAGGGAAAAAGACGGTGCGTATCACTGGAAAGGGTTCTTCTGCTATTCCAGCTACCTCCGTTACCCCCGTCGTCTTTGGTGCGGAGACATCGAGGACAGCTTCACCCTCAACTTCGATTGAAGAGCTTCCGACTCCTGTCTCCAAAAGACCACGTTTGTCTGAAAGTGAGAAGGAAAAGGCTGACCCTCGTTCGTCCACCATTTGGAGCGATAAGAGGCTGGCAGTGGACAGGGCTCATGGGGTTGTCATGGCTGAGGATCTTAAGGTCTTCTCTGGGGTGCCCTTCAATAATATCGCAAGCCGTCACGTCCACAAGCTTGTTCAGGTAAGAAGTTTGTGTAACTTTTAGTCCCTTTTTACCTTCTCTTTTTACTAACGGCCCGAGATTTCTTCTTAGGTGCTGGGGGAGAGTCTCCATATTACCTCTGAGTATCTTACTCAAGAGGCTAAGGTGGCTTCTCTTATGTCGAAGATGGAAGCTATGGAGGCTGAAACTTCTACATTGAAGCAGAACCTAATTGATTCCATGGGCGAGGTGACCACTCTGAAGGAGAAGGTGAAAGCTTTAAGTGACGACCTTAGGGCTGAGCGTCAGTTGACCTTGGAGAAGGATGAGCAGCTTCTGGGTGCCAAGGAGAGCCTTAAGACGATTGTTGCCAGGTCTATTGAAGCTTTTTAAACTACTGATGAGTACAACATGGTTCTGTTTAGCTGGTACTTCAAGGGTTTTGAACTCCTGAGGAGGTACCTTGTCAAGCATCCTTCTGGTGTGGACTTGGGGAAGCTGGACTTTAAGGAGGTAAACCAGGAGATGGCCACTGACGAGGCCGCCCATTCTTCTGCTACAGAGACTGACGCCCCCGAGAGTGCCCCTGCCAATGAAGCCCCTGAGAGTGCTCCGGCTGGTGACGCCCATGCTAATGACGACGTCATTGCTGATGCCTGAACTTAGTCCTTATAGGGAAAACAAAGCTTTTTGTATGTGTGTCTGTTATGTCCTGTAAATGTAATTTGATAACAAGTTTCTTTTTAATCTGTCCTGAGAACAATATTTTTGGGTCCAGTGTTTACGGGCCCTTAAATGTACAAATAATAGTAATGGCCCGTTGCTTTTCGGGTTTTAATTGAAATTATGGTTGCGTATTTACTTGGCTTACTTGATTTCACTTTTTGTTGACTATTTGATATGCTTGTGCACTTTAGATGTGCTCTTCATTGGAATTTGTGATTTGTGTACTTAGGCATCTGACTCGTTCTTTTAAGGGATTTTGTCACCTTTTGTAGCTTCGTCAGAGGCAGAATCTTATTACTTAGCCTTCTGACACACCTTCTTAAAGGATTTTGTCCTTTTTTTTTTTCTTTGGGTGGCCTCGTTAGTAACTTACATCCGTCAGGGCGGAATCTTGTTACTTGGCCTTTTGACTTACCCTCTTAAGGGATTTTGTCTTTTTTCGTGGTCTCGTTAGTAACTTACATCCGTCAGGGCGGAATCTTGTTACTTGGCCTTTTGACTTGCCCTCTTAAGGGATTTTGTCTTTTTTGGTAGCCACGTTAGTAACTTACATCCATCAAGGCGGAATCTTGTTACTTGGCCCTTTGGTTTTACTGGTGGCTAAAGTTGTTTGCATGAAGACATTAGAAGAACAACTCATTTATTAATTTTAAGAAAGAACACATTCATCTAATACATTTACTGGTGTTACTTCTTCAAGTGCTCGATGTTCCATGGACGAAGGAGCTTTTGTCCGGCTAAAGTTTCCAGGTGATAACTGCTTCGTCTAGAGTAGTGGACGACTCGGTAGGGTCCTTCCCACGTGGGCCCGAGCTTTCTTTGGGTTGGGTCTTTTGTTGCTGTGGTAACTTTGCGCAGGACGAGGTCTCCTATGTTAAGCTGCCTTAGTTTCACTCTCTTATTGTAGTATTCGGCCATCTTTTGTTTGTATTTTGCCATTCTGCTAGAAGCTTTGTCTCTTACTTCGTCCAGGCAGTCTAGGTTAAGCCGTACCTTATCGTCATTTCCCTCTTTGCTAAATGCTGCTCATCTAGTTTTGGTCACTCCTACTTCGACAGGGATCACTATTTCAGTTCCGTAGGTGAGTCTGAAGGGGGTTTCTCCTGTTGGGGTCCTGGCTGTGGTCCTGTATGCCCAAAGGACGTTGGGCAACTCTTCTGGCCAAGCGCCCTTCGCATCATCCAGCTTGGTCTTGATAATCTTGAGTAGTGTTCGATTCATCACTTCCGCCTGTCCGTTTGCCTGAGGATGCCCTAGTGACGAGAATTGGTTCTTGATGCCCAGCTGTTGAATACACGAGCTGGTCCATCCTTGGTAGGAGGAAACTGTCCTTCGGGCATGCTTTGTTCAGGTCTGTGAAGTCCATGCACATTCTCCACTTCCCATTCGCTTTCTTTACTAGGACAACATTCACAAGCCATTCTGGGTAGTGCACTTCTCGGATGAAGCCTACCGTCAGCAGCTTGGTGACTTCATCCGTGACTGCTTAGTCCCATTCTGGGGCGAAGACTCTTCATCTATGCTAGACGGGCTTTCTGTTTGGGTTCGTGTTCAATTTGTGCTGAATGATTTCTGGAGCTATGCCCGGCATGTCTTCGTGGCTCCAAGCAAAGACATCTAGGTTTTCTTTGAGAAATTGGATAAGCTTTGCTCTCATCTCCGGGCTTAATGTGGTCCTTATCCTCGTCGTCTTAGTTGCCTGTCCCTCAGCCAGTTCCACTTCTTCTAGAGCCTCCACTTTATCTTCGTCCTTCTCTTCAATCATCCATGTGTGGTTTTCTTTTGCGGCCAATACAGCTTGATAACACTCTCTAGCTAAGACTTGATCTCCCTTTACTTCGCCGACCCCGTTATCTGTTGGGAATTTTACCTTCAGGCAATAGGTGGACGGGGCTGCTCTCCACTTGTAGAGCGTGAGCCTCCCAATGATTACATTGTAAGATGAAAGGCAATCTACAACCAAGAAGTCCAATTGACGGGTCAATTGTATCGGGTAGGTCCCCACCGTCATTGTCAACGTCACTATGCCCTTGGGATATACCCTGTCTCCACTGAAACTGACGAGGGGGGAATCAAATGGACATAGTTTCCTAGGATCTAGTTTTAGTTTCTGGAACGCAGGGAGGTAGATGATGTCTGCGGAGCTACTGTTGTCCACCAGGATCCTTTTGGTGTTGAATCCTTCTATAGTTAGTGTGATAACCAAAGGGTCATTGTGAGGCTACTTCACTCCCTTGGCGTCTGCTTCATTGAAGGACATGTCTTGTTCTGTCCATTTCTGCTTGAACGGAGGTATCATATGGACGCTATTCACCTGTCTTTGGTATGCTTTCTTGAGGGATCTGAATGACCCTCCTGTGAAGGGCCCTCCTGTGATTGTCTTTATCTCCCCGATCACATCTTAAGGTGGTTGGGATGGATGGTCGTCATTCCTAGATAAGGACTCATTCTGACTCTTATTGTCGTTTCTGAACTTACTATACTCACATTTCTTCACGTATTTTTGTAATTTCCCCTTTCGTATCATCTCTTCTACTTGTTCTTTTAGGTCCTTACAATCTTCCGTGTTGTGGCCGTGATCTTTGTGAAATCGGCAATACTTGTTCTTATCACGGATGTTAGGGGATGAGTGCAATGGTCTCGGGCACTTGAGATAGTGCTTGTTCTTAATCTGCATTAGAATTTTGTTAACAGGCATAATTAGGGGGGTAAATTTTACCGCCTGAGGGCTTTTGTCTTCTTTTCTTCTGAAACTGCCATTGTTTTGACGATCTGGACGCTCCCTCTTCTGACCCCTACGCTCGTCGTCCTTCCTTCCTCTGTCTCCTGACTTCTCTACATCCTTTATGGCTGTTAGAGTGTCTTCGACATTCATATACTTCTGTGCCTTCAGCAGCATTTCTGTTATCGTCTTTGGGGGGTTCTTCGCAAGTGAGGACACTAGGTCTCTAGATCTTAGTCCTGCTTTGAAGGTCGTCAGCTGCACTTTATCGTTGGCTTCGTCCACCTCGAGGGTCTCACAAGTGAAGCACTTTACATACGATTTCAAGGTTTCCTTTTCCCCCTGCTTGATGGTAAGAAGGTAATCCGCTGGCCTCTTAGGGCGTTGCCCCCCAATGAACTGACGTAGGAAAGCGCTGCTCAACTGCTCGAAGTTGTCGATGGATGAGGTTGGCAACTTCGTGAACCATTCCCTTGCCTTTACTTTGAGAGTGGTTGGAAACGAACGACATAGTATCTCATCTGGTGGCTGTTTGAGGCCTAACGTCGTTTTGAAGGTATTAAGATGATTCTGAGGGTCTTTAAGACCATCAAACGGCTTAAGCTGAGGTAAACGAAATTTAGAGGGTACAAGGCATTCAAGGACTACTGTAGTGAAAGGCGAGTCTATGGCCCTTACCATCCTGTTCACACTTTGGTCTGTTTTCTCCTTGAAGGCGTTCCTTAGTTTGTCCATCTCCTTACTCACCTCTCGAAGTAAATCTGAATTCTGCTCGTCCGGGGTAGTAGGCCTTTGATGAGCACTCCTCCTATGGCTATCTCTTTCTTCATCTGGGTTACCCTTGGACCGATTACCCTCCTGCTGAGCCTGTTGAACTTGCTGAAGCTGTAACTTCATCGCCTGATTCTGTTTGGTGAGTTCCTCAATGGTGGCCACAAGAGCCTAAACTTGCTGGGCCAAGGCTGTGGAATCTGGATTAGGCTCCATTTGGAAAAAAGTTGATGGAAACTACGTCTTCAAATATGAATCTGAAAATTTCGTTCCCACAGACGACGCCAAACTGATGAAGTGTGATTTCGTCAGTTGAAGGGGCCTAGATGTGTCCAACTCCTTGCCTGAGGGCCTGTGTAAGCGAGGATACTGCTTCTTTGAGAATGGTCACCGGTGTGGTGCCTGCCACAACGTCTCTGACACTCAAGTTAGAACAAAGGAGTTCAATCTATCAAGACAAAGGATGACAATAATCTTTTCTTACTGAATATCTATGTTTTTTGGTGTGTTACCTCCCTGGTGGTAGTACTAGAGAGGCTTTATATGTTGCTTTAGGTCCTAGCCGTTGCGATTGGCATTTACTCCTTTCTTGGGTAACGCTTCTTGCCTCGTAATGGAGCTTTTATTGTGCTCTTAATGGTCGGTACAGATGGTGTTGTAACCGTTCGAGATATTATTGAAGGCATTGAATGGCTACTCTATTCTCGTCGGTGATGCGGGTGTTTCTTGGGTTCGTCTTGGGAGTGATCTCGTCTGCCTTGCTGTGTTCATCTTTAATTGATCTCGTCTGCCCCGTCACTAATAATTAAAACTGGCAATCAATTTGATTGAATGGTTCTTTATTTTACACAAAATCAATAGGAGATTTGAAATCAAATTCCATCCCTTGTTGAGACTATTTAAATTAAGAACCGACAATATTTTTTAACAATAAATTTCAACCCACAATGTTATTTGCTTGCAATTACTTACCATTGAGCCAAAATTCGTGAACTATATGCAAATAAATTAGAATCAACAAACAGAAAATCAGCAAGAAGCAAAAACATTAAAAAAAAAAATAAATTTGTAGCCTTCCCTACACACAAAAAATTCCTAAACTAACATTTAAAAATAAAAAAATAAATTCTTGCAAATAGAAAATTCCCAATACATTCCAATCCTCAATGATTTATCATTAGATTCAACAAATATTATAAATTTATCATTCAAATTACCCAAATAAAAAATTCCAAGCATGTAGATGAAGAAGACAAAGACAACTCACCTGAACGTGAGTCAGGTCAGAGGCGTGGGTTTGAGGTGTGGATTGGCGGCTTGGGGCTTGGGTTGGCTTAGGAATTCGATGAAGTGGGTTAGCTGGTGGGCCGATGATGTCAAGCTTCGGTGGGTCGGTGACGTTGAGGATGGAGTTGGGTAGGCAATGGTGAGACAGAAAGGTGAGAGTTTGAGGGAGTTGAGAGTGTTTTGTTTGAGGCTTGCACAGTTGGAGAATAAAAGAATAGGAAAAAAAAAAATTTAATCAGATAGAGAATAAAAAATGAATTTTTCTTTTTACCTCTTAGCTGCAGTGCACAGCCATATATAGCTGTGCACTGTAGCAATGAAGGTAAAAATTTTACCTTTAGCTCCACTATTGCAACACTCTTTTCTATATGTAGTGGTACTAAAAATCCTAGGCTCCACTATTGCAACACTCTTTTAACACCACTATTGCTAGTACTCTTAGTAACAAAATTAGTTGAAATCCCAGGCTCCTAGCTTTGATAGAGGCTTCCACTAAAGCAATTAATCATTCTTAAATATCATAAATGATATATTGAGCTGTTATGTGTCACGAAATCTGCACAATTTCTTGAATTGAGATTAGGTGTAATACTGCTGATACAATTACCCTACTTTTTTCTATCAAATTATTTTACTTATTTTACTTTTTAATCTCCTTTTAATATATTTAATTTAATTGTTAAGATTGGAAGTTGTTTTTCTCAACCTTCAATATTCTTAGTCAAGTATTGCACCTAATTTCAATTCACAATCTCTTAATTTTGGAAACCTCTCTTAATACTATGAAAAAGAAGAATAATTATAGTATCACATAAAATGTCATAATTTTTACCACAACTATTTTACTTGACAGACTGTAATTAATTGTTTGTTACTTTTATATGAAGTCACAATTTTTCCTCATCCACCCATAGTTTACATGTAGACAATTGTGGCAAAAATTATGGTTTAAGTTGAAATCTTAAAATTTGGGGGGGGGGGGGGGGGGGGGGGGGGAAGCCAAAAAGGCATCAGCCAGCCATGATGCTAATATAGTAGCCCTTTTACTAACTTTTACAAAGAAGAGAGCTCTTTTGTCAAAATACATTATGGTAGACTGGAATTTTGTTCCTAATTGTAAAGTTGTGCTTGTCTTGCAATTATAATGATGCAAAAAGTTAACAAAAATTTTAAGAGCATTAGTTTAGAAACTATTTTTGGAAACATTCTATGGGAAAAAGATAAAATAATTAATTTTTTTACGGTTTTTTATATTTTTCATAAAAGTTATGTCAAATTTTTCTTAAAATGGTTCATTAATATTTGTCCTAAGAGCACTTGTTAACATGACTTTTATATGATTTATATCTACCATTTTTATTCGGTGGTAGTTCAGAATTGCATCAAATAAATGGAGGTGGGTTAAGACAATAGTTGGGTATGTGTTTTAAAAGTAATACCAGAAAAATATTGATAGTAAGCTGTAAGAACACGAGGCCAGGGTTACACACGAGAGTCCACAGAGAATATATTAGCGGCTACATTTTTATTATATGAGAGTATGATACAAATTTTTTGTCACGATGAACCCAACAAAGGTATATATAGTAAGCAGCTAAACATTATGGTTAATAGACTTCGAATACAAATAGTAAACTTGACTTGCACACAAAATATAATTGGATTTGGGCCTATGGGGGCTAATATGTATGAGAATCAACCTCATATAAACTATAGAGGATTACATCTAATTCTAGTCATGGCTTAATTGATTAGTAGGAGAACTTTAAGCAAATCTGTGTTACGAACTCATGGCACAACTTCACAGGCATTTGCAATCAAGTATAGATAATCAACAAACTTGGTAATCCCAGAAAATTAATTTTTTATTGCATATGCAAAGTGATTTTCTGTTGTTAAACCAAAGTCTAAATCAAACAGCATCTGGTTTGTTACAACTTAAAATGGCTGATAGTCTATGCTATTCATGTTAAATGACTAATTGTTTCATAAATAAAGTTTTCCTCCATATATCAGGTTGATATAATATTTTTAATTTTATTATCTAACATTTCAAACATATATATAATGTGAAACAGACTAAAAACAACAGACCATCACCAAAAGCTACATTTTTTAAGAAAAAGAGCAGAAACGAACAAGAAAATACTGCTGGTCTAGATAATTATTTCCAATTTGCTTAATTACAAAAGGAAACATAGGACATAGCACAAGCACAAAGATAAAATGAACTTTAGGGACCAATTTGTTTGTTACATTAGTTGGTATTGGCCTATTGGCATTAGTACAGATCATCTTCAAAATTTTGTAAAATGGATGAGTTTGCATTCATCACGGAACTCTAGTTCAGTCATCCATGGGCTCGTTCGCTACAAAACGTGTGAAACTTACAGTAACTTTCAAATAAGCTTCAGGGAACCAGCTTAACAATTAAAAGGCCGGGCTTAAATGTGTGGCTTCACCATATATCGTTAGAAAAACTTTCATGGCCTTCTTAGAGACCTTTTTTTTTTTGGCTAAGTAATACGAAAATTATTGAGGAAAAGACCCGAGGCCACATCCCCTACCTGCAAAACAACAGCGGGGAGAGAGGTGATGACGATTGCACCAGGACAATTATAAAAGGTCGGGGCTCAAGTAGCAACGAAATGGGCTAAACTGTTGGAAGATCTAACAACATTAATGTCATTGACGATATTTGATATCGCTCAATGCGGTGCAATGGCAGAATTTTGAATGGGGTCAATAACATTAAGAACTTGTCTCTCTGCATTAACGAGGCTAGAAAATGTAGGTGGGTTTGTAAGGAATGAATCCCCAAAGATCAATTGTTTCACAATAATGATTCTTTTTCTTCTTCTTCTTTTCTCATTTTTTATTTTATTTTATTATATTTTAGCACAATAAAATGATGTTAGGTGGTCTGACTTTTACTATTTTATGTGTGTGTGTATATATATATATATATTATCCCAATTCTGTGTCTATAGCTTTTTTTGTTGGTTTTTTTTTTTTTTTTTTTTTTTTGGAGGAAAACCTTCTATACAAATCAACATTTTGTTGACAAATCAGTAAGGTTGAATAAGTACCATTTTTCTCTCTTTCCATTTTTTAAGATTTAAAAAAAAAAAAAAAGTCGCATTATATAAAGAAAAATAAAAGTCAGGTCACACAATATCATTTTATTGTCATGGCATCTATTTTCTATACCAAATAAAAAAACCAACATGGTTGTATTTCCCCATTCCACCCCCCCCCCCTCCAATTTTGTGTCTAAAACATTTTATTTTTATTTTTATTTTTGAAAACCTTCTATAAAAATCAACATTTTGTAGAAAAATTAATAAGGGTGAATGAGTACCATTTTCTCTCTTTTCATTTTCTAAGATTAAAAAAGAACTCAAAATAAATATTGGGCAAGATACTTTCAGAATAAATAGTCTATTCATTGGTGAGTAAATGGCTCTTTATTACAGAAATGAAGATCCATTCACTCACTTAATGGACTTTAAATAATAGAGAATTTTTTGGCAAGGAAGTGTATTCTTTCTAGTGGAGATTTGGGCTTCAATGCCTTGTGTAGAAGTTGTTCTAGTCATACGACATTTGTTAAGTTGTTGCTATATCCTAGGGGAGACAAGTCAGACCGGTTACAAAGATTGGTCAACTGAGGACTTGAATCTCCTTAAAGAGAGTGAGCATGGTGCCTCCATCCAAATTGTTTTGTGTATCTCTTCCAAATAAATAATATTTAGAAGTATTTGTATTCAATAAAAGACTTGGGGGTGTGCATGGATCAAGTTAGAGGATTAGATTTAAACTATTTCCAATCAAGCCCAACTTCATCAAATTGAAAATTTTGAAAACAAACCCAACCAATGGTAGCCGTGAAAATAGCTAATTTAATTATGACAAAGCTAATTACACCAAGCTATTTATAGTGGAGAATAACTAATTCTAGAAATATATACAATAATATGATGTTAACCTACAACTAGAATCTCTTCTCCCATAAATGTCAAGTACTTTGTGCATGTGCCAATTAAACTACAAAAGTCTTAGCGTGATAAAGTCATTTCCTCCTACAATACCAAACTGGTAGTTGGCGCACATGCAACTATAATTTTTAGAAATTTATTGGGTAGTACGGGAACTGTGCACCCTCTTTTCACATGAATTTTGAAAAAACTAAAATTCCTAGGTCGTCATTGATGATGTTATCATAACTATGTCAAACTTTCAAAATGCAATCATTTCCTCCTACAATACCAAACTGATAGCTGGCGCACATGCAACTATAATTTTTAGAAATTTATTGAGTAGTTCGGGAGCCGTGCACCCTCTTTTCACATAAATTTTGAAAAAACTAAAATTCCTAGGTCGTCATTGATGATGTTATTATAACTATGTCAAACTTTCAAAATGCAATCATTCCAGTGTACCAAAACAAAATAAATGCAACTAATTAAAGCTTTGTCATAAAAAGACAAGACAAGCTTGAACACTCAACCACTTTTTTATTATTATTTATGAATCGAACACTTCCACTTTTCACTACTTGATTGATTGATCATCAAATGTTAACACCTACATTTTGACGAAACATGTCACAACCATAATTTGTTATAGTCTTCTTTAGGAAAAAAAGTATTTGATACCATGTCAACGATATCAAAATCCAATAAGTGTGAGATATGTTAATAAAAAATAACTAAATCCACTAACAAATGAAAGATATGTGTTAGTGGATAATTATTTTTGCACATATGTCTCTCATTTATTAGATTTTAATACAGATAACGTGGTATCATTTAATATAAAATACTTTCTCTTTCTTTAGTATGTCAAGTATTGTTCATAAATTTAGCAGTATGGTAGATAAGTCTTTTGGAATCCATACAATAGTGTGCTGATTCTTTTGAAGATTAAAGAAAAGAAAATTAATTAGATTGGGACTAGGTTATTGACCTCTTGTGTCACCAAATCCACACACTCTCTTATCTTTCCAAGCTTCTCCCAAATATCATTCTTCTTCATTACACAAGCTAGTCTCAACTATACATGCTAAATGAATAATTGTTTTATGAATAAAGTTCTCTACCAAATCAAGTTGAAATAATACCTTTAATTTTATCGTCTAGCATTCCAAATCACCATAGAATCATATATACACCTTAGTTTATTTAAATGATTTAATGAGTTTTTTATGCAATTATGTGATTTTTTTAAATAGGTTATGTTACTAAACATATTTGTAAATATTTATCAGAGTCAACACGCAGTGGTTTGTAAAAACATTCCTTCAAATTAGTTTAGAAGGAAACTCTATCCTTGTATTATTATTTATGAAAATCATGTGGTATATATAATGAAAAAAGTTACAACAATAGACCATAACCAAAAGCTACAGTTTTTTATTAAAAAGAAAGGAAAAAAAAGAAGAAGAAGAAACTAATCGTGTTACACTGAATAGAATTTGGTGGATCTATCACCTAACAAGCAAAATCTGCTAGTCTGGACTCTGGATATATATATATATATATATATATATATATATATATATATATATATATATATATTTCTTTTTTTTTCTAATTGCTTAATTAGAGAAGGAAACATGGCAAAGGCACATAGAGGGGGAAAAAATTTGTGGACCAATTTGTTTGTCACTTTAGTTTGGTTTATTTTATTTTATTATGAGGTTTTTCATTTCAGTTGGTAACTTGGTATTCCGGAATTGGCATTAGTACATGCAGATCATCTTCAAAATATTGTAGTGGATGAGGAGTTCATATTCCAATAATCATGGAGCTCTAGTTCAGTCGTAATTGGGCCCTATAGACTACAAAATTTGTGAAATTTACAGTTCCGAATAAACCTAAGGCCCTAGGGAATCGGTTTAACAATCATCAAAAGGCCTTATTGGACCGGGCCAAAATGTGTGGCTACACCGTACTGCTATAAAAGACCTCTCTCTATTTCAGACACTAGCAAATGTTTGTAACTTTGTAAGCAATCAATCCCCAAAGTTTATTCATCCAAAAAAAAAAAAAAAATTTCACAAAGATCAATTGTTTCCTAATAATGGTTTTTTTGTTTTGTTTTTTGTTTTTTTTTTGTTTATTATTATTATTATTTAATTTTTAAACCATGAACTCGTACATAAAGTTTACTCATTAAGCTTACTAATCTCTCCCACGTAATACACCGTTTAGTTTCTAAAATTTCAAGAATAAGCACTTTTTTTCTTCCCATCATATTTTTTTAATTTGCTTGTATACGTGAATAATGGAGCAATGAGATAGCTTGCTTTCTATTATCATAACATTCTCTATTATAAATTTTTAATAAAATAAACTAGTCACATTTTTCCCCCAATAATGCCCATACTTTATTTCTTTGAAAAACCTTCTACACAAATCAGCATTTTTTTTGATAAATCAGTAGGACACAAGGTACCATTTTTCTTTCTTTCAATTTTTAAGGCAAAAAAAAAAAAAAAAAAAAATGCTGCATTTTAGCACCGGGTGTGTTTGTGCATGTGTGAGATATATGGCAACATCAAGCTGTTAGGTCCCAAATAATATATATATATATATATATATATATATATATATATACACATATAAAACTATCAATTCAAAATAGCAATCAAACACAAGAACACAAAATTTACATGAAAAACTCTTTCTCTTTGAAGGGAAAAAACCACAGGACAAACTCCGAATAATTTCATTATTATCAAATCAATTATAATAATTCTTGTATATGTCTCACAACTAAAGAAAAATCTCTCTTATTTTTCTTTACGCTCACACACATACTAATTATCTCTTTCAAAGGTAGCAACACTTTGCTCTCTCTTCCTTGGCTATCTTCTCGAAGGCGGCAACCATTTGCTCTCTCATTCTTAGCTATCTTCTTGAAGGTGGCAATACCTTACTCTCTCCTTCCTCTTGCGTTTCTCCCATGCGAAAATATCTTTTCTCTCTCTTGGTTTCATGCTCTATTTTCCCTCTCCCCATAGGGACGACCCTTGGGCCAAAGCCAAAGCTCCCAAATTCTTTGTAGTATTGTCTATTTATAAGACTCTTTTATTATTCTCTCTTGGATTAGGAATATATTACATTTTTAACAAGGAATCTATTTCCTCTTGGATTAGGAATATTTTACATCTTTAACAAGGAATAGACTTCCTTCACACCAAGGAATAGTCTTTCCTTCTACAATAAGGAAACCCAAATTAATTTTTCCTTCTTCAACTAAGAAACCTAATTGAATTTCCAAGTTACAATTGGAATTTGAAGCAATTTCCCAACACAAGCCAGCTCATTGTTATATTAGCTATGTGTCCAAGAAAATTAACGGAACAAAATTATAAAAGGATAAAAAGAGCTCATTTTGAAATTAATGACTAAAGTCAATCATTTTAAACATAAGATTTTTTTTTTTTTTTTTGATACATAAGAAATTAATAGCACTAAAAGGGAAAACTATAAGAATTGTAGTATCTTTTCATCATCATCATCATCTTCTTCTTCTTCTTTCATCTCATAGGCTTTTTCAGAACTAATATATTGAAATTTAAAATCTTTACCAAGAGTAGCAACCAGTTGCTACCTATTTTACAAAGCTGAAATAACTTTGCGATGACTTAATTAACATCAACTTGTTATACCTAGATGCACTTTTGGTGATGTTAGATAGTGCATAGATACAGCAAGATCATATCATGAAATTCTTTGATGAGATTCAATTACGCATATTCTACAACCGGGGACAGTAAGTATTCCATTGACAGTGACACGGCAATTTTTATTTTATTTTATAATCCTAACAGTAATTTTATTTCGAAGAAAAACCGCACTTGCAAATGTTCATTTCTAACAATAATCCTAGTTAACTCATTTTTAATTCACCGAGTTAAAATATTGAAAACTTGGATTTGTGTGAAAACATAAGAGCTTGTTTAGACTCCAATTTTAAAATTACGGCTAGTTTGCTTTTACTCTAACTTATCTAAGTGCAGAACTAGAGTAAATGATGCGCAATATAAACCGATAACTACTCTAGTGCATAAACATGAATAACAAACAATAAAAGTAAAGTATAAGAGTAGGGGAAAAGAGACGCAACCACAAGATAACACCAAGACGTGTTATCGAAAAGGAAACCGAAGAACTCAACGAAAAACCTCTCTGCCGCCCTTTAAGCAGTAAATCGATCTACTAGAGAATAAAATTGGAGTACACGAATAACAAAACACCCTCCAAGCCTAGTCTACCCCATATACTTGAACCCTTCAAACTCCTGCCACCAACTGACTTGATGAAGCCTTGTCTTCTCTAGCTCTCTAGATCCCGCAATACGTTCGATTGCATACGCCAAGTCTCAACAACTTCTTTTGGGAAATCACCAAAACTTCCCAAGTTCCAAAAACACTTTTTATACTCAAATTGGGTGTGAGTTGTATTTGAGTACAAATCTCCTCTCAAAGTATGACAGTTCTCTCTCTGGGTGTGTGTGTGTTGTAAAAAATCTATCTAGGGTTTTTCTCTCTAAATGACCTCCTATACTTTTGTGGGTAATGAGGGTATATATAGTATGGGTGAAGGGTAAAAAATTCACACTTAAGAATCCTCTAGGCAGACAGTTTTGCAGGTATCTCACGGGAAGGCCTTACTCTCGAAATTGACAGCCTAACACGACTCTTTAGTTTCCAGTCATTTGCTTCTTACGCGGCATTTTCGCGAGAACCCTTCTCCGAACTAGCCGCGGAATGCACTGATCTTCATTTCATGCTTGATTCTTCATAAACTTAATACTAAACCCAATACAATAAAATCCCACAAAATACAAAGAACAAAATTAAAACAATTACAAGACTTTTTATCATGGAATAAAGCCAACATAAAACATAGTTGTAAATCACAACTTTACAGTCTCCTTCTTTGGTTATTCCATGACAAAACACACTAAAATAAACTCTAGACTTAAATATGAGTTTGAGAATAATGGCAAAACTCACTCACACTTAAATCTAAACCTGTGATGAACTTGGAACAAAATACCTGTAACCTGAAACACTTGCACAAAACGCATTAGATCCTTAAGGTAAAACAAGTAATAAAAGGAAAAGTATAATGTAACAAGTAAACATACGATCAAGTAAACATGTTGTAAAACATATGAGCAACTTGATCAAACATAAAATAGTTATATGAAAATGACTACAATGATCATATAGCAAAGAAAATGATCATCCGAACATGCAACCAATAAAGCACAATAGCATAAGGATAAATACATGTCCAACACAAAAACACGATGCGATGAGAGCAACAAAGTATAGATATGTAACTCAAAGCACTATAAAGCAACGAGAAAACAAGCATAAGGTAAAACAAGACAAAATAAGATTTTCTCATAAAACAAATGTCTTCTCCCCCTTAATATATGCATCTATTCTATGACTTTCTCCTCCTATGAATGTGCACAAGGTAGAATTTATCCCCCTAAAAATGTGCACATGAATCATATAGAAATAACGATACTCACCGGTATACTCTCTGGCATACTCTCCCACTTTTTGTCATGAATAGACAAATGAATCAAGAGAAATGAGGGAAAGAAATAAGATATGAACAAGGGTAAAAGATGATGCATGAGGGGTGCAAGATGAATGAGAAAATGAAACTCAAATGAAAGACAAAAACATCTATAAAAAAAAATGCTACAAAGCATTAAATGGACAAGACATGCTAAGGATGATGGAACAAAGTATAGACCAAGGCATGACATAAGCATAAGAACATGTTATATGTACTAAAAGGTCTAAAAAGACTTAATTAGTATGAGTGAATGTAAAACATGTCAAGTGTAAGAGTGTGTGCAGTAAAGGTGCATCTACTGTGCATGTGAGATGCATGGCCAATGCAAGAGCAAGCACTTACAGAGCAAAGTGTGTAATAATCAAAATATGATAAACATGCATAATCATGGTAATCCCCAAAAATTGGTATTCATAGGAATCCAAAACAATGAGAAAATGCCATTTAGGCATTTTATTAAACATATAGAGTGCACACACTACACATGTATTTTAAAAAAATGCATGAACATATGAAAATCTTACCTAAATACATGTTATTTTTGCCACTAGGGGTAAACATCCCAAGCAAATCATCATTTAAATCAAAACACAATAAAAAAGATTGACAAAAATTAAGTTTTCCAACCCCCATTTGAGAATTCCAACTAAGAATATAAAACCCCCAAAAACATAATCTAAGGATCAAAATCAATGAAAAGAGTTAAAGATTACCTTAGAGATGTTTATGAAATGTAAAACACTTGAAATTAGTTGGGTTTTGATGTTGAAGCATTAAAATAGGAGTTTGGGAGAAGATGAGAGACGTTTAAAACAAATGTTCCACGAAATGTCTTTTAAAAAGCTGATCTAGAAATTTTCGTTGGTAATTTTGCTGGTAAGCTTCCCGCAAAATTTCGTTGGTATTTCGTTGGTAAGCCTTTCTCGCAAAACTCTCTGTCCAAAGTTAAAAAACTTGAGAATTGGACCATATAACTCGTGATTGAGCTTACACATACAATAAGTCATGAAAATACCCAGAAAACATGTTTTTCACACAAAACAATTTGAAAAACTTTGAAAAACATGGGCGATACAAACCACTTCCAAAAGCAAAAAAAAAAATGGTTAAGCACACATACATCACATTTGAACATATACAAACACACAAATGAAATAGGCATTCATTGAACATTAAACTTATGTGTTGTTTGTGTGGATCAAGTGTGGAATAGTCTTTAGTCTAGATTGAAACTTCAATGATCAATTCAATTAAATCATACACAACTAGTACTAAGTCAAGTAGTCTATCTCAATTATAAAAATGAACATATATGACCTCCTACAAGAAAATGATTACATATCTTGGAAGCTTTACTTTTGGTTTCTTTCAACTCATAATTTTTTATCATTTATGAACAGTACATCTCATTTTTAGATCGATGCCTGAAACATTTTAGATATTTCAATTTTGTGAGTAAGCATTTGGCTTTTTGGGCACTATACATTTCAATACAAGTCGTTTTTCATTTTCCTAGTCAAATACTAGTATGTGCGACAACTTTTGCAACTCATTATCTCTTTTCGAGATTTGACATTTGTTGAGCTATAAAACAAAAACTTAAAGTTGTGGGAAGATATATAGGTACAAGTCTATGCATGTATCAAAACTATCAACACTACTGACTAATCATTCATGACAAGCTTAAAGATCGATTTACAACGGTCATACATAGATGTCAAGATTTTTTCCACAAAGATAGATGTGTATATAAGACAAGTTAAGCTCATAAATGCACTACGCCATTAGTACAAAGGTACTAGGCCAAACTCACATGTGAAATGTGCGCAATCATATACGATCAAACTTTTTGAATTTTTCACTTTTTATGTGTTTTTGGATTTTTTACTCACACAAAAACAAAAACATAAAAGTAAGATCGAAGACAAAAACAAAAGTAATGCATACAAATAAATGCAAGATGCACAAATGCATGAATATATAACATTTAATGCATGAAGGGTCCTACAAAAATCGAAAGAATTATATCAAAGACCAAAAAGAGCAAAAGCTCAACTATAGGAATCCTTCCTCGTCCAAACAGAACAATTGTTTGAAATGAGTGTCTCATGAGAAATGAAATGAGGGTTGGAAGAATGAGAACCAGAGATGTACATAGACAAGGAGGTAAGAACATCATAAACTTTCTTCAACAACTTACCATTTTCCCCTAAAACCGGTTTTGCTTTCATAGCATAACTTTCAAAAAGCTCAAGTTTCTCTTTACTTTTGATTCTTTTAAGAGCTTGAAAATTAAAGCAATAAGGTCTAAAATGACCAAAGGCACCACAATGGTGACAAACAATAAGTTTAGGTCTACTAGGCTTTTTATGAAGGGATCTAACAGAATGGTTTTGTTCTCTCTTCAACTTGGGACATTGTGGTCATATGTGACCATTCAGACCACAATAGTGACAAGTTGGAACAAACTTAAATCCATCTAAAACCTTAGATTGAGACCTAAACGGAGGCTTTGGCTTAATAGCCTTTCTCTCCACTTTTTTTTTTTTTTTTTTGTGTGGATGAATGTACATCGATTTGTCTTTAGAGATAGAACTCACAATAGGCACAAAATCGGGCACCACAACATGTTTTCAACAAAGATTTTCTTCATTTTTAGCAATAGGTTCAGCAATCAAACACTTGGCATGTATCTTAAGAGATTTATTTTTACATTTAAGATCATCAACTAGTTTGTTAAACAAAACAAGTTTAGCATCCAATTCCATATTCAAACATTCAAACTCTTTCAACTTTTCAAGAGAATTTTCAGCAAGGTTCTTATACTTTTCAACCAATTTATTGGATTCATTGAGCTTAGCAATCAAATCATCATTTTCACAATGAAACTTGCTCAAATTCTTTTGAAACTTCATAGCCTCTTTCTTCAAGAGTGTGATGTTAGGAATATCAACAACATCCATAGATTCATGTAACATGTCATCACAATCATGTGGATAAACACTCATAGAAGCATTTTCATAAACACATGACATGTTACAATCAACAATATTCATAGAAGCATACAAAATACAATCCATGGCAAAATACAAAAGGGGTCAAGGAGCACACTTAGGTAATGAAACCAAAACAAGTGTACCCACTCTGATACCAATTGAAAGCTTGAATTTGTATGAAAACGCAAGAGCTTGTTTAGACCCCAATTTTAAAATTACGGCGAGTTTGCTTTTACTTTAACTTATCTAAGTGTGGAATAAGAGTAAATGAAGCGCAATAAACTGATAACTAATCTAGTACATAAACATGAACATGAATAACAAACAATAAAAGTAAAGCACAAGAGAAAGGGAAGAGAGATACAACTACAAAATAACACCAAGACGTGTTATCGAAGAAGAAATCGAAGAACTCGGCGAAAAACCTCTCTGCTGCCTTCTAAGCGGTAAATCGATACACTAAAGAATAAAGTTGGAGTATACAAATAACAAAAGACCCATTAAACCTAGTCTACCCCATGTACTTGAGCCCTCAAAGCTCCTGCTACCAATTGACTTGACGAAGCCTTGTCTTCTCTAGCTCTCTGGATCTCACAATACGCCCGATTACATCCACCAAGCCTCACCGGCTTCTTTTGGCAAATCCCTAAAATTTCCCAAGCTCCAAAAACACTCTCTACACTCAAATTGGGTGTGGGTTGTGTTTGGGTATAAATCTCTTCTCAAGGTATGACAATGGGAGAGGGAAGGAGAAGAGGCTAGAATGATTTCTTACTAAGGATGAGTAGCTGTCTCTCTAAAAGATGGGTGTGTGTGTGTTGTAGAAAACCTATCTAGGATTTTTCTCTCTGAATAACCTCTCATACTTTTGTGGGTAATGAGGGTATATATAGTATGGATGAAGGGTAATTAAGAAAGTCACACTCACTACAAAAAAATGGTTCTGAGGCTGCATTTTTAAAATGCGACCATAGGGCAAAAAAACGCGGCTACAGCCCCATTTAGCCTATAGCCGCGTTTTTTTAGGCCGCGTTTTATAAAGCGGCCTAAAATGTGCGACTATAGGCCTGATCGGTCTACAGCCGCACTTTTTAACCGCGGCCCAAGACCAAGTCCTATAGTCGCGTGTAAAACACGACCTAAGGTCAGTATTGTAGCCACGTTTTAAACGCGGCCGAAGACGTACACCTTAGGCCGTGTTGAAAACGCGGCCTTACCTTTAAGCCTAGGGCCACGTTTAAAATGCGGCCTAATATATCGAGATATAGCCACACTTATTAAACGCGGCTACAGTTCTAACCTTAGGCCACGCTTAATAAGTACGGCCATAGACTCCTCGTAGATAGCCTAGATACTACTTTTTGGCCACATTTAGAAACGCAGCTATAGTTTGCGGTTTTTTTTTTTTTTTTTTTTTTTTTTCCCTTTCTAGGCCAGAAAACCTATCAAGCTAGAATTTACAACACACAAAACCTGTCACAATTTCAATCAATACAGCAACAAAACCTGTCACACACACAAACGACAATTTCAAAGAAATATCAAGCTAAAAGTTTCTCAAACTTGTCACAATTTCAATCAGAATCTTTAACAAAATTTGAGGAAGTTCAAATGTTTGAGGAAGTTCAATTCAACAACAAAATTACACAAATGTGGAACCATAAAAAAGTACTTAACATATTGATCAAGTAAACTTAAATGTATGTTCGCAAAAAACATTGTCCAAATAAACTTCATGTGTACAATATTCCAAATAAACATTGTCCAAATACAAAATATTTTCCATCTTCAAAATGTCCACGAAGAGTCCCACTCTATCTAGCAGCGCTATCCTGAGTATATTATAGACATTGTATTAGTGGTATATAACAATGCATTGCAATAAACACGCAACTGGAAATATATTAAAGGCAACATTTTTAGTACCTGCATAATTTGTGTAGCAGGTATATACTCCCTAAATCCTTGTAACATGGCTTTCACGCCCGCCAGACATTCATCCATTTGCCGCTTTGATTTTGCCATTTGCTGCTCATGTCGTGCATCTGATTCGGCCAACCTTTCGGCGATTTCTTCCTTATGCTGTGCATGCAATGCGGTGATAGCCTCTTGATGCCTTTGCTCTGATTGGGCAAGTTGGTCCATCAGCGAATTTTCCAATTCAGTCATCCGATGGGCCATTTCACTGGACGACGGACCGGTCAAACATGGAAGGTTGGCCCCACTTCTTCCTGTTGGGGTTGGCCCAAAACCGACCCCCCGTACATGACCACAACGTTCTTTGCCCATCACTTGAGCAAACGCATCATCTGTGGACCATAAGATTCCTACGTGATGCTCTCCTTGTAGTGAGCCCCTCTTGTTTAAAATTTCATTCATTTGATCATGTTTTCACACAAGAACCAAATCACAAATTATTTGCTATAAACATTTCACACACAAAATACAAAACATATATTAAGCAACGATATAGGGCTTACAATCTTATCTCTCACTTCATCACTAATAGGAGTCCCATCTTTTTTGCAGTATACTTTCGCAAAAACAACTGCACGCTCCACTACTTGTCCACTTTCTTTTGCCTACATCATATTTAACAGTTTCATTGCAATAGTAAAAATTTATGTTGGTGATATGAAGTGACAATCGACAACCAAACATAGCAACTGGAATTTGGGACATAACAATGTAGCTTATTACGTTGAAAAAAACTACTAAGTTGTTTACTTCATGCGAATGCTTTGTATTTACTATTTTGGTCCCAACATTCACCTATGTCCATCGCAGTTAGTTGTGACAGTGGCTGAAATAGTCCCTATCCCAAAGTTCTATATATTGGTTGAAATAGTCCACATTTCCTCTCTCTCACTTGTCTTTGTTGTCACGATGTCAATTTTTATTGTAATCATCTTGAGAAAGTTGTCACAATGTCAAATAATAATAATAATAATAATAAAAATTCTTCAACTCACTCATTTTTTCTGGTTTTTTTTTTTTTTTCCCTATAAAGCTAACGCATATTGTACACAACTATCTCCAACCAATTTCTCTACTCCATCATTTTGACATAAAAAAATAATAATAATAATAATTAAAAAAAAAAAAAAACCGAGCTGGCAGCTAGTACTAGCTGCCTCCTTTTTTTATTTTTTATTTTTTATTTTATTATTATTATTATTATTTTGGATCACTACGTGCCCTATGATTAAATAAAATAGCCATTTCTTAGGCCACGTTTGAAAAAGTGCAGCCATAGGACCCTTGTTGACAGCTTCAAGACATATTTTAGCCGCGTTTAAAACGTGGCAATAGGCCACAACTATAGTCGCGTTTCTTAAATGTGGCTATATTTGTCACCTATAGCCGCGGTTTAAACGTGGCTACAACCCCCTAAATATTTATTGAATTTATCTATAGCTACGTTTTAAACGCGGCTAAAATATGTCTTGAAGCTGTCAACAAGGGTCCTATGTCCACATTTAATAGCTGCATTTCAACTGCATTTCTAATTTCCATAGAGAAGGTAACAAAGGAAAGCAAATTTCAAACAACAACCAGTTGCTATATACCAAACCAAACTCTTGCTAACAAAGTGGCAAACCTCCAATTCTTATTGAAATCAGTAATGAAATCAGTAATGAAATCAGTAATGAAGAGCAGGAAACATCACAAGAAATGTCTATTATTTGAAATAAACATGCAAAATAACATTATTTACAACGTTACCCCAACACTATGCTCTGACATTAGTTTTTATTATGAAATGAAACTAATAAGGCAAGCAATGGTAAAAAATTCCCTACTAATTCACACAAAATGCTCAGATTCATCAGTAAACTAGTTTCTTCAAACTCTTCATATTCATCACACAAAATAATTGTTACCCTACTCTATGTTTGGCGTAATTTAGTACTCAATTACTTTACTATAACACTAGTAGTATATAGCTATAGCTAGGTCGTGGTATTTTGCAAAAGTCGTAAAGCCTTAGGCGTTTTAATCAATTTTGCTCTTCTTGTTCTTCTTTTTTATGTGTGAGGATTTTCTAATAATGCCAATAATGGTGTTATCAAATTGAAGACAACTAATATTCAGACCAAATTTTTCTTTGCCTTTCACCGTGTCATGTTTTCCATAAACTTATAAGCTGGACCACCCTAGAAGAGAAGCTAAAGTTTTGATAATACTAAAAATTTTGTGAATGCTTTTTCATGTTTGCTAGGCTTTATTATTTGATGGATATATAAAAACTTCCATGTTCACAAAAACATATAAATAGCTTTCATTGCAATAGCTCAGAATGTGAACGTTTACACACTCACATGAAAAAAAAAAGACTTCAAGAATCAAGCCTAGTTGGAATTCAAAAAGAACTTAATATTAATAACTCCCTAGCAATAATGAAATTGTGCGGAAAACCTGAGAATGAAGTTAATATTGATTTTTTATGAGACAAGAAGTTTATATGATTGCAGTAATGAAATTGTGGATTGCTTAGTTTGGACCCTACGACAATGTTGGGCACTGCCACCATTACTGTCATCTCCATGCAAGCCATTTCCCTTCCTAAACTCAAGCCGACAAAATCTATTTTGATTTTCATGACTTCGAATCGACCATGTTCTTTCTAAACAAAAAGAAATAAAAGAAAACACCTAGAATTTTTTGATACCAATATGTCACAAGTTCGATTAAAATATCATATGTGTATTAAAACCTAGCTACTTCTTGTATAATGCATTTCTTACCATATTCTTAGCAGTTTGGGCAAAACTTATAGGCCCCGACCTCGCTATGCCCATCTGAAACCCACAACTTCTCTTGTTCTTATCAACTAATGTCTACAAACACATTCCCGCCAACAATACAAAAAAAAAAAAAAAAAACCCATCATATGTGTATTACCAGTAAAAGATAATAGAGCAAGAAAATATGCTCACCTCCATTTTAGAATCAAACCAATAGTCAACTAGCACCTCGTAGTCCTGCTTGTCAGCCCATGCTAGTTTGGCCAATTTAACAGCTTCTTTCGACGCATCTTTTGGGTAGTATTTTTTTTTTAACTTGGTCCTTCGGTTCCTCCTCAGTTCCCTCAATAAGCGCATTGCCCAGCGCATTTGATTAGGTGGTTTGATAATTTCGGGGTCAAAGATCCACTTTTTTTGAAATGCAAAAATTGAGTTAGCATAGTGCAATAGTCCACCCTACTAAAAATGTCATTTGATACTAACAATTAAAAGTAGCTTAATAAGTTACTACCTCTATCTCTACCCAGGCATTTTCTTTGACATTATTAGGGACATACGCCCAATTAATTGGCACAAGTGGGCAATGGGCGTGGCTGAGGCAAAAAGTGCCTAACCACCTTTTGAATGTTTGTCCGCTCTCTCCAATCGGTTGGCCGCTCCCATTTAACGCACATATAAGTTTTTGGTGAGCTAGAAAAGTCCATATTCAGGTCATTAGCGTTACCCCATGCTTTTTATTTAAATTACTGGACTCTGGGGTTTCCTGAACTGAATCTTCTGCACGCCCATTACTAGATACTGGGGTATCTTGGACCAAAGCTCCTGCATATAGTAAACCACTATTAGTAATGAAATTTCAAAGTTCACAACAAGAGAAAAGTTACAGTATATATATACATTTCAAATGTTTAACTAACATGATATATGTGATGTTTGTGTATATATATATATACATTTTGATAATTGGTTTTGTGATTAGCTTATTTTTCCCATTCGTGTTGTTAATTTACTTATTACGCAGGACAATAAGAAAAGATTAATGCAACATTCTCAAACAAGAAACTTATTGTGTCCCTTGGAAATTAACTCTCAGCTGAATAGAATTAATATTAGAATGAATATATATCTGAATATATATAATTTGATTGCAGCCATGAAAATTTCTCAATCACTAATCTAATGTACATATTCAAAACAAAATCACATTTACGCATTTGCACTTAATTTCTAGTCAATCACGGAGTTGTTACTCTGTAGTTGTTCCAAAACTACGGCATGTTATTAAGCTCCAATACCCTAGATAAGCAAGTTTAGCTTCTCCAACAGCCCACAGGTTGGCTTCGCATGTGTTAGCATAAAGAGACCATCATGTAGGAAGGTCAGTGTTGGTGTAAGTTGGTGTGTTGGTGATTTTACTACTTGTACTAAAAAATAAATTGTACAATTGCCTTTTGAAGTGGTCATCGGCAAGTTTAACAATAAGTGAATTCACTCGTTCATATTTTTATAAATTTAAAAGAAGTAATGGGCAGCCTATCTTTCTTATGTCAAAAACATAATAAAAAAGTATGTTTAAAAGCATGTTTAAAGGTATTTTAAAATCAGTCTAATAAGATAAAAGGAGAATAGTATCTCTTTTCTTTTCTTTATTTTCTTTTTTTGAGAATGAGGGAGATTAGATTCTCTATAATTAGCTAAGAAAAATTGAAGTTACTCATGAGTGAAGGTTGGACAGACATAAGTTATTTTTAAATTTACTTCTTTTTCATATTATTTCTTCATTGACTACAACTAAAATTCATCAGTTATGAACATATGGTAAGACTTTGTCGTACCATAGAAATGAAATGCATTACATGCTATCCTTAGGCCAAATATGTTGATCATTTTCCACAGATGAAACTCTATTAAAGTTTCAAGTGGGTCACAAAAATCCTGAATTTAAAGCCTACTTTCATTATATACAATGGTTAAGTTAATATACAAATGACATCATCTATTAGCTAATAAATTCAATTTAGTCTTCTAAGCTCAACGGTCTTTTTAAGTGAATACGATAACAAATGAGTATTATTCAATGTAATTCTTTTGTTAAGTTTGCCATAATCACATGGTATCATCAAGTGTCCTTAAAGAGTATTATTTTGAAAATGCAAAACTACCAATCTTTACTTTCTTTTTCAGACACTTGACGACTAATTCTATAATGAGAAGTGGACGAACACATCCCTACCTTAAAGAAATGGAAAAATAATCATCTAGTATTTATTCTCATGTGATCTTCAAGACATGTGAACTACCTGGAGAAGGCGGCTGTGTCTCATCATCATCTTCTCCCTCCTCTCTTGCTTGCTGATTAGCTGCAAAGGCGGCCCTTAGCTCCTCTTGCACGCATTCTCGTGAGCGTGAGCGTGACGGTCCAACGGCAACTTCCACAACTGTCAATGGATGTTCCCCTTCCATTACCGCACCAAACAACCAGAAAATTAGTTAAAATAGTAATGAATATCAAACGTTACATAGAAAGACATGTAAACTACCTGTGTCATGTGTCCTAGCATCCCTAGTATGGGCGGCTTCTAGCCCCTTCCCCCTCTGTCGTGAACGTGGAGGTCTTTCGCCAACTTCTACAATTGGCAATCGGCGTTTCTTTCCCATTCCTGCGTCCAACAACTTTACAAAACAAAGAAAATGTTAATTATAGACAACAATCAATTGCATAAAATGTATTATGAGAAAAAGACAAAGTAAAATAACTCATGGCAATATCTAACAATATATACAGGCATATTTCTAAGTTTAAGAGCTTCTCTTTGCCAACCACTACAACCATGACGAAATGAAACCCTAACACCACATGAACATATATCCAAGTTCATAAGAAATGAATTTTAAATCCAATAGCAAAGAGGGAAATGAATTGGATGCATAATAAGTACAAATTAAAGGAATTAACAATATTAAGAAGAATTAACAAATTCATCACATACAACACCGACGAATGGCTTTAATTCATGAATGGATACGATTTCATTAACAACTGTAACATCCAAACGCATAATACACCACTAAAAATACAAAACTACTCATCCTCGGTGTACTCGTCCTCGTTGTCATCTTCATTGTCAGACTCATCGTCAATAAAGTCACAATCGTCTAAGTTGTTTACTCCATGACGATCTCTTTCAGCAATGATAGAGGCATCAATTGTCATTCCCTCTAGATCATCCTGAGCGCAACGAAGGTTGTCACTCACAACCTCATTAGTACTTATATTGTATGGAACATTCTCAGAGAAACTATATACGTCATCCTCCTCACGTTGGGGACCAATACCGGCATCAAACACAGCCCTAGCTTTAGTTTTGACAACAACATACCAATCTTTCTGCCTTTTATCTTCAACATAAAAAACTTGTGTAGCTTGAGATGCCAAGACATATGGTTCATCTATCATTTCATCCCCACCATGTATGGAGTGTGTAAAGTTCACCATAGGAAACCCAAATTCATCAGTCTTATATCCTCTCCTATGTTCGTCATGAACCCATTTACACTTGAATAAGACATGTTTGATATTGTCAGAATAATTCAACTTGATTATATCAGTTAAAACACCATAGTACATAATGCCACCATTAGTAGCGACACTAACTCCACTATTCTGCGTGCGTTTTCTTGTTTGCCTCATCATTTACACTCCTAAATTTTAAGCCATTTATGACATAATGCTTGAACCACTTTATATAATGATATGGCCATTTGGACAATGCAGTAAGGGTATCACTAACTCCCTCCCTTTCCTTATCAGCACCAGTGAGGGACATCACCTAACATCAGTTGGCCAAAATAAAATAATTCATATCAGTACAAGTAGTCATAGTTGACACAGTATTACAAGTTTAATAAGTTGAAAATGTCATACGTACGTGACTCCTAAACCAAGTACAGAACTTCTCCATGTGGTGCTTATATATAATGGCTTTGGAAACATTATGATTCTGGCCTTTTTGGAGTTCATCCTCTATCAGTCTATTGTGCATCCTGTGCAGGCAATTGTATTAGGGTTAATAGACCTAGCGTACATTGGATTGACGTGCAATCATATTTGTATACGTAATACTTACTCACGAAAGTGGTTGATGTTTTCGGAATTGAATAAAACATAGTGATGAGCTTCGGTCCACTCTCTATTGTTTAGTGTCACAATCGAAACCACCCCTGTTGACTCCTCAATCATCCTAGTGGGTCGATTGAATATAGTTTCAACTCCTTCCATATACCGTGAACAAAATGTTAAGCACTCCTCTACTATGTATCCTTTAGCAATAGACCCTTCCGGAGCAGCTCTATTTCGTACGTAAGACTTAAGGCATGAGAGTTACCTATAAAGGAATGATAAGATTAATGATTGGCAATGGTAATGCGAACGCATTTTTTATGAAACTAGAAGTTGGTCAATAATATTACATAGATCTTACCTCTCAATAGGATACATCCAACGGTAGTGCACTAGACCACCAATCTTAGCTTCAACAGCTAAGTGTAAATGTACCATCACTGTAAAGAAGGATGGAGGAAATATCTTTTCCAATTCACACAATGTCACTGCAATGTCTGCCTCAAGAGTCACAATATCTGAAACCACAGGGTTTTGGAACAAATTTCTCTAAAGAAGCAAGCTAACTTTATCAAAGGCCTAGTAACATGAGATGACAAAGACCCACATAATGCTATGGGAAAAAGCTGCTGCATCAAGATGTGATTATCATGACTCTTCAAACCAGAAATCTTACGTTTTTTCATATTCACACGGTGTGAGATATTAGAAGCGTACCCATTAGGCACTGTTACGTCCTTCAAAACTTGCAAGAAACCATTTCTCTCCGATAAAGTCATTTGAAAACATACGGCTGGTATGATATACTTATCATCACCTTTTCGTTGTAGGTGGAGTTCACTCCTTATCCCCATCTCCACCAAGTCAAGGCGTGCCTTGTAATTATCCTTTATTTGGTCCTTCACGTTCAACCGTGTGGTTAGTATATTGTCCATCACATTCTTCTCTATATGCATCACATTAAGATTGTGTAGCAACTTATGATCCTCCCAATAAGGGAAGGTGAAAAATATGCTCCTCTTCTTCCAACCAATCTGGTCTGCCTCCCTTCTCTTTCTTTTATTGTAAGCAAGTTGACATTTCCTTCCCAGACAACGTCCAAGTAAATGTTCAGTTCCGAAAATAATTTCTGATGCGACTGGTGGTTCAAGAGCCAATCGCATATCATTAGATCCATCAAATAGCAAACCTTCTTTCCGGAAATGGTGGTCAACATCCAACCATCGCCGATGTCCCATGTAACAGAATTTGTGGTCATTTATCAAATATAGGGAGTTGGTTTCCACGACACAAGAAGGACACGCCAACTCACCTTTTGTACTCCAACCCGACAAATTTGCATATGCAGGAAAATCATTTATGGTCCACATCAATGCTGCACGCAATTGGAATACTTCTTTTGAAGATGCATCGTACGCTTATACTCCAACATCCTATAACTCCCTTAGTTCTTTTACTAATGGTTCCAAGTACACATCTATAGCAATCCCTGGCGAGGTAGGACCAGGGATAACTAATGATAGAATCATAGATGACCGTTTCATGCACAACCAAGGTGGGAGATTATAGAGGACCAACATGACAGGCCACGTACTATGACTGGTACTCATAATTCCGAAGGGATTGAACCCATCAGCAGTTAATCCAAGTCTGACATTACGAAGGTCAGATGAGAACTCTAAATGCTTATTGTCAAACATTTTCCAAGCACCTGAGTCAGCAGGATGCCACATCACCCCATCATCAGTACGACCATTAACATGCCATTTCATAGAACTAGCCAGATCGGGTGAAAGAAATAGTCGCTGTAATCTTGGCTTTAAAGGGAACCACTGTAAGATCTTTGCAGCTTTCTTCTTCCCCTTATTGGATGAGGCATGCTTACTAGCAACATATGCCTCATTTGTTTTCCACCTTGAAGCTTTACAACAAGGACACGCCTCAAGGTTAACATTTTGCTTCCAAAATAGCATACAATCATTGGGACAAGCATGGATCTTCTCATAACCCAAACCCAAATCTCGGACTATCTTCTTAGCCTCATAATGGTCCTTTGGCAACTTTGCGTCTGAAGGAAGCATATCTCTCAGGACTTGAAGCAACAGAGTAAATGACTTATTCGTCCAACCACACAGAGCCTTCAACTGGAACAGCACGACAATGGTTGAGAAAATGGTAAATTTTGTACAACCTTCATATAAAGGTTTGTCTACATCATCTATCATCTTGTAAAACTTCTTGGCGTCATCATTCGGACCTTCACCCGAATGTTGCGCAGTTGGACCTTCTTCCATTGGTTCGGGTGCCATTTCATGCGGGGGGCACAAATCGTGCAACATCCCATGAAAATCACCATATAGATTTTGGGTTTCTTGCACATGAGAGCTCCCACATTCGATAGCTGGCGTGGCAGCCGCTGATTCCTCATGAAATTTCCAAACTTTGTAAGTTTTAAGCATCCCCGAAGCCCAACAATGATCACATGCCACATTTAGCAGTTGTACAATCAAATTCACACACTTCACACAAGGACATAAGATCTTCCCATCACGCATGGGTGGGGAGGCAAATTCCACGAATTGGTTTACACCTTCAAAATATTCCCTTGAACCCCTCCTCTTGTCCATCCAACTTTTATCCATTGTGATACAATATGTACGGATTTTTACCTACACCAAGATTTGTTACTACAAAGGTAATAATTATTATAATTACATTCATTTTTCATTTGTTAAGAACAGACATACCCAAGTATGCGGCTATTTTCTTAGAACATATAACACTTGTCCTAGACTAACTCAATGTGATAAGTTGTAAAACTAGTTAAGCATAAGTGATTTAAATATATGAAAACAAATACTCAGTAATGAGGTAATTGTAATAATTATTAAATCCGTAATAATGCAATGACGTTGTAATACCATAAACGACAATTACTTGGGTCATTGGTCAAAAATGAGTTCAAACAAGTTTGGTTGACAATTTAATTCGTAATGACGTTCTTTGAAAATGTGTCGAGTAACGTTACTTGGCACATTTTCAAGAGTGTGATGTTGGTTTTATACCAAACATGTGCTTCAAAATGACCTATATGAATGTAATCCATCAACAATGCCTAAATAAAGGACTCATTTTCTTTGCTTTCTGTTTTACACAATGTCATCGCAGAAGTAAATAATGCAATGACACCAAATAATATGTCACCAAAATTTGGCAAGTTTTGAAAAGGAAAGTAAAATAATAGGGAACACAATAACCATTATAACCACATGGCAACAACTCAAACATATTCAAAATCTACACATTAGTTTAGTAATCTACTGAAAAATCATGGCATTATAGGCACTTTATAATAGCAACTACTCAAGTAATTTACCTAAATCCACTATGATACATCTATGGGTTTGCACACTCTAATAGCATGAATAAGATAAATTACGAAGGCATAGTTACATTGAACTTAATTATCTTTAGAAAAAATAACATTATTTTCTTATTTATTCATCAATGCACAAATGTGTTTAATTATCTGGAGAATCTAATGCATTGCACAAGAAATTGTACTTAGGTTTTGCCCAAAAAATAATGCTACTATGCATATGCATGACCAAATCTAGGCCTAGACCTAAATCTCCCTTGCTTCAAAAGTTTGAAAAGGGTCCTATAGGTTGTCTAGGCGGGGTTGGCTAACAGGAGCCAAGGCTTTGGGAGGGAGGGGCCCAACTATTAAACACATTAAATATACCTAGTAAAAAAATCAAAGAATGGGCCGGGGGGGGGGGGGGGCGAGCCATCTACTGGGTCCGTCCTTGACAGAATATCATGTACTTTAACAACAAAAGACAACTACATATCCAGATAAAATTCAGAACTCCTAAACAAAATAAAAACCATTCCATCAGCATACATTTAGTGACATGAAGTTGCAAAAAATTTCTCTTTATACTAAATAAGCGTAAATTGTTGATCAGCTTCTACCTACTAGCAAATGTCAGTTTTTGATGCCCAGTCTGGATTGTATTTACTGTCACATAGCTTGTTCACTGTTTGCACCTGAAAGTAAGAAATAATTCATATTAAAGAGCAAGAAAAGTTTTATTTAATAAGTTGAACTTGTGGCATATATAATGAGAATTAAACCAAACTCAAACCCATACATTGGATGACACTAGAGAAAAAGACAACTTAAATACAGTGGATTCTCCCAATATTGAATTCAAACACATAATTATATTAAATGTAATTATTCTTGTAAAAGATAACATTATTTGTATTGTATTACTTAATGCATCGTTGTATTTCAATGTAATTAGGAAATATAATGTGTTGTACCTAATTCAAAGTCTTAACCAAATTGAATGTGACGAATACAGTTTACGGATTCAAATGAAAACAAAAAAAGAAAACTTAAGATTTACGCTATACTTCAAAAAATTCATAGTCGATTGAATATTAGCAAACATTCAAGATGACATGAGATGCACTTAGCAATGGGCAGCCTAGCAGTAGACATGGCCAAGGGTGCACACTACTCAGTTTCTTTTCATGATCACAATGCAACTAACATGATTTCCTAGAAAGGGGCTTTGCATGGGCTTAGAGAGAGGGTTGAGACTGAGTACATAATATATTTTCCTATGCGAATGGAAGACTGTTTACCTTAGTTGAATGATTAGCTTGTTGATGCAATTAATATTGGGGTTGAGCAGCGTCTTTTTAAATAATAAAAGGATGCTTGGCCCTTACTTGGTTTGAAGGTCGTTTATTATTTCCGCTTTTTCTCATCCCGGTCAAATACAAATTTGAAATAAATGGCTATCCTTAAATGTATTTGATAGTCACATATTAGCTTTTCATTACTATCAAAAAATAAATAAAAAAGACTTTGATATTTACATACAATGTCATGACCTTTGCCATGACATTAAAAATTACGTAGTTGGTTATTTATTTATGACTATATTGGTGTGTTTGGAGGATTATTATTGTATTATTATTTATAGAGGAATTGCAAACTTTTGGACAGTTATCTCACGCGCAAGTCAAGCGTGAGAGGAACTATTAGCTAACCTCCAAGATAAACATTTCATATGCCCCCCAATGAAAAGGGAGGTCAGTAGTATATAATGGTGGGTGAGTTAGGCTTAGGTTCTCCTGAAGTTCAAGGTCTACACTAGTGAAGGCAAAAATACTTAAAGCTCAAAATTGAAGGGAGGCTTAACTAAATTTGGATATCAGAAAATGAAAAATTCGGCCTATGGGCTTTGGCTGGCCCAATAGAAAACTTGTTGAAACTCTTTGCGTTCTACAATATTAGCCTAATACTATTCTGTCTCATTTCTACTTGGACTTGGCAACTCGATTATACCTGTAACAAAGTTTGTAAATTACATTCCATAACCCAATTGACTAGCACGACTCTTTAACTTACATTGCAGCTGCTATGAGTGTCATATTCCTTGGTGATGCTCTCTATCTTGGAAGGTATATAATTCTCTCACTTCCTCTCTCTTCACGAAAAAGGACTATTTTTTCTCCCTTTTCAAGCCTAGGACATAATACTTCTAGGAAGAAGGAAGAATCAACTACTACTTGTGTTTATTTTTTACCAATTCATTGGCTTTCTGCTCTCCCTAATGTTGTAGCGTTATTGGAGCAATAATATTATCATTTGGGTTTTATGCTGTCATATGGGCAAAAGCTACAGAAGAATTGAGTGAGGGCAAGTGCTATAGTAGCTTGGAATCTTCACCTGATGGTAAGACTCCTTTGTTGGATAGCTACAAAGTTGAAAGTATATATATTATAGAATAGATGTATGCGGATGAATGCTAGCAGATGAAGGGGCATATCCATTGTATTTAGTTTGAACTGTCTATCTTTATTACTGTACATGTTGACAATTTTTTCAGTATGGGAAAAGGGAAATACATGTTGCACACAATTTATTTTATACATGGCCAAAAAACAACTGAAATTGTGACTTTAAGTCACAATTTGACTTGAAAATCGTAACTTCAAGTCACGGTTTTAATTAGCTATTTTCTAAGTTGTGTATAAAACAGTTTTGTGAGCAATGGACATCGCCCATGGAAAATTATAGAAGACTCTCAATTATCGTAAATAAGTACTCTCTTCTTTCACACAAATGGTAGGTCCTATCATGTATTGAATTCGTTTGTTTTTTTATGAAAGAAAATGGGTAGGCTATGTATTTAATTAGTTATTCTGTCTATAATATCTTGTGAGTATGGTATGAATCAAGGCAAATTAATTATCCTTGATTCAAGACCTAATCAAAAGTTGCTTAGTCCTCTCTCTCTCTCTCTCTCTCTCTCTCTCTCTCTCTCTCTCTATATATATATATATATATATAAAATCTTCTCTTGTACAGTAGAAATTATTCATTTAGAGATTTATCACAATTTAAAAAAAAAAAAAAAAAAACATTTGTTTATTCCTTCTCTTTCTTCTCATTATTTTCTTTGCATAGATATGAAACTATCAACATTTTCTTATTTATAGACAAAGATTTGGACTTCCTAATTCCAACTCATTGTAGAAGGTTGACAATTTCTTTTTTCATAAAAAATGAAAAGTTAATGGATGACCTAAGAATATTGGTTTAAAAAAAAATTAGAAAATTTTTATGAAAAAAGAAAAATAATTGACTTTTTTGACACATATTTATATTTCTCATGAAAGTAATATAAAAAATTTCCTAGAATAATCCCTTAAAAAATGCCCTAAGGAAACTGTTAAGACTTCAGAGGGCCCTTATAAAAATTGTGTTTTAACCATATTTGACCTTGACTTCATAAACAGTTTGTAACAGGTGAATACTTAAGGCTTTCTTGTATGTGTAGCTTGGTAATTTCGATATACTCTAAATAACACACAATTTAGCCAAATAATTATTAAAGTTTTAAAAATAAAAATGATCAACTTAGAATGTCTTACCGTTGCTCAAAAAGAGAGAGATTTCATTAGCGTGAGATGGTTGTGGGCCTTTTTTATTTTTTACTTAGCTGGGTTCTTAGACAAAGGCATTTCATATGGTGAAGTTTTAGGCTTGGGCTCACTGATCGGCCCGAAGCAAAGTGAAGTATTGGATCTAAATTATGAAGTACATTAGGCTTTCTGTCTGAACTTGGGCTTTGGCCCTAAAATCTCTTTATTTTTAAATTAGGGCCTCGCTAGTCTCTAATCTCTATAAAGTATTTAACAATCACATTTATTTTTTGAGAATCCTATAAACAATCACATGGTTAAAGAAAGGCTATAATATTTCACGAAAGCATAAGCATAAGTGGATAGTATTAAACTATAAAACTCTTGATTACATCTCTATAAACTTGAACTAAATTTTTTTGGTTTTGGCATAAAAAGCTATTTTACTTTGAATGTAATGCATAATTCATTGGCTAGCTTAGCATATCTAATACATAAAATTGTACAGTGAATAAAATATAGACTTACTGTTACCATTTAATTATAATTAATCTTTTTTTTTTTTTTTTTACCTTGCAAAATGTGAAATCCAATTTTAAGAGGCTAGCAAAATCACCAAGAAATTGGGAAAGAAGTTTTTGGGTTGGCAATCATCATCGAAGTTGTCAATATAAAAATAATTGGTTACAAGTTGGACTAATTGGACCAAGCCAATCTATGAACATGTGATACATTCATGAAGTGTTACATCTCTTGGTCTATATTTTTTATTCTTAATATGACAATTTTTTTTTTATATATCGATATTTAAGGGTAGGAATTTAAATCTCAAATATCTCTTTTAAAAACTTCAAAAAATATTAATTAATTAAGTTATGAGACTCTTGGCTTAATATGACAATTTTTTTTAAAGTCATATAATTCATGACTAAAGCTATGATTAGGTTAGGTAACATAATATCCTAATTTACAATCCACCAACCTATCTATTTTGTATGTTTATAATAATTATAATATTATCATTAATTATCATTCAGATGCAACCTTCTTCTCAAAAAAAAAAAAAAAAAAAAAAATCAGATGCAGCCTATGAGCCAGCTGGAATCAAAATTGACTTCGCACCTTCACACTAGTCACTACCCAACTTGCAATTATCTAAGAACAAAAAAACAAAGAGAAAACAACAAATAGATAAACGAGTATAGCGTATGCATTATCTCAAAAGAGTAAGATATTTGTACACCAACCAAGCCACATATCAGTAATAGCTATTAGTAATTTTATTATTATGCACATCATGTGTTTATTTTTAAAATTCATATGATCGTGAGTTTCTTACTTTATTATGAATCGTTGAATTATTTTATTATTTTTTTTAAAACTGTCCATCCAAATCCAACACTTTCCATTTCCATGAAGAAATCTTTTCCCTCTAGCTAATATGGTTTGTAGCCGTATTATCTTGTGCCTTCCCACAAAGTACCCTTAGAACAAAAACAAAACAAAACTTCCATACATTTAGAACTACTACACAGACTTCAGAGCTAGCTTACACTCAAAACTTGTAATATATTTGTACGTTTATCAGATTTGTCAGCCCACATACCATGTTATATATATTTTTTGTTTTATAATTCAACGGTTACAACAACGAAGATGAGAAGAATCAAATTTTGATTCTTTTCATTAGAGGCAGTAGATGATACCACTAAACTTCAAGTTGACATATTATAGTTTTGGAGAAAAGAAATATGAATTATAAAATAAGTTACAATTGAACGCTACCCGAGTAATACTGCCAAGAAGAAAGTTATGACTGGAAGGCAGTTTGTAATTGCTGCAGCCAATGTTGCTGACGTATAAACAATAGCTATGCCATAGATATCCAGGCTTAAAACTGTAATAGCCCGAAAAAAAAAAAAAAATAAATAAAAAATAAAAGAAAAGGAGGGGTATTTAAGTAAAGTTGTTTATGGGGTCAACTTTTATAATTAATATTACTAAGGGTTGTTTTGAAAATAAGGTTGAAACCCTAGTTTATATAGTCTAATTTTAAGTCAGTGTATACTGACAGATGTTTTGAGAGAGGAGGCTACCCAAAATACTGAAGTAGAGAAGATTTGACTGCACAATTGAGGTAAGAGCTTGCTTAAGAATTTCTTTCTTGTCAAATCTAAACTATATTTAGAATTAGAGTATTTTATTTATGTGAGTATTTTGATCAATAGTGAAACTATTTATTTATTCAAGGATATTAATGATGCAAATGAAGAAATTTCGGTCAATTGGAGACTACAACCTATAGATTTTTCTGTGCTTAGCATCAAAAAAATTTTATGCATATATGCTCCAATGCGATAAGTAGCTGGAAGTTATGGATTTTAGGCGTGAGGTTAAGGGTCAACCTTCTGCACAGTGGTTGTTTATGAAACTGTGCCGAATTGATGGAATTGAAAAAAAAAAAGAAAAAAAAAGGGAATTGTACAGTGAGTTAAGTACACGTCCATGTCATTCCTAGAGTGATAGTCCTATTCCTAGGTGCTAGCCTTATCTTGTAAGGCATAAGTGGTGGCAGTATATATATATATATATATATATATATATATATATATATATATATATATATATATATATATATATAATATTATAATATTATATATAATATTATAATATTATATATAATATATTATGATTAGATGAAATTTTTGGTGTGAGATAAACGGACAATTGTGAGAGATTTTTTGATGCCGTTACAAGTCTTTCTTGAATTTTTATGATTATTAAGTAGATGGTACTTGCAAATTGTTAGGTGAAATCTAAGGATTTTAGAGAAAGTGTTAAAGAGAAGTTCTTTCTGGTGAGTTAGCTGAGGTAAGTAACCTTGTCCTAATTGGTTTTATCCTTGCTTATACTACTATACTTTAACTATTGAAATTTGTTTACAATTGTTACTATTCTATTTAATTGTTCAGCTACATTGATTTACAGTAAAGAATAGAGAAATTTCACAGATAAATATGAGCATTGAGTACAAGATTTATTTTATTTAATTGTTTCTTTAACTATATTGATTTAAAGTAATGAATATAGAAATATCCCAATTATATTGAATATTGAATATATGATTATATATGAATATATGTGTACTTGAATAAGATATATTTTTTGTTAGAAACTATGATTTCATATGATTTTTGAACAAATTGACTATGAATTAATTCTGATACCCAAACCAATGGGGGTTATTTATTGGTACTCTGATACCCAACCAATGGGGGTCGTTCATTGGTACTCTGATACCCAAACCAATGGGGGTCGTTCATTGGTATTCTGATACCCAAACCAATGGGGGTCGTTCATTGGTACTCTGATACCCAAACCAATGGGGTTGTTCATTGGTATTTTGATACCCAAACCAATGGGGTTTGTTCATTGGTACTTTGATGCCCGGTCACGGGGATATAGCGTGACCATAGTTATAAGATTGTTAATAATATGGATTACGTTTGAATATTTAATTATATTGAGTCATTAGAACTGCTTATCTATTTTTGAAACCTATTGTAAGTTTTAGCTTTTGATATACGGAAAACTGACTACTTTCTAAACCATCTATGATATAATTGTAAGATTAAAGTATGTGATCTATTTGTAAAGTATTATTTTAAGATCATGAAGCTTCTTTAGCTATTTTGAAAACCCATAGCATATTATAACTTTGGAAGATTCATATTATATCTTATTACTTTACAGATCTATTGTTGGATATAACTTATTTGGATTTTGGTTACTTATTGAGTTGTCAACTCACCCCCCTCTTTCTCCTTTCAGATTCTGATCAGGAAGAGTAGCATAAGTTTGGGCTTCCGCTGGGATGTGCGCATGAGTGAAGTTTAGGAAATTAATGGAATAAGATTTGAACTTTTATGTTTTAAGATTACCATTTGTGTAATCCTTTAGACTTAAAGATTTAGTTTATTTTTATTTGATGTTGGAAGATTATTTTTGGAGATCTTTTGAAAATTGCTTATTTGAGGATATTTTTAAATTTAATGATGAAATTTTCTTGAGGATAATTCTTTAATTGTTAAGAAAGCCTTACGCACTTGTAGGGTGTAAACTTTATAAGTGTGTGGCTGTTGTCACGTGCCTAGCTCTTACTTGGGTTCGGGGCGTGACAAAAACGATCCTGAAATTGGAAAAAATAGAACAAGACCACGCATGAAAGCTTTTCTTTAAGGTTTTAGTCATGGTTATCCACCAATATGTGGTTATGTAATAATGGTTTTCATTCTTAGTAGGTGACTGCAAAATAATGAAGAGCAAAATTTTGAAGTTAAATGAAATAAATTAAATTAAATAGGACATACCCAAATAGAGAAAGAAGAAAGATCTTGCAGAAGGTCACCAATGATAGGGGCAGCGCCTTTTTCGTAGAGCCCAATATAAAATAACCAAGATTCATTCACCATTTTCATCACCAAATGTACCCTTAATTTAATTATACGTAGTTTTTTTTTTTTTTTTTTAATTTACATATAATGAAAGAAATTCGGATCTGTTTGGATGTTCAAACAGAGGAAAGGAGAAAAACCCTCTGTTTCCTCCTTCCTGTATGCTTTTGACAGCCAAACAGGGCATAAAATACAAGCAAAATAACTATAAGAGAAGAGAAAAGGGTTTTTGGGTTACCTGGTAATAGTGTTAGAAAAGCCATCAACAACGAGAGCAGAGAGAAGCTTAGCGTTGGAGAAAGAGTGAGCCATTGTAATTCAAAATTTCAAATTTTTTCAAAGACAAAAGAGATTAAAAATCTACGCCGCCGCAGAGAGATTTTTTTTCCTTTTCTTCGATGAGAAGAGAAATTTTCTATCGAAGGAAAGAAACCTTCCACAGCAGAGAAAAACTCTTTTTCTTTTTGGGAATTGGCTCTCTCAAACTTTGTCTAAGATAATTGGACTCAATACAACTTAGAATCAAACTACAACAATGTTATACTAGATTATTACTCCTAAATTTGAAATTTAGGAGTAATAATCTAGTATTTATCATTCATGAATAAAAACAAAACCCTAATACCCAGATCGTGCAATTGAAAATTGAAAATTGAAATTTGAAGGAAAGAGAGAAAAAGGGGGTGAACTCACCTGAGTCGACGCGGTGATTGAGAACTCGCCGGTGTTGTTTTGAAGATCTAAGAAAGTGGGTCGGTGATGGTGCGTGAGCTTCAGTGGCGGCGGTGAGGAGGTTGATGAATCGGTCAGAGTTTGGGGATGAGGATGATGAGAGTTGGGGAAGGATGAGAGTTTGTGGAGGATGAGAGTCGTTTGAGTGCTGTCTGTGAGAGCTGAGAGCTGAAAGCTTGAGAAAATAGGGTTTGTCCATTATTACTATGCTATTTATACAAAGCCTTAGGCCGTGTTTTTATCATGCCTAGAGCCACGTTTTTAAAAGCGGCCATAGTTAAAAATAAAATTAAAAAAAAAAAAGAAATATGCGCAGGACCTATGGCTACGTGTTTTAAACGCGGCCGTAGCTCCACCCCTAAAAACGGGGCTATAGCTCAAAAAAATGCAGCTTTAGATGCGGTCTATGGCCCCGCGTATAAAACGTGGCCTTTGTTTTCCCGTTTAAGTCGCGTTTTTAAAAAACCCAGCTTCAGTCTGTCTGGGGCTGCGTTTTTACAAACGAGGCCTAAAAAAACGCGGCCTCAGACCCCCGCATTTTGTAGTGACTTAAGAATCCTCTAGGCAGAGAGTTTTGCGAGTATCTCACGAGAAGGCCTTACTTGCGAAATTAATAGCTTAGCACGATTCTTCAACTTCCAGTCATGTGCACTAATCTTCATTTCATGTTCAGTTCTTCACCAACTTAATACTAAACCTAATATAGTAAAATCCCACAAAATACGAGGAACAAAATTAAAGCAATTACAACACTTTTTGTCATGGAATAAAGTCAACATAAAACATAGTTGTAAATCACAATTTTACACACATTTTTCATTACGTCGTGTCTACTCGATGCTTAACTGCTTATGCATGAATGTGCATGAGATTGGTTAAATCCAATGAGTAACGAGTACCTAACTTGACACGAAACATTCAGATATTACTTGAAATGTCACAGTATAGAGAATGGGCCGGGTTTGGATAAAAATCCGAATTTTTGGGTTGGGTATGGGTATTACCCAAACCTGTTCCATAAAAATTAAAAAAAAAAAAAAAATCTGTTTAAAGATAAAATTTCTGCTCAATGGTGACCGTAGAGTTTTCTCCTCTGGTTTTGTTGAAATGTTATGTATGTTAGTTAGAAATACAGCGTTTGGTTGCCATAAATTTTGGCAATGAAAGAGTATAGCAGGGACGGGAAAGTGCTGTTCAGGTTTATAAAGGTGTTCTACCAAGTCCAATCCATTTTATTTAAAAAAATTATATATTTGAATATTAAAAATAAAGACAAAAGAAGAGGAGGATAAGCACAATTATACCTTTTATTTAGCCTATCTTAGCCCCTTTAGTCTTTTTACCAAGACCCCTTTTTGTGCCTCCTTGTGATCATATCTAAAGAATAAAGCAAAAAAAGAAATGGTAGATAAAAACAATCAGAGAACAAATATTTGGAATGAATTCTCCACACTAGGAGTTATTGGTTATATATTCATATTTGTAAAAGAAAGTTTACAATAGGAAGGTTTTTGAGTACAAGAGTCAATTACAAGTTAATCTTGGAAAAATAAATCTGTCAGTATACAACTTTGTCCTTGATTTTGGGCTGGAGTAATTGAGCTACTGCAGTGATCTGTAGTGCATTTCTTTTGGCTAGAATAAAGGTAATAAATTCTCATGGTTGGTCGTTGCTTCTTTAGCAGAGACAACAGCCAATTTAGTTGCAAATATAATATTTTGGATAAATATTATGATGCTTTTATTTGAATACCGCTGCCAGTTTTGGATAAATATTAAGCACAATTATAAAAACTACTTCCCTACTAATACTCAATGACTAGCCAAACTATCTGGTGTGAGTTCCAGTTAGCTCAACTGGTAAAGTCTCTGGTGGTTATATAAAAGGTTTGGGGTTCAAACCCCGCTTATACTAAAAACTGATTGGTGTCTTGATTTGATGATAAAGAGCTATCATCAGGAGTGGACATCATAGATTGAAACTCTCTCCAAAAAAAAAAAAAAAAAAAAAAACAAACAAACAAACAAACTATCTAGTGTACTCCTAAAATTACTCCCTCAACACACATGTAACAAATACCATTTTTTTCTCCATTAAACTGTTGTAGCAAGATTAAACATTTATCAAAAGATTAAGCACGATTAAGAAGCACAATACCACTCTACAAAAAATCCCATGGCTTTCATTTAATGGGAAAAGAAATAGAGGCTTTAGCCACAACCCTGTAATTTAGCATTAGCATATAATCGTTAAAAAAAAAAATTGCCAATAGAAAAGTATTTTTATTTCCCTTTTAGTCAATTTAAAATTCCATCATTGCAAATAATAATAATAACAATAATAATAATTAAAAGGCCGTAAAAATCGGGTACGGTTTGGGTACATATTTCAATGAGTAAAATATCAGAGTAACAAACAGGTACAAGTGCTAATCAGTATTGAGATCGAGTATCCACGAGTAAAATTTTTGGGTTGGGTTTGGGTATACTTAACCTAAACCTGATCCATGGCCATTCCAAAACTGGAGTGATTTTTTTATTTTATTTTTTCTTGTTGTTGTTGTTGTTTTTGACGCAATATAGCGTAGTACATTGCCCAATTAAATTCAAATATACTCTATTAAATTTAATTTTTGTAATAATAACTGCCTAGTCATTTGGTCAATATAATTATGGGTTTGAATTTAGGGCAAATCACAATTTTTTATCCTTAACTATCACCTCAATTACACTTATAACTCCTAGAACTTTCAAAATGCATGATCAATCATGCTATCTTTGTAATGAACTTCAAGGTCTGTTTTATAGTCTTATCTATTTGATTTGCTCACCTCATCCTATGATTTCACTCTCAATCTACTACAGAATGTTAACATTACAATATGATGATCCAGTTTAAAATTTTCTTTCATCCTTTAATTAGTAAATTGGTGCACAAGAAGAACAGGAATGATTGTTGTTTCGCCTCAGTTTGTAAATCAAAAGTCGTTTTGTGATTGGAAATAACAAATGAATAACATAACTACTTATCTTATTTAGGGAAAGGGACAATTAGCACAACAAACCGAATAATTATACAAGAAGAATCATCAAAGTACATTAGTCACAAACAGATATATCTGTCCAGAAAGAATATATAATAATCCCACACCCAATAAAAGAGACAGTAGCATTTCGTTTGCGACAAAGGGTAAAATATTATTCTTAGTCATTTGCATGGCAAGCTTATGACTAATAAATATTATTGATCAGATACCATAGAAACAACAGAGATAGTAGCGCTTCTTATTTATTTATTTATTTTTTATTTTTTTATAGCAAAGTGATACTAGCACTTTGTTTGTAACAAAGTGTACGATTTATTTGAGTCATTTGCATGGCAAGCATATGACTTTATTGATCAAATACCTTAGAAACAAGTGAAACATAAAAACTAATAGTAAAGAGTACCTTATGGATGGTGGCCCAAAGAGTTAATTAAGACATCATCTCCAAACAGTTCTGCTGGTTTTTGTCCAAAGCGCACATAGTTTTTCACGGCCAGATGAGTTATGAAAGGAATGATAAATCTGTAGTTGCAAGTTGCAGTGTCAAGATCTTGATGATTCATTGATTAGTTTAAAGGAGTAAAAAACCATGAGTTCCATGAGTTCAATGTAGCATTGACTTGTGATTATCCATAATTAAAATGGGATGATTTCATTAATACCTTTTGTGAATTCCACTGGCATATCTTTTACCTTCAATTCACGTATAGTCTTTAGATGCTTCAACCCAGTGAAGAACTTCAAATTCTTGCAGGACCGAATCCCCAACTTCTTGAGTCTCCGCATTGCTTGTTCCTCCACAATCCATTCTTCCAGTTCATGAAGCATCCAGAATTTCAGAACTTCAAGCTGGGTAAAGCCTCCCATAGAGCAAACCATGGTTTTCCCAGTATAAGAACCTGAGTAGAAATAGAGGGATTTAAGCTTGGAAAGCTTCTCTAACTCCGGCATTGGATCATCTGAAATTCCAGAGGCTGATAAGGCAAGTTCAGTCAAGCTTTGAGGGAGTCCGGTAACGTTTATGATGATGGATGGATTCTTTAACTTACCAAATAAATAAATACTTGAGAGATTGACGAGTCCTGACAAATGATTCACATGTACATCTTGAGGTCGGCCCATTTCATCAATTGATTTCAACATCAATGTTCGAAGGCCCTTCAGTTCCACAGCAAAACTATCTGTCAATTGTTTTTGATGTGACAAGTCTAACAGGAATGCCAATTCCAATCTCCTAAGGTTTTTCAACCCGCTGAGGAAACGCTTCATAGGGCTATCCTTATGAGGAGTGAGCATATACCCGCCCGATCCGAAGGACTCCATATCTACAAATGCACCCCGCAGTATTTGGAGATTTGGCGGAAATTTCTCATTTCGTCCTAGCCCAATTTTGCGTCGACAAATCTCACTCATGTACAAGTTTTGAAGCTTCTGCGATTTCCCTATTGTACTGGGGAGAGTGCGGATATAAGTATGATTGACATCCAAAGTTTCAAGGTTCACTGAGTTGCCAATTGATGATGGGATGTTCTCTAGGTAAGTCCACCTTAACCCTAGATACGTTAACTGAATTAATTTCCCTAGTGTCAGGCAATTGAGGTCTACATACTTGTTCAAGATCAAGTGCCTTTACTTGTAAGAAATGCCCACTTGCAATGCGGTTACGAAGGATGATACCTACATCTTCTCCAGTTCCTTCTTGAGTATCAAAGCAGAGGATGGACCTGGGATTTTTGTTGGCTTGCATTGTAGAATCTGTTGAATCAATAACATACACGTCAAAGTCTGAAATTGTTTTCTCTCGCAACCAGAGTTCTTGTAGAGTATCAGGGAAGATACATGTCCTGACCTTCCCATTCTGCTTTCTTTCCCCTACTTGAACCAAGTTACGCCTTATCAACTCTTTCAAAAACTTCTTTGCAATTGCAACAGATTCAAGAGGCACTTGCTTATTATCGTTCTTTTGTACCAACCCTTATGCAACCCACAAAGCGACTAATCTCCTTGAAGCAATTTCAGAGTCTCTAGGGAACTGTGCAAAGTAAGAATTAACATTTAGGTAGACGTGGATCCAGAAACAAGTCTTTTACATGTCTTTCAAAGTTTTCCAACCATGGTGTTTGGTGAGGACTGACATAGTCCAGCACTCTTGTCAAGTCCTTAATCGTCACTTTTTTCCCGGACAACAGATACCCTTAACTTAAGATTGAAAGTGGCAAGCCTCCACATCTTTTTACAACTTCATTTGCCAGTTTTTTCCATTTTGGAAAGAGTTGATCAGGCTGAGAAGGTTCAGGCTGAAAGCGCATCATCTGGGTAAACAAATCCCAGCTCTCATCATTGGTTCGTAGTTGAAGTTGGTATGGGGTGCTGCTTCGTTCAGCATGTGAAGCTACACTATTGTCTCTTGTGATGAGCAAAATTCTACTCCCATTTTCACAATCCTGGAAAGCTTCTTTTAGAGTATCCCAAATTTCTTTGTTAGAGACTTTGTCTAGAACTAGAAGGTACCTTTTGGGCTTCAAGAAATCATTCACCCCCTTGAATGAGTCCTCTTTTTCCTTTCCATTCCTATGATTCGGCAGGACATTTTTTCCTAATCCTTTTAGGAGTACATCCTTATTATTGTCCACCATATCAGGTAGAGCCACCCAATATCTGAAAGGAAAATGTTTCTGAATAACTTTATGGTTATAAACCACCTTTGCGAGAGTTGTATTATCTATGCCTTCCATCCCCACAATGGGAAGTGTGGAGAAAGGCTCAGTTTCGGTGGTTAGCCGCGAGACCATTTCGTGTACATCATCTTCCAAGCCGACCACTGAGATTGTGTCCTCCCTCAATTAAATGCGACATACCCTTATGCTTATGGAAAGAAGTCTGAGAGCTTCCACGAGTAGCTCATTTTCTGCAGAGAAGTTTCGCCAAAGATCTGTCTCCTTTTGAGAACTACGGTTTCTCCTTTGTGAGGCTGATAAAGAGAAACAACTCGTTGCATCTTTCACAATGATCTTCATTTGATTATTCCATTCCTTTATTGAATTGGACATGCCTTCTTGAACTGCTTTTGCATCTATGAGAAGTCGGTTCACATCATCAAAATAATCAGGTAGCTCTTCTAACTGAGAGGCTACCATGAGGTGTTCCTGATCGATCTGCTTGCGAAACTTGTCCAGAAGATTTAAAATTTCCTTGTCATCGGTTGTGGCCTGTGTTTCCTGTTTTGGGGAGCGATGGACAGATTTCGGTGCAACTCTTCTGATAAATGTGAAATCAAATAGAACCTTTTTATAAAAGAGGTCCCAGAGCTGTTTCTTGATATTGCTAAAGCTCTTCTTGAACTGAGGCCTCGCCCACCAATTACCAATATACGGAATCCATCTCATTTGATCTGCAGTTTTCTGTATGCTATCGATTGCATTGTGCAGGTTGCTGATGATTTCCACGGCTTCATCCATCCAAGCCTTTGCCGTTTCACTTTCCTTTGGAATCCCTGCTAAATCTTGCAGGAAAGCATGCAGTAGCTGCTGTGGCAACTTGATGGAGTAGTCTATTTCCTTTTGCTTGTCAGTCACTAAGTTTGGATTCATAGCCATCAGAAATTTTAATTTCCTTGCAATATAGATAACTGGCGGTTTTGACCCAGGAAGATAAAGAGAAGAGTTGTCTCCTTCTATTGGTCTGTCCTGCAAGCTTCTAACAATAGACCTTGACCGTTCTAATGATTTACAAATTCCGGGTCGTGTCTTACGAATTTGATTATTTATTTCAGCGTTGCACGAACCCAACTCAGCCTGGTGGACACAAGTTTCCATGAAATTCCTGACAACAGAGTAAATCGATTTCTTGTTTCAGTCAGTGTTCGGTAGGATTCCTCGTAACCCTGTACCTTGTGAACCAAGGCCTTGATTTCATTCACCCAATCTCTATCAGCATCACTTAGTTGTACAATGGTTCCTGCTTTCAGTTGAGAATCCCGAATTTGTTTGGGTTTGTAAGGTTGAATTTAATCAACCATCTTGTTGGCTTTATTCCATATCAAATTTGCTTGTATTTTAGCAATTAGTAACCCTGTATTTAGATAGGAATCATGTAAGAGTAGTGTATGAGAGAGTGTGAACAATTACTCAAGTGTGTGCAAAGAAGCAGGGACTCGCGGCTAGATCTCGCAGGTGGCTCGCGGTTGCAAGCCGTCAGAATGATGCACACATGCCAGAAACTGAAGTGTTGCGCCAGCTGTTGCACTACAGGACAAAAGTCCCAGGCTGGCCAGGCCGTTTGCTCGCGACTTAAACTCACGACTTAACCCAGTCGCGATGTCAAGTCGCCAGAACACCCTGTTTGGGAAAATCTAACTTTTTACATTCCTTCTCACCCTACTATATATATACCCTTATACTCACAATTTAGAGAGAGCTTCTAGAGAGAATTTTGAGAGAGAAACCCTAGAGAAAACAAGATTGACTTATCCACAATCTTTACCTAAGAGACTCTTCAAATTCCTCTACTCTCTTCCTCTCCATTGTCAAATCCTTGAGAGACTCATTACCAAAACTTTTTCTCACCATATCCATTTCTGTGAGAGGGTTGTTTGGTACTTTGAGAAGCAGTTAGGAAGAAACCAATTTCACATTGGTTGATGCTATGGTCAAGTAACGGAATCCGGGAAGCTAGAAAAGAAATAGGTTCGATGTAACCTCGTTGGAGCAAGAAGTTTGGAGGGCTTAGGTACATTGGGTAAATTAGGCTTGGAGGATCTATTGCTGTTCATGTATCCAAACTACATTTTCTAGTGGATTACTTACCGCTTGGAGGGCGACAGAGAGGTTTTACGCCGAGGGTTTCGGTTTCCTCTTTGATAACACATCGTTGTGTTGTCCTTGTGTTTATATCTCTCTTCCCTTATCTTTGCCTTTTATTTTCTACTGTGGATGTAATTTTAAATTGGCTTAGGTTGTTTATCAATTCTGTTTATAGCTTGTGTTCATTTTCCGCACACTTTGTGTTTGTCATAAAACTTGAATTGATAATTTTAATTTGGGGGTCTAAATGTACATAGTATATTTACACTATTTGAACTTTCAATTGGTATCAGAGCGGGTGCACTTGCTGTGGTTTGATTACCTAAGTGCAATCCTAGACCCCTTTGTTTTGGATGCTACTATGAAAAAGGTCATGCTGAATTATGGTCTAAGTGTTTGTGATAATGACTCTATGAGTATTAGTGGAAGGTGTCTTAACAATGAACTCTTAGAGTAATTAAAAACAAAGAAACATGTTAGGATATTTGTTCACATGCTGAAATATTTTAAAAATGAGAATCACATCTTACACAATAGCATATCTAATTCTAAATCTTTGATTAAGAAGTACAAAAGAAAAAATCAATTGTTGAGTGAAAAGGTTGATAATTTGAAAAGGAAATGTCAATCTAACAGAAGCATGGAGAGTTAAGAAAAAATTTTGTTTGAAGGTCAAGAATGTTTGTCTCATGCGAGCTTATTTGTGCATATCTCATTGAAGGTGTTTAACTCATGCTTATGGTATCTTGACAGCGACTGTTCTCGTCATATGACAGGAGATAAATCACTGTTTAAGACACTCAAAGAGAAGGTTGGTGACTATGTGACTTTTGGTGATGGAAGTCATGCTCAAGTTCTTGGCAAATGGACTATTGAGATACCAGGATTACCTCTATTGAAAGATGTCTTATACATCAAAGGGCTGAAGGCGAATCTTTTGAGCATCACTCAAATATGTGATGAGGATTTCCTTGTCCAATTCTCAAAGAAGAGATGCATAATCATCAATGAAGAAGGGATTCAAGTCTTAGAGGGAAATAGGACTACAGATAATTGCTATGGAGTAGTTCCTATAGCACCCATTTCAAGTAGAAGTGCTCGTGTTGACATGTCAGAACTTTGGTATCATAGATTTGGGCATGCGAATTTCAAACAAGTAGCTAAAGTATCTAACCTTCAAGTAGTTGAGGGACTTCCAAAGTTGGGAAAGGTGAAGAAGACTATTTGTGGTGCATGTCAAATGGGAAAGCAAACGAAGACAAGCCATCACATGGTGAATGTGATTGCTACTTCACAATGTTTAGAGCTTCTTCATGTTGATCTAATGGGGCCTATAAAAACTAAAAGTCTAGGAGGAAAGAGATACATTATGGTCATTGTTGATGATTTCTCAAGATACACTTGGGTTGAATTTCTTAGAGAAAAATCAAAAGCATGTGAAAAGTTGGAAATCCTTTGCAAGAAACTAAAAAACGAGAAAGGGGCTCCTATTGTCAAGATAAGGAGTGATCATGGGAAGGAATTTGAGAATGCAAGATTTGAGTCATTTTGTGCAAAGAATGGAATCAAAAGGAAATTTTCAGCAAAACTCCTCAACAAAATGGAGTGGTAGAGAGAAAGAATCAGGTGATTCAAGAAATGGCAAGAGTTATGCTACTAAACAAGCAAATACCTCAAAATTTTTGGGGAGAAGTCGTAAACACCTCATGTCACATTGACAATAGAATATTCTTCCGAGTGGGAACAAAGAAGACCGCCTATGAGAGTTGGAATGGAAAGAAGCCCAAAGTGAAGTACTTTCGAGTGTTTGGAAGCAAGTGTTATATTCTAAATGATCGGGAGAACCTTGGGAAATTTGATGCAAAAAGTGATGAAGGTATTTTTCTTGGGTATTCTACTACTAGCCGAGCAAATAAGGTTTTCAACAAGAGAACTAAGACAGTAATGGAGTCCATCAATGTCAAAATTGATGATGCCTTAACAACGGTAGAGATAATCGATGATGGAGAATGGCCGAGCACCAAAGAACCAGATGTTAAGGTTGAAACACTTGATATAGAAGTTGAAGGATCTACACCAGTAGAAAAATCAACTCCCATGAATCCAAGAATGGAAACAAGATCAATGTCTAGAACATCAAGTCCTCTCACTCCTCCGAAAATTCATCCTCTCATCTCACGGAATGATGAAGTATATACATCAAAGAATCCATCATCAAGAGTGATTAAGAACCATCCGGATAGCAACATTATAGGGTCTTTAGATGAAGGTTTTCACCTTAGAAAAGGAAACATCCTTTTGGCCAATCATGTAATATACCATTGCTACCTTGCTCAATTTAAGCCAAAAAGGGTAGAAGAAGCTTTCCAAGATGAAAATTGGGTTGAGTCAATGCATGAAGAGCTGAATCAATTTGTGAGAAATAATGTGTGGGAACTTGCTCCAAGGCCTGAAAATGTTCATGTCATTGGCACTAAATGGATATTCAAAAGCAAGATCGATAAAGATAGAGAGATAATATGGAATAAATATCGGTTAGTAGCTCAAGGATATACTCAAGTAGAAGGAGTAGACTTTGATGAATCCTTCGCTCTTGTAGCAAGACTTGAGTCTATTCGAATTCTTATGTCCATTGCATGCATTATAAACTTCAAACTCTACCAAATGGATATAATATGTGCATTTCTAAATGGATACCTGAATGAAGAAGTGTTTGTTGAACAACCAAAAGGTTTTGAGGATCCTTACTTTCCTGATCATGTGTTGAGATTGAAGAAAGCCCTTTATGGCTTAAAACAAGCTCCTAGAGCTTGGTATGATCAGCTTACCCATTACCTCCAAAATAGAGGATTCAAAAGGGGATATGCCGACCAGACTTTGTTTGTCAATAATGATGAAGATTACCTCCTTGTGGCTCAAGTATATGTTGATGACATAGTATTTGAGGCTACCATTAATGATCGGGCTATAGAATTGTCTGAGGAGATGAAGAAAGAATTTGAGATGAGTATGGTGAGGGAGCTCACATTTTTCTTGGGCCTTCAAGTCAAACAAAAGAGTCTGCTAGAAACATTGTCAAGAAGTTTGGACTAAACTCCAAAAAACATGCCTCCACTCCCATGAGCTCATCTACTAAACTGAACGTTGATTCTTCTGGGGTGGAAGTGAATTTAACCTTGTATAGGAGTATCATTGGGAGTCTACTCTATCTTACAGCTAGTAGACTGGATATTGCGTTCAACGTTGGTGTTTGTGCTAGATATCAAGCTGCTCCAAAGGAATCACACCTGACTGCGGTGAAGCGAATTATACGATACATCAATGGAACTCCAGATTATGGTTTGTGGTATTCAAAAGACTCAAATGCTTGCCTTGTCGGGTATTTAGATGTAGAGTGGGCTGGTAGTGTGGATGATAGAAAGAGTACTTCAGGAGGCTGCTTCTACCTTGGTAACAATCTTATCTCATGGATGAGCAAGAAACAAAATTTCGTGTCTCTCTCTACAACTAAAGCAGAGTACATAGCTACTGGAAGTTGCTGCACACAACTTCTTTGGATGAAGAAGCTACTTCATGACTATGGAATTCCTCAAGATACAATGTGTGTTTTCTGTGATAATACCAATGTCATAAATCTTTCTAAGAACCTGGTCTAGCATTCAAAATCTAAGTACATAGAGATATGTTACCATTTCATTCGAGACTTGGTGGAAGAAAGAGTTGTGTGTCTTGAATTCATCCACACAGACAATCAAAAGGCGGACATCTTCACCAAGCCTCTCGATGGTCTACGATTTGAATCCCTTTGTAAGACCATTGGTGTTGATACAATCCCTTGAATCTCTTGTGTGATGTGTGCTTCACTTGTTTATATTGTGTTATTTTGTTTGTGGGACACACACTACTTTGTTGGCTATCTGTATAGCATGATCTTATTGATTTTTAATTGCTTTGTCTACTTTTGTTGTTTTTATATTATTCCTTTTGATAAATCCTTTCCTTATTATGTGTCAAAAATCTAAAAACCACATAAAAAGTAGAAAATCAAAAAGTTTGATTAACAGTGTTGAGTTTTGTCTCAAAACTTGTTTTGCCTTATACCTTTGTGCTAATGGCTTTGTGCATTTACGAGCATAGCTTGTTTCCTTGTACTCTTTTCATTATGGAAGAAATCTTGAAATCTATGTGATTGTTGTAAATAGATCTTCAAACTTGTCATGAATGATCAGTGAATGGTTTTGTTGATCTTGAGACATGCATAGACTTGTGCCTATATATCTTCCCACTCTTTATTTATTTATTTATTTTGCTATAAAGAGCTCTCCAAATGTAAAGAGATATTGAGCTGCAACAACCTGTCACGCATACTAGTATTCGACTAGGAAAAAGGGAAAGCAACCAAAAATTGAAGTGTATGATTCTTCAAAAGGCCAAAGGCTATCTTATTAAGGAGAAATATCAAAAGTCATTCTCACAACGAGATGTAATTGTTTCAAAAAGATCAAAAAGATCTAATGTTATGACTGAGAAAAACTGGAGTCAAATTTAAAGCTCCAAGTTATGTTATCAAGTCTTGTGGGAGGTCATATATGCATACTTCTATAATTGAGATGGGTCACATGATCTAGTGCTAATTGTGTATGTCTTGGTTGAATTGATCATTGAAGCTTTACATTAGACTAAGGACTATCTCATTGTTGATATCCACACACAACACACAAGTTTATGTTCAATGAATACCATATTCATTTGTGTGAATGTGTTAAAATATGTTTTCATATGCTCAATCTTTGTTGATTCAAACAAAAAAATATTTTTGAGTGTTTTAGGTGTTTTTGGAAAGTACTTTGTTTTTACAAGAACTGAAAAATTTCAAAAACAGTGTTGCCCTATTTTGGCGACTCAGTCGTGGGTCATCCAAGTCGCATGCTACAGCCGCAAGTGAAAGGTCCAATCGCGAGGGGTACACAGAGATTTTCGCAGCTCAGCTCGCGACTCTCTCGCGGGTAGACCTTCCAGTCGTGAAAAACACTTAGAAAATTTTTTCACAATTTTGTTTTTGAGTGTTTTGGCGGCTTGCCCTAGCGACTTACTGGCAACTTGTTTCAGTCGTGAAAAACGTGTGTTTCGCATTTCGAAGATAGTTTTTAAAACTTTTTCAGTTTTTCCCTCGATTTTTTTGTGACTGTTCACTGTCTTCCCCATTCCTTTCTCAACTGAAACTGACCTAAACACTCCTCAAACTCCATTTCTGCATCGTTTCTTCTCCAATCTTCAAGAAAAAGGTATGGGTTTTCTCTGTCTCACTTGATTTCTTCATGTTTTGAGAATAATTTTCTGTGTTTTTGGGTTGTCACTGTGGTTTAAGATATACTGTGTTTGAACATGTTCTTGCTTAGATTGCTGGGTATCTGTTTGTCTGGTGTTTTCATTGTGTGTTTTCCAGTGGTTATATACTGATCTACTCTATATTTTGACAACTTTGGGTCATTACTGACACATGAACCCTCATTGTCATTTTCTGGACATTCCCATCCAGTTGTTAGGGTTTTCTTCATTATCCATATGTTGACACTAACCCATCATTAATGATGTCTCTTGTATTGTGTTCTTTTTCCTCTATAACATGATGTAGACTGCAAATGTCTCCATTCAAGAAAGCAGCTGTGAAAGGAGGAGGTTCCAAAGGAAAGGAACCTGTCATTGATGTCGATGACTTTTCACCTAAAACAAAAAGGACTCGTTCCCCATCAGGAGTGTTTGATCCCAATAAGTTCAGATCCTATGCTGCCTTTCAGACTCATGAGAATTATTTCTAAGATGCTACACCATTACTGGAAAAACCTGTTGATCAATTGTCACTTCATGACACTGAAATTCCATAATGGTTTGCTCACAAGGATTGGAATTTTCTTCTCTCCGATCTGGATGAAGCTTATGAGAATTTGGTAAAATAATTTTATGCCAATGCAATTGTGGAAGGTGAAGAACTCAAGTGCTGGTTAGAAGAAATTTTTTTTCAGTCTCTCCTGCATATTTGGCAGAGATACTTCACATCAACCGGCCAATGCTTAAAAACTCACCAATTTATGATGATCTATGTCCAGATGAGGAACTGCTTAGGGATGGTCTTGGACAAGACTTGTAATTCTCATCCAATGGAAACTCAATCAACGTTTCCTCTCTCCCTTCTAAACTGAGAGTGCTTACAATAGTGATGTTCCACAACTTGTACCCCTTATCCAGCATTGGGTATATGAACCTCGGACGTGCCTTGTTTCTTCATGATCTAATCTCTGATGTAGAGATTGACATTTGTGCTCATATCTTTCACGTTTTGCACAAAATGGTTCTACGAACTGAGTCACGAATATGTGTTCCTTTTTGTTGTCTCATTTCTAGGATTTTGAAGCTCAAAGGAATTCTCCCAACAGTAGATGAGTCTCCCTGCACAAAACCGTGTCCGATCAACATGCGTACATTCAACGCAAGAATTAGTCATAGTTAGAAGAGAGTCAAATAGGAAACTTCTACATCTCACAGTGGTTCGCGCTTTAGCACATTATCCCTAATTAAAAACTCGACAACATTGTGACATTTGTTCACGAGTTGAGTACCAAGATGTCAGAACTCACATCTATTTTACACTATCACAGCACTCGATGGGATATGAAGTTTACCTCCCTACAAACACAATTGGATCAGATTCAAAGGAAGCTAGAAGAGGATATGTAGCTATTCCATGACAAAAAGGGGGAGATGATGTCATAAGAGGAATACAATGAAAGGGGGAGTGATAGCTTGATCAAAGGGGGAGGAAATTATCTAAGGGGGAGATTTCAGCAAGCAGTTTAAACATTTTTACTTTAAGCATTTTCAGCAAGCAGTTTAAAATTTTTTTCTTTAAGTTGTTATTCTATTATAATGTGATTTGTACCCATGTTGCTTTTGTAAGCTTTTAGGGTTGTGTTTTATGCATTGTTTGTAGGCTTTATGGTGTGTACCATGCTTTAAGCAGCCTTTATGCATTGTTTATTCAATACTTCTAACTAAATGTCATGCATTTTCCTTCTAAGTACTGTCACTCTTGTGCCCTTGTAGGATTGTTCCTAGATGCATATACTTAGTAGTGTATTACGCATTGGTTGAGTGTTAGGCATCCAAGTGTGAATGAGCATTGTGGTCACTACCTTGTAGTGATTGTTTGTTTGATCAAGCCATGGTTTGTTTTTTAACTCCATCTATGCTTGATCACATCATGCTTGCTTCATATGCATTTCATGCTTTTCTGCATACAATGATCATGGTGTATTGTTGTGTTTCAGGAGATTCATGTTCATATGATTCAAGAGCTTCACAGTTTCTAGAATTAGGTGTGAGTGAGTTATGTTCAACTATTCCCAACTCACATGTTAAGTCTAGAGTTTGTTTTAGGATTTTGTCACGGAATAGCCAAAGGGAGAGATTGTAAGGTTGAATTTAAACAACCATCTTGTTGGCTTTATTTCGTGCCAAATTTGCTTGTATTTTAGCAATTAGTAACCCTGTATTTAGGTGGGAATCATGTAAGGGTAGTGTGTGAGAGAGTGTGAAGAATTGCTTAAGTGTGTGCAAAGAAACAGGGACTCGCGGCTGGATCTCGCGGGTGGCTTGCGGCTGCAAGCCGCCAAAATGATGCACACGTGCCAAGCGTGCCAAAAGCTGAAGCGTTGCGCCAGCTATTACATTACAAGACAAAAGTCCCAAGCTGGCCAGGCTGTTTGCTCACGGCTTGAACTCGCGACTCAACCTAGTTGCGAGGTCAAGTCACCAGAACACCCTGTTTGGAAAAACCTGACTTTTCACATTCCTTCTCACCCTACTATATATATACCCTTATACCCACGATTTAGAGAAAGCTTCCAGAGAGAATTTTGAGAGAGAAACCCTAGAGAAAACAAGATTGACTCTTCCACAATCTTTACCTAAGAGACTCTTCAAATTCCTCTACTCTCTTTCTCTCCATTATCAAATCCTTGAGAGGCTCATTATCAAAACCTTTTCTCACCATATCCATTTCTATGAGAGGGTTGTTTGGTGCTTTGGGAAGCAGTTAGGAAGGAATCAATTTTACATTGGTTGATGCTATGGTCAAGTAGCGGAATCTGGGAAGCTAGAAAAGAAATAGGTTCGACACAACCTCGTTAGAGCAAGAAGCTTGTAGGGCTTAGGTACATTGGGCAGATTAGGATTGGAGGCTCTATTGTTATTCATGTATCCCAACTACATTTTCTAGTGGATTACTTACCGCTTGGAGGGCGGCGGAGAGGTTTTACGCCAAGGGCTTCGGTTTGCCTTTTATTTTCTGCTATGGATGTGATTTTAAATTGGCTTAGGTTGTTTATCAATTCTGTTTATAGCTTGTGTTCATTTTCCGCACACTTTGTGTTTGTCATAAAGCTTGAATTGGTAATTTTAATTTGGGGGTCTAAACGTTCATAGTGTATTTTACACTATTTTTACTTTCAGGGTTTCTCATCTATTTTTCTCACGGATTCCAAAACCTCTTCTACATCTTTTATGATAGCTTCCAAGAGCTTGATATTCTTTCTAAGACGCCAGTAACGATTCTCCACCCATCAAAGAAATAAATAACTAAGAAAAATGATAACAATGTACCCACACCCGATGATTAAGAGGAATATGAACAAATCAAGAACATAGGCATTAGAAATTATGGATATTACAGGCGAAGTTTCCATGGGTGCTGTGTTTGTTTTTTTTTTTTTTTTGGTATACCAAACAAAGCTTAATGAAATTACACACTTCCTTTAATGAAAAGAAAAGCCCCATTAATGACTTGGATTAATAGAAGAACCATAAACAATCCCAAAACTGGGAGGGAAGGCAGATATGGTTTGAGGAATTACCAAGCTTCCTAGATTCATAATAGAATACGTGAACCATGACCAATCCCAAAACTAGGAGGCAAGGCAAATTTGGCTTGAGGAACAACCACCGTTCGCCGGTGTCATTATGTGTTTGTTTGAGAATAGTTTATTTAACTAAAACTAAATTTTTTTTACTGAAAGTATTGTAGATAAAACTAAAAGGTAGTTAAAATAGTACAATGAAATTTATGAGTAGTACCAAAAAGAACAATAAAATCCATAAATAGTAGAAAAAATAAGTTAAATAGTAAAAAAAAACTGGTTTTTTAAATTATGCCAAATGCACACTCTATATATATATATATATATATATCTGGGCAATTATTAGTTTTCATGAACTTTATAATATAAAGTGAACATTGTAGACAAAATGATTATTTCAATATGGCTAATATTTGCCACATTGGGAGGAAGCGTACATTCATTTTGCTTACAATGTACACTTTGCATTGTAGTGTTCATCATGTAAACTAATAATTTTCATATATATATATATATATATATATTAATTTCTTGGACTATCAAAATTATTTACAGAAAATTTCACATAGGACAATAATTTCCTTCAAAATGGGATCTGCAATTACGTTTTACCTTTCCATATTTTCATGTTCATTGTCAAAAAAAATTTAACTACCAAAAATATATATTTATGAGAAGAAATTAATTGTCGTCATCATTGTCTTCATCATGTCATCTAATATATCAATGAGATAAAATATAGTAGTTTTGACCTACTCATTAATTGTTCTATGCTTTGACAAAAATATGTGTCACTATTGTATGCATGCTTCAAAGATTGTTCCAATGTCTTTTTACTTGTACTACCAAAATTTTTGTAGAAAAAATTAATTGCCTTCATCATTTCTTCATCATGATCTAATAAGTCAATGAGATGGAATATAGCAGTTTTGACACATGTCATTATTCCATGCTTTGAAAAAATGACACTTGTTATCATTGTATGTATCCTTGAGTTGTTGGATTCCAACATATGTGATAATAGTCAATAACTTGTGCATTTTATGGGTAATTTCAACAAAATACAAGTCTAATTTTGTTTTCCACATATACATAGAATTTGATAATTATGAAATTTTTTAATATATATTTATTGTGATTATATTTGTATATGTAACTATTTATTAATTCTACTATTTAAAATATATGATGTGGTAATATTATAATGGAGGTGTAAATAGGAGGTTTTAAAGGAAATCCTTTTAGAATTTAAATCCAATATATAAAATTGGCCTCATTGCTTGCACTACACACAAACACAAAGAAAATCTTTTTTTGGATAACATGAAATTTACTATTAACTCCAATTTGAGATTTATACGTTTGTCAATCATTGATATAGCCAAGAATGGGGCTAAACAACCCTTGATTTAGATTGATTTGCAACCCAATTTTGAGTTGACCACATTGTTGTTGTGGGTTGAGTAAGGTGTATATATATATATATATATATATGGATTATTCTGTTCCCATTTTTATTTTTACTTTTACTTCCTTGGGTTTGTTTTGTTCATGAGTTGATCTCATATGACTGTGTTGGTGTGTAATGTGTTTACCTTTTGCTGTGCTCAGTGTACCATGCACTGTTGTGAAGAAAAATATATATATTTGTGCTAGATTATGAGCATAAGCTTGAGCATGATTAATTGGGTTTTTTTTTTTTTTTTTTTTTTTTGGTGTTGGCTGTTTGGGAAAAAAATTATTTGAGCTTCAATTTCAGTCTAGATTATGCTTCTTCCTTTTGGTAAAGTACCAATTAGCTAGAAACCTCATTTGCAATGTCTTGATAGAGATAATTCTATAATTAACTTACAATTATGTCCCCCCAAAATTTTAAAGACAAAATAAAAAGCATAATTATTACTCCATATCTTTAAAAATTTCCATCATACAAACTACAAAGTGGTAAGAATATAAGATATCACCACCATGCGGTGGTCACTCCACAAATGTAAATGATTGCGGGGTGGGGGGAGCAAAGGACGGTGTTGAAGTCTTTAGAAGAGAGTTTCATACACATATACACTTAGATTAGGCTATTGTAGAATTTCTATCTTGTATATATATATATATATATATATATAAAGAGAGAGAGAGAGAGAGAGAGAGACATCAAATACTATTTATTAAAATGACGTGGAATGAATTTTCTAAGTTCTAAAGCGTTTTGATTTTTAGATAAGCATATCATGAGGCATTCTTCTATCTTATCAAGTGTAGGGACGAGGCCCTAAATTTGTATATTGGGCCTTAGGTCCTATTTGACAGCATGTATATGTCCGAGGAGAAGAAAATGATCAGATAAGCTCTGGAATGGAAGACTATATAAAGAAAAAGGTAGAAGTTACAGTCCGAGAAGGTTATACTACTCGGATAAGAGGAGCGTTGGATAGGCAAGTACTTAAGTACCTTAACCGACCTTCTAGGAACTTCCAGCGGTAAGGATGAACTTCAGGAATGTACGAAGAGGATAAGAATGCAAAAATATCTAAGAGAAAAGCTATTACCACTGCATTTAATGCACTGCAGCAACTTTTCTGGCCGCATTTATGTGGAGAAGACTCCTGAATAGTATAGTCTCAACCACTACAACTCATAGAGGGCCAAAAAAGATGTCTGATGGGACACGTACTTGAGTGAAGGGTTATATGGCTGACAAGTGTGCGATCAAGATGGTGAAAGAAGGAGATTATATAAGAAAAAAGAGTCCCTCTGGGGAAGGGATCGGAGAAAAGTTAGGAGAGAAGAGAGAGAAAGAATTACTGTAGCATCAACTTCGATAAATAGTGAATTCAATAACAATCCATCTCCTCGGATAATTATTTCCTTAATCCTTGTTTTTATCTCTATACTTAATTACAGTGGAGATCTTGATTAGCCGTTATTCCATTCGTTAAGAACCTAGCTTTTTCACCCATTCTCTATAAATTTATTGTATTAGGCTCATTGGGCTTGGATCCCCATCGTGTTGGGTTTAGGCCTAAAAATAGTGATCCTACAATTGGCACCGTCTGTGGGAATTGCTTGTGTTCCAGTATAGTTTAACGGTTATGACGGGATCAGGTCTGCATCAAACTAGTTCGCACCAGGCGGAATCAGCCAACGTTTGTCAACAGGATGAACTTCACAATCTTAACCATCAAAGAGATCGAGAAGATCATCAAGAAGGCAGCATGCACGACGTTCATACAGACGAGAGTGGTTTTCGAAGGAAAGGTCATGTAGTACATGAGCAAGGTGATGAGAGAGCCATGCAACAAGAGATTGATGATTTGAAAAAGCAACTCTGTCAGGCGAAACAAAAGCAACACCCCTTCAACTCTGATGTCTCTTCCAGCGATGAAGAGGATACTGTATACAGACAACGTTCTAGAACTCCACCAAGCAAATCTTTCTCCTGTGAGGATGAGGATTTTCACCAAAGGAAACGTAGGAGTCCCTCTCACAAGGGAGTAGGGAACGATGTTATGAAAAAGGCATTGAGCCAAATCTCGAAATCACCCTTTACACGGGGAATAGAAAGGGGGAAACTTTCCAGATGTTTCCACCAACCAATGTTTGCCATGTATAATGGTCGAATGGATCCTGTAGAATACGTAAGTCAGTTCAAACAGAAGATGGTTGTCCATTCTCAGGACGAGGCTTTGTTTTGTAGAGTGTTTCCATCTAGTTTGGGACCTATGCTGATGAGATGGTTCGATGGTCTAAAGACAAATTCCATCAGTTCCTTCAGAAAACTCACATAATCATTATGTTCTCGATTCATTACATGCAGTAGGGTTCCTTAACCTTTAGACTTTCTACTATCCATGTCAATGAGGGAAGGAGAATCTGTGAAGGCGTATGCTGAGAGGTATTGGGAGATGTTTAACAAAATTGATGGCGACTTTGATGAGGTTGCCATTAGAACTTTCAAAGTTGGTCTCCCATTCGAGCACGGTTTGAGAAAATCTCTGACAGGTAAGCCTATCACCAGTTTGCGTCAGCTAATGGATAGAGTGGATAAGTATAAAAGGATTGAAGATGATCAACAACAAGGAAAGGGGAAGGCTAAGGTTATCCCTCAGGAGAGGAGGGATTTCAGGTCGGACCGGTACAATAACCATCAGCCGAGAAGGGATTATGTGGGGCAATCAGGGCCTGTTAATACCTCGGCAGTCAATATAGTGTTTTGAGAACCTGTCTGTCAAGTTCTGGAGAAAATTAAGAATGAACCATTTTTCAAGTGGCCAAATAAAATGGCTGGAGACCCCACAAAGCGCAATCAAAACCTCTATTGCCACTATCATCAAGAACAGGGACATACTACTGAGGATTGTAGAAATATATGGGATTATCTGGATTAGCTTGTCGGGGAAGGCAAACTAAAATCACTCTTGCATCATTCTAGTGGCAAAAGGAACTAGACGAATTCAAACTCCAGGAAGAATGCTACCTATTGACCCCCTTTGGGGACAATCAATGTCATCTTTGCTGCTCTTGGGAGAACCGGATCTTGCCCCTCCAGGGTGATGTCAGTGGCACGATTATCATCCAAGGAGGGTGTTCTAGAACCGAAAAGGGCCAAAATACAAATTCAGCCAACTTTGGGCTTCTCGGATGAGGATAAAGTCAGAACCATCCAACCACACGATGATGCCTTGGTGGTTACGCTCAGAATAGGAGGATTTGATATGAAACAGGTGCTGGTGGATTAGGGTAGTGCTGTCGAAATTATGTATCCTGACTTATACAAGGGGCTAAATCTGAAGTCTGAGGACTTAACGGCCTATGCATCCCCACTAATAAGCTTCGAGGGGAAAACTGTCACTCCGAAAGGCCAGATCAGACTACCCATACAAACCGACTCGAAGGTAGTGGAGGTGGATTTTATTATGGTAGATTCATATTCCCCTTATACAGCCATTGTGGCCAGGCCATGGCTTCATGCTTTGGGGGTTGTCTCCTCTACCCTACATCAAAAGGTGAAATATCCTTCTGAATGCCTAGTTAAAGAGATTTTGGGTAATTAATCTATTGCTAGACAATGCATGGTGGCGGCTATCTTGCACAAACCTGAGGTTATGTCCTCGGATCCTGCTAAAAGACCCTCATAGCAATTAAGAGCCTCGGCTTCATCAGGGGGACGACCGACCGAAGGGGCGAGTTGTAAAGACTTAGAAAGAGTGATAATTGATACTGATCCAGAGAAATTTTTTCAAATTGGGGCGCAATTGCCAACCCTTGAAAAGCAGGCACTAATCGAATTCCTCCGAAACAATGTCGACATATTTGCATAGGACACTTGCGAAGCCCCTGGAGTTGATCCTGATTTTATCTGTCATCATCTGAATGTCAACCCTTCTATAATTCCTAGAAAACAACCACCTAGACACTCATCCAGAGATCATTATGAAGCTGTTAAGGAAGAGGTAACTAAATTGAAGTGAGCAGGGGCTATTAAAGAGGTCTTTTATCCTGAGTGGTTAGCCAACACCGTAGTGGTAAAAAAGAAGAATGGGAAGTGGAGGGTATCTGTGGACTTCACAGATCTGAACAAAGCCTGTCCAAAAGATCCTTTCCCCCTTCCGAGGATAGATCAGTTGGTGGATGCAACTGTAGGTCATCCTCGAATGAGTTTTCTTAATGCTTTCCAAAGATACCATCAAATACCACGAGCCCTTGTTGATCAGGAAAAAACATCTTTTGTCACTCCCATGGGGAATTATCATTACAAGGTGATGTCTTTCGGCTTAAAAAAATGCTAGATCTACCTATCAAAGGATGATTACCAAGATGTTCGAAGCACAAATGGGTAAAAATATTGAAGTGTATATAGACGACATGGTGGTAAAAAGTAAATTGGAGTCCGAGCATATAAGGGACCTTACAAACATATTCCAAATCCTGAGGGGACACAAGCTCCGTCTTAATGCCTCCAAATGCTCTTTTGGGGTAGGCTCGGGAAAGTTCCTCGGTTATATGGTGACTCATCGGGGAATAGTGATGCTAGGCCTTGTGGCCGTCCTTGCCAGCATTTATTACGGTTTGGGCGCTGTTGCCCAAGAGAAAGTGGGTCCGGCCAGTGCAATGTGGAATCCCCGGTCCACTACTTCTATGCATGGCTGGACCAGTATTTTCCTAAGCTGTATATGAGATTGCCGCTTTTCTCGAGGTAAATCCAAATCAGGTTAAAGCTATAAATAATTTACAACCTCCTCGAAACCCCAAAGAAATTCAAAGGTTAACTAGAATGATGGCAGCCTTAAATCGATTCATTTCATGATCGGCGGACAGGTGTAGGCCTTTCTTCTTGCTGATGAATAAATAGAAAGGTTTTGAATGGACCGAAGAATGTGCTTAAGCTTTCCAACAACTTAAAGATTATCTATCTCGTCCACCTATCATGTCAAGCCTAGAAACAGATGAAGTACTGTTTGCTTACATCGCTGTAGCTTATCATGCTGTGAGTTTGGTGTTGATCCGAGTTGATAATGGCAGACAACGACCAGTCTATTACGTAAGTAAATCCTTGCATGATGCTGAAATTCACTATTTACCTTTGGAAAAAGCAATCTTGGCAGTGGTGCATGGTATGCGAAAGTTGCCTCATTATTTCCAAGCGCATACGGTAGTTGTCTTGACCCAGCTTCCACTCAAAGCTATACTTCGAAGTGCTGATTACACTGGGAGGATAGCAAAGTGGGGCACGATCTTGGGTGCTTTTGACATTAAATACATGCCACATACCTCAGTTAAAGGCTAGGTCCTCACAGATTTGGTCGTTGAATTCACCGAGACCCCAGTAGAAGATGAATCAAACGAACATTGCATGGATGAAAAATTGGTTGGCCAAATTGCTGTACAAGAATCGTTACAGTGGAAGGTGTATGTGGATGGGGTAGCGAATCAAAAAGGATTTGGTGTGGGGCTAGTCTTGATCTCACCTGAAAAGCTCATCCTGGAAAAATCATTGAGGCTAGGTTTTTCGGCCACCAATAATGAAGCCGAGTATGAAGCTTCGCTGGAAGGAATGTCTATGGTTCATAAGATGGGGGGAAAATCAGTTACAATATTTTCAGATTCAAGATTGGTTGTTGGCCAAGTGAAGAATGAATTAGAAGCAAAGGATGAAAGAATGCGATGATATTTGACTCGAGTCCAGCAGTTGCAGAAGAATTTTGAGTCGTTCAATCTACAACACCTCCCTAGATGTGGAAATACTCATGCTGATTCCTTAGTCACGCTGGCAACCTCCTCGGCTCAAAACCTGCCTCGTATTATTCTAGTAGAAGATCTTAGTAGACCCTTAGAAGAGAAAGGGAAGATGGTTTGCGTTACCCATGTCAGAGTAGGACCCAGCTAGATGGACCCCATCATTCAATTCCTTAGTAAAGATGTCTTACCGAAAGATAAATCAGATGCGGAAAAGATACGACGAAAGGCTTCTCGGTTCTGGCTATCCGAGGACCAGAAACTGTATAAACGATCTTTCTCGGGGCCATACCTACTATGCATACACCCTGAAGCATCAGAATTAATTTTCGAAGAATTACATGAGGGAATTTGTGGAAGCCATACAAGAGGGAGGTCTCTAGCTCATAGGGCCATTACCCAAGGCTACTAGTGGCCAAATATGCAAAAGGAAGCATTAGAGTATGCGAAGAAGTGCGATCAGTGTCAAAGATTTACACCGAAGACACACCAACCGGGAGGATTTTTAAACCCCCTCTCCAGTCCTTGGCCTTTTGCGCAATGGAGCTTAGACATTGTTGGCCCCTTTCCTAAAGCAGCCAGAAATAAGAAGTATTTGCTGGTCGACACCGATTATTTCACCAAATGGGTCGAAGCTGAACCTCTGGCGAATATCAGAGATATGGACACAAAGAAGTTTCTCTGGAAAAATATTGTCACTCGCTTCGAGGTACCCAACACCCTTATTTCAGATAATGGACTTCAGTTTGACAGCAAATCCTTTAGGAGATACTGTTGTGAGTTGGGAATTACAAACAGGTATTCCACTCCAGCATATCCCCAAAGGAATGGACAAGTTGAAGCTGTTAACAAGGTCATAGTAAACAGACTTAAGAAAAGGTTGGATGATGCAAAGGGAAGATGGGTGGAAGAGCTGTCGCACGTTCTATGGACATATCGAACTACTCCTTGGAAGTCAACTGGAGAAACCCCTTTTTCGATGTCTTATGGGGCTGAGGCTGTCATCCCCATAGAAACAGGCTTTCCCACATTAAGGACCCAGACGTTTAATCCCAACGATAATGATAGGTTGCTGGAAAGGAGCTTAGATCTCCTTAAAGAAAGAAGGGAGAATGCAATGGTCCAATTAGCTTATTATCAGCATAAACTCAAACAAGGCTACAATGCCAAAGTAAAGTTAAGACCATTGGAACCAGGGGATTTGGTGCTAAGAAAAGTTTTGGGCACGACGAAAACCCCATCATGGGGAAAATTAGGGCCCAACTGGGAAAGACCCTATCGAATCACCTCATTGGCAGGCATAGAGGCATATTTTCTAGAAGATTTAGATGAATATGTAATACCTCGTCCCTGGAATGTAAACAACCTGAGAAGGTATTATTATTAATGAAAGCTTCCTTTTGTCAAATGAATATTTTTTTGTATAAATCTGTTGAAATTAGGAATTGTCATCTATATAAGTGTTAAACAGATCCCAAGTCATGTCAGGTCACTCGGACCACATACTTGGGCAAAATTAACCTTCCTTGATATTTATGTAAGTGTTAAACAAACCCCAAGTCATGTCAGGTCTCTCGGACTATATACTTGGGTGAAATTAACACTCTTTGGCATCTATATAAATATTAAACAGACCCCAAGTCATGTCAAGTCTCTCGGACCATATACTTAGGTGAAATTAACACTCTTTGGCATCTATATAAATATTAAACAGACCCCAAATCATGTTAGGTCTCTCGGACCACATACTTGGGCGAAATTAACGCTCTTTGGCATCTATATAAATGTTAAATAGATCCCAAGTCATGTCAGGTCTCTCGGACCACATACTTGGGCAAAATTAACACTCCTTGGAATCTATATAAGTGTTAAACAGATCCCAAGTCATGTCAGATCCCTCGGACCACAAACTTGGGCAAAAGTTAACACTCCTTAGTGTATATGTATATGTGCTGAATTAATCTCAGAGTACACTCATTCTTTTAGGCTAAATCTGTGGGTGAATTTGGCTCATTAAACATACCTCAAAGCCTATCAGGCTTATTAGATTATGTATTTATGTGATGGTAACTTTTATCAAACTTAATAATAAGTGATGCTTGTTTGAGAGTTATGCACTCATTAAAATTCTAAGTGTTTTTGTTTTCATCATGCTACGCTAAGTGTATCATTCATATGATTTGAACTTAAATTTTGATATCATCATGATAGTACACGATATTGTGGATGGCATTTCGTTGAAACTGTTAAATGATACTAATTTGGAATAATAAATAATATCGTTCAAAGGAAAAGTTGAATGAAAAAGAAAACCCTTTCATTAGATGACAGATATAATTTCTACATTAAAAGCATAAAGTCATTACAAAAACATCAGGGCAAAGCTAGAATCCTATATCTAAGTCTATGGTTGTTGAGAATCCTTCTTGGAATCAATCTTGGACTTGGATCCAGCAACTTTAACCTTAGAGACCATATCCCCCATGGTAAGAGCATCCTTGGAGAGGGTGGCATCAGCTTTATTCTGCTCCTTCTTTTTCTCCTTCTCCTTCTCCTTAGTTTTCTCCTTCTCCTTCTCCTGCTCCTTCTCTTTTTCAGCCCCTATTGGTAGTTCTCTGTCTTGAGAAGATTTTGGTGCTGGGAGAGGTTCGTTAGGAGGAGGAAGAGGAAGGGTAGTTGGTGGAGAAGGAGGAGTTGTGTTTTTTCTGAGGTCTTCTGGATAGTACACTTGGTCTGTCCTCCTCAGATCGGAATCTCCAGGGATTCTTGCCTGGTCAAGGGCTTGACGATACGTCTTAGCACAATACTCCCTACAGACTGCGGTTACTTCAGCAGTTAACCTTGTCTCCGTCTCCAGCACCCCCCGCTCATATGCCAAGGTCTCGGCAGCAATAGCAGCTTCCTGGGCCACCTTTAGTGCTTCTTCAGCTCTCAACAGCTTAGATTGAAGATCCAGAACCGCCGCTTTCTCGGTGGCGAGGTTAAGTTGAGTCATGTAAAGCTCTTTACGTTGGTCTTCAACTTGAGCTTCAGCACTCTTCAACCTAGCCTCTGCACTTTTTCGCCCATTTTCTGCAACCTTGAGCTTTTCGGCCAGTTGTGTTTTTTCATGGTTTACCGTGCTGAGTGCTTTTTCAACATCGTGCCGGTTCTAGATTTCAACATTAAGGCTATTGTTTGCACTTCGTACCCAATCCTCAGCCATGTAAACTTGCTGAGTAACCTGCGTGGAGATAACTAGTGCAATTAAGAATGCGCTTGACATGTCATATATATATTAAAAAAAAAATTATCTTAAAAAAGTGAATAACAGAAGAACAGCTAACCATTACTAAGTCTCTTTTTAAAGACATGAACAGATTAGGCTGTTTCGTTCGCCTAATGGACTCCATATCCCTAGGAAGAAGGAGAGGCTGTTGGAGAGCCTGAGCCAAATAGTTGGCATGACTCCTCGATGCATCCCATATTGAGGCATCATATGGGATGGCTGCACCATCCATCTCTATTCGAGGGGCCCAAGGCCGTTGAGGCCGACGTACTTCTGCCTCCTCCCTACTGTTTAGAGAGCTACCCCTCTTATCCCTGAGGTATCTGTTTGTTTTCTGTTGTTTATTCTCTTTTCGAGGAGCCATCTCGCCCTCCTCCAGGCCCTGATCTGGCCTCCTCTTCTTAAGGTTGGGCATGGCCTGCAGGCCGAGGTCAGTAGGAGGTGGAGGAATGGGAATTTCTGGGGGTTGTGTTTTAGGAGCTTCCTTAGAGCTTCCCCCTTTATTCTTGGCTAACAATCCTCTTAGACCAGGTCTCTTTTTTTGATCCATTTGGTCTTCCTCTTCTTTGGATTCCGAGTTTATTTGAGTAATAACCAACTATCTGGGATGGACAGAAGATATATCAACGGAGTCGGTCTCGGAATCGGATATGTCAACTGGCTTCTCAGACGGTCCCACGTCTTCCACGAAGCGAAACTGATCTATCTCCTCCTCCAAGGACAGCCGAGAAGAATCGATTTCCTCTTCTGCTATTGCAACAGATGCTTCAAGAGGGACTTGTTGCAAAGGAACTACGAGTTGGGGAGGGATTTGTTGGACGGGTAGTCTAATAGGAGGAAGATCGTCCTGAGCCAAGAAGGTTGGTTTGGATACGTCAATACGGTTTATCCTGGGATCTCCGGCCTTGATAGCATGGCCTATATCCTGAAAAACTCTTGAAATGGGCTTGAAATCCAAAATCAGGTGGACAGCTTGTAGTCGACGGTCCTCGCTTACGAAAATTTCCGACCGAAGTAGATAATTTAATCCCACTATGTTGGTGTGGCTGAGCTGAGGATTCACCAATCTCCTATCTACAATAAATAGCCGAGAAAGAAGTGTGGGTTAACTCATGAAATCAGATTATTGAAATGATGTAAGACAATGGATAATAATTATGTAATGAAGATGACAAGGTTTAAAGTATTTCTCTAGGGAACCTAACTCTAAGGTACCCCACCTGGCTCTCTCTCCTGAATTGGACAGTGAAGACTATCGTGCCATGGCCTTGAGACGATGAGGTAATCGTCTTTCATCCCTTTGTTGGATTTAGGAAGACACGAAATAAGCTTGACCACGGCCGACCGGGATTTGAGGTAGTATCCTCTATCGGATTGGGAGTGGAACTCGTACATGTGCACCACATCATGCCATGTGAGTCCCAACTGCAAATGCTCATTAAGGGCATCAATGCAACCTAGAATCCTAAACATGTTGGGTGCGCACTGATAGGGACACAACCTATGAGCTATGAGGTAATCCCTTGTTATCCTACCCATAGGGATAGTCATTCCGCCTTCTATAAAGACTATCATAGGAATGATAACTTCCCCCATCTCCCTATCTGTAACGAATAGGAATTCACTATTTATCAACTTTGATAAATAGTGAATTCAATAACAATCCATCTCCTTGGATAATTATTTCCTCAATCCTTGTCTTTATCTCTATACTTAATTATAGTGGAGATCTTGATTAGCCGTTATTCCATTCGTTAAGAACCTAGCTTTTTCACCCATTCTCTATAAATTTATTGTATTGGGCTCATTGGGCTTGGATCCCTATCGTGTTGGGTTTGGGCCTAAAAATAGTGACCCTACATCAAGCAAGTCTAAATAAATGAGTGCTTTTAATCTTTGAATTTTTTATTTTATTTTATATACAAGTTAGAAATTCTACCATAACTTAATATAAGTGTATATGTGTGTGAAGCTCCCTCCTAGAAACTTGAACCCCAGCTCTTGTCCCCCCACACCTCACAAGCACTTATACTTGTAGAGTGATTATCGCGCCAAGGGTGTGCAGTGATATTAATCTATGAAGTATTAAAAGTGACCACTATTGGTCTAGCTATTAATTTTCATTAGTGTCAATACTTACATGGCTAATAGATTAATGACATGGCATTTCTTTAAAGTGGTGTGTCAATTTGTTTATTAAAAATTTTACACCTATACTGGTCTAATGGGGAAACCATTTTTATTTGGGTTTTGCCCCAAATAAAACCTGCAACTTCATCCCTGCTCCATATCTGATGTTAAACTAAAGGGAGGAATAGAGAGAGAGAGTCTCAAGTCTCAACTGACATACGACTATCACAGTTTTAATGTTAAATAACTTATTGTAGTACAAAACCATCAACATGACAAGGTTGGGAATAGCGCTCTATCAAGTTGAGACGGAATACCATAAATGAATTTTCTTTCAAGCAAATTTCCTTTAGGGTCTGTTTGGTTGGGAGGATGGAAAAATGAAGAGATAGAAGAGATTTTAATTTCTCTCATTTGTTTTTAGTTGGAGGGTAGAATGTAACACCCCAAATATTTTTTTAAAGCAATTTTTTTCCAATGAGAATAATATCTAAATTGGTCTTTTTTTTAATCTGTGTGGTTAACTATTTTTATGGAGGAGTTTTGAATATTTGGGCATGTGATAGTATTTAGTTAAGTTTGGAATGGGCCAATTTAAATATGGGAAAAACCTTAAGGGTAAAGTTGTAATTTTGATCCCAAGATATTTTGGAACAAGTGGTCCACAATGGTCCCATCAACTCAACCCCTTTCTCTTATCACCATACGTATGCCCCTTCTTTCATTTCTCTATTTTCCTATCTCACTCAGCCACCGAAGCCCACACACATACACCCTCTAGTTCCCTCTATTTCTCTCACTCCCTCACCGGTAAACCAGCCATCCACCACCACTTTTGGCGGATTTCACCGGAGAACCCATTGGAAACCCCATACACTCCATTCTCTCCAAGCTTTAAAGGTAAAACTCTTAATCGTTTGGTAGCTTTTCAAGTTTTTCTAAGATTTCTTTCTAATCTAAGCTACATGAGTGGTATACATGTGATTGAGTACATGGGTTTTTGATTTGGTGGATTTATTTGTTAAATGGTTAAGGGTTTTTACAAATGATGATCATTTTTCTTTGTGGTTAAAAACTTGGGTTTCCTTGAGCAAAACGTGTGGGTTGTTTTTGTGGAAGTTTGGGTTGATTTTTGGAAGTGTGTTCTTTGCATTTTTGATGACTTTGGCATATGTGGGTGTGAGTGGAGTGATAACTACGAATTTATGCAAGTTAAGTGTGAATATGTGCTTTTGCATACCAATTGTTTGATAAGTTGTTTATATGAGATTTTTGGGTTTGATTCCTTATTTTTAATATGCTTTAAATCTGGTGGTTTTAATGTGAGTAAATTCTCAAATAATTTGGGCTAGTCTTACAACTATAGAAATTGTCTAAAGCTGTCATGACAGATTTGAGTCAGCCGCAATGCATGATTTTTAATAAATTACAGAAAAATCGTTTTGGCTGAATGTTTCTGTGGTACATTGTATACATATAGGGGAAGGTTCCCTTAAAGTTTTGAATTAATCGGATAACATTTCATTGATCAAAAATGTTTTACAAATGGCTACCCTATTATGTACTGAATTTGAAAGCAAGACTAAAACGCTGAGAAATCGTGGAATTAATCCCAAACCTCGGTTGATCTTATCTTGGCTTAAATATATTATTTAGTACTCAAAGAGATTGATGAGTATGTTATATTATCTTATGATGCACATTTTTGCGGTAATGAATTTAAAATGTTTTGGTTGTGTCAGCACTATGAGTTTCTTGGATGCTTGTTTGGTTCTTGCTTGGGAAGGGTACTTGTCTTAGGATGGACAAGCTAGATTTTAGGGCCTTTGGTTTGATTTTAGGGTATTGTTACGATTTATGGAGATAAGTGTGGTGGTACTTTGTGAAAGGTCGTGTTATTGATAGGTTTGATCATTGTGTTTCTAGGTTCCTATATTCTTGGTGATGGACCTAGTGACTGGATTAGTTGATTTTGTGGTGCCCGGTTAAGGTAAAATTGGTTGGCCTTCCGAGGTAAGTAGCTTTTTATTGGGATTTTGAAAAATAATCATGTTGTTTTTGGGTTAGACACACTTTTGGAAACTACTTATGGAAACTATATTTTCCTAAAAACTATTGTGTTGTAACCTTAATATATATATATATATATATATATATATATATATATATATATATATATGAAAATGCATCATATTTGATATTGCATTTGGGGAAATGCATGAATTGTTGATATGGAAAAATGAGCATCTTTTATTTAATCTTTGATAAGAAAATCTTGGATGTTATGGTATATTATAAAATTTAAAGATTCTTATCTTGTTTTGTTATATTGGAAATTGATAGAAAATATCTTGACAAGAATGAAGTTGAAACCTTACAAACTTTGTGGAAGTTATATTATTTAAGGTTTTTTTGAAATTACCTAGACATAAACTATGTATTTGAAAGTAATGTAACCTGTGAACTTATGTGGTTTTTAACACCATGCCATGTGTGATTTTTCGGTGATCACCCGATTTGGTCTCTGTAGTCTTTGTGACAATGGAGTCAAATCCTGGTCAGTGCCCTTTCACTTTGGATGACGCGTTCTTCCCTACTGTCCATGGGGGGAAGAGGTTCCTTGATTGTGTGTGGGTGAGGCTGCTGCCCATAGGGCCAAGAGACCACATGCAAGAGAGGTCCTACTTGACGCGCTCTCTCCGCTGCTCATGGGGGGAGAGAAAAACCTTTAAGGTATAGGTGAGGCTGCTATCCATAGGGCCCAGAGTCTGCATACCAGAGAGGACAATATCATGCCAATTGTGAATGAGTGGATCCCCTGACCGGTCTATGTGGTAGTATGGTAGATTTGTGATAAAATTACCATATGTAGATTTTATGGATTTGAATATTATATTGTTAGTGCTCACAGATTATAATATATAGTTTCATGGTATTATTTTGAGAAACTTTGTGTTTCATCATTTAATCATTCTTGTTACATTATTACTAAAAACGATCTTGCAGTATTCAGTTAGCAATTTCCCAAACTAAAACATTTTTTGCAAACTATCTATAATCATGAAACTTGCATTTCCCCCACCCCCATTAATTATGCTACTTACTGGGCTTTAACTCATCCCAATCTCCAACAGTTTTTCAAATAAATTAGCTACACATCGAGCATGGAGCTTAATTTATTGGTGGTGATTAGAGTGCTTTATTAAATTGGGAGACTTGGGCCATTAATGGTTAATGACTCAATCTTGCAAAGTTCAACGAGATCATAATCAATTCTATTGGAGGTTGGATACTTAGGGTCTGTTAGCCTTGGGTGTGGTAGGCCTAGATTTTCTATTGAGGTTGCATACCTTAGAGAGGATCATGACTTTGTGTTTATTTTATTTGGAACGTTGGATTGTTAAGTGTATTTGGAGACACATGATTTGTAGTTTGTATTGCTTGTAAATGTGTCATAAAGCTCTGACTTGTATTGTGGAGAGATCAATATATTTATTTATTTTATCAAATAAAATAAAAAAAAAAACTCCTACGCTCTCGCTTTTAATGGTTCTTCCCTCACGCTTTGGACCCTTTTGGGTTTGGGGTGTGACATAGAAAGTAGAGTGACAGAAAATAGAGTTTTCTAAATTTACTCTCATGTCCTTACTACATAACCTTTTTTGTATAATATTTTATAAAGGAAAATAAAAAGGAAAAAAAATGGTTCAAAGTAAGGATCAAAAAATTCAAAAAAAAAAAAAAAAAAAAAAAAGAGTTTAAATGCAAGTATCAAAGAACCTAGAAATATATATTTTAAAAAAGGTTCAACGAGACCAAACCCAATTTTATTTATTTTATTTTTTTTAAAGAAGGTTCAACATCAACCAAAGAACCCATAAAAGGAAAAAGAAAAGAAAAATTTAATGTAGCAAATAAAAAGAATAAAAAAAGAAAAAGAGAAAGAAAGTATTAACATTGAATTTACTTTGGGAAAGGGGAAGGGGTAGATAAGTCATTTTCATCGAACCACCACCGCTCCCCATTCTCTCTCCATTTTTTTTTGGGGGGGGGGGGCTGAAAAATGGTGGGTCCCACCATTTTCTCTAAACCAAAATCGCTCCTATTTTCTCTTCTTAATTTTCTATCCTCCCTATTTTCACTCCAATTAAACATAGCCTTAAGCTGAGGAATGTTTACTTTAATTATTCTAGTCACATAACTTCGATAAAAGAGCAACATAAGTAATTTTTCCATGGAAATTTGTATTTATTTGCCAAAGCCATGTGCAATAGATTTGTCACAGTTGTGTGGTATTAAAGGACATGTTTCTATTTTTCCTACAAAAGTCCCTTCCTACTTTCATTCTTTTTTGTGTTGGCTGATGTAGGACATATGGCCTATTGAGTTAAGCATCCAATTCGCTCTTGGAAAATAATGGAAAATGTATTAATTGATTCATGGTTTCCTTGTGACAATTATAATATACTAGATTATACAAGTGTTGATTATAGATCTAGATATTCATATGAAAAGTAGTATGTTCAAAATGTGAAAGGCCAATCACAAAACCAAAATTATCACAACCAAGTCCATGTGTCAAGAAAAGAAAAAAGGTTTGCGGGTTGACAAGATGCAGCCAGTTTCTAAAGAAAAATATGAAGTGGTTGAAAAAGATCAAGAGTTGCAACAAGTTGTTGAATTGAAGCTTGAAGATAGCACTTTTCACAAGTTTGATTAAGAGGTCAAAGAAAAGAAGATTGAGTTGATTGTGGATAATGACAAAAATAAAGAGACGAAAATTATTGAGAATATTTTCAAAGATCCAATTGAGGTAAAATATGAGGATGAGTCCATCACCAATAATCCCTAGGTTCTAGTTTATTTGCTAAAGATGATGACCACACAATATTTTAATTTTATTCGAGTATAAAATTTAGTTTTATAATTAACCCTTTGTTGATTGATGTTGCAAATAAATCGAAGGTCAATGAGAAAAAAATTTATGGTACACTATATGAAGGATACAAGTTTCAAAACTGGATCAAATTACTAAAGCATTCAAAGTATTAGAGGAAGAGTTTTTTCCAAATGAGTTTTGAATCTTTTGATGTAGATCATAATCTCTAAAACAATTTTTGTAATTTGTTATTTTTGGTAAATTTATGTAATTTCATATTTTTAGGATTAGAGTTACAAACCCAAGGGTAGAACTCACCCTTGAAAACAGACTTGCAAGATGCAAGGAGAGAGCACCCAAGATCTTATAAACATATGGTTAAACTTGCACATAATCCATGTGGGACACTAGAGTCATAATATACCACCACGCTCTGCAGTCGGCACCCATGACGGCCCACTTTATCGACAATTTGACACTGACCCGATGGTAGTTCTTTCTCTTTTTTTTTGGAGTCTCCACTCACTTATTAATTACTCAATGACTTAGTAAGCCATTTTAATCTAGCATCTAGGTTGCCCCCTTTGAGATCAGACCACAAAGTGGCAATTCATTTGATTCCATACTTAATGTGCTACATTTGATTACTCGACATGGTTGATTTTGATACCAAATGTTACAAACTCATCTATAGATCTCATCATTGAAAACCAGCTTGAAAGCAGAGAGTATCCAAGAATTTATAAACATATGATTAAGCTTATATTTAATTCATATGAGACACTCTTTAATGTTTTTTAGTCAAATTAAAGGGTTTTGTAGGTTGCCCTAGCCGTATTAAAGGTTTTTGTAGGTTGTCCTAGCCGTCCTAGGTTTTCTAGGCCCACTAGGTTTTCTTTTCACTATTTAAATACAATTTTCAATTTAATAAAATTTAGATTTTGATTATTTCTTTTTCTAGTGGATTCCAGAAAATTATTACCTTGTGGATTCAAGGAACCCCTCGTAGATTCAAGGTTCACTACCCGAACCTAACAATTTAGTTTTTGTTTCATCTAAGAAAGAATCGTGTGTATTTTCTTCAGACTTCCGCAACATCATGGATGGTGTGCAATTCAAGTCTCAAACTGGGGCAAAACCGTCGCTTGGCCAATGTTAGGACTCAGTTCTATCTCTCCAATTGAGAATCAGATTCAAAGAAAGGATGAAGTGCCATATATAATTTGGGGAGAAACCTAAATTAAAATAGTTGCTACATCATTGGTTATTTATCCACATAAGAATTGAGACTAATGACAATCAATAGAAGAACCAATAAAACTCACTTTTAAAACTCCAGGAATTAATAGTGCTTATTTGAAACTTCATAAATAAAAGCGCTCAACCAGTAATCTTTAGGGACCAATGGTGTATTTATGCCAAAAAAAATGGTAATTGATCCAAGTGAAGTTGTTACTTTTAGAGGATTTTAAATAGGACAAAGTTTGGTTACAAACATTGTTGCAACCTAAGGTTATAGCTCTCACTAAAATAATTAACATGCCTATGTATTTTAAAATTTTAATGGTTGAATTGCATATTCTTTATGTTCTTAACACACATGTCAAATCTCAAACTAATTAGATATAATTTACTATTCAATCTATAAACTTATTTTTATTCATAATTTTATACTACAAAAACTTCAAAATGAAACATTTGATTGATGATATGACTATTAATATTTAATCTTTTGAAAATTTTGCAAGTATGTAAGACATAAGAAGAAATGTAATTTAATAGTTGATTTGTCAAAATTCACATTTAATAAAAAGATATCGTAGAGTTGTAGCCTTAGGCTACAACTAAGTTTGTTGCCAAACTCTATTCATTTAAATTATACTCCATAGTCCATGTCCTTCTTTGTATCAATTTTACTTTAATTGAAAAGAGGTGTTATGGGTAAGTTTGGAAATTTTCAAAATAATTTAATTATTCAAAAAATACCCTTAAAATGATTATACAGTCTAGATGGTATTTTAGTATACACATCAACGTAGTGTGCAGAAAAGACACTCAAGGATATCGGATTAATATATGGAGTTTTTACAATTGCAAGTGTCATGCAGTGGCGACTCCAGGATTTTTTTCTAGGGGGTTCAATAATGATAGAGCAAGAAATTTGTCATGAGAGTAAATAAAAAATAAAATGATTTTTTTTTTCCCTGTACATACAACTTCCATATTATATACAATAATCTAAAATAATATTCTAAATACAATTATGTATATAATACAACTATATTGTACAGTAATATAAAAAAGTTATTAATAGTTTAAAGATCAGTAAGACAACAAAGATAATTAAATAATTAATCATAAATTTTTGTCAAATTAATAATAACTTATTATATTTATATTGTCAATTAAATAAAAATATATGATAAAGAAGAATACTAACATACCTAAGAGTTGAACTAGGAGTAATGTGAAACAAAGAAAAAAAAATAGTAACTAATATAAGTTTTTGTTTTAGAAGTGTATGGCTTTTTTTTTAGAATCATGTATGGCTTTTTAATCATAAATGTGATCGCTCTCTTGGAATTTGAGCAAGCACTAAAAAACTTTTTGGACTTGAAAATCTATAGAGTATTTATCAAACAATTTGATTAAATAAAGAGAAAAACTAAGAATATATAGAAGAGAGATAAAGAAAATGGGAAAGAATCACAAATGTAAAGTAAAGTAAGTCAGCAAAGAATATACACATATATATTTAACAAAGGAGCAAAAAAGAAACTTTTTTTTTTTAAATAATATTCAATACACAATACTTTCACAAAAATTTTATAACAAAATCTAGGTGGTACGTTGTTAATGGTAAGTAAAAAGTGAAATTAATTATGTGTCCAAATAAAAACCAGTTATAACTTGCCATATAACATTTATTGTGAAAATATTGTGAAAGTAGCATTAAGATGATCATATTTAAATTTATTTTAGTTGGGTTTAAATAAAATTTAGGGTTAGAGTGTTCAAAATTTTATTTTAGAGGGGTCAAAACAAAAGTTAGTTTATATATATATATATATATAAATAAAAAAAATTGACAAGTTAGGGGGTTCATTTGAACCCCTGGCTTGAACACAACGTCGCCCCTAGTGTCATGAACATTAGATAAATCTCAAAAATAGTTTTTTTTTTTTTTTTAAATCCTAGGTGCATACATCAGGAATATTAGCTAAAAATCTCCCAAAATAACTTGGTTGTGTCTTTGACTCTTTGAAGCATTAAAAAATCCAATTAAAAATTCCCACAATTCATTTGCCTTCTGTGTGTTTTTTATTTTTTTGGGTAAGTGTTTGCTAAAGGTTTAGGTGCTACTTCTCCGGCAACAATCTATTAATCATTAAATATGGGATAGAGTTTTCTTTCAAACTAGTTTAGAAAAAAATTTCTTGAAAGTTCAAACCACTAAGTGACAACTTAAAAAATGAAACTACAAATACGACGAGGTATCATTGCAAAAAATATATGTGAGGAATATAGGGGAGGCAGAAACTATAGTCACAAGGTAACACTAATTCTTGGAGGGCTCTCAAGATAAAACCTATGTTGCATGGAGATGATGATTTTGGCCAAGTACTTGTGTCCGACACGAGTACTAATAAGACAGCTAAAATCCATACCCATGGAGATGATGATTTTGGCCAAGTATTTGTGTCCGACACGAGTACTAATAAGACAGCTAAAATCCATACCCAATGAGTACCCTCTTTTTTTTTTTTTTTTTTTTTTTAATTTTTTTTTAATTTTTTTTTTAATTTCTTAAAAAAAAAAAAATGGTATGTCCCTTACACAGTCACGACATGCCAGTACATCAAAAAAAAAAAAAAAAAAAGGAGTTTTGACCAAGACCTCTCTCTTCCTCTTAATTCTCTGATCTGATTCATCTTATTTGCCACGAAAAAGCTTTAAAAAATAAGAACAAAGATTTTGACCAACGCCTCTCTTCCTCTCAAATCTTTGATCTAATCAGTGCGGTATGCCTTCTCAAAGTAGATTGGCGACATTTGAACCCGCTCCGGCCTCCAGTGACCCCAAAGCCCACAATTTTTCTTTCTTCAGGTTTTGGGTTCTCTCTTTTGGTCATTCAACTCTTTCTTTTTCTTTTCTTTTTTCTTTTTCTTTTTGGTTTGGCTTAACTTATCCATATGCGAGTTTTATTTATTTTATAGGTTTTTTTTTGTTTTTTTTTTTTCGGGTCTTACCTGTCCTGGGTTTAGTAATGGAACATAAATTGAATTTTAGATAACATTTTATGGGTATTATTGTACTTATTTACTATTTTTACTTAATTTAAATCTTAAAATAAACATATATTGTCTAAAAATATTTTAGAATATACTTAAATATATTATTAATTAATTATTTAATTGCTATACCCGGCGTATCGTACAATTGTTTTTCTAGAACTACTGTACCCCATACACATCCCTTTATTGTTTTCATACTCGTATCTGCGAATCGTGCAAGGCTAAAACCATCTGGGCTCTAACTGGAACATTGCCAACCTTGTCCGGTCCACCTTATTGAATTTATTGATCTGTTGTCGCACTTGACTTTTAGTAATAAGCAGTGTGATGATGGCGTGCTGGAAACTATAGTCATAGTGGCTTGGGCGATATATATGGTCGAACAGAAATGAAGTAAGAAATGGTGGGTCGAAGTTGTGTGCAGATAATATTGTACGGTGGATGAAAATAAAATCTCCCATTATTTCTGCATTGCCAGTGGTCGAAGAGGTTGCTGCAGTTTTTTCTGCTTTACGGGAGGTGGGTATCGGCATCATCATTAGAGACCAATTGGGGCTGGAGGTTGCAGCTATGAGTAGAAAGCTAAAAGCCCCACTGGGTGCACTAGAAAAGCAATTGATCAGAGGAAGCCATTTTTTGCGTTTGATATATTGGTGTGAAAGATTAAAGATATTATACTTGAGGGTGACTCCCAGGAAATAACGAACTCCTTAATTAGAAAGGATTGGAGAGAGTCCTTCTTTTCTAGAATAGGGTTTATCTCATAATGTAATTTCAGTATCAGTTTTTGAATAAAGTCATAAACTAGTCCCAGCAAAAACAAATTAATTTGATGATTTTTTTTTTGGTTAAATGAAAAATGAAAATAATAAATGAGACTAATAAAAGTGTTAGTCACTAATTTTTCTTAAAATGATGTGATTATTTTATAATAAAATATAGTTAATAAATTATATTAGATTTTCTAAATTAAAATATCTATATTTGTTATTTAAAAGTGTCTTAAATTTTGTAATATTTTTTTAAGGAAACTTAATGCATTTTCCATTCAATTATTATATACTGTAAGATATATTATAAATAATATAATGTATGGTTAAAATTTCTTTCTAGTGCTCTTTAGAAATGATTTATATTCTATACATCTATAATGTCCTCAAGATGAAGAAGATATAAGTAAATTCATCAATTAATATTATAGTAGGAAAAAAAAATATACAAGACATTGATAACATATAAGAAAAATGCATTTTATAAAAAACCAATTAACATTGTGCCGAGAATTGACCGAATTGAACCTAAATGGAACGAAGTGGTTTGAAGTGGATTGAATAAACTGAAGGTGGATTGAAATAAATAGAATGGACCAAAGTAAACCGAATGACCAAAATGGACTAAATTGGATTGAATGGAACATAAACCTATACTGATGTGGCTTAATAAGAGTGTAGTAATAGTAAACGGTACACTTTAGCTTTTAGATATTATATATATATATATATATATATATATATTAATGTGCACTTTTAGTCACATGAATTATTTAATAGTCATGTTTTTATGTTTTTTAGAGAATAATAGTGTGATTTATTTAAAATATTTAAGAAATTATGTGATTTAATACATGCTTTATCCTTAAATATGAGGTTTTTTTTTTTTTTTTTTTTTTTTTTTTTGAGAGAGAGAGAGAGTGAGAGAGATATAAGTATATGAGCTCTAGTTTTTATACTGAACTTGGCACGTTAAAAATGAGCTCTAGCCTCTAGGGCAGCATTTTGCTTATTATAGTACACTGTATCCTATGAAAGAAGCAGGTTTGATTTTTATTTATTTTTTTCTTAGTTTCGGCCAGAACAAATATTAGAAAAAGTACACATTAGAGTCAATGACGAGCAAAATCAAATTGAAAACTACTCAATTAAAGGAATTACGGCATGGGTGTCAGTCAGTTTAACTGGTAAAATCTCTGATAGTTGTATAAGAGATCTAGGGTTCAATCTCTGCTTACTCCAAAAACTGATTGGTGTCTTGGTCTGATGATAAAAGAACTATCATTAGGAGCATACGCTATAGGTTGAAACTCTCTCCAACAAAAAAAAAAAGGAATTACAGCCACAGTAAAAATTGAAATTCTCCTTTTTCTTGTCTCAAGACTCGAAATGAATCACCTTACTTATTGCTTATAATGGCTAGATTGGCTTTAGTTACAAGCCCAACATGTGAATCACCACGCATTGGGACAATCCAAATTCAAACCAATATACATGCATAATCGATAAATCTACCCAATGACCATTGTCACTTGTGAAGATTGAAAACCAGCAAATCCAGCTCTTATACGTTAATTACGACTTACAAGTAAGGTAACTTATAAATCGTTTATTTGTGCTTTTCTTTTTTGTAATTTTTACTCTTCAGTTATATACACATTGTAACTAATAAATGTATGGTTTGATGTTTACAAGGATGTGGAAGTTCGAGATTTTCCCAGAGAAATTGAGAAAAATTTTCAACAAAAGGGAGATACAAGTTTTGGTCATAGCTAGCCTTTTATTACAATTCATCCTCATGGTGGCCGGCTATAGGAGAAAGTTTTCGACCAGCAACAAGCTCATCTTCTTTCTGTGGATTAGCTACCTTTTAGCAGGCTGGGTCACGATAGTCTCTCTGAGTCTAATCTCCAATAGTTTGCGAGACGTGGGAGCAAAGGAGAGAGATGCAGAGCTTGTCATAACCTCATTCTGGGCTCCATTTTTTCTGGTGTACCTTGGTGGTCCAGACACCATTACAGCATACTCCTTGGAAGACAGTATGTTGTGGCGGAGGCACTCTATAACACTGGTTAGCCAAGTGTCTGTAGCTATCTATGTCATCATCAGAGCCTGGTCAAACAAGGTGCTTAATTTTCTAACAATTCCGATGCTGATTCCAGGGATAATCAAGATTGGGGAGAGAATCTGGGTGCGGAGGTCTGGGAGCAGTGAAAACTTCAAAGCATCCAGGCCCAAGTTATGCCAGATACATGGAAGAATACAACTCTAAGAAAGAGGAGAGGTTCGAGGTTATGTCAGCAACATTGGTTGAACCTCAGGTTGTACCCCGTATTTCATTTCCAGTCCCAGCAAATGTGAAGATTCCAGATGCACGCTCTCTACTATGTGCCTATACACTGTTCAAGACATTCAAGCAGCTGTTTTCTGATCTCATCCTCAGCATCCAAGATATAAAGAACAGCCAATCCTTCTTTCGCGATGTGACTCATAACCTAGCTTTCCAGGTGATTGAGATGGAACTAGGCTTCATGTACGATGTGTTTTATACGAAGGCTTATAATGTTTATTCTCGAATGGGTGGTGTTTTACGTCTTATCAGTTTCTCTTCTATCGTGATTGTATTTTTTCATTTTGTGATCATCGTTGACAAGGACGCATACTTGAAAGATGACATTACCATCACTTATGTATTGCTGGATGGAGCCATCATCTTTGAGACATATTCGGTGTTGATACTGCTTGACTCAGACTGGTCAATGCTATGGATGAGTAACCGAAAGAATGCAATGGTGAATTTCTTGTATAAAGCCGTTTCATCAATCCCATCAGTAATGGCTCCAAACAAGAGGTGGTCTAATACTTTGGGGCAGTACAACCTAATAAGATACTGCCTTAAATTTGAGCCAGCCAAGTGCGGTGCTATGCAGAGGTTCTTATTCCATTATGAGTTGTTAGAGAAGCATCGATACCAAGAATCAGAAGATGTTTCTGACAATATGAAGAATTTGATTATTGAGCAACTTCTAGAGAAATTAAAGAGTGTCTCAGATCTCAAGGCTTGCACGGAATTATGTGATTGTAGGGGTGACCGGGTTCTTAAAAATTCAAAATGCCTTGCTTGCGTCAACAAAGAAAAGCGTTCAAAACAGCATCAAAGCGTCGAGGCAGATTCTGACGAGGTTCAACAAAATGCAAAATGTTTTTATGATCTTAACCAAGAAAATCGTACAATATTCCTGGAGAGTGTTGAGTGTAGGGAATTTAAACCAAAATTCCAACCTGTGAGAAACAAAACAAATAGAGAAAACACACGTCAAAGAAAACAATCACACGTACAAGACAATATTTACGTGGTTCGGCAATTTGTCTACGTCCACGGAGTTGCAGGGATTTCACTATAAAATAAGGAGATACAATAGTGCACGAGAACACTCTCAAGAAACCCAATTCCCAATACACCCTAACTCTCTCTCACCCACAAGACAAGAAAACACTATTCTTTCTTCTTATGCGGCTGCTAGGTTATTAGGAATTATCTCTAATTCTCACAGCTTGCCAAGTATCACAAACCTAATATATATATATATATATATATATATATGTAGGTCGACTTGTACTAGGAATTATAATCCTAGTTGAATTGGGTTTCCTAATACTGCTTGTATTTGGTTTAGAAGAATGAATTGGGCTTGGTAATTCAAGCCACATACGGCCCACTTCAACAAATCTCCACCTTGGCTTGAATTGATCAAGTTACATGAGCAAACTCCTCCATTAGCTCCACCTTAGCCCTTAAGGGCTCACAAGCTGCAAATATCAACCACAATCCTCCATAACACAATCCCTCATCCCTGCAACTCATCCTCCTGTCCTCAAGATAGAAGACCAATTGAAGCTGCGCACAGCTTCAACTTCTCAATAGTGACACCTTTAGTCAACATGTCTGCCGGGTTCTTAGATCCACAAATCTTCTCAAGAATTACCAGTTTATCTTCAACAAGGTAACGGATAAAGTGGTATTTTGTTTGTATATGCTTCGACTTTGAATGAAAAGCCGAATTTTTGGCAAGAAAGATTGCACTCTGACTGTCACTGTGTAGAATGCCCATCTCCTACTTCTTACTCAATTCATCTAAGAAACCATGTAGCCAAATCATCTCCTTTCCAGCTTCAGTGGCAGCAACATACTCAGCTTCTGTAGTAGACAAAGTAACAATCTTCTGTAGATTTGAAGCCCATGATATAGCTGTACCACCTAGAGTAAAAACAAACCCAGTAGTACTCTTTCTACTATCAATATCACCAGCAAAATCAGCATCTACATAACCCTGCAGTTTCAAACTTGCACCTGTGAAGCAAAGACATGTATCTGATGAACCCTTCAGATATCTCAGAATCCACTTGACTGCCTCCCAATGCTGCTTTCCAGGCCTACTCATGAATCTGCTCACAACTCCCACTGCGTGTGCAATGTCTGGCCTTGTACACACCATAGCATACATCAAGCTGCCAATAGCTGAGGCATAGGGCACCTTGCTCATATGGTCCCTTTCTTCCTCTGTCTTCGGTGACTGTTCTTTGCTTAGTTTGAAATGACTACCCAAAGGTGTGCTCACTGGTTTAGCTTCATTTATGTTGAATCTGCTAAGGACTTTCTTCACATACTCTGACTGTGAAAGCTTCAATGTACCATTAGTCTTGTCTCTAATGATTCTCATGCCAAGGATTTGCTTTGCAGCTCCCAAATCCTTCATTGCAAACTGTTTGGACAATTGCTTCTTCAGATTATTAATCTCCTCAATGCTAGACCCTGCAATAAGCATATCATCCACATACAACAGTAATATAATGTAAGAATTGTCAAAAGACTTAACATAGCAACAATGATCAGCTTCACATCTCTTGAACCCAATTCTATGCATAAAACCGTCAAATTTCTTGTACCACTGTCTTGGAGCTTGTTTTAGGCCATACAAACTCTTTCTCAGTTTGCAGACTAGATTCTCTTGTCCCTGAACAATGAACCCTTCTGGCTGAATCATGTAAAGGTCTTCCTCCAAGTCACCATGAAGGAATGCTGTCTTCACATCTAACTGCTCAAGATGTAAGTTTTCTGCAGCCACCATTCCTAGTACCAGTCTAATTGTTGACATCTTCACAACTGGAGAAAGTATCTCTGTGAAGTCAATGCCCTCCTTCTGCTGGAACCCTTTAACAACTAATCTGGCCTTGTAACGTTTGCTACCGTCATGCTCATTCTTTATTCTGTATACCCACTTGTTGTGCAAAGCCTTCTTTCCTACTGGCAATTCAGTCAGTTCCCATGTTTGATTCCCCAATAAGGAATCCATCTCATCCTTCATGGCTAATTCCCACTTGCTTGAATTCTCATATTGCAAGGTTCATCATAACACTCTGGCTCACCACCATCAGTCAACAGGAGATAATTTAGAGTGGGTGAATAACGCTGTGGAGGTCTAATGTTTCTGGAAGATCTGCGGACTTCAGCTACAGGTGTACTCAGATCTACCTGTGAATTTACATTCTCCTTATCTTCTTCACCCCTTTTCTGGACAGTACCTTCAGTCAATTCATCTAAGTTGACAAACTCAGATTTCTTTTGATCTATCTCTATAACATCTGACACTACAGTTGACCTGTCCTTGTACATAACCTGTTCATTAAATATCACATTTCTACTTCTGATGATTTTCCTGTTTTGTTCATCCCAAAACCTATAGCCAAATTTCTCATCACCATAGCCAATGAAAAAACATATTTTAGACTTTGCATCAAGTTTACTACGAGCATCAGAATCAATATGAACATAGGAAACACAACCAAAAACTTTTAAGTGTGAAAATTTTACCTCTTTACCGCTCCAAACCTCCTCAGGAAGTCTGAACTCCATGGGAACTGAAGGTCCTCGGTTTATCAGGTAAGCTGCAGTGCTAACAGCATCAGCCCAAAAAGTTTTTGGTAGTCCAGCATGCAACCTCATACTCCTAGCACGCTCATTGAGAGTTCTGTTCATGCGCTCAGCCACACCATTCTGCTGTGGTGTCCCAGGAATGGTCTTCTCCATCCTAATTCCCTGTGCAGCACAATACTCACTAAACCCTCCATCTATGTACTCTCCTCCATTATCTGACCTCAAACATTTTACTTTCAAACCTGTTTCTGTCTCAACCATGGCCTTCCACTTCTTAAAGGTTTCAAATACATCTGATTTATTTTTCAGAAAATAAACCCATACCTTTCTGCTTGAGTCATCAATGAAAGTGATGTAGTACCTTGAACCTCCAAGGGATGCAACCGGAGAAGGCCCCCACAAATCAGTGTGTACTAACTCCAATTTTTCAGCCTTCGGTGTCTTGCCAGTTTTCAAGAAGCTCACCTTTTTCTGCTTTCCTAAGATGCAACTTTCACACATGTCAAAATCAATGGACTTCAATTCTGGTAGTTTTCCTTTTAACAGCAGCATCTTCATCCCTTTCTCACTCATATGACCAAGTCTGCGGTGCCATAGGCTTGTATCAGTACTTGCATCAGCAACTGCAATTGTGTCTCTTGGACTTGAAGTCATATATAGAGTACCAGTTTTCTTCCCACGAGCCAATACCCTAGCTCCCTTTGTAACCTTCCAAGTACCACCAACAAATAGTATTGCATGCCCTTCATCATCAAGTTGTCCAACAGAAATCAAATTCCTCCTCAGTTCAGGAATATGTCGAACCTTCTCCAGTAACCAAACAGACCCATTGGGCAACAATATTCGAACATCTCCCATACCCACAACATCCAAGGCTGAACCATCAGCCAAATACACCTTACCAAAATCACCTGCAACATAATTCTGTATGATTTCTCGGTGTGGAGTGGTATGAAACGAAGCTCCTAAATCCAAAACCCAATCATCAAGTGGACTGTCTACTGCAAGAAGTAATGCATCCTGTACCTCTTCTGTTACAGCATTAGCAGAGTCATCTTCATTCTTCTTCTTAGGACTTTTGCATTGATTCCTAAAGTGACCTGTTTTCCCACAATTCCAGCATTGTACTTGTTGGCCTGATCTAGATTTACTTCTGTTCCGATTAGAATTTCTGGATTTTGATCTGCCCCGATTTGAATTTCTGTTATTACCTCTGCCTCTTGTCTCAAGGTTTAGGGCAGAACCAGATCCTGAGGATTCACCTGCATCTCTTCTGCGAATCTCCTCAGCCAGAATTAAATCTCGTATATCATTGTACTTGAGTTTTTCCTTTCCTGTAGAATTGCTTACTGCCATCCTCATTGCCTCCCAACTGTTTGGCAAAGAAGCCAAGACGATCAGAGCACGAATCTCATCATCAAAATCAATTTCTACAGACGACAATTGATTTGTGATAGTATTAAATTCATTCAAATGTTGTGCTACTGATGCATTTTCTGCCATCTTCAGATTGAACAGTTTCTTCATCAAGTGCACCTTATTGTTTGCTGACGGCTTTTCATACATACTAGACAAAGCCTTCATTAGATCTGCTGTGGTCTTCTCTTTTATAACATTGTGTGCAACAGACCTAGACAGAGTTAACCTGATAACTCCTAGTACCTGTCTGTCAAGAAGAGCCCATTCCTCAGCCTTCATAGCCTCAGGTTTTATCCCTAAAAGAGGCAGATGCAATTTCCTCCCATAGAGATAATCTTCAATCTGCATCCTCCAATACGTGAAGTCTGTGCCATCAAACTTTTCTATTCCAGACGCCTTTCCTGCTTCCTCTGCCATTGCTCCCACTCAAACCTAACCCTAGGCTCTGATACCAGTTGTAGGGAATTTAAACCCCAAAATTCCAACCTGTGAGAAACAAAACAAATAGAGAAAACACACGTCAAAGAAAACAATCACACGTACAAGACAATATTTACGTGGTTCGGCAATTTGCCTACGTCCACGGAGTTGCAGGGATTTCACTATAAAATAAGGAGATACAATAGTGCACGAGAACACTCTCAAGAAACCCAATTCCCAATACACCCTAATTCTCTCTCACCCATAAGACAAGAAAACACCATTCTTTCTTCTTATGCGGCTGCTAGGTTATTAGGAATTATCTCTAATTCTCACAGCTTGCCAAGTATCACAAACCTAATATATATATATATATATATATATATATATATGTAGGTCGACTTGTACTAGGAATTATAATCTTAGTTGAATTGGGTTTCCTAATACTGCTTGTATTTGGTTTAGAAGAATGAATTGGGCTTGGTAATTCAAGCCACACACGGCCCACTTCAACATTGAGGTAGAATTTGACCAAAGCATTCTTCTCTGGCATATTGCAACCAACCTTTGTTATCATTCTGATTGGAACACATCCCCAGACTCGGTTAAAGTTCCAAACTGTGAAGCCAGCAATATGTTATCTGACTATATGTTATATCTTCTAGTCATGCGTCCTATCATGCTGCCCAATGGGATTGCACAAATCAGGTTCCAAGACATGCGCCGAGGCCATTTAATTTTTGAAGAAAGAAAAGCTATATCTAATGAGAAACAAGCTTGCTTAAAGTTACTTGAAGTGAACACCGAAATTCTTCCATCTGTGGTGAAAGGAGATAGCAGTAAGTCAGTGCTTTTCGATGGATGTAGGCTTGCTAAATCATTGCTATACTTAGAGACTCAAAAGAAGTGGGAATTGATAAGTAATGTATGGGTGGAAATACTATGTCATGCTCAGCAGCTCGGTCGAGGCGGGGAGCTACTCACTCATGTCTGGCTTCTTATGGCGCATCTTGGTATAACTGAGCAATTTCAAATATCCAAGGGCATGCAAGGGCTATCTTGATTTCAAATTGACAAAGATTTGATGGTATGCGAAGTGCTTTTACTTCCAAAATAAAGGATTGGCAGTTTTTTCTTCTTTTTATTTTTAGTTTTTATGTCCGAAGTGATTTCTCTTTAACCATATATTACCCTGTCTAGTAACACCCCCCCCCCCCCCCCCACCCCAAAAAAAAAAAAAAAAACCCATATATTATCCTGACCCATGGCTTTTCCTATGTATTTTCCTATTATCCTAATTACACTTTATATCCTGTCGTTAAGTTTTTTGTTAACTTGAATGAAAAAAAATGTATGACACCATGTGAAAAAACCTTATTGCTCCTCTTCTCAGTGCTTGTAAAAATAAAAGATAAATTACAATTTACCACTCTAGTTAAACTATATCTTGATTACACTTTGTACCTTAAATTTTGAATTTCCATCTAAGTTAATAGAAAAATTAATGTCGATGTGCAAATTGTAACAAGATTCATAATTTAGGGTGCAAGGTGTGCATTTGAAAAGTTTATGGTACAAAGTGTAATATAAAATATAGTTTAGGATGGTAAAATGTATTTTCTCCTAATTTTCGTCCTTGAAATATGATGTAGGCTCGACTATGGTCCCTCCAAGGCTTTATCAAAATAGCAATCCTATGAGAAGCACTACAACAAATCTGACTTTTTTCAAGGGTCAAAACCCTTAAAAAAAGTATTAAAAAACCTTGAAAAAAATTATTTTAAGAGTCCAATTGACCCTTGATAACCCTCAAAACATATACCATTGAAAAGGAAATTTTAACGGCCTTCGTGGCCCTTAAAACAAGTACTCTAATCTTATTTTGAGGGTCAAGAGACCCTTAAATAACCTTTTACCAAGGTTTAAAAAATTTATATTTACAACCCTTGATAAATAAGGTTATTTAAGGGGTCTCTTGACCCTCAAAATAAGATTTTATTTAATTAAAAAAAAAAACCACAATCATGCACAATATAAATATATATATATATATATATATATACACACACACAAAAATTCACAATTGTTGAGATGATATGCTATGATATTGATATATAGCAAAAATGATATATTGCTACAATTACACTTTCTTTGATCTCTAAACTCAAACCTACAAATTAACAGATTAGGGGCCGCATACAAAATGCCAATATGTCAATTATTGTTTAAGAGAAAAGATATCAACAACCACATTTTGTACAAAGACCAAATCTATCCAAGAGTTAAAAGTTTTGATACAGTTTATTCTTCATCATCATCTCCAAAGCAAGAAGTTATCGGCTAGTACAATTGAACATTTCAGCCATTATGGGTGTCCTCAAGTTTCTGAAAAAGAGAGAATGATACCAAAAGTCAGATTAACCCGTTCAATATTTATATGATCTAATTCAATAGTCAACGGGGGCAAGAGTTTTAAATTGTAAAAACAAGGTTCTTTGCACAATCTGGCATGGTAGTAGGTAAACAAAACAAATCCTAATACATCCTATATAAGGCTAATACATCCTATATAAGGCCCATGGGATATATAGACATAGACACCCCATGTGGATCTACAAATGAGGAGGTGTGAAAAATAGCATTACAACCTCTAAAAGCATCACAAAGACTGTCTATGTCTCCCATATCTGCTATTACAACACCTTGTAGTTGATTTATTTCTTCATCTCTTATAAACTCCTTCATGTCATCAAAATCCACTGCTCGATGGAAAATAGAGCCAATTGAAAAAGAAAATACTAAACAGGAATGAAAACTGATATTAAAAGAAGAGGAAATCTGCATGTCTAACAATTAAGACACATTTAGTGGAGGGACTGTGGACAATGATATGATAATCAACTTTCAAATGGTATTCCAAGAAAAGGACAATACTAAGAACCTCAATAAGAAAGCAAGTGTAAGACTAATGGAACATAGATAATAGATGTCAAAGTTCCATGTATAATTTTGGTCCAGCATTTAAAGAATTTGAAGGCTAATCCAATATATTGACATTGAGAAGCTCTATCTTTATGGTTTTCTAACTTCTCTATAATATGCATGTCTAACAAAATCAATCTTGTTAGTAACGTTTCTTCTACCCCCTACCAAGCATATCTCCCACTGATTCTAAACACAACATAACTTTCATAAGTTTAAGCTATGCTCTCTTATATATTATAGCATAAAAAAAGAGGGAAAAAAAAAAAACAATAAAATTATTCAATGCACGAGAAAAAAGATATAGCACCAGCCAAAGTTTCATGGAGAAATTTCCTGAATGAATATACTCAAAATATGTTCATCACCAACCAAAAAAAAAAAAAGTACAACACAAACATCTTGAAGACTTGATGAAATTTGAAATAGCTAGGATAATACAGAACACAATCCCAAGGGAAATCATAAGGTTAAAGACAAGTACCGGTAAGAAATAAGCAATGTAAAAGTACTTCAAAATTTTATTTCACTCATAGTACATTCCCTGTGTACTTGGGTCTGTTCTTGTTTTCAATAAAAATGTTGTTACTTATCAAAAAGAAAAAAAGAACTTTGAAATTTAAAGAAGAAAAATATATAAAATAATGGCAAAGACTGCTCCCTTTCACGGTCTAGCCAAAAAAGAAAAAGAAAAAAGATTTTGACTTAATTTAGGCACCATGAAAGCATGGTAGAATGGCAAAGCAATATTCACACACACGATGCCAAAATATACTTACAAAGCTTGAATTAGCCACTAAACTCTATAACGAAACCAACAGAAACATCATGTGATTTTCAACACATTTCAAGGCCGACTAAAAATAATTGACATACACATTAAGATAACAGCAACAACACTTCCTTTTATTTTAAAAGAAAATTTTTTTTTTTTTTATCAAAGCTAAGAAAGTCAGATACACATCACAAAATTTAGAGCAAAAACTATATTAAACACACATATTTAGATCCCCGATAGAAATCACTTATCATTTGCTATTTCATTTGCTAAGGATCTAATTTCAAGAGCATGCTTTGATAAGGTAGATTTGCTTTTTCAACTTAATCTGTTATACTTATACCCATTTCCAAGGCCTCTAAATATAGCTTCTAATAGAATCATTCCATAAGACAGCAAACACTACACATGGCAATCCCAAGTAACGCAAATAATATTGTTACGATTTCTCATAAAGTTTCCAAGTGGGAATGATTTGTTTTGAACATGAAATGTGTTGGTGTAGCACCATGGATTTGCTCAATCAAGGATCCACAAAAGTGAGTGAGTTGAACAAAAGATTCATTTATGCTTACAGAAATTATAGACAGTGATTATTTAGGTCCAGAATTTTATGTATAGTATTTGAGGTATACAAGCTTTCCACCAATAAATATTACAATATTCGTTAAGGAAGTAAATTAGGGAGCAATTCTTAATGAAAAGTGGAAATTCGAAGAAAGCAGAACTAATTACTTGGAGTAATACTCATGGCAAAGCCTCTGTTATACTCTTTAGCAAAATAAAATATCAGAGGACATTCATTTTCTAGTGCTAGATAAGCTAAAAAGTGAGATACAAAAATGGCACTAGGAGAAAGAGATAACATTACAAATTATAGAGGTCCAATATGAAGCAATGATTCCTGACCTTCACTGCGCAGTTAGACTCCTCCAAGCTCGAAAGAAAACCATGTGTAAGAAATGGATTATATTTTTCAGGACCCGTGGCATCCAAAGCGCACGCATCCCAGTCATTAGGTGAAACCTCTAAGATTGAAGAAACAACTGAAACTGATATCCTTTTAGATTTCACTTCATTTGCTGAAATGCCCTGAATTGAGAATCAGTACAATGCCATTAGCTACAGCAACTAAAAACAACAAACAGATAAATATGCAATCAACAATCCAAAGCAGAGGGGGGGACCTCTGGCGTTGACCCTGTCAAAGTGAAATCTCCAAGTGAAAAGTCCACTTCCTGTGGTGGTGCTGCAGACTTCTTAGATCCCCAAAATAGTGCACTAATTCTAGGCACCTGAACTGAAGTTCCTGTTATATGCCTACATTGTGCTTTTCCCTAAAAAAGTTCAAAAAAGTTGCAAAATGAATCTTCTCTTGACTCTTGGTTCTAAAATTATGGCTTCCATGTTGCTCTGTTTCATACTCTGTTTCTCAAGCCTATCTGTTTCTTTATCAGAGGTTGTGGTTTTACCTCTAAATCACTCCCTCCCCAAATTCAACAGTACCCAACTTCTCTTCAAATCGCTCTCCATTCACTCCTCCATTCACTTCCAGCAACACCAGCAAAAAAAAAAAAACAAAACCAAAACCAAAACCAAAGCCAACAAATCTCTCAATCATTAAATATCAATTAGCATAACACAACCATTAAATTTCTCAATCTTAAATCTCTTAAGTAAATTGCCTTCAATCTTAATAACATGCAGGAAATTTGGAAAATGTTAAATCGTATAAACAAATACAACAAAATCTCCTAGATTTAAACTAATTAAATAATTATTTTAATTTCATATTTAATCAAAAAAAAAATGGAGCAGAAATTATAGGTAATCATCCAAAAACGCGGGAAATTTCTGAAAAATCAAATCGATAAACTAACACAACAAAATCTCCCAAAAATCAAAGAAAATGAAGCTTGAAGGAGCAAATTAAATAATTACTTCAGAATAGAGCACAGATTCAACCTTACAAATCAACAATCAATAGGTACAGAGAATTTTCCAATTTCAAAATCAACAATCAACAATCAACAATGAACATTTCATAAGAGAGAGTAGAACCTGTAATCAAATGAGTGGAATCAGCGGTGTTGGAGCCGAGATGAGAGGAGACCACCGATTTTTGAGTTTACTGAGAAATGTGCGAAAGGAAAATCAAAGAAATGTGGTGAAAATCGACGAGAAAGTGGGAGAAAACAAAGAAATGCAAAAATTCAAAGAAGAAATTAGGGTTTGTGATTAGGCAATACCTATTCTTATCAATGCAATTGAAAGACGAAGAAAACACACCGTGACCGAGAGAGACGAAGTCACGAAGAGAACACCGAGCTTAGATTGAGAGAGACAAAGAGACACAGACGAAGAAATCACGAACTTGAGCTTGAGTGCTATGTAATTTCCATGATTGCCGAGCTTAGATTTGTATTCGGGAAAAATGAGACAGTGAGAGATCTCAGAGAGAGAGCTTGTGATATATGAGAGACTAAGAGTTCTTTTGTTTTTTTTAGTATTTTTTTGAATTTTTTTTCAAGGGTTGAAAATTTTAGGGTATTTTTATTAGGGGTAGTGAATTTAAGAGGATTTACATTTTAGTGACAAAACTAACCATTTTTTTATTTTATATATTTATTTCAAGGGTTGTGTTAGTTATTTTTCAAGGATTGTGTTAATTATTTTGAAGGTCCTTAATAACTTTAGTAATAGTCATATTTTAGTGTTTATTTGGACAAATTTTAGTAACCCTTGAAAAAAAATGGCCGAAATAAAAATGGTTGCGTTTGTAGTGAAGTTATTAAGTAATATAATTATGATATCATTAAAGAGTTATACTATGGTTGCGTTTGGCATTTTCTTAACAAGCCAGATTTGTTTTTACTATTTAGTTTATTTTTGCTACTATTCAGCTTACTTTATTCATAAGTCTCATTGCACTTTTTGTTACTATGTATGGGTCCACCTGTATTAGATACCTTTTAGCTTTATTTACAGTACTTTCAATAAAAAATTTTCAATTTTAGCTAAATAAGTTGTTCCCAAACGGACTCTATATGTAACTTCAACCTAATCCTCAATAAAATATTTTAAGATACAAATACTTCCCATGCATTCATCCACTCTTATCTAAAACTATATAAAAACTTGAGAAAAACTTAGGTGTTGTTCGTTAGTTTTTTTTTTTTTTTTTTTTTTTTTTTTTTTTTTTAGATTTAGCTAAATGATTGTACTTAACTAAAAATACACTACCATCCCATGAGAAAAAAGTCATATGACTGAATTTTAAGAGGAGAATCTAAGGAACAATGGTTTTGTCTTAAAAACTGTACATAAGTTTTGTCTTAAAACTTTCTACTCAATCCCCTCTTCTTTATCCAACTTTTTCTTAAGGTGAATATGTGATGCTAAGGCACCTCATTCTTTAGAGACCAGCCGCATATATCTTATAAAAAAGAAAAAGAGCTCCATATATATATATATACACACACACACACACACACATCAAGGTCCAAAAATATAATTTAAATATAGTATCCTAAGGTTATGTTTGGTTTGGTGGAAATATTTAAATATAGTATACTAAGTGTTTGGTCGTGTTCTTTGAAAATGCTTCAAAAAACATATTTTATAATATCTTTCACATTTTCCTATTTCACAAGCGTGCGAGCGCACACACACACACACACACATATATATGAAAATAAGAATAAGAGAATTTTAGTTTAAAAAATCATGATAAGCGAATAGCAGTAGTGGTTGTCAACTGAAAATTAGGGACATTAGTGGGGAGGTGGTGATTGGGTGGTTGACAGTGGCGGGTGAGGGGTGGAGGGTGGAGGTTAGGTTGATGAGATTTGGGTGAGGTATAAAATGTTTTACAATAAATGTAAGTATAAATCCCTTTTTTTTTTTTTTTTTGCTAGAAGTGCCCTTACGGTCATCTTGGAAAAAAATTTGGATTGATCAAATTTCAATCGCCCTAAACACTTGCAAATAGATAAAATATTTTTTGAAATTAAATCTCCTTCGAACCGTACACAACCTAAACCTAAAATATATTTAATTAGAAACCTATAAAATTTTAATGTTTAAAACATAAAACACACTTTTGTTAACCTTATATCATAAAATCTAAAGCTTAAAAGTAAAAATATGACTCGTAACCTTAAATTTTGAACCATAACTTCTTTTTCTTTTTCCTTTTTTAAATCTTAGAATTGTTAGATTTAAAAATTTTGAAAAGTTTAAATTATATATATATATATATATGGCTTAAAATAAGTAAGAATGGGGTATTTGAATTCATCTCCCTGATAGGAAACTGAATTTTTTTTTTTTTTTTTTAAGTGTTTCAATCCATAGCATCTGCTTTTGATAATAATTATTTATTATTAGACTAAGACACCAATTGGTTTTTGGTGTAGATAGGGATTGAACCTTAGATTTCTTAACCATCAGAGATTTTACCAGTCGAGCTAACTGGAATTTACAAAACAAAATATAAGAAACTAGAATAGTTCCACTAAACAACAAGGTTTCAAATAAAGTCCAATGGTATTAATTGGTTTATATTTGAATTATTCCTTGCTCCAAATTACAATGATTGAAAAAACAACGAGGGAGGATTTGAACCATAGATGACTTTATTAGAAACACACAAAAAATTCGATTGAACTACAATGCTCTTGGCAATATAAGCATTCATTTTTTAATGAGAGCTATTAGAAATATTAAGTAAGGCAAAAAAAGTATAAATTTAATTATTCCTTAATAGGTATCCAAAGCTGAGTAGTACATTAAATTCTACAAAACAGTAATTAAATGAATTTAATAAAATAAAAATTAGTAAGGAAAAAAATCGATATGGCAATATTTAATTTTTAGAAAAAATTAGGTGGTTTTACACCCTCGGTTTTGAGCTGTTATTTTTATTTTTATCCCTCGTGTTTATAATTTTTAATTTATTCTGTTAATACTATCAATCATTTTCAATCTCATTCTTTTGTCCAATTCCGTAACTAACATGACTGTTATATGTAAGCTAGTCCAAATAAATATGCAATATATATGATTCATATCACTTAAAAAAATCTATGTTGGGAGTTGGAAAAATATTAAAATTCTCAAGTCCATTATCAACAATGAGTAAGTTATCCATGCGATACATAAATAATGTTGTAATATTTTTTGTAAGATAGTTTTGGAAAATGTTGTATATGTGTTATAGCATAATTGTTATAGAACATTATTAGCAATGAGTTCATCATAAAAAGCAACAATTATAAATTACACACATATATTCATTACAATTATTCAATTGAAAAAAAAAAAAAACAACTTTGGAGGAATATTATAGAATAAAAGTTGATATAAAATGCGTCTTTTTCTTTTTCCTTAATTCTAAAACAAAATATACATTCCAAACACTCACAATCAATCACATCATTTACAAAACCCATAAATCCATAACATCCAACCTTAATATTAAAATTTCAATTGCCATTGTCACTCAGTATAAAATGCAAGCCTCTCTTCTTTGGTTGTAGTCAACTCATATGGATTAGAATTAAATGAAACAATAATGTTAGAGTTAAGCAAGTGTCGTCAAAATATTGAAGGTAAATGACATCATTTTTGGTTTGTGTATATTTGACATGGAATGACATGAAGGGCTATAAGTAGGTATATATAAAGGGGTAAAAGTGCAAAAGGTGTAAACGGTGAATTAAGATAATGCAAAGGGTTTTGTTTGTATGTGTGAAGGATAATAAGTCTTGAAATATAGAATCAAAGGATATAAAGAATATTTATTTTTTGTTTAGAAAAGTCTTGAAATATTGAATCAAATTAAATAAAAAGTCAATCTTTAATTTTTTTTTTTCTAATCTCTGATATGACACTTGAGAATATTTCAATTATCTTTACATAAAATGCATCACATGGCATAATCTCATACTTTCCTACTTGAGATCTATGCTATTATTGTACACTAATTTGATATATAGAATAGCACTAATAATAATGATGATCGGTTTGGATATCGCTTATTACTGAAAACTGAAAACACTGTTGGAAAATAATTTTTAAATGTGTGAATAGTACCGTAAAACCCATTTTTAATAAAAATTTTGCTGAAAAAAGAGGTTTGTGGGTCCCTAAACAGTGCACGGGACCCACTGACCAACGCATTTTTCAGTCTTTGGGCGTGATTTTTGGCTACTGTAGCCGTGGGGCCCACAAATTCTGGATGCCAAATGCAGGCGTTGCTTTGAAACGCTGTATCCAAACGTTACATAATACGAAAGTAAAATCAACAAAGTATTCTTAGGAATTGTACGGCGATATATTCATGTCTCACAATGAAACTATGAAAGTAATAAAGATCTCACTTACAATATATAATATTGTCAAGCTGGATTGGTTTGTATTTAAAATTAAAGAGAAACACAAGAGAATTTGACAGAAAAGATATATAGGCTTCCAAGGACAATCTCTACAGACTCTATGCTTTCTCAAAGGCCATAGTGCAGGCAGGTGTTGCTAAGTTTGAACACTTTGCTTTCCATATTGCCTCTCAACTGTGTGCCTTATTTTTCCCCACCATTCTCCCTTTTAAATCTTTGGCTGTGTCCCCAAGCATCATTCTCTCTCTCTACGTTTATAAAATATATATTCTCTTCCCCAAGTTTTCTCTCTCTCCCTCTCACTGTAATTTTCTTTTCTGTTTTTTCCTCAAGCATCCTTCTCTCTTTTTCTTTTTTCCTTTGTGATGAGTAGCGGCGGTATCGAGAACCCAATTTTGATGGTAAGTGGGGTTGCTACTAGCCACAAACACCTCATCTTCAATGACCCCGGATGTTGACTCTTCCACTTGATTGGCTTCACTCTTGGTCTCAGCTTCATGCTTCTCTTTCCCATTCTCTTTACTCGAGTTGAAATTTTTACCCTTTCTAAAGCGGCAATCCTTCTTCAAGTGATCCTTTTTACCACAATTCCAACAAGTACCTTTCTCATACCGGCCTCTTGACTTTGAACGATGACTAGATTTTCCTCTTGAATTGTTTCTAAGCGAGCCATCCCGCTCATTAGAACGCCCTCTTGTAACAAGAGCTTCGGTTTCTACCTCTCCCGAACCCTCCAATTATGCACATTTTCGGGATTCATCGGCTAACAATGCACTAGTCACATCATCCAAGCTAAGCTTATCAACCTTGGAACAACTTTAAGTTGTAACCAAGTTATCATAACTATCCGGCAATGTACATAGCAAAGTCACTGCTTTATCCTCATCATCCATCTTTACACCAATGCTTTCAAGTTGGCTAAGGATGTCATTAAAAGTATTCAAGTGCTCGGAAACCTTGGCGCCTTCTTTCATCTTCTCCAAGCATTTTATTCTTCATTCCTTATCTCCCCCCCCCCCCCTCCTTAACCACAAACGTCTCCTTTTTCTCTTTTTCATTCCATAATTCTCTCTTCCCCCCCTCCCCCCCCCCCCCTCCAATCCCTCCTTTGTGCTAATTTCCAGCTATGACATCCGAATACAAATCTTTAGTCCCACTTCTAATATATGCTTTTCTTTGAAGAAAATTTTCTAAACCGTTAGTGTGCTAAACACATTGTGAGCCTTTCATCATTTTTAACTTCTTTCCAAATTGGAGTTTGACAATTATGATAGTTAATAGGCTTTCATTAGAATTGCGTTTGAGAAATATTTTATTAAATATACTTTTATTAAAAGATTTTATTAGTAAATATTTTTTTTAGATAGATACAATATTCAATTATTGGTTGGTGGATCAGAGAATACATCTCCAATTTTGGTAGTCATTCTAGTGGCTTAGCTTAGAAAAATTAAAATCCTTATGTTTCAAGCATTTATAGGGCATTTAGTGAGCTTAGATAATCAAGAAATCCATCTCTTTTAGGAGAGCAGTACAACTATTTTAGGATAGATGAAGGTTGAAGAGAGAATTGCTTTTCGGGCTAGTTGAGTAGGCAAATGCTTGAATCCGGAGGAGGATTTACTTCGGGAAACTCTTGGAGATAACTTGGAATTCTCTCCCAATGGGAAATCAATTAGTGTTTCATCACTATCTCCGGAATTGAGGGTGCTCACAACAATCATGTTCCACAACCTCTATCCTCTGTCAAGCATCGGATACATGAATCTTGGTAGAGCTTTATTCCTTCATGACCTGATTAATGATGAAGAGATCGATATTTGCTCTCATATTTTCCATATTTTGAGCAAAACTGCTGAAAGAATTACCTCAAGGAACTGCATTCTTTTCTGCTGCCTCATTTCAAAAATTTTGAAGTTCAAAGACATTCATCCATTGGAAAATGAGTATCCCTACCCTAAGCCAAGCTCAATCAACATTTGTACTCTCAATGCCAGCATCAGTCACAGCCGAAAGGGGTCAAGCCAAAGAGTCATGCTCCTCATGGTGGTTCACACTCTAGCTCACACTCCTATAATGAGAAGTTAGAAAACATTATGGCATCTGTCCAAGACATAAGCACCAAGATATCCGGACTTGCATCTCTCATGCACTCTCATCACATTCGTTGTGATACAAAGTTCACTTCTCTCCAAACTCAATTGGATCAAATCCAAAGGAAGCTAGAAGAAGATGAGGACTAGCTATTCCATGACAAAAAGGGGGAGATGGTTCATGATAGGGGGAGTATTGAAGTTGAAGAGCAAGAGAAAGAAAAGGCCTATGCTTAATATTTTGCTTTATATTATCTATATGTTTTGTATTTGAACTATGCCTGTTTTTGTATCTTTGCTTATGTAGCTTAGTACTTTTAGTTAATGTTATGCATTTTCTTTAGTACTCCACACTTGTGCCCTTGTTGGATCTTGTATCCTTGACGCATCTACCTTTGTGTTTTTGTATCAGTTATGTGTTGGACATGCAAATGATAATTTTGTATTAAGCTTATTTGCTTGCATGTTTGGATGTTCATTCCTTGTGTGAATGATCATTGTGATCACTATTTATCGTGATTGTTCATGTTTGGTCAAGCCATGCTTTATTGTTATAGTCTTTATTGCTTGATTGCATTGTGCTTGTTCCATATGTATTTCAAGATTTCTCCTTACAATGATCGTCTTGTGTTATTGTTTTCATGAAATCTTGTCCGTTTGGTTCAAGAGCTTCATAGTTTCTAGAGTTAGGTGTGAGTGAGTTTTGGTAACTGTTCCCAACTCACAATTTAAGTCTAGAGTCTGTTTTGGGGTTTTGCCACGAAATAGCCAAAATGGGAGATTGTAAGATTGAATTTATTCCATGGCAAATTTGCTTGTATTTTAGCAATTAGATACCCTTTATTTAGGTGGGAACTATGTAAGGGTAATGTATGAGAGAGTGTGAAGAAAACTCAAGATGTGTGCACTTAAAAGAGTCTTTAGACTGGATCTCGCGACTAGCAAGTAGCCAAAGTGGCACACGTGTGAAGCATGTAGGGAATTGAAGGGTCACGACAGTTAGGGCACTACAAGACAAAATGTACAGTCTGGCCAGGCCGTTAGCTCGCGACTCGTTTCAATCACGAGGTCAAGTCACTAGATTACCCTGTTTGGATGAAAACTGACTTTTCACATTCCTCATGTTCTCTACTATAAATACACTTATACCCACGAAATATGGAGAGCTTTCAAAGAGAATTTTGAGAGAGAAACCCTAGAGAAAAACAAGATTGACTCATCCACAATCTTTATTGTTTGATTCTCCAAATTCCTCTACTCTCATCCTCTCCCTTGACATATCCTTGAGAGGTACAATTGTCAAATCCTTATCTCACCAGACTCATTTCAATGATAAGGTATTTTGGTACTTGGGAAGCAGTTTAGAGATAACCAATTTACTTGGTTGATGCTATGAGCTTATTGCGGGATCCGAGAAGCTAAAGAAGAGGCTAGGCATAACCCTGTTGGAGCAAGAAGCTTGTAGGGCTTAGGTGCATTGGGTAGATTAGGCTTGGAGGGTCTTCTGCTATTCATGTATCCCAATGTTATTCTTTAGTGGATCATTTAACCACTTGGAGGGCGACGGAGAGGTTTTTTGCCAAGTTCTTTGATTTCCTCTTCGATAACACGTGTTGGTGTTATCTTTGTGTTTGCATCTCTCTTCCCTTACTCTTTACCTTTTAATTGTTGTTGTGTTTGTGACTAATTATGGTTTAAAGTGTTTTATCAATTTGGATATAACTTATATTCATCATTCCGCACATATATTATTTGTGTATAAGCTTGTGTTGGTATTGTTAAAATTGGGGGTCTAAACATTCACTAGTGTTTTATATGCTTATTGAACATTCATTATTCAAATAAATACGAATTTGCTTAGAAGATGAATTTTGCAATAAAAGTTATTTCTTTATAAGAATTTTATCCATAGTGCTAACAATAGAATAAAGGGTAAATTAGAAGTTCATTCAACATATTCAACTTAGGCATTAAATCATTATAACCATGTTCAATAAAGTATTAAGGCATTATTTTAGTGCATATGTGTATGTATAAGATGTACCACATAAATCCAATAAATTAAGCTAAAGACAAAAGCAAGCACTAACTGGCCAGCTATTGGAAAATATGCAATTTAAAAAATAAAAATAACAAATAATAGTGACTTTAAAATGTATCTTTTGAAAAAAAAATTAATATCATAATTAAAAATTTAATTTGGGCTTTTAAGCTAACTTGTATGTTTGGACAATTTTTGAAAAATCCTACATTCACAACATTTTCACAACAAATTCAATGTGGCAATTGTTACCAGTTCTAATTTACCTATCACTGAATTTTTTTTTTTTTTTGTTCACAAATAACAACCTATCACTTATGATATGTTGTAAAGGTGTTATGAAAATGTTGTTAATATAGCATTTCTCGCAATATTTTGGTTCAATCTTCAATGGACCAAAATTTTGGAGAAATCAAATTTTATTTTTAATAGGCTTAAATTTTTTATTTAAAATGTTCAAGTTGGGTGGTCAAGTTTTTTATTTTTTTTATTTTTTTCTAGAGTGGTTAACAACACTTTATTTTTTTGAGAAATTGGTCAACAACACATATTAATTGAAAATTCTTTTTTTTTTTAAGGTATGAAAATTATTTATTTCAAAGTTTAGGGTGGTCCTGTAACCACCCTAAAGTATACATGGCATTGCCCCTGCTTAAACTTTGGTCAACTTAATAATATGTTAGGTCTTTACCAAAAAAAAAAAAAAAAACAAAAATTCTATATAACTAAAATTTTGAAAGAGATGTGATTTGCAGCATTGATAATGAATCTATTATGCAATGATATCAAAATAAGAAAATTTGTAAAATGAAAGTATAAGCCTTGATATCAAAAACTCAACAATATGTATTTATTTATTTATTTTTATATCTTCAATATATAAAGTTCTCTTTTTATTAAATTTTGTATAATTTAAGTTTATTAATGACCATTTAAAAAAAAATATATATTCCTAGAGTTGCCACAAATAACTAATGTGGAGACGAGCTCCCTAAGAAGGTATTGTCTGCTTTGGAGGTGAAGACCCCGCATGGTTTTGTCCCACATCGGGGAACTACGCCTCCTCCCCTTGACTTATAAGCATTAGGCCTAAGTAGGAGAGTACCAATCATGTGTAGTACTTAAGAAGTTACTGTCCACTTTGGAGGTGAAGACCCCGCATGATTTTGTCCCACATTAGGGAACACTCACTTCATTTTCCATGTTTTGAGTGTGCTTTTCTTGATTTTGTGAGTGTTTTGTTGCCATTATGCTTTGAAAAATATCATGCTCGTTCAAGGGTTTGCTTTATCTTGGTGAGTGTTCTTTGATTGAGAGTCAGTGTTTTTGACTTTATTACTGGTGTTTATATGAAGTCTGTGGTTCGTGCTCTATTTCATGATTGTGTTGTTTCATTCATATCATGTTTGTGGTATTTTGTCACGTTATTTTTCATTTGAATCCTTGTAATGCTCAGTGCCTACTTGATTATGAGTTATTACTGTTCATCATCATATTTGATTGCCTATTCCACTTATTATGTCAGTGTTGCTTATGATTTCTTGTTTTTAACCTAGTTCTTGTTTCTGTGATTAAGTGAAATCTCCCTGTTTCACATTCTTATACCGGAATCTAATCAAATTGATGTGTGTACCTTGTGGTATTGCATTTGGCTCTTTACTGTGTGACTATTCTCTTGCAGATGACTTGTCGTTCCCCTAAAGGTAGAAACATTGTAATCAGTGATCAATCAACCCAGGTTGCTAAACGGACTCGACTATCATCTCAATCATCTAAAGACTCCAATTGTGAGAGGTTTAGAACTCCTCTTAACTCACACATCTACTCAAGCATCTTTGATGTGGCATCTTCTATAGTGGAACGTGTGGTTGAGTTTAACACTTTGAAGACCACTTTTGTCCCTTGGATCTTTGAATCAAGAGATTGGGCAGCCTTATTCGAGAATTTTGAAGACCCAATGGATGAACTGGTCAAAGAATGCTACTTTAATACAAGTGACCTTGGAGTTGAGTTGATTTGCTGGGTGAGAGGCAAGGAATTTATCATCAACCCGAACTCTATAACCAAAATTCTCCACATCCCTAGACCTCAGAATGTGAATCTAACTCCTTATGATGATAGAACTCCAAAGATTTAAGACATTCTACAAGTTCTTGGACTTGACCATGAAGTCTCTAGTAAAGGCACATCCATAAGTACTACCAAGTTTGCACCTGAGCTGACCACTTTAAAGCTGATCATGTTCCCAATCTTTACCCGCTGTCCAACACGACTTTCATCAATCTCGGAAGAGCTCAATTCCTATGTGATCTTATTACAGGAGTGCCCATTGATATTTGTGCCCACATCTTTCAAACCATAAGGAAGACCACGACTTGATCAGCAGCACGAGGATGTATTCCATTTTGCAGTCTCATCATGGAGTTCATTCTTCGTGAAGGTATTAATCCTCCCTCAAATGGAAAAATGATGACCCGTTCGTGTCCAATTTCCATGATCACTCTCCAAGCAAGCAAGAGTCATTCTTCTAGAACTCCTAAGAGTGAGCCATCCACCTATGAAACTCCACCTGTTCATGCTCCAATTACATATGCCCAATCAACTGGCACTTCATCCGTTCCCCCTGGGTTTCAAACAGCTAAGCAAAGCCACTTGATTGCGAATGTGTTTCATCAGATATCTGATGTAGAACGGCTTCTTCACTCCTTTCACAATCAAACTCAAATGCGTCTCACAACTATTAAGACACAACTGGATGCTATTCAACAGAAGCTGAAAGAAAGCCTTTAGTTATTCGTGCCAAAAAGGGGGAGAGCAGCACATAGTTAGGGGAAGAGCAGCACAAGAATGAGAAGGAGTGTGCATATTGAAAAGGGGAGTTGTGTGCTCACATATATTTATACTTGTCTTTACTGTCTTTTTGTTTATGGTTATAGTACTATGTTTTGAATAATTGTTGTTATTATGGGTTTAATACACTATGGTTATGGTTAGTGTTTGGTTTAAACTTATAACTCATGGATGGTTTTGAAACTTTGGTATGTTTTATATATTGATGATGTTTTTCTATATATAATGTGTTTTTGTACCCATGTTGCTTTTGTAAGCTTTTAGGGTTTGTTTTCATTTGTTTGTTGGCTTTATGGTATGTATCATGCTTTAGGCAGCCTTTATGTTTTGTTGAATCAGTACTTCCTAAATGTCATGCATTTTCTTTTAAGTACTGTCATTCTTGTGCCCTTGTAGGATTATTCCTAGATGCATATACTTAGTGTATTATGCATTGGTTGAGTGTTGGGCATGCAAGTGATTTGCATTAATCTTATTAGCTTATATGTCCAAGAATTCATTCCAAGTGTGAATGAACATTGTGGTCACTACCTTGTAGTGATTGCTTCTTTGGTCAAGCCATGGTTTGTTTCTTTACTTCATCTTTGCTTGATCACATCATGCCTGCTTCATATGCATTTCATGCTTTTCTGCATACAATGATCATGATGTATTGTTGTGTTTCAGTAGATTCATGTTCATATGATTCAAGAGCTTCACAGTTTCTAGAGTTAGGTGTGAGTGAGTTATGTTCAACTGTTCCCAACTCACATGTTAAGTCTAGAGTCTGTTTTAGGGTTTTGTCACGGAATAGCCAAAGGGGGGGATTGTAAGGTTGAATTTTATCAACCATGTTGTTGGCTTTATTCCGTGCCAAATTTTCTTGTATTTTAGCAATTAGTAACCCTGTATTTAGGTGGGATTCTTGTAAGGGTAGTGAGTGAGATAGTGTGAAGAAATACTCAAGAGTGTGCAAGAAAAACAGAGATTCGCGATTGGATCTTGCGGGTGACTTACTGCTGCAAGCCGCCAAAAACTGCTTACGTGCTAGGCATGCCAGAAGTTGAAGCGTCATGACAGCGGGAGCACTACAAGACAAAATAAGACAACTGGCCGTTCAGTTACCTCGCAGCTAGAACTCGTGACTCAGTCAAGCCGCGAGCCAGCCCTGTTTTGAAAAACCTGACTTTTCACATTCCATTCTCACCCAAGTATAAATACCCCTTTTTACCCACGAAAGAAAGAGAGCTTCCAGAGAGAATTTTGAGAGAGAAACCCTAGAGAAAAACAAGATTGAATCATCCTCAATCTTCATTAGGAGACTCTTCAAATTCCTTAACTCTCTTCCTCTCCATTGTTAAATCCTTGAGAGGCTTATTACCAAAACATTTTCTCACCATATCCATTTCTGTGAGAGGGCTGTTGAGAGCTGTTTGGTGCTTTGGGAAGCAGTTAGGAAGGAACCAATTTCACATTGGTTGATTCTATGGTCAAGTAGCGGAATCCGAGAAGCTAGAAAAGAAATAGGTTCGGCGTAACCTCGTTAGAGCAAGAAGCTTAGAGGGCTTAGGTACATTGGGTAGATTAGGCTTGGAGGGTCTACTGCTGTTCATGTATCCCAACTACATTTTCTAGTGGATTACTTACCACTTGGAGGGTGGCGGAGAGACTTTACGTCAAGGGCTTCGGTTTCCTCTTCGATAACACATCGTGTGTTGTCCTTGTGTCTGCATCTCTCTTCCCTTAATCTTTGCCATTTAATTTCTGCTGTGGATGTGATTTTATTTGGTTTAGATTGTTTATCAATTCTGTATTAAGCTTGTGTTCATATTCCACACATTCATTGTTTGACATTAAGCTTGAATTGGTAATTTGTAAATTGAGGTTCTAAATGTTCAAGGGTGTGTTATACACATATTGAACTTTCATGACTCGTCTTTTGCACTTTGACTATTTCACTAATTTGTGACTTGTGAGTGGTTTTTAATTTTGCTGAATGTGACTTGCGAGTTATGAGTGGTTGTTGGCTATGTGACTTGGCCAATACATTAACACTAAAGGAAAATAAAAATATAAAACATTTAAAGAATTGTAAACTTATAAATTTAATAATTGCAAAAAAAATCACTTAACAGTAATTAATAGGTTAATTATATTAGAAAGAAATATGTGGAATGAACTTATAGCTTATTTATTTTATTTTATTTTTTGTTAGTATTATGGACAAATTTGTAATAAGGAAACCCCATAGGCTGCAAGATTCATCTCCTACCCAAGATTCATCTCTTATATAATTTATGTTTCTTATTGACCCCCCGGGACAAAAATCCTGGAACTGCCTTTGTCGGTGGAGGCCTTCTTATGGTCGAGTTCGTCCAGCTATTCTAGTTTCGTGAAATTGGATTACTTGAAACAAGTTGGAACTTTCTCGGTTGGATTTAATTTGTCGTAGAAGACCACTTCAATTCAACCTTTCCTTGACACATTGGTGGCATGTGGAAGGCATGAGTTTGTGCTTGTGGAGCTATGGTCTTTCCTATAATGCATTGTAGGAATTGTTGAGTATTGGACATTTAAAAAAAAAAAAAAAAATTAATTTCTGGATTTTTTAATTGACGTTTTTTAAAATTAAGAAGCAAATAATTAAATACTAATAAAATTTTAAAATCAGTCCAAAACGGTGTCATTTTGGGGTGTTAACAACAAAAATGGATGACTATTTAAAAGAGGAATGAATTTGAGAGTTTTGAAACTTAGAAAATTGAAATGACCTAATGCAAATTTAGAGGATTGAAATAAAAAGTGGTGAATCTTAAAGGATGGGTTTTACATTTTGGCCTAATAATAATAATAATAACAATAATAAATAATACAAATTTACAATTAAAACTTAAACCAACTTCATATTGGAACCAACTTCATATTTGAGGGAATAAATCCAACCAATATAATAAATGGAGTGACGAAATTGTTCCCACTTTAAAATTTAAAGACCAAGTCCAAACTTTTGAAATTTGAAGTAAAAATTTGTCCAAAATTTTAATTTACTCTAAAAGAAAATAGGGGGAACAATTTCGCCATGAGTGTTTTACGATGATTAGTATTCAATGTTAAGTTACTTTGTTTCGTATTATAAAGTTTCTCCTCAGCAGACAACAAAGTTTCAAGTGAAGTTGGACTAATGCTAAACTGACAGGCAGCCACGTTTCTCTGTAACTAAGAAAGTCCTCCAAACTTCTCTTAGGCAGTAGAATAGTTGTACCTTCTACAAATGTGTTTTGTTCTCCACGTTTTAATAGTGTTAGTTCAGTGGCTAGTTAGGTTTTCTTCAAGGGAATAGGGAAACACATTGCCCTTCTTTAACTTTCTTACTACTGCCTAGATATTTTTATTTTTGCCGATGGAAGAATTATCACAAAGTTGGACGAAACTATTGCTCTTGGAGAAAGAGGGGTTAGGTCGCTGTTTGGATGATGAATTTATCTTGAAAGAACATATCATAGCAGCAAAGTTTCTTACGAAACAAGCTCTTAATATTGAGGCCATTGCAAAAACGTTTACCCCATTGTGGTGTTCAAGGAGCAGATTTAAGATCGAAAACCTGGGTGATCATTTGATTCTTTTCATTTTTGAAAATGAAAATGAAGTAGAGAAGGTCCTATTAGTTTTTAGACCCCTTAAAACACAACTAAATTAACCTAGTAAATTAGCCAAGTAATTACTAAATAACACAAAGAATTGATGTAAAATGATGTTCTGGAACTATTAAGAATAGAGGTGGAGGATTGGTGCTGTTCTGGAAAAATGATGTTCATGTAACTATTAAGAATTCACATAGGTACTTTATTGATGTAACCCTAGATAAAAATAGGGAAACAGAATGGAGATTTACAGGGTTTTATGGAGAGCCTGAAACTCATCTGAGAATGGAGGATTAGAATAAATTGAGGGGTTTAAACAATAGGCTAGAAGTACCATGGCTTTGTGTGGGGGATTTCAATGAAATTAGTAGACAAGATGAAAAATCTGGGGGAGCACTGAGAAGTCACACCCAGATGCAACAATTCAAAGACGTAGTTGACGAGTGTGGTTTCATTGATTTGGGATTTGAAGGATCCAAATTTACTTGGAGCAAACGCTTTACTGATTGTCATTCATTATGGGAACAGTTAGATAGAGGATTGGGGAATAGTGAGTTCCTCATAAGATTTCCAGGCTCAAGGGTATCCCATCTCAGATGTATGTCATCAGATCATATTCCACTTTTTATCAATCTTTTGGGGTTGGAAGCTCCACCTAGGAAGAAAGTGTTTCACTTTGAGGAGATGTGGCTATTTGATTCACGTTGTGGTGAAATTGTGGAGGTAGTATGGAGGAATGGCGATATCATGAAAATAATTGAAAAATGCAGTAAGGATTTGGGATGGTGGGAAAAAAATGTTTTTGGGAATGTTAGGCGAGAATTGGAGGAGAAAAAAGTTGTTAGCCAAGGTTGAGGCCGAGGCAATGAGGAGGGGAGATAATTCTTGACTTAGAGAATTGAGGGCTGAAATTCATGTTCTCATGGACAAGGAAACCTGAATGTGGAACCAAAGATCAAAAGTGTTATGGTTGAAAAATAGGGATAGAAATTCCAAATTTTTTCATAACAAAGCAACTCAATGATTTAGGAAAAGTTCCATTCTTGGAAATAAAGATAAAAGAGGTAATTGGCAAGAGCAATCAGAAGTGATTGGAGACATCATTGTGGAGTATTTTGATCACTACAAGGATTTTAGCCATTGAAGAATGTTCACTATCCTTTATCCCAAAGCTAGTCATAGATGAGATTAATGAACAGCTAATGGGGGAGTTCATGGAGTGGGAAATTCAGGAAGCACTTGATCAAATGGCACCCCTAAAAGCACCAGGTCCTGATGGGATGCCACCCCTATTCTACCAACACTTTTGAGGGATTATGAACAGAGAGGTGACTTCCATAGTATTGGCTTGGCTTAATTCAGGTAAACTACCTCACCTAATAAATCATACTTTTGTCACTTTAATTCCAAAAGTAAAGAATCATGTTTTAGTCTCTGGATATTGCCCTATTAGCCTATGTAACGTATTGTACAAAATCTTCTCCAAAGTCCTTGCAAACAGATTAAAAAAATTCATGCCAGAACTTATAACTGAGCATTGATTTGTTTTTGCAAAGAATAGGCTTATTTCAGATAATGTTTTAGTAGCTAATTTTAAATACAAATATATTATTCACAATGAAATATTTAATGCACTATGCATATGATTATTGCATTTATAAAAAAATAAGCTTTAGCTATTAGAGGTTTCCACTAGCATTAAGTTTTAGGCGACTAACAGAATTTCAAAATAGCTAAGTTTTAGTCCTTTGCCTAACCCCTCTGTAATTGAAACCTATCCACACTACTCTTCTCAAGAGCCTTCTTTTAAGGTACTAGCACTAGATTTGGATGAATTTTCGTAAGTCAACTTTTGTGTGTTTATCAACTCAACCAGATCCATGGGCACTGTAAATTGGGAGATATGTTAATGTTGACACTTGACAGCCAAATAGATAAAAAATAAAATAAAAATAAAAATAAAATTAAGAACCACACAAAGTTGAGACCCTTTGCCGTACACTATTAGAAGAAAACAATGGAGTATCAAGCATCTTATCAGGCCTATAAAATAAAACAAACAAAGTTTCTCTCCAAACTAGTTTAGAGAGAAACTTTTCAAACTTCTCATATATCTCTTTTTTTGGGGTGAATTTTGAAAATTTAACCATTAAATTTCATGTTCCTTACGTTCTTAATATGCATATCAAATTTGGTTCAAATTGGATATTATTTATTATTCGATCAATAAACTTATTTTTTATACACAATTTTAGATCATAAAAAATTGATCGTTGATCTTCTTGAAATTGTACATGCATGAAGAATATAATAAGAACAAGCAATCTAGCAATTAGATTTTCAAAATTCACACTTGTAAGGTTGAATTTAATCAACCATCTTGTTGGCTTTATTCCATGCCAAATTTGCTTGTATTTTAGAAATTAGTAACCCTGTATTTAGGTGGGAATCATGTAAGGTAGTATGTGAGAGAGTGTGAAGAATTGCTCAAGATTGTGCAAAGAAACAGGGACTTGCGGCTGGATCTCGCGGGTGGCTCGTGGCTTGCAAGCCGCCAGAATGTTGCACATGTGCCAAGCATGCTAGAAGCTGAAGAGTCGCGCTAGCTATTGCACTACAGGACAAAAGTCCTAGGTTGGCTAGGCCGTTTGCTCGCAGCTTGAACTTGTGACTCAACCCAGTTGCGAGGTCAAGTCACCAGAACACCCTGTTTGGGAAAAACTGACTTTTCACATTCCTTCTCACCCTACTATGTATATACCCTTATACCCACGATTTTGATAGAGCTTCCAGAGAGAATTTTGAGAGAGAAACCCTAGAGAAAAACAAGATTGACTCATCCACAATCTTTACCTAAGAGACTCTTCAAATTCCTCTACTTTCTTCCTCTCAATTGTCAAATCCTTGAGAGGCTTATTACCAAAACCTTTTCTCACCATATCCATTTCTGTTAGAGGGTTGTTTGGTGCTTTGGGAAGCAGTTAGGAAGGAACCAATTTCACATTGGTTGATGCTATGGTCAAGTAGCAGAATCCTGGAAGCTAGAAAAGAAATAGGTTCGGCGCAACCTCATTGGAGGAAGAAGATTGGTGGGCTTAGGTACATTGGGTCGATTAGGCTTGGAGGGTCTATTGTTGTTCATGTATTCCAACTACATTTTCTAGTGGATTACTTACTGCTTGGAGGGCGACGGAGAGGCTTTACACTGAGGGCTTCGGTTTCCTCTTCAATAACACATCGTGTGTTGTCCTTGTGTTTGCATCTCTCTTCCCTTAATCTTTGCCATTTAATTTCTGTTGTGGCTGTGATTTTATTTGGTTTAGATTGTTTATCAATTCTGTGTTAAGCTTGTGTTCATATTCCATACATTAATTGTTTGACGTTAAGCTTGAATTGGTAATTTGTAAATTGGGGGTCTAAACGTTCATAATGTATTTTACACTATTTGAACTTTCAATTGGTATTAGAGCGGGTGCACTCTTTGTGGTTTAAACACCTTAGTACGATCCTTGAACCCGTATTGAGATGGACCGGTCTCAATCTTTGAATGTTTCACCATTTTTTGATGGAAACAATTATGCTTTTTGGAAAGTCCGGATGAGGGCATTCTTGTGTTCAATTGATGATACTGTTTGGGATGCCGTAGAGGCAGGTTGGACAAGGCTGGAGGTTGCTAAATCAACTTGGGATAAAGTAGCCCTTACGGCAGCTAATGCTAATAGTAAAGCCTTGAATGCAATTTTCTGTGGTGTTTCTCCAGATGAGTTTCACAGAATTTCTCACATTACCGTTGCCAAAGAAGCATGGGAGATATTGGAAACCACCTATGAAGGAACGAAGAAAGTGAAAGACACCAAGTTGCAAATGCTGACCACTCGGTTCGAGGAGCTAAAAATGAGTGAGGATGAGTCCTTTGACTCTTTCTATACCAAGCTGAATGAGGTGGTTGTTAGTAAATTCAATTTGGGGGAGAAAACAGAGGATTCTAAAATAGTAAAGAAGATCCTTCGATCATTGCTGGAAAGCTTTCGTGCCAAATTGACAGCGATTGAAGAGAGCAAGGACCTTGATGATATCAAAGTCCAAGAGCTAATTGGTTCTCTTCAGACTTATGAATTGTCGCTGCCCACTCAACGGAAGAGCAAATCCCTTGCTCTTAAGACCATTAATGAAAGGTTGGAAGTCCATGACTCATCGAATGAGGATGTGGTTGACAAAGATGTTGCATACCTTGTGAAAAATTTTCGGAAATTCTTAAAATTCAAGAATAATGGTAAATTTGGTGATAAAGGGAAATTCCAAAGTTCCGGAAGAAAGAAAAGGGAATTCAAAAAGAAAGATGGAAAAGAATCCCAATCTACACAAGGTGTCACTTGTTTTGAATGCAACGGGCATGGACACTTTAAGAAAGAATGTTCGAATTATTTGAAATCGAAAGGCAAGGTGTATGCCATGACACTGAGTGAATCAAATTCGTCCAACTCTAATTCTGAGGAAAGCTATGACGAAGAAGGGAATTACTCTACTTGTATGACTATTGCCCATGTTGAATCTTCAGATGAGTTTAATTTGCTTGTACAAGAGCTTGGAGAACATAGTGATGAAGAATCATTGGTAGTTGTTGAAGAATCAGATGCAGAAGAAGATGAAAGCACAACCAATTTTCAAAAGAATTATAATTCTTTCCTAGAGAAGTCGAGTGAGTACACAAGGGTGGCCAAGGCAGCTGTGAAAAAGATGAAGAAGGTAGAGGAGGACTATAAAAGTCTCCTAATTCGCTATAAGGAGGCCAAATGTGAGATAGAGACACTGAATGGTGTTGTCAGAAGCCTACACAAAAGTAAGATTTCTTGAGCAAAAGGTTGTGCAAGCAATACCAAGATAGAGAGGGTCTCCACCAAGAAGCTAGATGATGTTATTTCATCTCAAAAGCATTTTTCAGAAAAATCCAGGTTGGGATATACTGGAGGAAGTAGCTCATCAGGTAGTGTCACCAAAGAAATGAAGTTTATAAAGGCCAAAGAACAAATTGAAGTTAGTCCTTCTACTGAAAAGCCCAAGATGGAGGAGAAGAGGAATGTGGATGACCAATGGATGATGAATAACTCTTGTAAGCAATCTGTGGGTAGGTCTAAATCCCGAGCCAAGTCTCATCCACGATCACAAAGAGGTCCTAGATCGAACTATTTGTGTCACCAATGCGGACTTCAAGTGCATACTTGACCAAATTGTCAAAAGCTAAGAGCAATGAATAATGCAAGTGCTCCAAGGTCACGAGGACCTAGAAATGACAGGAGAAATTGGGCTGGTGAACCATCAATAGATTGAAATGGTGATCCCGGAATGATGGACGTGGTGAAGATGATTGGTGCATTCACCAACTGCTTGGAAAGCTTCACACGAAGGTTTGAAAGCCCTAACTCCCGTACCCAATCCTATAAGGAAATCACCCCAAATGCAAGTGACGTATGGGTGAAAAAGGGTACTCATGCATAAGCGTTACAACATGTCCATGCATCAATACTTCCTATGCTTTGTGACTTTGTTTGGTTGTTTGCTTATTGATTATGTAGGTTGAAATATGTTTGTTTGTTTTTGCGTTCTTTCATACAATTTTTTTTTAATGTTGCTTTTGATCAATCTTTTCATTCTTATGTGTCAAAAATCCAAAAACCACATAAAAAGTAGAAAATCAAAAAGTTTGATCGACATTGTTGAGTTTTGTCTCAAAACTTGTTTTGCCTTGTACCTTTGTGCTAATGGCTTTGTGCATTTACGAGCGTAGCTTTTTCCTTTGCATTCTTATCACTGTGGAAGAAATCTTGAAATCTATGTGACTGTTGTAAATAGATCTTCAAACTTGTCTTGAATGATTAGAGAATGGTTTGTTGATCTTGAGACATGCATAGACTTGTGCCTATATATCTTCCCACTCTTTATTTTTTTTATTTTTTATTTATTTTTTGCTAAAAAGAGCTCTCCGAATGTAAAGAGATATTGAGCTGCAAAAGCTTGTTGCACATACTAGAATTCGACTAGGAAAAAGGGAAAGAGACCAAAAATAAAATGTATGATTTTTCAAAAAGCCAAAGGCTATCCCATCAAGGTGAAATATCAAACGTCATTCTAACAATGAGATGTGATTGTTCCAAAAAGATCAAAAAGATCTAATGTTATGACTGAAAAATGGAGTCAAATGTAAAGCTCTAAGTTATGTTATCAAGTCATGTGGGAGGTCATATATGCATACTTCTATAATTGAGATAGGTCACATGATCTAGTGCAAATTGTGTATGCCTTGGTTGAATTGATCATTGAAGCTTCACATTAGACTAAGGATTATCTCATTGTTGATATCCACACACAACACACAAGTTTATGTTCAATGAATGCCATATTCATTTGTGTAATTGTACTTGATAAAATGTGTTTTCACATGCTCAATCTTTGTTGATTCAAACACAAAAAGATTTTTAAGTGTTTTAGGTGTTTTTGGAAAGTATTTTGTTTTACAAAAACTGAAAAATTTCAAAAACAATGTTGCCCTATTTTGGTTACTTAGTTGCGGGTCATCTAAGTTGCATGCTACACTTGCGAGGTCGAAGGTTGCGTTTGGCAACTTGTTCGTGAATGAAAGGTCCAGTCGCGAGGGGTACATTGAGATTTTCGCAGCTTAGCTTGCGACTCCCTTGCGGGTAGACTTTCCAGTCGCAAAAAACACTTAGAAATTTTTTTCATAATTTTGACTTTGAGTGTTTTGGTGGCTTGCCTTGGCGACTTGCTGGCGACTCTTCCCAATTGCAAAAAACGCGTGTTTTGCGTTTCAAAGACAGTTTTTAACACTTTTTCAGTTTTTCCCTCAAATTTTTGTGACTGTTCACTGTCTTCCCCACTTCTCTCTTAACTGAAATTGACCCAAACACTCCTTAAACTCCATTTCTACATCATTTCTTCTCAAATCTTTAAGAAAAAGGTATGGGTTTTCTATGTCTCACTTCATTTTCCATGTTTTGAGTGTGCTTTTCTTGATTTTGTGAGTGTGTTGTTGCCATTATGCTTTGAAAAATATCATGCTCGTTCAAGGGTTTGCTTTATCTTGGTGAGTGTTCATTGATTGAGAGTTAGTGTTTTTGACTTTATTACTGGTGTTTATATGAAGTCTGTGGTCTGTGCTCTGTTTCATGATTGTGTTGTTTCATTCATATCATGTTTGTGGTATTTTGTCACATTATTTGTCATTTGAATCCTTGTAATGCTCAGTGCCCACTTGATTCTGAGTTATTACTGTTCATCATCATATTTGATTGCCTATTCCACTTATTATGTCAGTGTTGCTTATGATTTCTTGTTTTTTAACCTGGTTCTTGTTTCTGCAATTGAGGGAAATCTCCTTGTTTCACATTCTAATACCTAAATCTAATCAAACTGATGTGTGTACCTTGTGGTATTGCATTTGGCTTTTTGCTGTGTGACTGTTCTCTTGTAGATGACTGGTCGTTCCCCTAAAGGCAAAAACATTGTAACTAGTGATCAATCAACCCCAGTTACTAAACGGACTCAACTATCATCTCAATCATCTAAAGACTCCAATTGTGAGAGGTTTAAAACTCATCTTAACTCACACATCTACTCAAGCATCTTTGACGCGACATCTCCTATAGTGGAATGTGTGGTTGAGTTTAACACTTTGAAGACCACTTTTGTCCCTTGAATCTTTAAATCAAGAGATTAGGTAGCCTTATTCGAGAATTTTGAAGACCCAATGGATGAACTGGTCAAAGAATGCTACTCTAATACAAGTGACCTTGGAGTTGAGCTGATTTGCGGGGTGAGAGGAAAGGAATTTATCATTAACCCGAACTCCATAGCCAAAATTCTCCACATTACTAGACCTCAGAATGTGAATCTAGCTCCTTATGATGATAGAACTCCAGAGATTCAAGACATTCTACAAGTTCTTGGACCTGACCATGAAGTCTCTAGTAAAGGCACATCCATAAGTACTGCCAAGTTTGCACCTGAGCTGACCACTTTAAAGCTGATCATGTTCCCAATCTTTACCCGCTGTCCAACATGACTTTCATCAATCTCGGAAGAGCTCAATTCCTATATGATCTTATTACAGGAGCGCCCATTGATATTTGTGCCCACATCTTTCAAACCATAAGGAAGACCGCGACTCGATCAATAGCACGAGGATGTATTCCATTTTCCAGTCTCATTATGAAGTTCATTCTTCGTGAACATATTAATCCTCCCTCAGATGGAAAAATGATGACCCGGCCGCGTCCAATTTCCATGATCACTCTTTAAGCAAGCAAGAGTCATTCTTCTAGAACTCCTAAGAGTGAGCCATCCACCTATGAATCTCCATCTGTTCATGCTCTAGTTACACTTGCCCAATCAATTGGCACTTCATCTGTTCCCCCTGGGTTTCAAACAGCCAAGCAAAGCCACTTGATTGCGAATGTGTTTCATCAGATATCTGATTTAGAACGGCTTCTTCGCTCCTTTCACAATCAAACTCAAATGCGTCTCACAACTATTGAGACACAACTGGATGCTATTCAACAAAAGCTGGAAGAAAGCCTTTAGCTATTCGTACCAAAAAGGGGGAGAGCAGCACATAGTTAGGGGGAGAGCAGCACAAGAATGAGAAGGAATGTGCATATTGAAAGGGGGAGTTGTGTGCTCACATATATTTATACTTGTCTTTACTATCTTTTTGTTTATGGTTATAGTTTTATGTTTTGGATAATTGTTGTTATTATGGGTTGGGTTTGATACACTATGGTTATGGTTAATGTTTGGTTTAAACTTATAACTCATGGATGGTTTTGAAACTTTGGTATATTTTATATTGATGATGTTTTTTTTTTTTTTTTAGTGTATATAATGGTTTGTACCCATGTTGCTTTTGTAAGATTTTAGGGTTATGTTTTATGCATAGTTTGTAGGCTTTATGGTGTGTATCATGCTTTTGCAGTCTTTATGCATTGTTTATTCAGTACTTCTAATTAAATGTCATGCATTTTCCTTTTAAGTACTGTCACTCTTGTGCCTTTGTAGGATTGTTCCTAGATGCATATACTTAGTGTATTATGCATTGGTTGTGTGTTGGGCATGCAAGTGATTTGCATTGAGCTTATTAGCTTGTATGTCCAAGTGTTCATTCCAAGTGTGAATGAGCATTGTGGTCACTACCTTGTAGTGATTGCTTGTTTGATGAAGTCATGGTTTGTTTCTTAACTCCATCTTTGCTTGATCACATCATGCCTGCTTCATATGCATTTAATGCTTTTCTGCATATAATGATCATGGTGTATTGTTGTGTTTCAGGAGATTCATGTTCATATGATTCAAGAGCTTCACAGTTTATAGAGCTAGGTGTGAGTGAGTTATGTTCAACTATTCCGAACTCACATGTTAAGTCTAGAGTCTGTTTTAGGGTTTTGTCATGGAATAGCCAAAGGGGGAGATTGTAAGGTTGAATTTAATCAACCATCTTGTTGGCTTTATTCTGTGCCAAATTTGCTTGTATTTTAGCAATTAGTAACCCTGTATTTAGGTGGGAATCATGTAAGGGTAGTGTGTGAGAGAATGTGAAGAATTGCTCAAGATTGTGCAAAGAAACAGGGACTCGCGATTGGATTTCGTGGGTGGCTCGCGGCTTGCAAGCCGCCAGAATGTTGCACACGTGCCAAGCATGCCAGAAGCTGAAGAGTCGCGCCAGCTGTTGCACTACAAGAAAAAAGTCCTAGGCTGGCTAGGCCGTTTAGTCACGGCTTGAACTCACGACTCAACCCAGTCGCGAGGTTAAGTCACCAGAACACCCTGTTTGGGAAAAACTGACTTTTCACATTCCTTCTCACCCTACTATATATATACCTATAGGATCCTCGGATGTACGGATCTTCAGACCAAGGGCTTTGCCTTGTAGTTTGTTTACACCGCATCCTTTGGAGTCCCACATCGAAAGAAACCCCCCCCCCTCATTTGCTGCCTTATAAGCTGTGAAGCCAAGGGAGCAAGTGGGGGGGGTTTCTACTCCCTTGGCTTCACAGCTTATAAGGCAGCAAGTGAGGGGGGGGGGGTTTCTTTCGATGTGGGACTCCAAAGGATGCGGTGTAAAAAGACTACAAAGCAAAGCCCTTGGTCTGAAGATCCGTACATCCAAGGATCCTACAATACCCTTATACCCACGATTTTGAGAGAGCTTCCAGAGAGAATTTTGAGAAAGAAATCCTAGAGAAAAACAAGATTGACTCATCCACAATCTTTACCTAAGAGATTAGTTCTAGTGGTACACTACTCCCTTGGCTTCACAGCTTATAAGGCAGCAAGTGGGGGGGTTTTCTTTCGATGTGGGACTTTAAAGGACGCGGTGTAAAAAGACTACAAGGCAAAGCCCTTGGTCCGAAGATCCGTACATTTGAGGATCCTACAATACCCTTATACCCACGATTTTGAGAGAGCTTCCAGAGAGAATTTTGAGAAAGAAATCTTAGAGAAAAACAAGATTGACTTATCCACAATCTTTACCTAAGAGATTCTTCAAATTCCTCTACTCTCTTCCTCTCCATTGTCAAATCCTTGAGAGGCTTATTACCAAAACCTTTTCTCACCATATCCATTTCTGTGAGAGGGCTATTTGGTGCTTTGGGAAGCAGTTAGGAAGGAACCAATTTCACATTGGTTGATGCTATGGTCATGTAGCGGAATATGGGAAGCTTGAAAAGAAATAGGTTCGGCGCAACCTCGTTGGAGCAAGAAACTTGAAGGGCTTAGGTACATTGGATAGATTAGGCTTGGAGGGTCTATTGCTGTTCATGTATCCCAACTACATTTTCTAGTGGATTACTTACCGCTTGGAGGGCGGTGGAGAGGTTTTACGCCGAGAGCTTCGGTTTCCTCTTCGATAACACATCGTGTGTTCTCCTTGTGTTTGTATCTCTCTTCCCTTAATCTTTGCCATTTAATTTCTGCTGTGGTTGTGATTTTATTTGGTTTAGATTGTTTATCAATTTTGTGTTAAGCTTGTGTTCATATTCCGCACATTAATTGTTTGACATTAAGCTTGAATTGGTAATTTGTAAATTGGGGGTCTAAACGTTCATAGTGTATTTTACACTATTTGAACTTTCAACACTCAATATAGAGATATATGAGAAGTTTGTAGAGTTTCTCTCCAAACTAGTTTGTAGAGTTTCTCTTGTAATTAGCTTGGAGAGAAACTTTGTTCAAATAAAACGACAATGATGAAAAAAAATTGAACACATCATAGCAGAATAACAAAGACAAAAGATTGTCAAGGGTAGAATTATCAAGTTTGTTTAGTTATTCCATTTTTCTATGTCCCATCTATTTCATCCTCTCTCTTTCTTTTATTTCTTTTTATTTAATGGCACTAGGCAACCAAAAATTGTACGACCTTTCTATTACCTGTGGGTTAAGGAGCAATTTTATTGGCACGGTTTTCTAGCCCACTCTCATTGGTGATAGAAGCTATTATTAAGAGATATTTACTAATGTGTGTCCTTAGGTATATATAAGTAAACTTTTAAGAGGGATTTACTCATTGGCCATTTTTCCTAACGTGTCAGCATCTCCTTAAAGGCTTTTGCGATTATATATAGTATTACATTATTCAAGTTAACTCTCCAAGATGTTTATCTCTTCAACAGTATGTACCATGTATTTGGTCTGCCCTTGTCATACTGTTTGGCACATTTGACATATGTTTTGGTTACAGATGTTGAGGACTCTCAATGTTAACTAGCCAACAATTCACAAAGGGAAAATTATGTGGCTTCTCCCGTACAACTCCTTGTCATATAAGTGTATAACGCGTATGATCACTAAATCTGAATTTGATCTCAAGTTCAAAATTTATTAAAACTTAATGGATACTTTCCTTATAACTTTTGTTCCAAATGATCCAAAAGAAAAATAAGATTAAAAAAAGAAAAAGTTTCATGAGGATTTTTTGGCTTACGGATTAGAATATAGTGATATAGAAGTCAAGGAATAGAAGAAAGTTTCTAAGAATCTATACAATTTTTTATATGAATTCAAAAGGCAAGACAACGAACATATTCATTTTTTAATAAAATTTATTTTTAACATTTTGTGTATCATTAAAAAGTATATAAAATTTAGAAATTATTCTTTTAGTTTTAAACAAACTTTTTCAAACCCTATATTTTCTACCCTTCAATCTAAAACTCCAAAAAGCATATCTAAAAAATTAATAAAACTTAACAGTGATTAATTGGACCAATTAGGAAAACAATTTGTTGTTGATAATCTATTGAGGTTATTTTCTTTGTGGAAATTACAAATTCATCTACCACAAAAGATTATCAAATAAACAATTAGAAATTAACTTCTATATATGCATAGTTGTAAAATAGTAATAATAATGAAAATATAATTGTAAAAGCTAAAATATGTCATTCATCTGATTATTTTTGTTTGACTAACCTTTGCTTTTCGTTGAATAAGTGGCATTATAAAGTACTTCTAATACAACTATTAAGAATACTTTCTCTACAAAAACTACAAATTTTTTCATCCAAAAAGATTAAAAAATAAAAAAAAAATTAGTAAAGTCTCATAGTTTAACATTAAAATGGATCACTAAAAAAAATCAAATTCTAACTTGCAAAACAACTAATTATTAACCCAAATCAAATCAAACCAATGGGATAAGGAAAAAAACTTGTGATCAAGAACTGCAATACCAAAATACCTAAATATGCATAAAAGTATATACCAATTATCAAAAAGAGAAACAAATATTATGTGACAATTAAATCAACAATAAAAAAAGAACTATTATTAGAAAATATTCAAAAAGAAATTGCAGATATTTGATATCTTTTTCTTTGAATGAGATCTTGATCACAGCGATGATTTTATTATTAGATATCTTACAACTAGAATCCTAAACATAAGTGGTTGAAACAAACCCAAAAAAAAAAAAAAAAAATCAACCGATAGAGAAACGAGAGAGAGAGAGAGAGAGAGAGAGAGAGAGAGTATTGACCTATTTTTTCATGGACAACATGGAATGAATAGAGGAGAGGGGTGGAAATGAAATAACAAGAAATTTATATAAAAACAAAGATGGAAGACGATGGTGGAAATAGATAAAAGGTTGAACCAAGTGAAACTATAAAGTCTAAGAAGATTGCAAAATAATAATAATAATAATAATAAAGAATGCTAAAGATGGTAAATAAAGTACTAATTGTAAAAATTGTGACTAAAAATAAGGAGATTACATACATGAGTTTAGATGTATATTGCATATATAGCTTGGGCCTTGGACCTTAAGGTCAAGTTTAATTCTCTTCTCACATACCTTTGGCTAAGTATATTTAATTATGACTCCCACATGCATGTAGAACCTTTTTGGTGCTAACTTTTATGAACTAAGTTAACCATGCAACACAACACTCCCTTATTTTAAAATGAACAATAGCCAAATGAGTTTTTGGTATTAGATTCAAATCTGTTATTCTCTCTCTCATTCTACACATTATAAATATCATTTATAAAAAAATAAAAAATAAAAAAGATTTCTACAAGTATTTTTTATCTTTTTATCTCTATAAATATATCATTTTTTATTAATATTTTTTCAAGGTGAACAATATTCTTCTAACTTCTATTGTAGTCTGTTCTATTCGCCTAATATACAACTAAACTTTACCAATTTCAAACTTATTATTCAAAATTTTCATCTCTTAAGAAATAATAAAATTATAACAATAATCAAAAGCTCATCCCAAAATTACAATGTTATCTTAACCAAAATTAAAATGAAACCAAAGGAATAAAAACCAGACTTTATAATAATTTATTACTCAAATAATTGGTAGGAATATTCAAATTTATAGCCATGTAAATTGTGTTTTGATATAATCTCAAATTATTATTTCCAAAAAAATTCTAAGTATTAACCAAAACCAAAATTCAATCAAAGTTATAAAAGGGAAAGATATGACTTTTCTTATGGGAAATGATGAAAAAAACACAGACACACACACACACAAAAATACCAAAACACATATTAAAAAAAAAAAAGGGAACCATCAACCTTAATTTGAACAAAAATCAACCAAGAGAGAGAGAGAGAGAGAGAGAGAGAGAGAGAGATTGTGTTGGAAATCAGGATTGAATGGAAGAAATGACATCAAATTTATACAGAATAAAATAGGGAGAAGAAGAGTCAAAATATAAGAAAAATAAAAGGATAAAAGAATTGTAACGATAAAGCATAAAGTAGTGGGGAGATAATGAGGCAAAAATGAAAGAGAAAAGTTGGAGGAAGTGTAACACTAGGTGTGAACTAATAGGGGGGAACAAAGTTTAAAAAGAGAAACAAAAAGATAAAAAAAAAAAAAAAAAAAGTGGATGATGTGGCTCAATAAGAGCATAGCAATAATAAATGTCATGCTTCAACTTTTAGATATATAGACTAGGTTGGCATGAGATAGAGTTATTATACACGAAATATTTTTGGAAAACAAATCTATTTTTGTCTATCTCATTTTCCAATATTAGGTAACAATCTTAAAATGAGTTGAAAATTTATTGTCTAATTTCCTTTATTTAGCTCTGCGGAGATTGAATTGTTTTTCAAAAGGAAACAACTCTTTTTATATTTGAATTACCCTTTCTTTTAGCTTGACGTGAAAAAGGGTTTTTTTTTTTTTTTTTTGAAAAAAAATTCTATTTATATTTGAATTACTTTTTGTTTTTGGCTTGATGTGAGAAAGGGTTTTTTTTTTTTTTTTTAATCTTCTAACATGGGGACGAAGTTGCTTCTCTTCATGCTTGCTTGCAACCCAAAATGAATCCAACTTCTTCTCCAAGATGGACTTCAATTGCCATATTGATCTCATCAACTAAAACTTCATTTGTGTCCTCCAAATCAGCCATTTCTCAACATGGGTTCTCCTTGCAATCCTTAACTTTTCTTGGGTTTCTTTTTGTCTTAATTCCCATTCTTTCTCAGTTGATACCAGAGCCACTATCTATGATTTATGGGATTCGAGTATACATAGCTTGTACTATGTCAACGATTATTGCAATTGAGAGTAAGGAAAGATGATGTTGGTTGTAGTCCTCAGATTTTTTACAAATGTTTGCCCATCTTTCCAAACATTTGCACGAATATTGTAAGGACACATAGTCCTCAGATTTCTTGCAAACCTATACTTATTATAGATCACATAAGATTATGTTGACAATATCTTAAGATGACGTTATCACAAAAACTATAATAGAAGAAATATTGATTAGCTTTCTTATTTTGGAAGTGCTACTTGATATTGGTGATTCATGTTTCAGGGGGCTCTCAAATTGTTTATTACATTTTGTAATTTTCTGTTGTGCAGACGCAAGATGAGTTGCCTCTTCCGCATAGGATTGTGTACCTGCAGCATTATATGCAAGTTGCATATCTCCGTATAGATCATCTATATCGATTTGGCAATCTATAATTTGTCTCCAATCCAATGGGTCTGTGACTCCTGTAAAAACATTTGGGATTTCACCATAATTTACATCTGATATTATCCCTAAGCTCACATTAGTAGAAACAAGTCCTAGATTATATAGAACATTTGTAAGACCCTCTGGTTTGAAAGTAAAGTTGACAGGCAAAAATCATAGTACATGGACTTTTTGCAAACATTTTCAACAACTGCTCGGTCTACATTAGAAACATTGTAGAAAAGAGAGGTGACTAGTAGAGGGATTATCAAGATTGATAGGCAACTAATTGGAGAGGCCATTTTTTTTCCATTTCTCTTAAGTTCTATGTCAACAATGATATTGCTGATTCCGCTATCTTTTGACCTATTTAGAATATATTAGGTTGGCATGAGACAGTTATTTCCCACATAGATAGGTTGGCATGGAAGACAACTTTGTTTCATTCCAAGTTAGGAGAAGTTAAACGATAATTTTCTTTTGACGCCTTATTTTTAGATACTAAACACAATAAAGTTCGATAATATTTGAATTACCTTTTCTTAGCCAAGTTAAGTTAGAGAAGTTAAACAATAATTTTCCTTTGATGCCTTCTTTTTAGATACTAAAGACAAAAAAGTTCGATAATATTTGAATTACATTTTTTTAGCTTAACGTGAGAAAGGTTTTTTTTTTTTTTTTTTCTTTTTTCATTTGTTTTCTAACATGGGGATGAAGTTGCTTCACTTCATGCTTGCTAGCAACCCAAAATGAATCCAACCTCTTCTCCAAGATGGACTTTGATTGCCATACGAATCTCATCCATTAAAATCCAATTTGGGTCCTCCAAATCATCCATTTCTCAACATGGGTTCTCCTTGCAATCCTCAATTATTCCTGGGTTTCTTTTTTTCTCAATTCTCACTCTTTCACAGTTAACGCCAGAGCCCCTATCTATGATTTATGGGATTCGATCATATTTAGCTTGTACTATGTCAACGATTATTGGAATTGAGAGTAAGGAAAGATGATGTTGGTTGTAGTCCCCGGATTTTTTACAAATGTTTGCCCATCTTTCCAAACATTTGCACGAATATTGTAGGGACTCATAGTCCTCAGATTTCTTGCAAATGTTTTCCCATTTTTCAAACATTTGCATGAATATTGTGGGGGCAATGTCACCTATTTATAATAGTGATGGTCCCTTTTTTCTTTTTGAATCAATATTGACAGAAGTCACTCCTAATTACAATATATGATATATAAAAATTAAATCCATCACATCTATATGATAAATATGGTATACCAGTGAAAATGATAAAGAAAATTAATTAAATAAAAAGGAGTAATATTAACACAAAGATGTAATCAAAGATAAATTGAATATAATGCAGTAGTACCATACTGATTGACAGAAAGAAAGATGATTACAAATAAATATTAACACAAGCAGGACTTTATTTTTTATATAATAACACCAAGAGGTTGCAATTTAGCTGCAAGGACCTTAACAAACTTATTCTCATTATAGATCACATAAGATTATTATGACAATATCTTAAGATGACGTTATCATAGAAACTATAACAGAAGAAATATTGATTAGCTTTGTTATTTTGGAAGTGTTACTTGATATTGGTGATTCACGTTTCGGGGGGCCCTCAAATCGTTTATTACATTTTGTAATTTTCTGTTGTGCAGACATAAGATAAGTTGCCTCTTCCGCATAGGATTATGTACCTGCAGCATTATATGCAAGTTGCATATCTCCGTATAGATCATCTATATCGGATTGACAATCCAAAATATTTCTCCTATCCAATGGGTCTGTGACTCTTGTAAGAACATTTCAGATTTCACCATTATTTAAATCTGATATTATCCCCAAGCTCACATCAGTAGAAATGAGTCCCAGATTATATGCAAGTTGCATATCTCCGTATAGATCATCTATATCGATTTGGCAATCTATAATTTGTCTCCAATCCAATGGGTCTATGACTCCTGTAAAAACATTTGGGATTTCACCATAATTTACATCTGATATTATCCTTAAGCTCACATTAGTAGAAACAAGTCCTAGATTATATAGAACATTTGTAAGACCCTCATGGTCTGAAAGAAAAATTGACAGGCAAAAATCATAGTCCATGGACTTTTTGCAAATCTTTTCAACAAGGGCCCGATCTGCATTAGAAACATCGTAGAAAAGAGAGTTTACTAGTAGAGGGATTATCAAGATTGATAGGCAACTAATTGGAGAGGCCATTTTTTTTTTTCTTTTCTCTTAAGTTCTATGTCAAGAATGATATTGATGATTCAGCTATCTTTTGACCTATTTAGAATATATTAGGTTGGCATGAGATAGTTATTTCCCACATAGATATGTTGGCATGGAAGACAACTTTGTTTCATTCCAAGTTAAGTAAGTGAAGTTAAACGATAATTTTCTTTTGATACCAAATTTTTAGAGACTAAACACAATAAAGTTCGAAAATATTTGAATTACCTTTTTTTAGCCAAGTTAAGTTGGAGAAGTTAAACAATAATTTTCCTTTGATGCCTTATTTTTAGATACTAAACACAAGAAAGTTCGAAAATATTTGAATTACATTTTTTTAGTTTAAAGTGAGAAAGGTTTTTTTTTTTTTTTTTTTTTTTTGTTTTCTAACATGGGGATGAAGTTGCTTCAATTTATGCTTGCTTGCAACCCAAAATGAATCCGACCTCTTCTCCAGGATGGACTTTGATTGCCATACTAATCCCATCCATTAAAACCTAATTTGGGACCTCCAAATCATCCATTTCTCAACATGGGTTCTCCTTGCAATCCTCAATTATTCCTGGGTTTCTTTTTCTCTCAATTCTCACACTTTCACAATTAACGCTAGAGCCCCTATCTATGATTTTATGGGATTGGAACATATTTAGCTTGTACTATGTCAACGATTATTGCAATAGAGAGTAAGGAAAGATGATGTTGGTTGTAGTCCCCAGATTTTTTATAAATGTTTGCCCATCTTTCCAAACATTTGCACGAATATTGTAGGGACTCATATTCCTCAGATTTCTTGCAAATGTTTTCCCATTTTTCAAACATTTGAATGAATATTGTGGGGACAATGTCACCTATTTATAATAGTGATGGTTCCTTTTTTCTTTTTGAATCAATATTGACAGAAGTCACTCCTAATTAAAATATATGATATATAAAAATTAAATCCATCACATACATATGATAAATACGGTATACCAGTGAAAATGATAAAGAAAATTAATTAAATAAAAAGGGGTAATATTAACACAAAGATGTAGTCAAAGATATATTGAATATAATGTAGTAATACCATATTGATTGACAGAAAGAAAGTTGATTACAAATAAATATTAATACAAGCAGGTCTTTGTTTTTTATATAATAACACCAAGAGGTAGCAATTTAGCTGCAAGGACCTTAACAATCCTATTCTTATTATAGATCACATAAGATTATGTTGACAATATCTTAAGATGACGTTATCATAGAAACTATAACAGAAGAAATATTGATTAGCTTTGTTATTTTGGAAGTGCTACCTGATATTGGTGATTCATGTTTCGGGGGGCCCTCAAATCGTTTATTACATTTTGTAATTTTCTGTTGTGCAGATGCAAGATAAGTTGCCTCTTCCGCATAGGATTGTGTACCTGCAGCATTATATACAATTTGCATATCTCCGTATAGATCATCTATATCGGTTTGACAATCCAAAATATTTCTCCTATCCAATGGGTCTGTGACTCCTGTAAGAACATTTGGGATTTCACCATTATTTACATCTGATATTATCCCCAAGCTCACATCAGTAGAAATGAGTCCCAGATTATATAGAAGATTTGTAAGACCCTCATGGTCTGAAAGAAAAATTGACAGGCAAAAATCATAGTCCATGGACTTTTTGCAAACCTTTTCAAGAAGGGCCCGATCTGCATTAGAAACATCGTAGAAAAGGGAGGTGACTAGTAGAGGGATTATCAAGATTGACAGGCAACTAATTGGAGAGGCCATTTTTTTTCCTTTTCTCTTAAGTTCTATGTCAAGAATGATATTGTTGATTCAGCTATCTTTTGACCTATTTAGAATATATTAGGTTGGCATGAGACAGTTATTTTCGACATAGATATGTTGGCATGGAAAACAACTTTGTTTCATTCCAAGTTAAGTAAGAGAAGTTAAACGATAATTTTCTTTTGATACCCTATTTTTAGATACTAAACAAAATAAAGTTCGAAAATAATTGAATTACCTTTTTTTAGCCAAGTTAAGTTAGAGAAGTTAAACAATAATTTTCCTTTGATGCCTTATTTTTAGATACTAAACACAAGAAAGTTCGAAAATATTTGAATTACATTTCTTTAGCTTAACGTGAGAAAGGTTTTTTTTTTTTTTTTCCTAACATGGGGATGAAGTTTCATCACTTTATGCTTGCTTGCAACCCAAAATGAATCCGACCTCTTCTCCAAGATGGACTTTGATTGCCATACCAATCCCATCCATTAAAACCTTATTTGGTCCTCCAAATCATCAATTTCTCAACATGGGTTCTCCTTGCAATCCTCAATTATTCCTGGGTTTCTTTTTTTCTCAATTCTCACTCTTTCACAGTTAACGCCAGAGCCCCTATCTATGATTTATGGGATTGGTTCATATTTAGCTTATACTATGCCAACGATTATTGCAATTGAGAGTAAGGAAAGATGATGTTGGTTGTAGTCCCCAGATTTTTTATTAATGTTTGCCCATCTTTCCAAACATTTGCACGAATATTGTAGGGACTCATGGTCCTCAGATTTCTTGCAAATGTTTTCCCATTTTTCAAACATTTGCATGAATATTGTAGGGGCAATGTCACCTATTTATAATAGTGACGGTCCCTTTTTTCTTTTTGAATCAATATTGACAGAAGTCACTCCTAATTAAAATATATGATATATAAAAATTAAATCCATCACATATATGTGATAAATGTGGTATTCCAGTGAAAATGATAAAGAAAATTAATTAAATAAAAAGGAGTAATATTAACACCAAGATGTAATCAAAGTTATATTGAATATAATGCAGTAATACCATATTGATTGACAGAAAGAAAGTTGATTACAAAAAAATATTAATACAAGCAGGTCTTTATTTTTTATATAATAACACCAAGAGGTAGCAATTTAGCTGTAAGGACCTTAAAAAACCTATTCTTATTATAGATCACATAAGATTATGTTGACAATATCTTAAGATGACGTTATCATAGAAACTATAATAGAATAAATATTGATTAGCTTTGTTATTTTGGAAGTGCTACTTGATCTTGGTGATTCATTTTTCGGGGGGCCCTCAAATCGTTTATTACATTTTGTAATTTTCTGTTGTGCAGACGCAAGATAAGTTGCCTCTTCCGCATAGGATTGTGTACCTGGAGCATTATGTGCAAGTTGCATATCTCCATATAGATCATCTATATCGGTTTGGCAATCCAAAATATTTCTCCTACCAAATGGGTCTGTGACTCCTGTAAGAACATTTGGGATTTCACCATTATTTACATCTGATATTATCCCCAAGCTCACATCAGTAGAAACGAGTCCTAGATTATATAGAACATTTGTAAGACTCTCATGGTCTGAAAGTAAAATTGACAGGCAAAAATCATAGTCCGTGGACTTTTTGCAAACCTTTTCAACAAGGTCCCGATCTGCATTAGAAACATCGTAGAAAAGAGAGGTGACTAGTAGAGGGATTATCAAGATTGATAGGCAACTAATTGGAGAGGCCATTTTTTTTTTTCTTTTCTCTTAAGTTCTATGTCAAGAATGATATTGATGATTCAGCTATCTTTTGACCTCTTTAGAATATATTAGGTTGGCATGAGACAGTTATTTCCCACATAGATATGTTGGCATTGAAGACAACTTTGTTTCTGTCCAAGTTAAGTAAGAGAAGTTAAACGATAATTTTCTTTTGATACCTTATTTTTAGATACTAAACACAATAAAGTTCGAAAATATTTGAATTACCTTTTTTTAGCCAAGTTAAGTTAGAGAAGTTAAACAATAATTTTCCTTTGATGCCTTATTTTTAGGTACTAAACACAAGAAAGTTCGAAAATATTTGAATTACCTTTTTTTAGCTTAACGTGAGAAAGGTTTTTTTTTTTTTTTTTTTTTTTTTTTATTTGTTTTCTAACATGGGGATGAAGTTGCTTCACTTCATGCTTGCTTGCAACCCAAAATGAATCCAACCTCTTCTCCAAGATGGACTTTAAACGCCATACCAATCCCATCCATTAAAACCTTATTTGGGTCCTCAAAATCATCCATTTCTCAACATGGGTTCTTGTTGCAATCCTCAATTATTCCTGGGTTTCTTTTTTTCTCAATTCTCACTCTTTCACGGTTAACGCCAGAGCCCCTATCTATGATTTATGGGATTCGATCATATTTTGCTTGTACTATGTCAATGATTATTGCAATTGAGAGTAAGGAAAGATGATGTTGGTTGTAGTCCTCAGATTTTTTACAAATTTTTGCCCATCTTTCCAAACATTTGCACGAATATTGTAGGGACTCATAGTCCTCAGATTTCTTGCAAATGTTTTCCCATTTTTCAAACATTTGCATGAATATTGTGGGGGCAGTGTCACCTATTTATAATCGTGATGGTCCGTTTGTTCTTTTTGAATCAATATTGACAGAAGTCAATCCTAATTAAAATATATGATATATAAAAATTAAATCCATGACATATCTGTGATAAATATGGTATACCAGTAAAAATGATAAAGAAAATTAATTAAATAAAAAGGAATAATATTAACACAAAGATGTAATCAAAGATATATTGAATATAATGCAGTAATACCATATTGATTGACAGAAAGATGGATGGTTACAGATAAATATTAATACATGCAGGTCTTTATTTATTTTATATTTTTATATAATAAGCCATTATGATAATCTGTTAATAATAATAAAATATCATAAATAAATTTGAAGAAAGACCATCCAAGGTTTGCTATTTTGACATGGCTATCCAAGCAACCTCATCTACTTTTAAATTCTCTTCCTTTATCACTTGGACGAACTTAATGTTGCCAAAATGATTGGCCATCTGGATGGCTAACTTCTAGTATTTCTGCATCCTTTCCTCTTTTCCTTCATATTAATGGTCCACTTGTAGGATGATGAGCTTTGAGTCACTTTTGAGCACTAAGCTTTTGATGCCTAGAGTTTTGGCAAGTCTTAAGTTGGGGAGTATTGCCTCGTAATTTGCTTCTGTAAAGTTGTAATTTACAACTATGTTTTTGTTGGCTTTTATTCTGTACTAAATTTGATTGTAATTATGTTCAATTTTATGTACCCTATATTTTATGTGGATTTTTTTGTAAGGGTTATGTAAGAGAGAGAGTGTGAAGACTCAAGGCAATTGAAGACTAAAGCTGTTTTCACAGGTAACTCGCGAGTAAGCTTCTCGCGAAGTGATGCATGTGCCCTGCACATGACTGGAATGCAAAGAGTCAGGACAATATGGAGACTGTTGGTTTTCGCGAGTGTCTCACAGGTAAGGCCTTCTCGCGAGATACCCGCGAAATATTCTATTTTGCTGAACTGTCATTTCTGATACACACTATCTGTACCCACACTATATATAACCACATTACACACAGATGTTAAGGAGTTCTTCTAAGAGAAAAACCTAGCCACAAACCTTGAGAGTTAGAAATTGTTATACCCACAATTCTCTACACAATTCATTGTGGTTTTTCCTCACCTCCTACCTCTCCAATTTCCATACACTTGAGAGGTTGATAGCCCAAACACTTACCACACCCTTTTAGAGTGTCTAGTGAGGTTTTGGCGCTGCTAGGAAGCATTGGAAGAAAGCAATCTTTGGCGGATGCAATCAAGTGTATTGCGGGATTCGGAGAGCTAGACAAGACACGGTTTTGAGAAGCTTTGTTGGAGTAGGAGCTTGGAGGGCTTAGGTGCATCTGGTAGACTAGGCTTGGAGGGTCTCTTGGTAACCCATGTATCCCAACTGATTGTCTAGTGGATCGATTAAAACTTGGAGGGCGGTGGAGAGGTTTTTCGCTAAGTTCTTTAGTTTCCTCTTCGATAACACATCAACATGTTATCTTGTGTTTGCATTCTCCTTCCCTACTCTTTTACCTTTCATTTTACTGCTGTGTTATAATGATCATGGGTTAAAGTAGTTTATTTATTTATCCGCTTGCATTTACTCTATTCCGCAATTAGTTTAAATTAAAGTAAAATCAATCGAGCCGTAACTTTAATTTAGGGGTCTAAATAGCTCTTGTGTTTTCACACATTTTCAAGCTTTCAATTGGTATCAGAGTCGCTGTGGTTTAATTACTTGAGTGTGACCCTTGACCCTTCTATGATGGACCGATCATAATCACTCAATGTCCCACCTTTTTTTATGGGAGCAACTATGCATTTTGGAAGGTCCATATGAGGGCTCTCTTATGTGCTATAGATGAGTTCGAATGAGATTTCGTTGAGAATGGTTATGTCAAACCCACAGCATCCAAGTCCGAATGGGACAAGGCAGCCCTTGCATTGGTAAATGCAAATAGTAAAGCAATTAACACTATTTTCTATGGTGTGTTTACTAATGAATTTCATAGGATATCGCATGTGGGACTGCCAAGGAAGCTTGGATGATTCTTGAGAGAACCTATGAGGGTACCAAGAAAGTTAAGGACATAAAGCTCCAGATGCTTACCACTTGATTTAAAGAGCTCAAGATGGGAGATGATTAGTTATTTGATTCATTCTATGGCAAGCTCAATGTAATCGTAATTGCTAAGCTCAATCTTGGAGAGAAGATTGAGGATGCCAAGATGGTGAGAAAGATTTTGAGGTCCTTATCAGAGAGCTTCCATGCAAAGGTCACAGTTATAGAAGAAAGTAAAGATTTGGATGAGATCAAAATCCAAGAACTCATTGGATCTCTCCAAACATATGAGCTTGGACTACCTTCTCACAAGATGAGCAAATCTCTTGAAAACTATCACCGAAAGAATGGATGGCTCCTCCGAAGAGGATGATGTGGAGAAGGAGGTAGCATTCCTTGCAAAGAACTTCTAAAAATTTCTAAAGATGAAAAACAGTGGGAAGCCGTTCAGCAAAGGGAAGTTTTCATCCTCCAAAGGTGATAGGAAGGAGTTCAAGAAGAAAGATGGGAAGTAGTTTCAATCCCCTTTAGGAATTGTGTGTTACGAATGCAATGGCCATGGACATCTCAAGAAGGAGTGTCCCAACTATTTGAGAGGGAAGGGTAAAGTGTTTGCCACTACCTTTAGTGTTAGGACATATGTGATTCACATGTTAGGAACATATGTCACTATTTTATGTAATTAGCTAATCCTTTGACAAAATGCACTTTACTTATATTTGGGTAGATCTAGGATGTGTTTAATACTTCAAGAAACCTTGTTTCAAGACCAAGTGTTAAAAGCCATGCAAGTCCATCCAAGATTCAAGTGCAAAAAGTGTTGTTCATTAAAGCTCGACAGCTAGCTCGAAAGCTAGCCATCTATCGAGCTTTAAGAGCTGTTCCAACCCTATGGCTCAACAGTAACTCAACAAATAGCTATCTATCGAGGTTTATGAAAAACAGAGTTTCAGATCTGTTTTGACTCTAATCCATGATTATGTGTTCAGGCTTTCTTTTCTCATAACCCTAGACATATAAAAGGATTATTTTAAGGCCGTCAAAGGTGGAATAAGTTGCAAAAGTGTTAAGCAAAGTTTGTTTAAGCAAATTGTGACTAAAGACAGAATTTTCCCTAATTTATCGTTCCTGTGAAGAAGTTGCTGTGTTTGTACATCGTTGGGTTTTGTGATCAAGCATCTTTTTAATCTTCATCGTCTAGATGAACTGAAAAACTTTGCAGCCAACAACCTTCTCTAGTTGGTGATTGAAGTCGTGTACTGGGATCTATGCAATTGGTTAGTCACGTACTGGAAGCCGTGCATTAAAAGGAGAGATTGTCACTACAGAACAAGTCCAATTGGGTATTGGGGTAAAGGTTTAACTGTAGGTTGGTATAAGGTACTGGGATTCCTTTATTTGTAACTGCTTGTTGTGATAATAGTGGATTCTCGAGAGTGGTGACCTTAAAATCACCCGGTGGGGTTTTTGCCCTGTTAGTTTTCCCCATTCGTAACCAAATCACCGTGTCAATTTAATTTCCGTTGCACTTAGATTAATTGGTGATTTGTTTGTGCTACCACGTGCTTTGCATGTTAATTTGATTAATTAATAAACTTGGCTAATTATTCAATTGATTAATAACAAGGGGTCAATACTTTTTTGGCCTATCACTTAGTGATTCTAATAGCTCAAATTCAGACATGGAAGGAGAATGTGACAATGAAGGAAACTACAGAGCCTTCATGACAATTGCCTCCGTTGATTCTAGGAATGATTTGAGCAATTTGGTTGATGAACTTGGTGATTTTCCGAGGATGAGGAAGTTGAAGAATCAGAAGATGAAGACGTGTACCAAAATGAAGGCGAAAACAACCTTCAAGAAGCATATGATTCTTTGCTGGAAGATTGTGGAAAATACACCAAAGTTGCGAACCTTGCTGTGAAAAAGATGAATAAGTTTGAAGAAGAGCATATATATATACTTGAAATTATACAAGCTAATGTCAAGGTTGAGCGCATTTCCACCAAGAAACTTAACAATGTGCTGTCCTCTAAAAAATCTTCACATGATAAGACCGGTTTGGGCTATACCGAAGAAGGTAGTTCTAGCAGCGAACCTATGAAGGAAGTAAGATTTGTATCAACTAAGAACCATTGGTGCAAAACCAAAGGAAAAAGGGAAGTCATTACCCAAAAATCAAAGGGGACCTCAAGTGAAGCATCTATGTCATCATTGTGGCATACAAGGGCACACATGGCTAAATTGTTTCAAGCTTCATGCATTCAAGAAGGTTGATTCTATGCGTGGCCAAGAAATTGGAGACGTTATGGAAATGTTGAAAAACATATCACTATGCCTTGTTAGCTTCACTCCAAGGTTTAAAAGTTATGTTGGTTGTACCCCGCCATCTAAGGCTCTCACCTAAAACACTCGTAAAGAGTGGGTGAAGAAGGGTATTTATGCATGATCACTTCCTATGTCCATGCATTAATTCTTCCAATGTTTAGGGTCATAGGTTTATGCATCATGACATACATAATCCTTTTGTGTCATTGCTTCTGGTTTATAGCATGTTTCTTTTTCAAGTTTTTCTACGTACTTGTTTTTGTTGATTTTACTTTACTTTGTCTGTTTTTTAGTGTGTTCAAAAAATTCAAAAACCCATAAAAATTGAAAAATCTCCAAAAAGTTTGATTGCTTATGTTGTGTATATCATATGTGAGTTTGGCCTAGTACCTTCGTACTAATGGAATAGTGCATTTACAAGCTTAGCTTGTTATGTATGCACATATATCTTTGTGGGAAAAATCTTGAAAACTATGTGTGATTATTGTAAATAGATCTTCAAGCTTGTCATGAATGATAGGTCAATAGTCTTGATGGTCTTGATACTTGCATAGACTTATGCATATATCTCTTCCCACTTTATTTTTATATTTTTGCTTAACAAGCTCAACAAATGTAAATCTCAAAATGAAAAGAGATAATGAGCTGCAAAAGCCATCGCACATACTAGTATTTGACTAGGAAAAAGGGAAAGCAACTTTTTATTAAAATGTATGGTGCTCAAAAGCCAAAGGCTCACTTTCAATATTGTAATATCAAAAATTTCAAGCACCGATCTCAAGATAAGCTGTATTGTTCAAAAAATGATCAAAAGTTATGATTTGTATAGACACCAAATGAAAAGCTTTTAAGATTTGTAATCATTTTCTTATGGGAGGTCATATATGTTCATTTCTATAATTGAGATAAACCACTTGACTTAGCACCAGTTGTGTATGACTTGATTGAATTGATCACTGAAGCTTCACTCTGGTCTAAGGACTATTCCACATTTGATACTCACCCACAACACACAAGTTTAGTTCAATTAATGCTTATTCCATTTGTGTGATTGTACTTGATCAAACATGATGTGTGTGCTCAATTGCAAGTTGATCAAACTCAAAAAAGATTTTTGATTATTTTATATGTTTTTGAAAGTGATTTTAGACTTTCATGTTTTAAGTTTTTGTTCAAAATGCATTTTTGTATTGTTCTTCAAAAACTTGTTCAGAGGCATTTTCGCAAGAAGCTCACGACTAAGAGCTTCCCGCGAAAAAGAGGTTAAGGCAAAAACTAGAAAACAAAAATTTTAGACAGAGACTTTTGCGACTTTCTCGCAACTATTTCGCGACTAACAGCTTCCCATGAAAAGCTTTGTGCTTCAATGGTGTTTTTCTTGAGTAATTTTGCGAGTATCTAACTCACAAAAAATGCTTGTTTTCAATTTTATAGAGCTGATATGACAAATTTTTAAAACACTCTCTATTTCCCTCTCATTGCCTTACTCGAACCTCTCTCAACCCAAATCTATTTTTCACTCAAACCCCATATTTTTCAAGCTTAATCTTTGCACAATCAACTCAAAGGTATGTTTTCTTAACATTCTTTTCATTTTTTCCTTAGATTATGCAGAAATTAATTTAGGGATCTTGAATTGGGGATATTTGAAAAAAGGGTTCGGACCTTTGTTTTGGGCAAAAAAATTCCAAAATTTTGATTGGGCTGTGTTCCATTTGATTTGCGTGTATTTGTGTTGGCTCCTTGTGGCATTTTAATCATGTATTTAGGAATATTTTCATGTCTTCATGCATTACCCATATGTGTAGTATAGCGTTGTGTAAGGTTGAATTTAATCAACCATCTTGTTGGCTTTATTCCGTGCCAAATTTGCTTGTATTTTAGCAATTAGTAACCCTGTATTTAGGTAGGAATCATGTAAGGGTAGTGTGTGAGAGAGTGTGAAGAATTGCTCAAGATTGTGCAAAGAAACAGGGACTTGCGGCTGGATCTCGCGAGTGGCTCGCGGCTACAAGCCGCCAGAATGATGCATACGTGCCAAGCATGCCAGAAGCCGAAGCGTCGCGCTAGCTGTTGCATTATAGGACAAAAGTCCCAGGCTGGCCAGGCCATTTGCTCATGGCTTGAACTCGCGACTCAACCCAGTCGTGAGGTCAAGTCACCAGAACACCCTATTTGGGAAAATATGACTTTTCACATTCCTTCTCACCCTACTATATATATACCCTTATACCCATGATTTAGAGAGAGCTTCCAGAGAGAATTTTGAGAGAGAAACTGTAGAGAAAACAAGATTGACTCATCCATAATCTTTACCTAAGAGATTCTTCAAATTCCTCTGTTCTCTTCCTCTCCATTGTCAAATCCTTGAGAGGCTCATCACCAAAACCTTTTCTCACCATATCCATTTCTGTGAGAGGGCTATTTGGTGCTTTGAGAAGCAGTTAGGAAGGAACCAATTTCACATTGGTTGATGCTATGGTCAAGTAGCAGAATCTGGGAAGCTAGAAAAGAAATAGGTTCGACGTAACCTCGTTGGAGTAAGAAGCTTGGAGGGCTTAGGTACATTGGGTAGATTAGGCTTAGAGGGTCTATTGCTATTCATGTATCCCAACTACATTTTCTAGTGGATTACTTATTGCTTAGAGGGCGGCAGAGAGGTTTTATGCCAAAGGCTTCGGTTTCCTTTTCGATAACACATCGTTGTGTTGTCCTTGTGTTTGCATCTCTCTTCCCTTATCTTTGCCTTTTATTTTCTGCTGTGGATGTGATTTTAATTGGTTTAGATTGTTTATTAATTCTGTTTATAGCTTGAATTGGTAATTTTATTTTGGGCGTCTAAACGTTCATAGTGTATTTTACACTATTTGAACTTTCATGTTGCATGCCATGTGTTTGTCAAAATGCTTAAGTGGCATTTTTGAGTTGATTTGGACTCAACTGAGTTCCAATTCCTGGGTTTACCTTTGATTAAACTTGCTTGACATGTTATGATCATTGGGTATGTGGTTTCCACACTTTACCCAACTTGTGCCTCACCATGCCTTGCCATGCATCACCTAGGCACACCTCATGCATAATAGATGTACACACATGCACAAGATTGACTCATCCACAATCTTCATCCTTTGCTTCTCCAAATTCCTCTACTCTCACCGTCTCCATTGATACATCCTTAAGAGGTACATTAACCAAATCCTTATCTCACCATACCCATATCTATGAGGAGATTATTTGGTGTTTGGGAAGCAATTTAGAAGGGACCAATTCATTTTGGTTGATGCAATGGGCTATTGTGGGATCTGGTAAGCTAGAGAAGACAAGGTTTGACTAAACCCTATTAGAGCAAGAAGCTTGGAAGGCTTAAGTGCACTGGGTAGATTAGGCTTAGAGAGTCTTCTTCTATTCATCTATCCCAACTTTATTCTCTAGTGGATTATTGATCGCTTGGAGGGCGGCGGAGAGGTTTTACGCTGAGGACTTTGGTTTCCTCTTCGATAACACATTGCTGTGTTGTCTTTATGTTTGCATCTCTCTTCCCTTAATCTTTGCTTTTTAATTACTGCTATGGTTGTGATTAATTTCGGTTTAGATTGTTTTACCAATTCTGTTTTAGCTTATTTTCATATTCCGCACATACATTGTTTGATAATAAGCTTGTGTTGGTAATTTGTAAATTGGGAATCTAAATGTTCATAGGTGTTTTACACACTATTTGAATATTCAATTTAAGTACTCTGTTTTTATATTTTCAGTTTAATATTTAGTACTTGTGTTTATTTCATGTATTTTGCATTGGTTGTGTGTTGAACATGCAATTGATCATTGTGTTTGGTCCTTATTGCTTTGCATGTCCAGATGAGAATTTACTAACTAAATGTTCATTGTAGTCATTCTTTAATGACTAACCTTGTTTGATCAAGATATACTTAATGTTATATAGTGTTTATAAACTTGATTGCACTTTACTTGCTTTTGTACGTACCATGTATTCAACTTGTCATATGCTTAATGAAAGTTTTGTTTATGTGTGAGTGTTTCAGGTTACAAGTATATACATGCAAGTGCTTCACAGCTTCTAGATTATGTGTGAGTGAGTTTTGCCACTGTTCCCAAACTCACATTTAAGTCTAGATTCTGTTTTAGGGGTTTTGTCACAGGATAGCCAATGGGGGAGATTGTAAAGTTGTAATTTACAACTATGTTTTTGTGTTTTTGTTGGATTTTATTCTGTGCCAAATTTGATTATAATTGTGAGTTTTTAGAGCCCTATCGAATTAACCTAGTAAATTAGTCAAGTGATTACTTAGTCCAAATTTCAAATCTAGGTTAACACAATCATATAATCATATCAATGTAAAGTGTGGAATATAATGAACACAAAGATATGATGACCTAGGAAACCAAACCGGTAAAAACTTGGGGAGGATTTAACCTAACTATCCTCAAGATAAACTAAATCCACTATGAAAGAATCGAAGCTTTATAATAGCGACTTAGACCACTAACATCCTATTGCTACCTTGTGTAGAAAACTTACTACCATGACTACGTGAAAGCTCTGAGACCACAGACTCCTTCTTTCTTGGATTCCCTAGCAAGTACAAGAACTTCCGCTTGCGTATCTTTAAGCTCTTTAGTGTAGCAACTGAATGATCATTAAGCTCTCAATGAAATCTCCTTTTTGATAATCCTAAGCATGTGTGAAGGCAACCACCTCTCAGATCTCACAAGAGATTCACACACACAGCAAATAGAGCAACATCAAAAACATGGCTAGGGTTTCCCTTTTATACCTAGGGCAAAACATAAAACCCTACACATCATATGGGCTTAGGGCTGAGTTGGAAATTCTATAAAAAAAACATTCTGCCCGACTTTCGATTGGTCGAGTCTAATTCTCGATCGATTAAGCCAGACCAAACTGCACAATGAATTTAGCAGCAGCTCGATTCCAACTTTACATAAAACACATACTTTAAGCAAGTCTAAAACAAGACTAAAAACCTGTTTTGATTATGGTTTGCCAACAATACAAATTAGAGTTCTAATACATTAGTTCCTAAGTACTTAGAACCTAACAATAATTATGTTCAATCTTTTTTACCCTGTATTTTATGTGGAATTTATTTGTAAGGGTTGTGTGTGAGAGAGTGTGTGTGAAGACTCAAGGCAATTGAAGACTAAAGGCAATTGAAGACTAAAGCTATTTTTGTGGGTAGCTCGCGAGTAAGCTTCCCACGAAATGATGCATGTGCCCTACACGACTAGAATGCAAAGAGTCAGGACAGGATGGAGACAGCCAGTTTTCGCGAGTGTCTTGCAGGTAAGGTCTTCCCATGAGATACTCGTGAAACATTTTGTTTTACTAAACTGTTATTTCTTATACACACTATATGTACCCAAACTATATGTACCCACATTACCCACAGATGTTAAGGAGAGCTTCTGAGAGAAAACCCTAGCCACAAACCTTGAGAGTTAGAGATTTTTATACCCACAATTCATTGTGGTTTTTCCTCAACTCCTACCTCTCCAATTTCCATACACTTGAGAGGTTGATAGCCCAAACACTTACCACACCCTTTCAGAGTCTTAGTGAGGTTTTGGTGCTACTAGGAAGCATTGGAAGAAGACAAGTTTTGGCAGATGCAATCGGGCGTATTGCGGGATCCGGAGAGCTAGACAAGATACAGTTCTGAGAAGCCTTGTTGGAGTAGGAGCTTGGAGGGCTTAGGTGCACCAGGTAGATTAGGCTTGGACGGACTCTTGCTAACCCATGTATCCCAACTGATTATCTAGTGGATCGATTACCGCTTGGATGGCGGCGAAGAGGTTTTTCACCGAGTTCTTTGGTTTCCTCTTCGATAACACATCGGCGTGTTATCTTGTGTTCGCATTCTTCTTCCCTACTCTTTTACCTTTCATTTTACTGTTGTGTTATAATTATTATGTGTTAAAGTAGTTTATTTGTTTATTTGCTCACATTTACTCTATTCCGCACTTAGTTTAAGTTAGAGTAAAATCAATCGAGCCGTAACTTTAATTTTGGGGTCTAAATAGCTCTTGTGTTTTCACACATTTTTGAACTTTTAGCTTCATTATTTGTGGTGGGAAATTGAAGCTGTATTCCACATTTGAGGACGTCCTTGTCAGGAGATATTAAGATGACTCGTACACCTCCTAGTTCTTTGACGGACAATCCATCAGCGTGAATTGTTCAAAACTGTGTCTGTTGTCACCAGAAAAAGTGAATTCAACGATAAATTCTGCCAATACCTGTGCTTTAATTGTTGATCGAGGTCTATACTCGATGTTGAACTGACTAAGCTCGATGGCCCATTGTACTAGGAGTCTAGTTGCATCTGGTTTATTCATAGCCTTCTTGATAGGTTGATTTGTCATTACAATGATTGGATATGCCTAGAAGTATGGACAGAGCTTCCTTAATGCTACAATCAATGCAAATGATACATTCTCTAGACGAGGGTATTTTACTTCTGCACCCTAGAAGGCTTGGCTTGGGTAATACATTGGCCTCTGCACCCTATTTTCTTCCCTGGTCAAGGCTAAACTCATAGTTGTTTAAGAGATTACAAGGTATAGAAAAAGGTCTTCTTCTTTCACTGACTGGTTTAGGAGTGGCAGTCTCGTCAGGTACTCCTTTAGGTTCTTGAAAGCTGTCTTGCATTCGTTAGTCCACTCGAAGGCTTGCTTGAGTGTCTTAAAAAAGGTCAGGCACTTGTCTGTTGCTTTTGACACAAACCTGTTCAATGTTATGACCTATCCCATCAATCTTTGGACTTTTTCACAGTCTTAGGTGACGTCATATCCATGATGGCCTTCACTTTTTCAGGATTGACTTCTATTCCTCTTTGGGACACCATGAAACCGAGGAATTTTCCTGACCATACTCTAAAGGCAAATTTCGCTAGATTGAGCTTCATCTTGTATTTTTTGGAATGTATCGAAGGTCTCTCTTTGGTCATCCAAATGTTTTGCGTTTCTCTTGCTTTTGACGAGCATGTCATCGACATAGACTTCTACATTCCACCCAATTTTCTTGTTAAACATCTAGTTTACCAACCTTTGGTATGTAGCTCTAGCATTCTTTAGCCCAAAGGGCATCATTTTGTAGCAATAAAGCCCTTGGCTTGTTATGAATGTCGTTTTATCCTAGTCTTCTTTGCTTATGCAAATTTGGTTGTATCTTGAAAAGGCATCCATAAATGTTAGTAGTTCATGTCTTGTTGTTGAATTAACTAATCGACAGATCCTTGGCAGGGAGAAGCTATCTTTTGGACATGCTTGATTGAGGTTTGTGAAGTCGACACATCCTCCATTTCCCATTTGATTTTTTTACCATGACGACATTAACCAACCACTTTGAGTAATAGACTTCTTACATGAAACCTATAGCCATGAGCTTGTCTACTTCTTCCATAATAGCTTTGTTTCGCTCGGGGGGGAATACTTGTCGTCTCTATTAGATGGGCTTCTTCTTTGGATCAACGTTTAGTCGATGCTCTATGACACTCTCATCTATGCTTGGCATGTCTTCATGAGTTCAAGCAAACACATCTAGACTTTCTTGGTGGTTTGGAAGCATTTCCTTCTACCAGCTCCACAGATTATTAACTCCTCCACTGGTTCTTATTGCTCTTCTTTGACTATCCAAGTATGATTTTCTTTCCCTACAAATACTGTTTGGTAGTACTCTCGAGTTAACACCTGATCCCCACAAATCTCTCCTATCTTGTGGTCAGTTGGAAATTTGAATTTGAGACAATAAGTCTGTTCGGGGCCTTTTTCGGATGCCCAGCCACGTGTGGTCCGTTGGAGGGATAATCTTACTAGGCCCGGGTTCTTTTTGGGGAGTTGCGTCCGGAACTCAACATTGGGCCATGTGGTCCAACGGTTACTGGTGTATTTTTTAAGCCTATAAAATCATTAAAGCCAAAGTCTAAGAATCGCAATAATGGTTGACTAAATATGTAATATATGTTTGATATGATAGCTTTGATTAGTAGTTATAATAACAGTTGAAATAAAGTAGTATTTACTTAGAGGTAAAGTAATCATGTACTCAATGATGTAAACTTAAAGATATGCAAGCAAAGTCACTTATCTTTGTATGATTTGTAGCCCAGCTGTGTAGCATTAGTGGGCTGATAGGATTCCAATAGAATGCCAACGGTAAAGGCTTGTTTATCATGCATTTAAATGAGTTTAAGGCTTGATTAGTAGTTGTAATAGTTGTTGGAATAAAGTAAAATGTGAAGTAATTATATACTCAATAATGTAAATTTGAAGATAAGGAAGTAAGGTCACTTATCTTTGATGATTTGCAGCCCAACTGTACAACTTCTGTGAGCTGATGAGATTCCAGCAGAATGCCAGCTGTAAAAGCTAGTTTATTATGCATTTAAATGAATTTAAGCCTTGGTTAATAGTTGTGACAGCAGTTGGAATAAAGTAATATATATTAAATGTGAAGTAATCATATACTTAATGATGTAAATTGAAAGATAAGGAAGCAAAATCACTTATGATTTGTAGCCCCAACTGTACAGCTTCTGTGAGCTGATAATATCCCAACAGAGTAACTCCAGCGGTAGAGAGGCAGTTTGCTATGATAACTTCAAGATTGAGGGGAAAAAATGGGTGCAACTAGAGGGAGAGAGAGTATGCCCAGCTATGTGTAGGGGCCGGTTAAGCTTGCTCTTCTTACCATGCACTTAAATGGGTTTCCCCTTTGACAATGCTCTTATAATTGTTGTGAAGTCATGGATAGAATTGCCTTCCACGAGAAGGGCTTTTGTATGGAGTATATGTGCCTTTTAAGAGAAGGGCCTTATGTAAGAAGTAGTTGTGCCTTCTAAGAGAAGAGCTTTTGTAAGAAGTAGTTGTGCTTTGTGAGAGAAAAGCTTTGATATAAGATCTTGGTGCCTTCTAGGAGAAGGACTTTAGTAATAGAAGTTCATGCCTTCATTAGAAGGGCTTTTAGTATGAGTGTTGTGGCATCTCTTGAGAAGTGTGGAGATGGTAAAGACATAGATGTTTTGTGGGATGTAGTATTTGTAATATGTATGATATATGAAGTATGAGAAATATGGAGGTTAAAAGATAGTAAAAATGTGAGATTATAACTGCTGGGGAAGTTGTAGAGATTGCTTTCCAAGAGGAAAGATTTTGTAAGAGAAGAGTATGGAGACGTGTTTATGGGCAGCAAGATATATGTATTTTCAAAATATGGAGAGTGAGATAATGAGTATATGAGAGTAATAGTATTGTAGTGTGCTTAGCAAAGCTACTAGGATTTTTTGTTGGGATTGTATGAGAGCTTATGAAGGAATTTTATGAGCTAAGGGCTGAAGAGTTTAGTTCCTCATCTGGAAACTAAAAACCTTAGAAGCTTAGAACTTCATTGAGAGCTTAGAAAGATAATTAGAGGGAGAGAGAAGTTTATGAGAGAGTTCCCCCCACCTTGGTGTCCTCCCTTGAGGTTTTTATGGAGGGTCCCTTTAGAGCTGAGTTAAAAGGATATTTTAGCAAATAATCTCAGCCAAAATCTGTCCCAAACAGCAATAAATCTTCAGAGAATCCATCTTAAGATTTGACCAAAAATGGTATGTTTAGTTTTAAGGTATTTTACTGTTTCGGGTAAGAGCTGCTGGGGAAAGAGCAACATAAAGGAAGGTATTTTAGCAAGAGAAATGTAGTTCCAATAGTTAGTTTTGGTTTTAACAAAATGTGGAAAAATCAGTGATGATCAAGCTGCTGGGTCAGCTGTCACAGCTGTTTTAAAAAAGGCTGTCCCAGCTGTCAGGAAAAGCTGTGACAGCTATCATGAAAAAGTTGTCCCAACTATCAGGAAAAGCTATTTGCTTCGGGCAGTGGGTGCTTTTAGGCTGCTAGGAAGGTCATTTCAACATTTACTTTATGGATTTTGCTGAAAATGGTAAGATCTCTTTGAAGGGTATCTTGATATTTTTGGTATAACAACTGGTTGCTGGGATTTCAGCATTAAATGGCTGATCACATCACTCCCAGCCAGGTGTCAAGTGCTGAATACATTGCTGGGGTTCAGCTAGAAATGTTTCCTTTCCGGGTGTTTGTGTTTTTGGTCCAAGGTTTCATTACAACAAATTTCTAGCAAGGAATTGTTAAAGGCTAATGAAGCTTTAGAGATTTGGTCAAGGTCTCATTGAGTTATGACATAATCTTGGTGAGCAAGAAGAGTAATTAATGCTTTGCTCTAGCAGCTGGCAGAGACATATATGGTCTGACTGTGGCAGACAGTAGCTGGGTATAAAAGATATCATGAACATTTTGCATAGAGAGAGATAAAAGATAGCCAATCCAATTAGGCCACGAGTTTGAGTTGGATTTTAGCTGAAAATAGTAATGAGATTTATGTAGAATAAATATAATGAAGTTTCGCAGCTGTTTTCAAAAGGGCTGTCCCAACTGTCAGGAACAGCTGTGATAGCTATCATGAGAAAGCTGTCCCAGCTGTCAGGAAAAGCTGTGACAGGTATCATGAAAAAGTTGTCCCAGCTGTTAAGGAAAGCTGTGACAGCTATCATGAAAAAGTTGTCCCAGCTGTCAAGAAAAGCTATTTGCTTTGGGCAGTGGGTGCTTTCAGGCTGTTGGGAAGGTCATTTCAACATTTACGTTATGGATTTTGCTGAAAATGGTAAGATCTCTTTGAAGGGTATCTTGCTATTTTTGGTATAACAAGTGGTTGCTGGGATTTCAACATTAAATGGCTGATCACATCACTCCCAGCCAGGTGTCAAGTGCTGAATACACTACTGGGGTTCAGCTGGAAATGTTTCCTTTTCGGGTGTTTGTGTTTTTGGTCCAAGGTTTCATTAAAACTCATTTCTAGCAAGTAATAGAATGAATTGTTAAAGGCTAAGGAAGCTTTAGAGATTTGGTCAAGGTCTCATTCAGTTATGACATAATCTTGGTGAGCAAGAAGAGTAATTAATGCTCTGCTCTAGTAGCTGGCAAAGGCATATATGGTCTGATTGTGGCAGACAGCAACTGGGTATAAAAGATATCATAAACATTTTGCATAGAGAGAGATAAAAGATAGCCAATCAGATTAGGCCACGAGTTTGAGTTGGATTTTAGTTGAAAGTAGTAATGAGATTTATGTAGAATAAATATAATGAAGTTTCTAAATATGTATGGCAACAGCTGGGGATTGAATGAACAGTTATATTCCCAGCAATTAGATGGCTGGGGATATTGAGCATTTGTCATATGATGAATATTAAGCTTTAGGAAAAGAGCAATGGGGAATTTTATCATTTTAAGTACTACGTGATAAGAGATGATTACCATATGTTACCCGTTACACATAGACTCGTTAGAGTTCAGGGAGTTGAAGAAGACACGCCAAGCAACATGTTTCTTTTATCAACTTTAAACCACTGGAGCTTTACTGAACATACCCCTTGGCCCTCCAAACCACGACTCCCAAAGTTTCCCCAAGGAGACTTATAAGCTTGGATCATAAGCCGAAGATGAGATGATGTACCTCGGTTTTTGTTGTCATTTTGTGTAAATATGGGCTCATGTTGAAGAAGCCGCTTGCCATGAGTGTAAGAGAGGTAATATGGATCATAAGCTTTGATTTGTTGCTTAAGCTCAATCCACATGTTGTTGTTGATGATGTCATGGGTTATGATCCCAATTGATGTAAAGGAGACTGGTCCATGAATCCGACTCTTGAAGTAAGGATCTCGTGTGCCATGTGAGCCCAATCCATGTAATTGAGTGAGATATGAGCTTATTTTGGGTTTTAAATAGATTTATCCAAAAAATCAATAATATATTGATGTGGCATGGGTTGCCAATGAAGTAATGCCACATGAGTCAAAAAAAAGTCCTCAACATTTAGCCCCCCGAGTGCATGGGCTTGTACTGCAAGGCAATGCACGAGTAATGGGTTTGCTTAAAGACCTTTGTAGATAAGGCAACATGAGATTGTTGACTGTTGGAGAAGATACTGCTGGATTGATGGCAACGAGGTAATGTTGCAGCTAGATTTGGTGCTACTGGGTTGAGTGTAGCAAGGCAATTTTGCAGCCAGTCAGGATTGCAGCTGGGCTTGGTGCTGCTGGACTGAAGGCAGCAACATAATGTTGCAGCTGGTCAGGATTGCAGTTGGGCTTAGTGCTGCTGGATTAAAGGCGGGAACATAATGTTGCAACTGGTCAGGATTGCAGTTGGGCTTGGTCCTGTTGGATTTTGATTGAGTTTGTTGAAGTCGATGCATTTAGAGTTGACTTCATCCTTGTAGTTGTGACCGTGGTCAGTCCATTTAGAAATAATATGAGAGCAACTTTCAATGCTACAGCTAGAGAGGATACCACTCTTAATTTAGCGGTTTGAAGTTGTTGCTACTGAAAGTCTGAATACTGAACTTACGGCTGGGTCAGTCTAGAATATATTTTGAAATCATAACAGATGAATAATTTGCTGATATTGCTGATTGTAGCTGATTCTTGAAGAATTTTGATAAAGATGGCCAAGATAATATGAGCTTTCCATTGAGGTTTCATCCTTGTTGGAAGAGTTGCTTTAGGAAGCATAGATATTGAATGGCCACTTATAAGACTGGCTGCATGATCATGATTGTATTGATAGAGTCGTAAGTGATAATCATATTGTTGAATTTGATAGTACTGCTGGGGTAACAAAATAGGTGCCGCTGGGTATGTGTCGATTTAATGCAGCAGAAAGTTCCATAGCTGGAGTAGTAGCTTTAATTTAATTGGTGGAGTGGCTAGTCTTCATGTAGATCTATATGTAGTCTTCTCAAATAGATAGTGAGAGACCAAGCCCTCAAGTGTAAGATGAAGTTTGCAAAGATCCTAGCGATGTGATACATAAGACCGCTATGACTCAAATAGTGTAGTGCGTGGGACTACCACGGCTTTGAAGAGGGTGCGTGGGACTTCCACGACTTTTAAGAGGGTGCGTGGGATTACCACGGCTTGATATAATAGTACTCCAATGAATAGAACTTCATTTGTTGCTTGTAATTTTGTGAGAGTGCCAAATTGATAAGTAATATGTTCTTGAAAGAAGTTGGCCGCCGCTAGGCAAATAGACTTGTATAGTGGAAATACCTCCATTGATATTGTTGTACTTTGTTGTGATAAATATCTAATTGTAGCCGCCAGAGATGGAACCTTTGGATTGATAAGACTAAGCCCCCATGTGTAGAGAGGCCTTGGATATGCATATGTTAGCAAGTGAGGAGTACCTTGAGAAATTCAGTAGTGAAATTGGCACTTTGCTACTTGAAATAGTGTAGATACTCGTGGTGATGATCTTGTATGATGATTGCTTGATTGAGTATGCTAGATTGGTAAGTTTGTTTGCTGGAGTCAGCTATATAGATTGATGGATTTGCTGGAGTTCTGAATATGAGTAGCTAGGGTTTGTTCTGTCTACCCAGGCAAGCTGCCGGGTGTGTGTCAGTTTTACTGCTGGAATAATCTTTTCATGATTTGAATAGGCGATTTAGCATTCTAGATGACTTTCTAATTTGTTGAATGTAATGACTGTTGAGTAGATGATAATGATTGAAAATATTTGATCTTTGTGTCATTGTCTATGAAGGAAATAGTATTGGTAGCTTCTAGGAAAGTATGGCTAGCACGAGTCCCAGCGGTAAGATAAGAAATACTAGATTGATAGCGATGGTCTGGATCCAGCAATAGAATAGTATAGTGGTAGCTTTCACCTTGTGTTTAGGAAGTAAGTTCAGCTGAACCTCTTGTTGCCCTTAAGTAAGAATCAAGGGTGCCACTTGACAATGTTGGTAGATGATTCTTTGTTGGAATTAGATAGTTTGGAGACTACTTCATTTTTTTCCAGCGGTAGGTGTATTCTTGTCAAGTTATCGGCCATTGGCTTCTTGCACTTTTCACCATTTGTTGGGCTATGAACAGAAGTAATAGGGACTGTGGAGTACTCATCTTGCTTCCCAGTGGTGCAGGGCTTTTACTGATGCAGTAACTTTTCAGACCTTTGCAGCAGCTAGGTAGATTGTGTGATGTGAAGAAACAGCAGTAGGTAGCTTGGAATAGTGCCATGGACTTGCTAGATGTATTCAAGTAAGACTTGGATCTAATTTTTTCTTGTGGAGGACAGCAAAAGTGATCCTTAATTCTTCATGAGAACATTTTTCAGCAAAGATTCCTCATGTAGCAATGGAAGTAGGTTGAATAGTAATGTAGCAAAATGTTGGCTTGATTCGAGATGGATTAAGAAAGTTCTCTTGCAAAGTTCTTCACTTCTTGAATGTAGGCCTCGAATGATAACCTATATGTTAGTGAAATAGAGATAATTGCCATGAGATTTACCATAGGCTTTGATAAGTAATTGCCATGGACTTGAATCATAGGCTTTTGAAATATATTGTTGCCAAAGTATTAACTTTGGGCTTTGAGCATAATATAATATTATTTGTCAAAAAATATTTAGGCTTTCATGACATAATCGTTTGTCAAAAAAAAAAAAGTAATAGTTTTGGGTTGTTGATAAGATATTGCCAAAATAGCATTGGACTTTTGTAAAATATTGCTAATGATAATTTTTGGGCTTTTGATAAAATATTACCAAGGATAATGCTTGGGCTTTTGAGTATTGGTAAAATTTTGCCAAACTAATATTTGGGCTTTTGATAAAATATTGCCAAGGGTAGTACTTGTGCTTTTAGTATTTGTAAAATTTTGCCAAACTCATATTTGGGCTTTTGGAAATAGTTGTCAAAATAGATTTGGGCTTTGTAAAGTAGTGCCAACATAGAACTTGAGTTTTGTAAAATATGTGCCAAATTAGCATTTGGGCTTTATGAGTAGTTGCCAAAAATAATATTTGGGCTTTTGTAAATAGGTGCCAAATTAGTATTTAGGCTTTCTAAAATAGATGCCAAATTAGTATTTGGGCTTTAGAAATAGTGTTGAGATAATTGCCAAATTAGTATTTGGGCTTTATGAAAGAGTTGCCAAAATAATATTTGGGCTTTATGAAATAGTGTAAAGATAGTTGCCAAATTAGTATTTGGGCTTTGTAAAATAGGTGACAAATCAACATTTGGGCTTTTATGAGTAGTTGTCAAAAATAATATTTGGGCTTTTGTAAATAGGTGCCAAATTAGTATTCGGGCTTTGTAAAAAATAGGTGCCAAATTAGTATTTGGGCTTTGTAAAAATAGGTGCCAAATTAGCATTTGGGCTTTAGAAATAGTGTAAAGATAGTTGCCTAATTTGGGTCCTCCAAATCATCCATTTCTCAACATGGGTTCTCATTGCAATCCTCAATTATTCCTGGGTTTCTTTTTTTTTCTCAATTCTCACTCTTTCACAGTTAATGCCAGAGCCCCTATCTATGATTTATGGGATTCGATCATATTTAGCTTGTACTATGTCAACGATTATTGGAATTGAGAGTAAGGAAAGATGATGTTGGTTGTAGTCCCTAGATTTTTTACAAATGTTTGCCCATCTTTCCAAACATTGCACGAATATTGTAGGGACTCATAGTCCTCAGATTTCTTGCAAATGTTTTCCCATTATTCAAACATTTGCATGAATATTGTGGGGGCAATGTCACCTATTTATAATAGTGATGGTCCCTTTTTTCTTTTTGAATCAATATTGATAGAAGTCACTCCTAATTAAAATATATGATATATAAAAATTAAATCCATCACATATATGTGATAAATATGGTATACCAGTGAAAATGATAAAGAAAATTAATTAAATAAAAAGGAGTAATATTAACACAAAGGTGTAATCAAAGATATATTGAATATAATGCAGTAATACCATATTGATTGACAGAAAGAAAGATGATTACAAATAAATATTAATACAAGCAGGTCTTTATTATTTATATAATAACACCAAGAGGTAGCAATTTAGCTGCAAGGACCTTAACAAACCTATTCTTATTATAGATCACATAAGATTATGTTGACAATATCTTAAGATGACGTTATCATAGAAACTATAACAGAGGAAATATTGATTAGCTTTGTTATTTTGGAAGTGCTACTTGATATTGGTGATTCATGTTTCAGGGGGCCCTCAAATCGTTTATTACATTTTGTAATTTTCTGTTGTCCAGACGCAAGATAAGTTGCCTCTTCCACATAGGATTGTGTTCCTGCAGCATTATATGCAAGTTGCATATCTCTGTATAGATCATCTATATCGGTTTGGCAATCCAAAATATTTCTCCTATCCAATGGGTTTGTGACTCCTGTAAGAACATTTCGGATTTCACCATTATTTACATATGATATTATCCCCAAGCTCACATCAGTAGAAACGAGTCCTAGATTATATAGAACATTTGTAAGACCCTCATGGTCTGAAAGTAAAATTGACAGGCAAAAATCATAGTCCATGGACTTTTTACAAACTTTTTCAACAAGGGCCCAATCTGCATTAGAAACATCATAGAAAAGAGAGGTTACTAGTAGAGGGATTATCAAGATTGATAGGCAGCTAATTGGAGAGGCCATTTTTTTTTTCCTTTTCTCTTAAGTTCTATTTTAAGAATGATATTGATGATTCAGCTATCTTTTGACCTATTTAGAATATATTAGGTTGGCATGAGACAGTTATTTCCCACATAGATATGTTGGCATGGAAGACAACTTTGTTTCATTCCAAATTAAGTAAGAGAAGTTAAACGATAATTTTCTTTTGATACCTAATTTTTAGAGACTAAACACAAGAAAGCAGAATTAACAATATCATTCAATTTAGCATAGAATTCATTAAAAAACTCATCATCAAACATTCTAATACTTTCAAATCTAGATGTCAACTGTTGCAGTTTATTAATTTTTACTACCTAAGTGCCTTTATGCACTGTTTGCAAGATGTTCCATGCAATGTGAGCAATATCCACATTTGAGATTCTCTTAAACTCTTCCATCAAAATAGCATTGAATATTGCATTCATAGCCTTATTGTTAAAGCTTGCTGCTTCCTTTTGGGTAGTAATCCATTCACCAATAGCAATGGTTATTCTTTCCCAACCGTTCTCAACAGATAGCCATACTCTCTCATCAATAGATTTTAAGAAGGCTTTCAACCTAACTTTTCAGTAAGCATAGTTACTTCCATCAAAGTGTGGGGGGATCACAAGAGAGTGACCGTGTTTCATGACAAAAAGGGTCAAGGATCGAGTCTAGGGAAAGATACCTATATACAAGAGCTAACCTACTTTGATACCAATTGAAATTTTGTTTAGACCCCTTTAACAGATTATTTAACCTAATTTATTAACCAAGTGATTACTTAGATTAATTATTTAGATCTAGGTTAAACACAAATAAATCATATCATGCAAAGATGTAGAAAAGTAAATAACAACACGATATGATTACCCAGGGAAACCAATGAAACTAATTGTTTCAAGGTAAAAACTTGGGGAGGATTTGACCTAACTATCCTCAAGGTAAACCAAGTCCACTATAAGAGAATCGAAGTTTTTACAAAAGATTTAACCCTAAATCTAATGCTACCTCCAGTAGTAACTTACTGATATGACCACGTGCAAGCTTCAAATCCACGGACTCCTTATCTTCTTGGATTTATAGCAAACCAAGCCGCCTTGCTTTTGACTTTGAGACTCCACCCAAAGGTTTCAGATCAGCTTCACTTGTTGATCTTGATGCAGTAACTAGTTCTACCAATCCTTGATTGTAGTTTTAGCTTCTGTAGATTCTTGTGTAGTTAGAAGGAACAAAACCTTTCAAATCTCACAAAAAGTAACACACAAGTCTTCTTCAACACCTCCAAAACATGACTATGGTTTCCCTTTTATACATGGAGAAGTTTAAGTGAAACCCTAAACGTTTTTGTGGGCTTGGGCCTGTTTCAAATTCTGCAAAATAACTTTGCCTGCGATTTTTGATCGGTCAAGCCTAATTCTCGATCAGTCAAGAAAGGTAGAACCTCACTTTTCTTTCTACAAACAGCTGGACTTCAAAACTTGAAACACCCTTATTTAAGCATTGCCTAAACACCTAGACTAGACATGTTTTGATCTTGATTTGCCAACACAATACAATAATGATTCTAAATATTTAATTCTTAAATCTTTAGAACCTAACAAACATGCATATTTATTTTATGTTAGTTTAGTATACTTATTGATTTGTTTCATGTTTATTTGTTTATGTTGATGCTTTGTGTTTTGTTTTTATGTTAGTTTAGTTTTTAGGGTTTCTAACATGCTTGTTTGATCTCACATGTTATATCTTTTTTTGATCAAATCTCTAAAAATGTAATTTTTCAAATTTGTGCTAAAGGATGTGTATGCATCCATCAAGTATGTGTGCGCATGGTCCAACCATGCGTACGCATAGTTGAGTATGCATATGCATCCCAAACCCAGAATAGGACAAAAATCTTATTTTTATTTATTTAATAATTTTTCACATGTTGTTTGATTCTATTTAACTATGTTTAGGTTAATTATTTATGTTTAATTATTTTCCATATTTGTTTGAGTATTTTTGCCATGCTTAGTTTATTTGATATTCTTTCCTTGTGTATTTTATTTAATTGTCAACTTGTCATGTTTTATTTATTTTGTTTTATTTGTTTCCTTTATATTGTTATCTTTAATATGTTGTCTGTGTTATTTCCTTAACTACATGTTTTATTTGTTTCCCCATGCATGATGTGTGTTATTTCCTTAAGTTCTAGATGTTGCCTTCTTCACTTCAATTTTGTTGGTTTTTTTTTTTTTTTTTTTACTTTCTTTTTAAGAAAATTGTTTTAGATTAATTTCTTAACCTTTTGTATTATATTCTTTTTATTCTAATGAAGTGGCCATCTGCGAGGTACAATTTTTCATTACAACACTCACCATAAATATCCATACAAGCCCCAACAATTATTTTGGGCCCTCACAAATGTTTCCAACATACCCAACTTTGGCTCTCACAAATATTCCCCATATTATTACCCAACTTGGGCCCACACAAATACTTCTCATACCATTACCAAAATTGGACCACAAAATAATATCATCTCTATAAAGGCCCAAACTCATTTATCTTGTGGGCAAAATCCAAAAAGTCCAAACACTCTTACCAAGCCCATTGCTACATGACACTCTTAAAAGCTTGTTGCTACATGACACTCTTACAAAGCCCATTGCTACACGAAACTCTTACTAAGCCTGTTGTTACATTGAACTCTTAAAAGCCCGTTGCTACACGGCACTCTTAAAAGCCCATTGCTACATAGCACTCTTTCTAAGCCCGTTACTACATGGCACTCTTAAAAATCCCATTACTACACAAGCATACCCTTGAGAGTAAGGCAAGATGATGTTAGTCGTAGTCCTTAGATTTTTTACAAATGTTTGCCCATCTTTTCAAACAATTGCATGAATATTGTGGGGTCTTGTAGTCATCAAATTTCTTACAAATGTTTTCCCATCTTTTCAAACATTTGCACGAATATTGTAGGGACCATGTCACCAATTTATAATAGTTATGGTCCCTTTTTCTTTTTCTTTTTTTGAATCAATATTGACAAAAGTCACTCCTAATTAAAATATATGATATATAAAAATTAAATCCATCACATATATATGATAAAATATGGTATACAAGTGAAAAAGATAAAGAAAATTATTTAAATAAAAAGAAATAATATTAACACAAAGATGTAACCAAAGAAATATTGAATATAATGCAATAATAACTTATTGATTGAGAGAGAGAGATGATTACAAAAAAATATTAAAACAAGCAAGTTTTTAATTTTTTATATAATAATACCAAGAGGTAGCAATTGAGCTACAAAGACCTTGGCAGATCTATTCTTATTATTCTTATTATAGATCACATACGATTATGTTGACAATATCTTAAGATGATGTTATCTTAGAAATTATAACATAAGAAATATTGATTAGCTTCGCTATTTTGGAAGTGTAATTTGATATTGGTGATTCATGTTTCGGGAGGCTCTTATATTCATTATTACATTCTGTAATTTTTTGTTGTGCAGCTGTAAGTATAGTTGCCTCTTTCGCATAGGATTGTATACCTACAGCATTTCTTGCAAGATGCATTTTCTCGTGTACATCCTCTATATTGGTCTGGCAATTCGAAATTCGAGTCCTATCTAGTGGGTCTGTGAGTCGTATAAGAAGATTTTTGATTCTCCAGGGGCATCTTCTATTACATCTAGGTTCAAAATAGTAGAAACGAGTCCTAGCCTATATAGAACTATAGTAATACTGTCTAGGTATGAAAGTAAAGTTGACACGCAAAAAAGATAGTCCTTGGACATTTTGCAAATGCTTTCTATAAGGGCTCGATATGAATTAGAAATATCGTAGAAAAGATAGGTGACTAGTAGAGGGATTATCAAGATTGATAGGCAACTAATTGGAGATGCTATTTTTTTTTTTTTTTTTTTTAAGTTCTTTTTTAAGAATGATATTGTTGATTCATGTATCTTTTGGCTTCTTATTTATAATATATTATGTTGGCATGAGATAGAGTTATTTTCCACTAAGATTGGTTGGCATGGAAAACAACTCTGTTCCATGTCAAGTTAAATAAGAGAAGTTAGACAATAATTTTCCTTTGACCCATTGTTTTTAGATACTACTAAACACAAGAAAGAGTGAAAAACCATTGAAATAAATACCATTAAAATTTACAGAAAAGGAATCATTTCCCAAAAAGCATTTTTTTTAGAAAACTATCCCATTTCCAATATATGGTAACAATCTCAAAATGAGTTGAAAAACTATCTTTTAAAATTATCTTTTAATTTCCAATATATGGTAACAACTCTATCTATATTTGAATTACCTTTTTTTTAGCTTGGCATTAGAAAGGTTTTTTTTTTCTTCTTCTAACATGGGGATGAAGTTGCTTCTCTTCGTGCTTGCTTCTCTAAGATGGACTTTAATTTCCTTACCAATCCCTTCCATCAAAACCATATTTGGGTCCTTCAAATCATCTATTTCTCAACATGGGTTCTCCTCAACTTTTTTTCTTTTTTCTTTTTTTTTTTCAATTCTTGCTCTTTCACAGTCAATGCTTGAGCCCCTTTGTATGATTTATGGGATTCGATCATACATAGCTTGTACTATGTCAATGATTATTGCAATTGAGAGTAAGGCAAGACGATGTTAGTCGTAGTTCTTAGATTTCTTAAAAATATTTGCCCATCTTCTCAAACATTTGCATGACTATTGTAGGGACTTGTAGTCCTCAGATTTCTTGCAAATGTTTTCCCATATTTTCAAACATTTGCATGAATATTGTAGGCACCATGTCACCTATTTATAATAGTGACGGTCCCTTTTTTTTATTTTTTTTGAATCAATATTGATAGAAGTCACTCCTAATTAAAATATATGATATATAAAAATTAAATCCATCACATATATGTGATAAAAATGTGGTATACCAGTGAAAAAGATAAAGAAAATTATTTAAATAAAAAGAAATAATATTAACACAAAGATGTTATCGAAGAAATATTGAATATAATGCAATAATACCATATTGATTGAGAGAAAGAGAGATGATTACAAATAAATATTAATACACACAGATCTTTATTTTTTATATGATAACACTAGGAGGTAGCAATTTAGCTACAAGGACCTTAACAGACATATTCTTATTACAGATCACATAAGATTATGTTGACAATATCTTAAGATGACGTTATCATAGAAATTATAACAAACGAAATATCGATTACCTTCGCTATTTTGGAAGTGTACTTTGATATTGGTGAGCTCTCAAATTGATTATTACATTCTGTAAGTTTCTGTTGTGCAGATGTAAGTATAGTTGCCTCTTCCGCATAGGATTGTGTACCTGCAGCATTTCTTGCAAGTTCCATTTTATTGTATACTTCATCTATATCAGTTTGGCAATTCAAAATTCGAGTCCTATACGTTGGGTCTGTGTTTCCTATAAGAGTATTTCCGATTTCACCATTGACATGTGATATTATCTTCAAGCTCACAGAAGTAGAAACGAGTCCTAGCCTATATAGAACATCTGTAAGACCCTCTGGGTCTGAAAGTAAAGTTGACATGCAAAAATCATAGTCCATGGACTTTTTGCAAACCTTTTCAAGAAGGGCTCGATCTGCATTAGAAACATGGTAGAAAAGAGAGGTGACTAGTAGAGGGATTATCAAGATTGATAGGCAACTAATTGGAGAGGCCATTTTTTTTCCCTTTTTTCTTAAGTTTTTTTGTCAAGAATGATATTGTTGATTCATATATCTTTTGGCTTCCTATTTATAATATATAAGGTTGGCATGAGAAAGAGTTATTTTCCACTAAGATAGGTTGGCATGGAAAACAAACCTGCTCCATGCCAAGTTAAGTAAGATAAGTTAAACAATAATTTTCCTTTGACGCCTTATTTTTTAGATACTAAACATAAGAATGTTAAAAAAAACATTGAAATAAACCTTTAATAGGTGCTAAGTTTTTTCTGTGTAAATTAAGAGCTTGGTTATGTATTTATAGCGTTGGTCGGCAAAAGTATCTCTCTTGGTTTCTCCATTGAGACTTATTGTACTTAGAAAGTTATGAGGTCCATCTCCATCAGCCATTAAGGATGAGAGAAGAAGATAAGAACAAGATTTTTACTCTCTCTTTTTCTTTTCCTTTTTCACAGTGTTTGGAAATAAGTAAAGTGATGTCAGGATATTAAAAATTTTACAACATAAGCCTCAAAAACAAAGAAGCAATTCTAACATTTATTTATTGTGGTGTTTAATTGGCATTGTCATCAATAATATTTTTTCATGCACATCATTTTGTAAGATTTTTGTAATAAAATTGTAGTAATTTTAGCATTTTCATTGTAAATTTAGTTACAAATTGAATTTCATAATTATGGTGGTAATAAGTTATTATTGATACATATTATATAGAGTAGTTAACTGTTACTAAATAAATCAATTAATTGTTATCTTTATAACAGTTAAGAGCTCTTTAGATAAACCAGTTGATCGTTAGTATTATATTTGTAAATTATATTAATCTTAACCCCGAAGACTTGAACCCCGGCCCTTGCTATCCGTACTTTACAAGCATTTATACTTGTAGAATGACCACCGCGCGTGGTGACAAACAATAACTTAAACACACAATTATTCTTTATATTCTTAATTGCATGTGTTAATGAACTTCTCTTTGGCCCTTTGTTAGTCTTCATTTCAATTATTTGTTAAACAAAAAATTTTGTGTAACATTATAAAAAATTTATTAAAAAAAAAAAAAGTGAGCAAAAATCTCATATGCCAAATCAATCATAATTTTTTTTATTAAAAAGTATTTCAAATAAAATGAGTTCTTACATTAATTCTTTAAAAATTACTATATAAAATTATAATAATAAGTGCGCCATTAATAAATAGTAATAAATGGCCATAAATGCTTTCATATTATTAATAAATAACAATTAATCAAATTGTTTCCATAAATATAAAGGTTTTTTTTTTTTTTTTTTAAGGTAAAAGACTAAATGAAGAGTATTATATTTTTCATTAAAAGGAGAGTGACATTTGGCACAAACTTATATAGTTTATAGGTATATATATATATATATTTTTTAAATAATTCGATAGTTACAACGTGAAAGGAAAAATATGAAAATCTTGGATGTATTTGTTGAAAATGTCAAGAGGTGCTAATCAGTTGCTCTTAGTAGGTTGTTAATATATATATATATATATATATGTGTGTGTGTGTGTGTGTGTGTGTTTGTGTATTTGATATAAATTTTTTAAAATAACCATATAAATTCATTTTACATAAACAACTTTTGCATCACCTATTAATAAGTAATACAAATAAATGCTTGTATTTATTAACACATGACAATGAATTATCATTTGACTTACATGCAAAGTTTTGCTCAAGTAGAAGGTCTAATGAAGATATTGTGTGGCTGTAAAAAGAATGACAAAATAAATAGATATTATTAAATTCCATTATTATCATATTTAATACTTCATATACAAAGACAATCAAAATAAATGTTTATTAATAACTATCATAACTATCAAGTTTCATATTTATATTTGAAATATATCTAAAGAAATTTATTTATATTTTATATTTAAATTTTCACAAGTTTTAAACAAGTGTGTGTATATTTCATCAAATAGTCATACTAACGAGTGCCCTTAGGGTAATGGTTAACAATTCATATTAAGAAAGTTTTGATATCACTTTTATGGAAAATGAAAAAAGCTGTCAAAATATTAATCTTTTTTTCCTTATTTCCCATAAAATTTTTCTTTAAATGAATTGTTAACCAATATCCTAAGGGCATCCATTAACATCTCCCTTCATGAAAAAATAATAACCATATAAATTTATTTAACATAAATAATTGTTAGTGCAAGACCTAAATATAGATCATTGATATATGGAAATAAATGTATTTATTATTAAGTATTATAGCATGACAATTAATTAATACCTGGATATAAATGCAAAGTTTGCTAAACTGGAAGGCTAAATAAAGATAACTTTGCTTCTTCCAAAAATTGTACAGCAAGGCAAAACCTTAGAGGGGAAGAAGATAACAATTAACTAATTTATAATGATGTGCATGGCAAGAATATTATTGATGGCATGCTACTTAAACACCAAAATAAATAAATGTTTGAATTACTTCTTTGTTTGTGAGGCTTATGTTGTAAAATTTACAATATCCTAGCGTAACTTTACTTATTCCTAAACACTATAAAATGAAAAAAGAAAAAGGAAGAGTAAAAAGCTTGTTGATGTTGGGTTGGTTATTCATGGTTTAATGGTTTGGATTCAATTAAAATTTTATTTTGAGTCTCGAGTTGGTGATCTAAGTGAGGTGGCTATGTGTTACCTGATTTCATAAATCTAGAGCATATCTAAGTGTATCCTCTCCAGATTTTGAATTTATAATAAGTATCCAAATTTCCAACTTCAATTTCCTCCCCACACACACACACACACACACACACACACAAATCCAACTTCTATATATGCAATTCATGTTTATCAAAAAAATATATGCAGTTTACCATTATCAAATTCTTCATCTGACCTAGAAGGTAGTGCACCTAGATATGATAACCCCTATTTGAGGTGGCTTTTCTCAGTTTGTACATAAGAAGTCTTTGAAAATGGATAAGAAGAAAAGAAGCATTGTCGGAGTTCTTGACAATGTTATTGCTTATTGCTCAAAGGGCTCATTAAGTTTTTATCGGATCAATGATTTACCAAAGTAGTATTGTGTTTAGTAATCATGGTTTTAAAAACTAGATCAAACTGGCCAGTTTGATGGGGAATCAAAACCTCAACTGATCTAGAAAAAGCCACAAAATTGATAGATCAACTAAAAACTGGACTTTTTTCAGTTATTTGACCGTTTCAGTTTTTAAAACCATGCTCTTAATTGCCCTTTATTTTGAAGTTTAAACGTGATTTTCCCAAGTTGTGATGAGCTGGTTGCAATGTTATTTCCCTTTTTTGCCTCTTCGCCAATTGTCACTCAATCTCAAGACATACCACAAACCTTCTCTTGGATTAGTGAAGACGTGAGTAGCAAACTCGGCTCCTCGAACTAAACCCAAGCCAGCAAAGAAGTGCAATCAGGTAAAAAAGGAAGCATGATCTTCAACAAATAGAAGACAACAACAAAAGATATATTAGCAACAATATTGTGCCAATTGCCAATTAAATATATGGTAAATCACTGAGCCGAGTCAACGGTTACAATATCTAAATCACACTCCAGGTTGTTGTTAAGAGTAAACCCGGAGACAAACAGAGCTTTGCTCAAATGTCTGACCAGAATAAGGTTCAAATGCCCAACGGCTAGTTTCTCACTAGTTTCTCAACGGCTAGTCCAGATATGCAATGAAACGATGTTGCTCTATTTAACGTAGGGTTGTGAATGTATTTAATGAAACGCTGTGTTTTAGTCCTCCTTTTATTAGTTCATTGATACGCTGCGTTTTGTATTGATTCATTAGATCAGTCTGTTAGGTGGTTATTGGTAGTTAATCAGTTCCTAATTTTCCTTCACATTCTACAGATCAATCCCGAGATTTAAGGGATCTCTGATTAGGCAGTTACTGATTCTCTTGTAATATATATTATACATCAAGTGTAATGAACAGTGAAGCATTCATTTCTTCCAGAAATCTCTATTCTTTCTTCCTCTCTCTCTCTCTGAATTTTCTCTCTATTTCTCTCTGCGTTTATTACTTCTTACTGAGTGTTTTTACTGTGTGAACACCATTGTTGCAATCTTTTCAAGCTTAGATAGATTCTTTTCAGTTAAGCCAACAACACTATGATATGATTTTGCACAATCAAACTCATATTTTACAGCCTCTGTTTCTACATCTATAACCTGAAGGAAATATTATGTTTGGCTTAGTTGGTATCTCATGCCGACCTCGAACGTTTTTGCTGGGATTTATTTCCTCTCTATCTTATACAATCTGCATCACTCTATTTTATCCTTTAGATTTTAAGAGTCTTTTCCATAAAGAATCTCTCCTGCTGATGCTATATCTGGAGGAGGGTATATATGCAGCAAACTTTAAGACTGGACTTATACCAGCCCATCATTGGAACCGAATTGCCGCTAATGGAATGAACGGTTGTGGCTGAGAAAGATTATCACCATCACCTGATTAGACCAGATAAAAGGACGCGAAACATGAAAGCACCAAGGATCAACTCCATGCGCCACTTAAAAGTCACGATAAATTCTAAGAGATGGTGAAGCAAGTTATATATGTACATACAACACTTTTTCCTAAGAAATGAAAGATAATTACCCTTAATGATCTTAAAAATAATGCAACTTACCACATATAAGTTAATGAAAATTTATTATGTATTCTCGAAATATAGTAACATGGTATTCACTCATCTCACATCAATAGTGAGTTTTATCATGAATTTAATTAGTTGAGTCTATCATTTCTTTGTTTGACATTTGATTGCCTAATCATGATCATATTTATTCCATTTCATTGAAATTAATTTCTTGTGGTGGCTATTATGTTTATGGTAAAGTTCTAACAAGGAAAAACATGTTTGACAAGAAGCACGAAGCGTGACTTTAAAAAAAAAAAAAAAAACCAAAATGAACTTGATTAAAACGATCGTCACTTGCTTTTCTGGCTTTGTAGCTACTATCATAGTCTTTGGAATTGTGGCTGATAATCCTAATATTTAACCCGAACCACGAAGCTCTAAAACGTTTCCATACAAAGCTTAATCAAAGCTGTCAGCCATCTATGAAGTCATCAAAGCTGAGCTCGTCACTCAAGCCAACCAAAATATTACACCTAATAAATAAATATCATAAGGATTTATTATATGTCCTAACACATTGTAAGCAGAAATCTTGAAATGCACATGAAGCAAGCACAATACGATCAAACAAGTATGAATATGACAATTAAGCATGGCTTGACCAAACATGAACAATCACAATAAATAGTGACCACAATGAACATCCACATGATAAATGAACATCCGAACATGCAAGCTAATAAGCTCAATACAAAATATCATTTGCATGTCCAACACTCAACCAATACAAAAACACTAAGGTAATTGCATCAAGGATACAAGGTCCAACAAGGGCACAAGTGTACTAAAGTAAATGCAAAACATTAACTAAAAGTACTAAATAGCTATAAAAGCAAAGGTACAAAACAAGCATAGTTTAAATAACTAAAACATTCAAGCATTCATAACACACAATATCCAAGTATTTTAAAAACAAAGTATTAAAATCATAGAATACTTAAAAACCAAAGTACTAAAACCATAAAGTACTAGAATAAGTGCTATGAAAACCCATAAAACCATAAAAACAAACACAATAGCTATAAAAACTTTAAATTTTTAAATATTCTCCCCCTTAAGATAGGCTCCCCCTCAAGAGCTACTCCATATACTACTCCCCATTTTTTACCAAAATGGCCAAAGGGTTAAGGCTGGTGCGCGAAGCTATCAAACTTGGCTATGAGCAAGTTGATTTAAGGCGAAAACCACATTTTAGTCCCTACATTTTCACCCTTTTCCATTTTGGTCCCTAACTTTTTTTTCCACCACTTTTAGTCCCTATCTTGGAAAACGTGTCTCGTTTTTGTCCCTACTGTTACATTAGACACGGAATTTGCACAGGTGGCAAATGACATAAGTTAAATATAATAAAATAATGCCACATAAACCACGTGGCTTTCGCCCTTCTCAATTAGTCCCATTCTCGCCTATAAGAGATCACGTGCCCCTCATGTGATGTTATAAACTTTATAATCAGCTCAACTCCTCAAACATTCAGAAACTAACCCTCTCCTCACCACTAATTCATCTCAGCTCCATGAACTCATTTTTGGCTCCTTGCTCACAACTGCTCTCATGGAATCAAGCTCGATGTCATCGAGTGGAAGCTTGAGGAAAAGGGCCCCAACCCAATGCTTCTACTCTCAGAAACCCGTTTTGGTTGTTTCGTGGACACCTGACAACCCTGGCAGAAGGTTCTATAGGTGTCCAAATTACTGGGTAAGTTAGTATCTATATAATACACTATCTCTTTGTACACTTCTTAAATTTCTATTGATTTTCTGGGTGGGGAAAAAAACAGAGTGAGAATTTGTTCAATTATAAGGGGTTTTATTTAAGCATAAAAAGGGGTTTTCTTTAACTCATTATAAGTGGTAAGCAAAATACTAGAAAATATGTTCAATTTTTATCCCAACTGCTTTAAACTTGAAAAAATTTAAAGCAGTTGAGTCTAATTCTCTTTGAATATATTAGGAAGCTTTTTTGTTTTTTAAATGAAATGTCGTAGGAAACTTTGGTTTTGCATGATTTGTAAGATCCAATACTTTAATAAGTGATTCAAGTAAAAATTTACATAAGTAGCATAAATATGATTAGGAGCTTACTGATCAAAAACAGAAAAGAAAAAGGGATTGGCTGGGTTGGATTCTGTTATTGGATTCTTATTTTGTAGCTATTTTCTTTAGTGGGTCTTTTTTAGTTTCAAGGATTTTAGTATTTTGCTAATATAAGTGTTGGATTGGCTGTGACCATATTTTGCTAATACTTTTAGGATTTTAGTATTTTGTTGTTTTTCATGATTTTGGTTGAATATATAATGGGTTTTATCTGGCTCCTGGGTGTAAAGTTGGACGCAAGTGTAAATTTTTTCAATGGCATGATGATGAAATCTGCAAGCGTGGCAAGGTGCTGATTTTGGAGTAGAGGCAACGGATTTTAACCCTTGAAGCTGACATTACAAGCTACAAGAAGAGAGAGAAGAGGCTGGTCATCTGCCTGGGGTTGTCTCTGGTGATAAGTGGGATGCTACTCTGCTTGATGCTTCTTTTGGTTGGCCAAATAGGTGGGGGGAAAATGGGTCATTAGGTGGGTAGGTATTAGTGTAAAAAAACCATAATTTTGGTGTATTTTGGTAGGTTTTGGTAGAAGTTTTGTGTTGGTATGTGTTGGCTTGAATTTGTGTTGGTATGTATTAGTGGGAAATGGCCTGTATTTTGGTGTAATTCTCTCTGTAATCCAAGACTTTAGCAATGGAACATCACGTTTTAATTAATGTATGGCTTGTATACCAATTTATTGCATTGTTATGAACTGTTTGTGCCTTGTGTGCACAAAATATTACTCAATATTACTTTGCATAAGATGCTGAAAACCAAAAGAAATAGAGCCATATCTAATAGACCAAATAAACAGTGTAGGCTTCATGATTTCAATCTTCAAGAACTTTTATATATGATTTGGCATATAAAGAAAAAGGAAAGGGTCAACTCATAAAGCTTATAATATTGAATGCCTAATATTTATCAAAGAATTGCAAATACAATTGGAATGAAGAACACTTTTGTAGTTTATTCATTTCTCATATATCCCATACAATCCCATATATCCCATACACTGATCACACACAACACTAATCCCATATATCCCTTATTAACTAACTTCTTAACACTCATTGCACACAATTCCATATATCCCATACACTGATCATTAACTAACTAACTTCTTAACATTGATCACACACAATCCCATGTCCCATATATCCCATACACTGATTATTAACTGACTAACTTCTTAACTTCTTAACACTGCACTACACACATAGCAACACTGCATTGCTAGAAAATATCACAAGCAATGGTTGCACAAAGTTGCGGATCCATGTAATTGTTATCAACATTAACAATTTTAACATCTATTTCCATCTCTGCAAGGACATCTCTATTGCAGATATTTCCTGCAACCAAATTAATATAAAACACAATTTTATGGCAAGAGCTTTTTGAATGAACATGAATATAAAAATTAGATGCATGATAAATATATTAGTAAATTAAAGGAAAAATCAAAGAATAGAGACAAAGACAACATAAACTAAAGGCTTGAAGTTTCTATTGATAGAATCAATTGCAGGAAGATCATTGTTGTCAATTTATTCAACTTCAGGACTCTTGTAAGACTCACAAGTAGACATTGTCTCATTCAAAGAAACTGAAAGTCCATCTGATTTACTTGAAGAAACATCCATGCTGCAAGATGCAGGAACAACAGCTGTGCTAGGGGCAGTTTCATTACTTCTAGGGAAAGATGTAACCTTGCTCACAAACTGAACAAAAGCAGCTGAGCCTAAAACTTGGAGTATTGTTTCTACCTAAAAAGATAGAGAAAAATCATAAAATGCTGATGCTTATCACAAAAGCCAATAAAACTGTGAAAAAGCATTCTAGTGACAATTAACAAAGCATTATCAGCCCAACCTCTGAAAAAGCCAATAAACCTAATCTAGTGACTGCAGCAATCCCAAGGGTGAGAGAAAGAGAATCTGAACCCTCCTGCACATTAATTGCCATCATAAACCTTATAGTGCTCATTTTAGAAACCATGTAAACAACTTTTCAAAGAAAACAATATGTTGAATGTAGAATATCCTAATGTTTCAGCTTATGCAATAACTTTATGAGGGTAATAGAATAAAGCTTATAATGATGTTGAAATATATTTACTATTCACTTAAGAATATAAAATAGTACTTTAGACCAAAGGGTACTTGCACAGACCTGCATGTGAGAATGTGTTTCACAAACCTGCATGATCATAGACCTGCATAAGGGTACCTACACAATAGCATTAAAAACACAATAGCCCCCCAATGCCAGTAAACCAAATTTGGCTTCAACTGAACATAAATTAAATATTCATGACAGTAATGAATAGATAATAAAATATAGACAATAGGTCTCCACCAATTAACACCAAGTATTCATCCACCTGTAAATACTAATGATCATTAATTAACACCAATGACAGTTTTTGGTGTACCAATAATTACAAAATATGGGACAAACTCTACCCAACACATTCATACAAAAAAAGGACTTGGTCAGCCATTATATAAGTACACCAGGATGATTCATACAAAAAAGGTCCATTTGATTTACATAAACATATCAACTTTGGCTGTCAACATATAGCAAAGAAAGGTCCAACTTCAGCTCGCTATCTTCTAGCAGATCTCATTGCTGCCATATACCTTGCTGCATTCCTAGATGCATTCAAGGTCTCAGTGGTGACTGCACTTCTCTTCCTCTATCTTTTTGGTCTTAGATTGGACTGGTTATCAGTGGAGGGTGGAGGTGCAGTTGTGGTCACATCATCAGTAGAGCTTGGTTATGCCCTATATACAGTTGGCTGAGCATTGGAGCCTGGTTATGCACTGCCTACAGCTGGGCTGTTTGCATGACCATCATTGGCTGCCTGCAAGCACAAGTATAAGCACAATAGTAATTAATAAGCTACCAACTAAAAAACAAAACAACACAGATATCTAAGTCAAAGTAGTATAATTACCCTCCTAATGGTCCTTCTAACTCGGGATGCACTCTCAGGCAGGGAGAAGTTCCCTCCTACTTCTCCCTTGTAGCTCCTCCGGTTGTGGCCAAATTTCCCACATGCCTTACGTTGTTTTAAGATGCCTACACCTCTGTTTTTTCTGTGATTTCTATGTTCATCAAGCTCCAGTGCCCTCTTCTTCTTAGGCCGGCCAGGAGGTCTCCTCTTGATAGAGGGTTGCACAGGTGGCAGTCCACTAGGTCTCCACATATTATGGCCATTGATGGGCTCTATAATGGGGTCATAGCAATCAATGTAGGTAGTCCTTTCGTAGCAAGCATTGACATACTTTTCAGCATCATCCCTATTGAAAAAGATATAGGAAATGGCATGGCAACATGGTATGCCAGTTATGTCCCACTTCCTATAGCTGCAGCTCTTCTCTTCCAAGTCCACAGTGAAACTCTCCAGCCCATTCTTGACTTCAAACTTGGTATGATCAGCCCAACATGCTAGCCACTTGTTGCATGCCAACTTCTCCTTGTACAATCTCTTTATTATCTTGGGACATAACTCAGATTCCACCTTCATAGTCATTTGCCTGTTTGCTTGACATCTAGTCATCAGATATAGCCTAATACGCTCAAGCTATAAGCACATAAAGAGAAAGGGAGAATTAATCATTACTTAATGCACACAGGTCTATGGATCATAAGAGAAAGTGTTGAAGTTGAGTAGATTGCTTACCATAGTGATTATAGGTTTGCTCCTGAACTTAAGTATCCTGCTGTTGAAGCTTTCACACATGTCGTTCAGGACTGTGTCACTCTGGCCATCACTTTTGAACATGCTTCTAGCCCAAATAGTTGTTGAGTGAGACTACAACCATTTGAATGCATCTTCATCCACTTCCTTTAGCTCATTCATTGCCCTTTCCCATGCTTGCTGATAGGTAGCCTTAGCTGCTTTCCAAAAAAGGTCTCTAATAAGGAGACCAGGATGATTCTTCTTGAAGTTATTGTATAAGTGTCTGCAGTAGATCCTATGCTCGTACTGTGGTCAATTGTCAACAAAGGCATTCACCAACCCCTACAAAGAAATAAATATTAATTCAGCAAGCAATAAATATTGATTCAGCAAGCAATAAATATTAAGAAACTAGACCTTCTACGCATCCTATGTCAGCAAGCAATAAATTAAGAAACTAGATCCAAGAGTCCTTGGTTTCAGCCTCTACTACTGCATATGTGAAAGGGAAGTACTCATCAGTGGGATCTCTACCAACAGCACACATCAGCTGACCACCTAATTTGGTCTTCAAATGGCATGCATCTAGACCAATGATTGGCCTACACCCTGCAAAGAAGCCCTTCTTGCAACCCTCCAGGCAAATGTAGATTCTTTCAAAATATGGCAGCCCAGTTGCCAAGTCATACTCAGCTGCCAAATAACCACCATTATAAGTATGCACCTTCATCACTACCGTGCTCCCAGGACTACACCTTCTTAACTCATCATAGTACTCTCACAACTGGTTGAACAGTGCAATGTGGACCCCATCAACAGTCTCTTGAGCTTTCTCTTTAGCCCTACTTGACTTGCCTGCACTTATGTCAATCACATACTTCTCATGCACAGCCTCTTGAATGTCCTTGAGCCTTATGTCAGGCTGTCTCCTAACCCTCTCCATTAACTTCTTCCCAATGTATGATATTGTGCACCTTGGATTTCTATAACTTCTACTACATGTGTGTTCCATGTTCAGTGTTTTCAATCTAAAACTGTTCTCCCTTGGCACCTTTACAAGGTAGGCAACAAACTTGAACCCTGGCTGGCATTGGGCTCTCACTCTCACCAAGTCATTTTTCACAAATTTTATACCTCATCCATCATGGACTACATAATCAGTGATAGAATCTTTAAATTGTTAGGTGAGAGGAACAACATATCCTTCTTAAACCTAAGGTTCTTAGCTTTGGCTACTAGCCTAAAGATTGGGAATCTACTCCTCCTAATAGAATTGTCAACCTGAGCAGTAGGGGTTTCACCATCACTTGAATCATTACAATGCTCACTGCTTGATGAACTCTCATCAAGGCTAAGTAGCTCCTTACTCTCATGGTTAGAATCCATGACACCACCACCCATTTGTCTTGGTTCAACCTCACCATCTTTAGCTTGATTGTCCCAACTATCAACACTATTTTCACCAATGTCCATTGGTTGCATTTGTGGCTCTTCTTCTAAGTCACTCCCTTCAGCCTCACTACTCTCCTTAACTTGGTCATCAACAATTGGTGCTTTGCCAGCCCTCCTAGCCCAAGCCTGCTCAACATCTACCTTATGTGGCCCACCATGGTCAACATTAGTAGTTTTAGCATTATCATAGCTTCCAAATTGTGAAAAATCAGGTATGTACTCTTCATCAAGATTATCATATGCCTCACCATGGTCAACATTATTTGTTTCAACATTATCATGGCCTCCAAATTGTGAAAATTTAGGTTTGTACACTCCATCATCATCCTCATTTAAAATATTCATACTCAGCATACTCATAAAAGTGATCACTTTGAAGCTCACTGTCACTGCTAACACAATAAACCACATCTTCATTTTGTTGATCACCACCAAAAACCTCTAAGGCATTTACCCCTTCTGGTTCACTACTAGGTGGTCTAACAACTAAAGGCTCTAAATCCTCCACTGGTAGCTCAACTGATTCATTCACTAAATGCTCTACAAAGACATGAATGTCCCCATATCCCTTCACCAAGTCAGTCATGAACATATCAGCATCGTCATCAACCACCTCAAGGAGATGTGCCTGCTCTGGGTTCACACAAGGCATTTTAAACCATAGCTTATACACTATAGTGTACCTAAAATCCCTACAAATACTCTCAATCTCTACTTTTGACCATTTATCTAGGTCACAGTTATCCACTATATCAACTGTCCCTCCTATATAAGCTTAAAGGTCCCTCGTAAAATGCCCACCATGGTGAGTAAAACACTCGTCTATCTTGCATGCAAGTCATGGAAAGAACATCCAATTGGCACTAAATCTGTTATGCATCCAACAATGGAAATTTTTTTAGTATGAAATCTTACATTTATGGTGTAATATTGCTTCAAATTACCTCATTTGTAACCCACCCATATATATATATATATATGATATTTCTTCCTTAGGAGTGGAGTTAATGATGATATGGTTAGTTGTTTTGTCATGTTGTAATAATATGGGCCTTAGAGTCACAGAATAATTTGGTTGGTCTTATATTTAATATTCATTTTTGAAGCAGACTGAGACAGAGAGCATCTGGACTGAGGAGACCAGAGAGCATTATCTTCCCCTCAGCCCTGCAAATTCTGAAGCAGACTGAGACAGTCCCTCTCGCGCCCCAACCGATTAGTGAAGCCCCTCCTCAGCACCCTCCTTCTACTGCTCAGCCAGAACAGGGTAAGGAAAAAGAGATCCAGAAGGGACCCTTCTTGAATAAAGTGACTGAAGCCCCTCAACCAGGGTCAGCTTCTCAGGATTTTGAGAAGCAATTAGCTTTAGTTACTTTACCTGCGCAGGAGTCTCTTAAGGATAAAGAGAAAGAGATCACCCCTGAGGCAGCTGACCAGGCTCCCAAGCCCAAGCTTCAAATCAAGCTGAAACCCTGAGCCTTATACTAGTTTTTCTTTTGTTTTATGATATTGATAATGGTTGTAACTTGGTTATTATTTTTCTTCCCCTTTTTTTTTTAATTGAAGGACAAATTTTTATAATACATGAGGCATTATTGTTTGTTCCTTATTATATTTCTCAGTAATATTGTTTTACTTGAATGTATGGATTTTATTTCATCTGATCTTTTATGCTTTCTTCCACATAGATCACTAAGGAATGAAGTACATTGATAAGGCATATCATCAAATCCTGTTAAAAATGTATTTATTTACTTATTTATCTCAACACTTATATAACGAGCAAAACCTCAATACAGGGAAATATATTGACCTTTAGTTTAATAGTTGTAAGACTGGCCTATGACTTATAAAATAAGACAATACTTGGCTTAGAAATTAACATTCTTCATTAAGTATCACTTTTTAAAGATGTTGATACAACTTATATTTCGTTAAGGGTATCCCTTGAGATGGCAAGATCAATTACTTTCACAATGATCACGATCTGAGGATGTGATACAAAAAAGTTTTTCCTTTTTATATTTCAAGGAAATTTCCTGAACTCTCACTTTCAGCAAGCCGGTGGTAGGTGAATTAAATACAAACCAACCTCTGTATAATACTCTAAAGATACTACAGGATATTAATTTTTACTAAGTTTGTGGTCTGAGGACCTTATATAACTTAGTTTCTGTTTAATATTTCAATAGATGTCATAGAATATTAATTTCCACCAAGTTTGTGGTCCGAGGACCTGACATAACTTAGTTTCTGTTTAATATTTTAATAGATGTCATAGGATATTAATTTCCACCAAGTTTGTGGTCCGAGGACCTGACATAACTTAGTTTCTGTTTAATATTTCAATAGATGTCATAGGATATTAATTTCTACCAAGTTTGTGGTCTGAGGACCTTGCATAACTTAGTTTCTGTTTAATATTTCAATAGATGTCATAGGATATTAATTTCCACCAAGTTTGTGGTCTGAAGACTTGGCATAACTTAGTTTCTGTTTAATATTTCAATAGATGTCATAGGATATTAATTTCCACTAAGTTTGCGGTCCGAGGACCTGACATAACTTAGTTTCTGTTTAATATTTCAATAGATGTGATAGAATGAACAGAAGCAAAAGAAAACACAGTATAACTTTTCTTATCAATAGTAATACCTTTTCAGATTATTTACATTCCAAGGATGAAGTACAGCTCTTTCATCCAAATCTTCTAAGTAGTATGCACCTATTCCTGCTACTGACGTAATGCGATACGGTCCCTTCCAATTGGGCCCCAATTTTCCCCAAGCAGGGTTTTTAGTGTTTCCCACAACTTTCCTCAAAACCAAATCCCCTGGGACCAATGGTCTCAACTTCACACTCATGTCGTAGCCTTGCTTTAGATTGTGTTGATAATAGGCTAACTACACCCTAGCGTTCTCCCGTCGTTCCTCAATTAGATCCAAGTTCCTTTTTAGCAGTTCGTCATTTCCATCCGAGGAGAATGCGCTAGACCTCATGGTAGGGAAACCGCTCTCCAGAGGGATTACAGCTTCAGCCCCATATGTCATTGAGAAGGGGGTCTCTCCAGTAGATTTCCGAGGTGTTGTCCTGTATATCCAAAGAACGTATGGTAGCTCTTCAACCCATCTTCCTTTGGCGTCATCCAACCTCTTTTTAAGTCCGTTCACGATGACCTTATTAACAGCCTAGGCTTGCTCATTTCCTTGCGGATAGGCTGGAGTGGAATACCTGTTCTTTATCCCTAGATCAGAACAATACTTCCTAAAAGCTTTGCTGTCAAATTGTAGACCATTATCCGAGATGAGGACGTTGGGAACCCCAAATCACGTAACTATGTTCTTCCAGATGAACCTTTTAACATCCACATCCCTAATATTGGCTAAAGGCTCAGCTTCGACCCACTTAGTGAAATAATCTGTGCATATTAGGAGGTATTTTTTGTTCCCCACAGCCTTAGGGAAAGGTCCCACAATATCTAGGCCCCACTGAGTGAAATGCCACGGACTAGAAAGAGGGTTGAGCACCCCTCCAGGCTGATGAATATTGGGTGCAAACCTCTGGCATTGATCGCATTTCTTGACATATTCTTGCGCCTCTTTTTGCATGTTCGGCCACCAATATCCTTGGGTAAGAGCCCTGTGAGACAGTGATTTTCCTCCTGTATGACTCCTACAAACCCCTTCGTGTAATTCCTCTAGAAGTGATTCTGATGCCTCTGGGTGCACACACAGCAAATAAGGTCCAGAGAAAGAGCGCTTGTACAATTTTCTATCCTCGGAAAGCCAGAACCGAGGAGCTTTCCTTCGCACTTTATCAGCTTCAGACTTTTCTTCAGGCAGTACATCTTTTTCTAGGAACAGTGATAAAGAATCCATCCAGCTTGGACCCAACGTGATCTGATGTATCCGAGGAGCACCCTGATGCACCAAAGTTTGCGTATATAGGTTTTCCACCAATACTACCCGAGGCAAATCCTGGGCTGAGGACGTGGTAAGGGTAACCAACAAATCTGCATGGGTATTCCCACTCCTAGGAACATGAGACAAGTCAAAAACTTCAAACTTTTCTTGTATATTCTTGACTTGACCTAAACATTCCTACATTCTTGAATCTCGTGCCTCTAGGTCACCTCTTACTTGTCCCACAACCAGTTTCGAGTTCGAAAAAACCCTTACTGCCTTTCCCCCCATTTTTTGAACCATCACCATCCCCTTCAGCAAAGCTTCGTACTCTGCTTCATTATTCGTAACTGAGAAATTCAGTCTTAAGGATTTCTCAATAGTGATCTTCTCAGGTGACACCAGTACTAGCCCCACTCCTGATCCCCGTTGATTAGCTGCTCCGTTAACATAAAATTCCCCAAGCGGCAGACCCTGAATAGAGGCCACGCCGACCAACCTTTCAACCGGTGCTTCATTTCCCATTTCCACCTCTTCTGGACATTCAGCAAATTCGGCCACTAGATCAGCGAGCACCTGCCCCTTTACAGATGTACGGGGCATGTACTTTATATCAAAAGCCCCTAAAATCATACCCCACTTAGCTACCCTCCCTGTATAATTAGCGCTCCTAAGCACTGACTTGAGGGGAAGTTGAGTTAGAACGACCACAGTATGCGCCTGGAAGTAATGGGGAAGTTTCCTTGTGGCATGCACTACGGCCAGTATCACTTTTTCTTGTGGCAGATAGCGTACCTCAGCCTCGTTGAGTGACTTGCTCACATAATAGACTAGCCGTTGTATACCATTGTCCACCCGTATGAGCACAAGGCTTATGGCATGTAGAGCAACGGCGAGGTAGGCAAAGAGAACTTCGTCCACCACTGGGCTAGACATTATGGGTGGATGGGATAGGTAGCGCTTAAGCTCTTGGAATGCTATGACGCACTCCTCGGACCACTGAAACTCTTTCCATTTATGCAATAGAAGAAAGAAAGGTCTACATCTTTCCACTTACCTAGATATGAACCGATTTAAAGCTGCTATCATCCCAGTAAGCTTTTGAACTTCCTTTGGATTCCGAGGTGGTTGCAAGCTATTGATTGCTTTAATCTGATCTGGGTTTACCTCAATTCCCCTATGAGTCACCATGTATCCTAGGAACTTACCTGACCCCACTCCAAAGGAGCATTTAGAAGCGTTCAGATGCAACTTGTGCTACCTTAGTATTTCAAAAATGTTCGAAAGATCTGCTAAGTGCTCGGACATTAACTTGCTCTTCACAACCATATCATTAATATAGACCTCAACATTTTTTCCCAACCGCAATTCAAACATTTTTGTCATCATTCGTTGATAGGTTGATCCGGCATTTTTCAGGACAAAAGGCATTACTTTGTAGTGGTAATTCCCCATAGGAGTGACAAAAGCTGTTTTCTTTTGATCTTCCGTTGCCAATGGTATTTGGTGATAACCTTGAAAGGCATCCAGGAAACTCATCCGAGGATGGCCTACTGTTGCATCTACTAATTGATCTATCCTCGACATAGGGAAGGGGTCTTTGGGGCAAGCCCTGTTAAGATCTATAAAGTCCACGCAGACACACCATTTTCCTGTCTTCTTCTTAACCACCACGGTATTAGCCAGCCATTGAGGGTAGAATATCTCTTTAATAGCCCCTGCCTGCTTAAGTTTAACCACTTCACTCTTGATTGCCTCTACGTGTTCATTAGAAAGGCGCCGATGTGGTTGCTTTTTTGGAGTGACTGAGGGGTCTACATTTAAACGATGGCAGATGAATTCAGGATTCAAACCAGGAGATTCATAGGCATCCCATGCGAACACGTCTATGTTTCTTCTCAAAAGTTCAACCAACTCTTCCTTCTCCGGTAGAGGCAGTCAAGCCCCAACCTGAAAGAATCTCTCCAGGTCGTCCCCTATGATCACCTTATCCAGGTCTTCACATTTCAGCTCGTCGGCTGGCCCACCGAGCGGTGACGATAAGGTTTTTAATTGCTATAAATCATTTTCTTTACTGGCCGAAGTGCTAGTCTCTGGTTTGTTCTGAATTGCTGTAATTAAACATTGCCTAGCCATAGATTGGCTTCCCACTATCTCCAGTACTTGACCTCCAGAAGGGTATTTTACCTTCTGATGAAGGGTGGAGGAAACGACACCCAATGAATGCAGCCAAGGCCTGCCCATAATGGACGTATACGGGGAAAAAACATCCACCATGATAAAATCTACCTCAACCACGTCTGATCCAGTTTGCACAGACAATCTGATTTGGCCTATAGGGATAACCATCTTACCTTCAAAACTCACCAAAGGTGAGCTATATGTGGTCAAATCCTCAGGCTTTAAACCCAGACCCTTAAAGAGGTCAGGATACATAATTTTCGCTACACTTCCCTGGTCAATCATGACTCTCGTCACATCGTATCCACCAATTCTAAGGGTAACCACCAGAGCATCATCATGTGGCTGTTTGTCCGCCTCCGAAAAACTCAGCACTAGAGGGACGTTCGTCTTGACTCTCTTTGGCACTGAATTAGGCTCATCATCGGAATAATGGGATACCGACATTATCCTGGAAGGGTAGGATCCAGTCCTCCCTGGGGCAGTAAATATGACATTTATGGTACCCAGAGGAGGCTTCGATGCAGGATTTCCTTGAAACGCCGAACCAGTCTGACCTCCTCGGCCACTGGAATGGTACAATAAATGCTTTAACCTCCCTTCTCGGACCAGCTGCTCCAAATGGTCCCACAAGTTCCGACAATCTTCAGTAGTATGACCATGATCCTGATGATAATGGCAGTATAGGTTTTGGTTACGGTTGATTGGATCTCCTGCCATTTTATTCGGCCATTTAAAAAATGGCTTATTCCTTACTTTCTCCAAGACTTTTTGCACTGGTTCCCGAAACACAATGTTGACCACCTGGGAGTTGGCAGATGTAGGTTGCCCTGAAAAGTCTCTCTAAGGACGATTGTTCTGCAACCGATCCGACCTGGAATCCCTCCTCTCCTGAGGGATCACCTTCGCTTTCCCTTTTCCTTGCAACTGATCTTCCTCAATCCTCCTGTACTTGTCAATCCTATGCATCAACAAGCGTACACTGGTGACAGGTTTGCCAGTGAGTGACTTTCTCAAATCATGCTCCGTCGGCAATCCAGCCTTAAATGTACTAATTGCCACATCATCATAGCTCCCATCTATCTCGTTAAACATTTCCCAATATCTATCTGAGTAAGCCTTTAGGGTCTCTTCCTCTCACATAGACATGGATAGCAAAGCTCTTAAAGGCAATGGTACCCTGCTACATGTGATGAAGCGGGCGCTAAAGGGCTAGGTAAGTTTCTTAAAGGAGTCAATGGAATTTTCCCTAAGGCCATTAAACCATCTCATCGCCATTGGTCCCAAGCTGGACGGAAAGATCTTACACATCAGGACTTCATCCTTTGAATGGACAGCCATTTTTTGATTAAAATGGCTAACATGCTCCACCGGATCTGTCCGTCCATTGTAAAGAGAGAAGGTTGGTTGATTAAATCGCCGAGGAAGGCTTGCACCCTCAATCCGACGCGTAAAAGGCGATTTAGCGACTTGATTCAATGCGTCGTTCATGGCCTTGTTTCCTAGACCCTTGTGCGATGTATTTTTGCTCTTTCGCCTATGACTACTATACTCCTCGTCACTAGAGAAGGTTTCACTGGGCGGAGTTTTGGATCTTTTCCGATACGTGATATCCTTTGTATCCCCAGAAGAAGATTCAGATTCAAATGATGACTGCCTTCGCTTTGCACGGCGCAACTTCTTCTTCAACTCGTCAATCTCACGTTGCATGTCTTTCTCATTCTCTGCATGTGACACATGACTTTTCCCACGTGATTGACTCCTATTAGGGTTCATGGTTTGCCCACTTTTCTCATGGTCTCCCCTTTGTTGAGGGTTTACCTCCGATTGGCTATGTTGTGAACCTCCTGATTCCGCCTGATGCGGATTGTTATTACCCTGATGTGGCCCTATCGTTGGTTGATGCGAACCTGACTCTTCCATTTTGTGCACTAAACCAAAATCTCTTTCTGATCAGATCAAGCAGTTCCCCACAGACGGCGCCAATTGTAGGGACCAAATTTGACTTAAATCCAGAACAGGAATGGACCCAGGCCCAAAATGCCCGAACAATAAATTTTTAGAGAGCGGGAGAAAAAGCTAGTCTAAATCCAGGATAAAGATATTGGTTTATCGTGTTAAAAAGAAAGAGTTATACTCATACATATTCAGAAAGTATCCTCGGACATGCCCTGATACTATGACTAAGAATACTTAATTCCTTTCTTTTGCTGTTATATTTCTTCAACCTCTTTCCCTAGTTCTTTCTTTTCCTTTTTTCTTAGTCTTTTTTTCGTGCCCCCTTTTTTTCCTTTTCTTTGCATTATATACTATGGCTTTTTTACCATTTCCTCCATCCACGTGTGGGTCAGGTGTTGGAAGTCCTTTTTCTCTGCTTCTCTTGCCTTTTCTTGAACCTTCCATTCTTAGCTGTAAGGCTGCGTGTTCACTGTTCAGGCACTACCTCCACATTAATGCGGCCAGAGGGTTAGCTGGGCAGCATTTAATGCGGGGGCAACAGTACCCCCAGATATTTGTTTTCTCTCACTCTTATCTTTTATCTGATATTTTCTCATCCACTCTGTTGCAAGGTTTGTCTGTGGCGTTACCCTAAGAGACTGATAAGTCTACTGGCCACCTCGAACAGACGTTCCGAGGTGGTAATTGTCCTCGGACACGGTTAAATCCTTCCCAGGCATTCTTTACCTCTTTTCGGAGTGCAACTTTCATCTCTTCCTTTACTGGTCGTCCTCGGACACTCTCTTATCCTCAGACTGGATATTGGGCCCGGCCCTTTCTTATGCAGTCTATACATATGAGATTGGATATTGGACCCAGCCTTTTCCAATGAAATTTGAACATATGGGATCAATTTGCCCCCACAAGAATCTATATATAACCAATTTAAAAAAATATACGTAGTCAATTTTTTGATGAAGAATCTATATATAACCAATTTAAAAAAAATAAATAAATTGAAAGTAAAACTGTATTTACAATTTACATTCGGAAAAGGATTGAAACGATATACTTGGGATTACCGCTTATCTTTAGTAGATTAAGGTTGAAGGACTGTCAACCACTTTTTGATAAAATTCAAGGTAGAATGAAATCATGGTCATCCATGTACAAATTTCTATAGTAGAAGTTCTTGGTTTGGTTTAATTCTTGGGTTGGGTCTTTGTGAGCTTGTTTGCTCAATTTTATGTTATAGAGTCGTTGCTTTTGAGTATGCCACAAAGGTGTTTGAGAGATATGACTTACGATGTTAGATGAAATACTTTTACAATGAGCTAATTTTAATTGAATTGATTGTTAGAGGTTGGTAGGGGCACAAAGTGGAATTTATTTTGATTAAAGCTCTATTAGGTGGATGATAAATGCTTAGAAGGACCACGCTAGCTGGAGCACCACTTTCTGCTCGTACCTCAGAATCAGTTCAATGTGCTTTGCTTTGTTGCTTTGAGGCTTTTGATATCAACTGCTGCCCACCTTTTTTGCACATTAGCTCTGAATCTATTTTTGAATGATTGTGGCTTACACCTATTTTAGTATTACATGATTTCTTTGAGGCTTTTCTCTATTGCTTTGAGGGACGATAGCTAATGCAGAACCCTTAAGGTTTTTATGGAAGTAATATTGTGGTTAAGTAGCATTAGACTTAACTTTTCTTCATTATAGATTGCTGCTGAAGTTCAGTTTTGATGTGCAAAATTTATTAGCAAACTGGTTGTTGGATTGCATGTTTAAAGGTTATAAAATATGCCCAGCAGCCTGGCTGATGAATCAGATCACAAGTGTCCCTGCTTAATTTTCTCCAATAGGTTATAGGATTTTGGGAATGCAACTATATGTTTTATTATTTATTTATTTATTTTGATAAATAACATCCATTTATTTTTTTTTTTTTTGTTGTGTAGGATCATAATGTATATATTTACCTTGAGTGGCATGATCTTGAATTCACAACAAGGAGCAGAAGGTTATTAGTGGACTATTGGAACTAGTATTCTGTTTCCACACCTTTATACCTATTATGATTTTTTATTTTATTTTTTAATATTGTTTAGTGATTAACTGCATATTGTTGTAACTATGACAAAGGGTAAGGTTCATTTAGTTCTCAAATTTCTTGGTTTAATGTTTGCCTTAAATGGGATTATTCTAAGGTGCAACTTTTTTTTTCTTTTTTTGTATTGGAATAAAGGGATCGGGAAGTCATCAATTTGGCTTAATTTTTGCCACAAATGGGATTATTCTAAGGTGCAATTTTTGTTTTTGCATTGGAATAAAAGGATGAGGAAGTCCTTGTCCAAATTGAAATTTCATATATATTAAAGGGGCCACAAATTGAAGCACCCAATTCAAAAATATGAGTAAACATGTCGATAAGGCTGCCTCTTATAGTTAAGAGTTTACGTATGGTTTACAATTTCTATATCCATTTGAAAAGATCACCATGCTAGAATCAGGGCTACGAGAATGTTGATTTGGGCCACCCTTATCTTCCTTTGATTTATAAGCCAATATTTTAAAAGACGTAAAAAAGAGGACATCAACCAAACCATTAAATTCATGCACTACATGAAGTATATAAGCCAATATTTTAAAAGAGGTGAATCAATTAACTACAATATGTTAGATCGCCACAATTATTAAAGACTTTTCTTCCTACAATATGTAGCTTCATTCTTCAGCCTTCAAGTAATGTCCATTAACGAGAGGAAAAAAGAAAAAAGAAAATCCAAAATTTAACCAAAACAAAACAGCATTTGAGTTCATTAATCTTTAGTCTGATCACCATTGAAATGCATTCCCATTAAGTTAAGTTTTGTACCAATGGTGTTAATTGAAAAAAATGGTATGTGGAATTAATAAGAAGCTAATATGTTTAATATATATTGGAGAAGTTTCTAAATAGGTTTATGCGAATAATTTAAACATACATATGGGTAGCAGTAGCAAAATACAAGAGGTTGCTATGTTAAAAAACCTCCAAAGGCTTGAAGAACTTCCATCGAAATCTTCAAAGATCAAGAAGATTCAAAGGATACACAAGGAATGTGAAGAATGAAAATTTTCTAACAAGTAGACAACTAGAGATTCATTGTAATTCCGCTCCAAAGATCTTTCAATCCACTTTCCAATCAAAGCAAAGAAAAACTTGTGTTTGAATTGAAATTTTTTCCAAGGAGATCAAATCAAAGGATTATTCTATTGTATTTGAATCTAAATATAGAGAATTGTACCTACAAATTCATTAATACAAAAAATATATTTGTGAAACTATTTCAATTGTTTGATTTCCAAACTTGAGATTTTGTGTTTAGTTACAAATTCGGCATGCCTCGTAAGAATTGAATCCCAAAAAATAAATTGTTTCCCCAATATTTTTTATTTTAAAAAAAAATTATTATCCTCTATAGAGATAAAAATAAGAGTTTGGGGCATTAAAAAACTTGTATCCATAGAACATTTGGCATAACATAGATAAAGAATAAATAGGTGTTAATATCATTCCTATTGCCACTACAAATGTAATTAGTATTTTTGGTATTAAAAAATTTGTTTGACTAGGAATTATTCCAAAAAATACTATTAATTCTACAACAAAACCACTAATCCCCAGTAATGCAAGGGAAACCAACGATAAGATACTGAAAGTCATGAAATTTTTTGGAACTAGGACTGCTATTCCACCCATTTTGTCGAGCTAAACAAGACATATTCTATCATAAAAAGCCAATTTTGTAGAAATTTTAGACCAAGCCTTTGATAAACTTTGATTGTTGGCTATCCTAGCGTAGCTACTCTAGAACGAATGTTTTTTATGTGGTGCAAATAATTTAATAACTATCTTTGTAGCTCCAAAATGTTTCAGTTTATGCTCCTATCTATTGTCTGGATGTACCAAGAAAGATGTACGGTATAATGAGGCTACTATATTATGTGTAAAATTTAGGTATAATCATTTTGCTACAGTACATTAAGTTCCCCAATTAAATTTTAACACATTCTTGTATTGAATTTAATTATCTTTAGAAAAAATAATATTATTTGTGTGTCATTGATCAATATAACCATGTGTTTGAATTTACTTGAAGAACTTAATATATTGCATTTAAGTAACTGTGCGTAACTTTCGCCATTCTATTGATCAGGTAATTAAATTTTCGTTTGGTATGAAATACTAAGAGTTGCTTAGTAGCAATGATTTTTAGGTTGAATAACATTTCCACCCTCATCACTATGATGGTAGGTAAGGGTGGGGTTCAAATCCCTTGTACATGAATATTTAATCAACCAAAAAGGAAAAAAAAAAAAAGAAAAGAAAAGAAGAAAAATTGATTGCCACTGCCAATTGGTAATTTTCAAAATGGAGAGTTACTTTCAAGAATAGATATTATTTGGTTTAGGGTTTTATATTCTTACACTCATTTTTTTCACATTGGTTTTTTTTACATCCACTTTCAAGTGTTAAAATGTGGATTTTTAAAAAATGTGAACATTTTTGTATCAATTGTAAATATTGATGTGAAATAGTGGATGTAAACAAGTGTAAAATGATATTTTTCTTGTCTTATTTTTAGCTATCTTTAGACTTTTAGGTGATTTGAAATTACATAGAATTTTGTTTCCACCTACTATACTGCCATGCCGTCTTTGTCATGAACTTCAAGGTTTATTTTAAACACTCCAGGCATATTTAAATTGCTGCATTAGAAGGTTCCACTCTCCATCTACTTCACAATGTTCACACATAACAAAATGATGAGGTAGTTATAAAATTATTCCTTTAATGGATGGGCAAGAAGAAAAAGAGGAATTGTAGTTTCACACTTTCATCTCAATTTCTAAAATCAAAAGACATTTTTGTGATTCTAAAAATAGAGTAATGTTATAAATACAAACTATTTTATAACATTTTTACAAACTTTTAATATGACAAATTTTTATTGGTTTTCATTTTGACCGACTAATATCACTTTTTACTTATTAATAATCACTCACCATATAAGTAGTTTGTAAAAAAAATTAGTAAAATTGTTTATGTTTTTAGCATTTTCCTTATAAATAACTACTGAATTAGACAACTACCTGTCTTACTAAGGGAAAGGACAATTAGCACAACAGCCTGAATAATTATTCAAGAAGAGTCATCAAAATTCATCAGCCACAAACAGATTTATCTGTCTAGAAAGATAAACATATGACCCCCACCCAATGAAATTGTACAATAGGACAGTAGCACTTTATTTGCACCAAAGAGTACAATTTTATTTTCGTCATTTGCATGACAAGCATATGACTATTACATCTTATTGATAGAAACAACTAACACAGAAAAAGAAATACACACAGAGACAGTAGCACTTTGCTTGTAACAAAGCGTCCATCTTTATTCCAGTCATTTGCATGGCAAGCATATGACTTTTATTGATCAAATACCTTAGAACCAAGTGACACAAAATAATAAAAATCTTAAAGGGTACCCTTATGCATGAGAGTTGACTGCGACATCGTCTCCAAACAGCTCTGCTACTTTTTGTCCAACGCCCACATCATTCCTCAAGGTCAGAAGAGTAATGAAAGGAAGCATAAATCTGAATTTACAAAATAAGTGTCAAAATCTTAATGAGTTGTTTCGAGGACTAAAAAATTATAAGAAACAGAGAAAGAATAAGAAAGATAATCTCACATTGGTCAAATCTTGATTTTCATTCAGCATTATCAATAAATATCGTCAGTGAAGATAGCAATATCACCCTCGCCCGAGTTTAGTTCCTTAGTTTTTTTCTCAATGCTTGTTTTAAATTCCTCTGGCATGTCTTCTATCTTAAACTCACGAACACTCTTTAGATTTGTTAGGACATATGTGTTTCACTTATTAAGAACATATGTCATTCTTTTATGTAATTGGCTAATCCTTTGACAAAATGCACTTTACTTATATTTGGGTAGATCTAGGATGTGGTTTAATATTTCAAGAAACTATGTTTCATATCAAGTGTTGAAGTCATCAAGTCTATCGTAGAAACAAGTGAAGAAGTGCTGAGTTTTTAAAGCTCGATAGTTGCTCGACACCTCTCGACAGCTAGGCTATCTATCAAGCCGCTTAAGGTGTTTCTTATCGCAATCTCGACACCTTCTCGATAGCTGGTCGATCGATCGAGAAATCTTCTGTCTCCTCGATAGCTTCTCGATAGCTGTATCTATCAAAGTTACGGGAATTCAGATTTTCAGATCTGATTTTCAGCCCATGTTTGTATATTTGTGTAGGGTTTCTTTTCTCACAACCCTAGACCTATATAAGGTTTATTTTAGAGGCCGTCACACAAGAGAATACAAGGAGAACATATGCAAAAGGTGACCGATGCCTTATTTTCTCTAAAAGAAGCTATTACATCTTTATGTCTTAGGGTTTTGTAACCAAGTGCTTCTTGATCTTCATTGTTGATGAAGTGAAGAACTTTGCAGCCAATAATCTTCTTCAAGTTGGTGAGTTAGTCATGTACTGGGATCCATGCAACAAAAAGGGTGGCGTTCATATATTGAAGAGTTCAAAGGTTCTGAAGCGGTAGATAGTTCTGCTGTGAGTTCATCTACGGGGATTGTAGAGTCTAGGGACAAAGTTTTTATACTAGATCTGAAACTTCTTTTTACTATAGTGGATTACTTTTCGGGAAGGTTTCCCCCCAGGTTTTGTACTGTGAAACTAGTTTGTTTCATTGGTTTTCCTAGATCATCATATCTTGTCTTATTTATTTTTCCGCTGCATGATTTTGACATGATATTGATGTTTATTTGTTTTAACAAGTTTTATTCATAATAAATCTAATTAACAACTTAGGTTTAAAACTTATTAATTCTGTCAACTAAGTCTAAACTTCCCAACAAGTGGTATCAGAGTGGGTACAGTTTGATTGGATTAATTTCTTGAGTGTGATCCTTAACCCCTGTTGTCATGGATTGTGGACAATCTCTTTTGATTCCTCCTTTATTTGATGGAACTAGTTATTCGTACTGGAAAGTTTGCATGAAAGTTTTTTTGCAGGCATTAGGTGAATAGGTATGGCAAGCTGTTGAAGTTGGCTAGATTAAGCCAAAGGAAGCACCGGTAGATTGGGATGAAGTAACAATCATAGCAGCAAATTTCAACAGTAGGGCCTTGAATGCTTTGTTTTGTGGGGTGACCAATGAGGAATTCAAGAAAATATCATCCACGGAAGTTGCCAAGAAAGTATGGACCATTCTTGAGACCACCTATGAAGGTACCAAGGCAATAAAGACTGTGAACCTTCAAAGACTCACTAGTAGTTTTGAAGAAATAATAATAGAGGAGGATGAGACCTTTGATGATTTCTATGGTAAACTCAAGGATATTGTGAATTCTACCTTCAACCTTGGAGAATGTATTGCAGAATCCAAAATTGTTAGGAAAATCCTTAGGTCCTTACCTGAAAGATTCCTTGGCAAGATCACTGCCATTGAAGAAGTCAAGGACATTGATCAAATTCCTTTAACTGAGCTTGTAGGGAACCTTCAAACCTATGAGATGGGATTAGACTTAATGGGAAAAGGTGGAAAAAGTAAAAACTTGGCTTTTAAGGGTATAGAGGAAGAGACTGAGGACTCTGAAGATGAAGATGAAGATGATGATGAGGATAAGGATCTAACCTTCATAACTGATGAGATTATCAAGCTTCTTCGATTCAGGAAAAAGGATAAAGGCAAACCTCCTAGGAAATCTAAATCCTTAAGGAAGGGCAAGAATGAAAAACCCATCATCAAATGCCACGAGTGCAAAGGTTTTGGTCATATGAGGATAGAGTGCCCAATTACCTCATGAAGGAAAAGACCAAGGAGTCCAAAGATAAAGGGTTGGTTGCTATTTGGAGTGATACTAAGAATGACTCTTTTGATGAGTATGTGGATAAATGTAGTCACGTTATGGCCTTTGCTGCCTCAACCGATAAGGTGATTGTGGAGAGTGCTAGTGACAGTGATGATTCTTCTGATGATGAAGTACTCAAGAAGTTGACCTTTCAAGAAGCCTATGATAAGCTATGCACTAAATTTATAAAATCTGAAAAGACTTTTCATCTTTGTGGAAAAAAGCTTAATGAGGTAAAAACTAAAAAAGTTGATATGTTAGTCAAACTAGATGAGAATATAAGGTTGGTTGAGACTTTTGTTGTGGAGAACACCTCATTAGAAGAAAAGGTCAAGAATCTTGAGGTTGAGCTTAGTCAAGTTAGAACTCAAATAGAGAGGATATCTAGTGCAAAACTTGATGAGGTCTTGAGTGCTCAAAAGCCTAGTTTTGATAAGACTGGCTTAGGATATGCTGTTTCCTTTGGCCCCTCCTCTTCCATAGCTTCTGGATCAAGAACTATCTTTGTGCCACAATCTAAGAAAGGTAATAAAGGTATGAAATCCAAAACTGATCTGGCTAATTCTAAATCATTTGTTAGACCTCATGTTTGTCACAATTGTGGTGTTCCTAGACACATTCGTCCTAATTGCTTTAAGTTGTATCCTCAAAAGCAAGTGTCCAAACAGTCATAGGTTTCCTCTTAAGGACCTACACCTTTGTTTGGAGAGTTATTAAAAGTTTTGAACTTTTTAACTCAATTTCAGGAGAATTCTAATTCTTTTATGTCCTTTAGTAGACATACTAGGACACGTGCCTTTTCATCTTCACAGCCAAAGACTCATGCTATGTAGGTGAGAAAGGTGCCTAAGACTTAATTTTCTTTTCTGTTTGTCCTCTACTTTAATTATTTCTATCTAAAGTAGGACTCTCTTTGCTTGATTTCTTATCTGCTTTTGGAATCATGCTTTCATGCATCTGCACCCTTCTATCATGCCTTCATGCATATGCATCTCTCTTTCATTCTTTTATGTTGTTTTTCTGTTTTTGTTTGGTTGTTTAGTCTTTATTTTGTTCATTTTTCAAAAAAAAAAAAATTAAAAATCAGAAAAATACAAAAACAGTGTGTTTTGTGTACATTGGTACTTGTGTACCTTGGATGGCCATTGAAACAAAGTTTTCTAAACTTTGTATCTGTTGTAGCTTAGATAAGCATCTCTATGCACAACTAAGCAAGTGAGCTTTGTGGCTCTTGTTTGTGATGAGTAACATTAAGTTATCTCTTGTACTTAACACTCATATTATTCTTTTTAACGAGAAAGACTAAAAAATCCTAAGAGAAAGGCATAAATAACCATCTCACCATTGTTGCCCGCCAATCATAATATGACACCTGTATGCTTTGGCATTGCAAAAGTGCAGTGTCAATGACATCTGTATGCTTCGGCATAGTAAAAGTGCAATGTCAAAAGCTTAACATAAATGGGTATTTCTTTTCTATCTCTTATATGCCCATGCATGTTTTGCTTAAATAAAAATATGCAAAGAAAGCTAAAAGCAAAAAGATCAAAAATGTTTTAAATATGATTGCTATTTCAGCCCATATAATGCCTTCTTCAGTCTTAACACATGATCCGGAAAGTGAGGATCTTGAAACCCCTTTGGTTGCTCAACAAACACTTCTTTGTTTAAAAACCCATTCAAGAAAGCACTCTTCACGTCCATTTGATATAACTTGAAGTTCAAAATGCATGCTATAGAGAGGAGAATTCAGATTGACTCTAGTCTTGCAATTGGAGCAAAAGATTCATCAAAGTCTATGCCTTCAACTTGAGTATATCCTTGAGCCACCAATCTAGACTTGTTCCGGACAATTTCACCATGTTCATCAGTCTTATTTTTGAAGATCCACTTGGTGCCGATTACATGTGTATCCTTGGGCCTTGGTACCAACTCCCATACATCATTTCTAACAAATTGATGCAGCTCTTGGTGCATCGATTCTACCCAATTCTCATCCTTTAAAGCTTCCTCCACTTTCTTTGGTTTAAATTGAGCAAGATAGCAATTGTATGTCACATGATTCACACTGTAGGTTGGTCCTTTTCTCAATCGAATTCCATCATCTAAATCACCAATGATATTGCTTGAGGGATGATTGGGAGTTACCCTTGATGATGGTCTTTTGGAAGTGGAAGGTTCCTCATCACAAGAGATTGGAGGTTGAACTTTAGGAGGGGTGAGTGGACTAGACTGTCCTTGAGTTGATCTAGTCTCCCTTCTTGATGTAGGAGGTGTAAACTCCTTTTTCGATGATTCTTTCTCAGCATCCTCACCTTGAGACATGTTGTCATCACTCACATTCTTCTTAAGATTCGGTCCATCACCATCATCATCAATATCCTTTTCAGAGATAGTGTCATCGATGACAACATTTATTGATTCCATCACCATCTTAGTGCACTTATTGTACACTCTATATGCTCGGCTATTTGTTGAGTACCCTAGGAAAATCCCTTCATCACTCTTAGCATCAAATTTTCCAGGATTCTCCCTATCATTAAGAATAAAACACTTGCTTCGAAATACTCGAAAGTATTTCACCTTCAACTTCTTTTCTTTCCAAATTTCATACAATGTCTTCTTTGTTCCTGCCTGGAAGTAAATCCTATTCCCAATGTGACCCGAAGTATTCACTGCTTCAGCCCAATACTTCTGTGGAATGCTTTTGTTTAGTAACATTACTCTTGCCATTTCTTGAATCACCCGGTTCTTTCTTTCAACCAATCCATTTTGTTGTGGAGTTTTTGGAGCTTAAAATTCCTTCTTGATGCCGTGTTCATTGTAGAATGCTTCAAACTTTGCATTTTCAAATTCCTTCCTATGATCACTTCTGATTTTAACTATGGGACTCCCTTCTCATTCTGCAGTCTCTTGCATAGCCTTTCCATCTTGTCAAATGCTTCCGACTTCTCTCTAAGAAATTCCACCCAAGAATATCTTGAGAAATCATCAACAACCACCATAATATAGCACTTTCCACCCATGCTTTTTGTTCTTGTTGGACCCATTAGATCCACATGTAATAACACCAAAGGGTGAGAAGTAGCAATCACATTTACTTTCGGATGGCTTGACTTTGTTTTCCCAATTGACATGGACCACAAAAGTTCTTCTCAATTTTTCCAAACTTTGGTAAACCAATCACAGCTTCAAGCTTTGTTTCTTTTGTCACTTGTTTATAATTAGCATGTCCAAGTCTTTGATGCCACAACTCCAAAAGATTCACTTGAGCACTTTGACATGCTATGCTTGGTTCGGAAATGACCCCATAACAATTGTTGGTGGTCCTAAGTCCCTTCAAAACCTGAACACCTTCTTCATTTAGGATTAGACATCCTTTCTTTGAAAATTGGACTAAGAAGTCTTCATCACAAATCTGGATGATACTCAACAAGTTCACTTTCAATCCCTTAATGTACAACACATCAATTAACAAAGGCAGTCCTGGAATATCCATGGTTCCCTTTCCAAGAACTTGTGAGTGACTACCATCTCCAAATGTCACAAAGCCATCTTTCTTCTCTTTAAGGGTTTTGAACAAAGATTTATCTCCAGCCATATGTCTTGAACAACAGCTGTCAAGATACCACAAACATGAATTAAATACTTTCAATGCGGTATGAACAAAAGACAAGCATGAGATAGGCATTCTTGACCATCAAAGCATGACTCATCTTTCTTTACTTCATTCATAGATGAGTGAATCTTTCTTTTCAGAAAATCTAGTTTGTCACACAAACGTTTATTCCTTTTCTTATATTTGTCAATTAAGGAATTTGACTCACACAAGCTATTATGAATATCATGATTCCTATGAACTAGTGATTTCAGCATGTGTATAAAGATTCTAGCATGTTTCTTTGATTTGAATAACTCTAAAAATTCATTACTAGAACAAACTTCAACAATGCTAAAAAAGTCACAAACACCTTTACTATGCTTCATGTTGGCCTTTACCATATCACTTTCCATGGCAAACCAAGAGGGTTTAGGATCACATTTAGGTATTTAAACCATAGTGAGTGTACCCGCTCTGATACCAATTGAAAGCTCGAAATGTGTGAAAACACAAGAGCTTGTTTAGACCCCCAATTTAAAGTTACGGCTTGGATGATTTTACACTAACTTAATACTAAGTGCGGAACAGTGTAAACACAAGCATACAAGCAAGAAAGCTACTCTAATCCATATTTAAAGCAACACAGCAGTAAAATGAAATGAATAAGAGTAGGGAAGAGAGATGTAAACACAGATAACACCGAGACGTGTTCTCGAAGAGGAAACCGAAGAACTCGGCAAAAAACCTCTCCGCCACCCTCCAAGCGGTAATTGATCCACTAGACAATCAGTTGGGATACATGGGTGAGCAAAAGACCCTCCAAGCCTAATCTACCCTCTGTACCTAAGCCCTCCAAGCTCCTACTACAACAAGGCTTCTCAGAACCGTGTCTTGTCTAGCACTCTGGATCCTGCAACAAGCTCCATGTTGCATCTGCCATCCTTGGCTTCTTCCAATGCTTCCCAGTAGCACCAAAACCTCAATTGACACTCTCAAAGGGTGTGGTAAGTGTTTGTGCTATCAACCTCTCAATGGTATGGAAATGGAGATGAGGAAATTCCACAAATAAATGTGTAGAGAATTGCTGGTATAACAATTTCTAACTCTCAAGTGTTTTTACTAGGGTTTCTCTCAGAAGCTCTCCTTTACATTTGTGGGTAATGGGGGTATATATAGTGTGGGTTCAGAAACTGTGTATTAGATAGTACAGTCTAGTAGAACAAAAAGTTTCACGGGTGTCTCGCGGGAAGTCCTTACCCACGAGCTACTCGCGAAACATAGCTGTCTCCATCTGTACTGACTCTTCACATTCCAATCATGTGTAAGACACATGCTTTCTTTCGCAGGATGCTTAGTCACGAGATACCCGCAAAACCCTCCTGGCTTTAATTGCTTGAGTCTTCACACTCTCTTTCACTATCACACAACCTTTACAATAAATTCCCACAACAAATACAGGGTACATAAGATTGAATAAAATTACAATCAAATTTGGCACGAAATAGAAGCCAACAAAATACATATTTGTAAATCACAACTTTACATTTTTCTCAATTTTAAATATGATTTAGGCTTTTGAAAGACTTGATCTTGGTTTAAAGTTACGTTTTTGGCCCAGCATCACCCATCTCTAGCTCCATTCAATCACAGCCTCAATGGTGACTTTGATTCATTGTAAGAAGGCTACAGATGCATCCAATGTCTGGTCTCTTCTTTAAGGAGATGTATAGGCTGCATGGCCTCCCTAATTCAATCATCTGAGAGACCGTTTGACTCTTAAAATTTCCCTACTTCGTTCTCTGCCATAGTTCGTCTCTACAACATCATATTTTGAAGGGAAATCTCACATAAAGTTGAAAGACATTAGGTAATAATAAAGTTGAAATCTATTTCCAGTATATTTATCACACCTAAGTACCATAGGATTTATAACTACTCTTTACATGGTATTTCCAATATGCTGTATATATTGTTCATTGAAATTGAAGCATACACACTTCACCTTGCTTGCTATATGATTTAAAATTTTGTATGACACCATCAAAGTCAGTATAGTACAATGAAAGCACTCTAAATTTTAAGCAACATGCATATATTCTTCCATTTTTTCAAACCCCATTTAATAAAAGTGCATATTATTGCAGGACACAATAGAGGAAATTGCAAGGAAATCGAGAAAGTGCAAGTCCATCGCCAATCAAAAAATAGAAATAGGACAAACATATGTTGAAAGACCTCAATTAATTGCTGCTATAACTACAGGAGATGAAGAAACAAATGATAAAGTATGCCACTTCAAATGCTTCAAAAAAGGTCAAAAGGATACTAAGTAGATTGCATCAAAGAAGGAAAAAATTTGAAGTCTAATGTATCGCAATAAATTTTATAAATATCATACTCTTACAAGCAAGAAAAACAAATAGACGTACTAGATTACCCTATGAATTTTAATGTGTTTCATTATATTGCTAAGTTTATTTTATTTTATTTTGTTTTATTTTAGAAGAGTGAACTAAATGTATTGTTAAGTTATTGTATGTCATTTTCATTGTACATATTGCCATGAATTTTAGTGAAGGGTTATGAATTGATTTGATTTTGGAATTTGAGATTCTCATCTACTATTGATAATGCATTTTATATGTGACAGGTGGAATTCTATATTGATTATATATTGTGGGTTCAGAGTTGTTTTGTTTTTAGATTTTATGTGTATCATTGCAACTTTTTTGGAATTATGGATTCGAGATGCACTGCAGCTTTTTCTTTTTTCTTTTGCAATTAAAAAGTTGGATTCAATATCCCTTTTAAGGGTTATGTATAGGTTTGGCTTTATAATTTGAGATTCCTATGTACTATTAATTATGCATTATTATTTGACTAATATTTTTCTAACTTTCTGTTTCATAAACCTATAGCCATTATTTTCTATTAAACTTTTTGGTTGTAAAATTTTCTCTAATCTCATGGTTTAATTCATTGTGGTAGATTTGATATTTGAAATTTTCTTGCAAGTTTTAGTTTGGTGTGATATATTGTGGTTCTTAGGAATAGCAAATTTGCTATTTGAAATTGTCATTTAAGTTTTAATTGCTTAAAGTCAAATTCTATTATTTAGTCTCTCATAGTGGTTATTAGGAATAGCAAATTCTATTTGTTGCACTTCCTATTCCCCAATGGAAGTGGGAGAAAATCACTATGGATGTTGTTTCAGGATTGCCAAGATCTCCTAAGGGTCATGATGCTATTTGGGTGATTGTTGATAGAATGACAAAATCAACTCATTTTCTCCCTATTCGGATGAACTACTCCCGTGATCAGTTAGCTCCGCTCTATGTTGATGAGATTGTGAGACTTCATGGAGTTATTGCTTGTATTGTTTCAGATAGAGATCCAAGGTTTACCTCTCATTTTTGGGGTGGTGTGCAAAAGGCCTTGGGTACTAGATTGAATTTTAGCACAACTTTCCACCCTCAAATAGATGAACTATCTGAAAGGACTATTCAAACTCTAGAAGATATGCTGAGAGCATGTGTTTTGGATCTAAAAAGGAGTTGGGCTAGTCACTTACCTTTGGTAGAGTTTGCTTACAATAATAGTTACCATTCAAGTATGAAAGCAGCACCTTATGAGGCTTTGTATGGGAGAAAGTGTAGATCCCCAATTTGTTGGGATGAGGTTGGAGAACGAAAACTCTTGGGGCTAGAGATTATTCAGAGGACTTGTGAAAAGGTAAATATGATTCGTAATCAATTATGAGCAGCCCAAAGTAGACAAAAGAGCTATTTTGACATTAAAAGGAAGCCTTGGAACTTGAAACTGGAGATAAATTTTTCCTACAGGTTGCACCTATGAAAGGGGTGATGAGATTTGGCAAAAAGGGTAAGTTAAGCCCTAGGTTTGTAGGGACTTTTGAGTTCTTGGAGAGAGTGGGCGAAGTTGCTTATAGAATTGCCCTGCCACCGGCCCTAACAGGAATTCATAATGTTTTCCATGAGTCTATGTTGAGGAAATACATTCCTGACCCTTCACATGTTTTGAGCTATAAGCCTCTTCAGATCAGAGATGATTTATCATATGAAGAAGTTCTAGTAGGGATTTTGGATCAAAAGGAGCAAGTGTTACGCAATAGAAAAATATCTTGGGTAAAGGTGCTTTGGAAGAATGATTCAGTGAAAAAGGCATCTTGGGAGCGTAAGGATGATATGTTGTCAAGATACCTAAGCCTTTTTCAAGATCAAGGTACGTAAAATTTCGAGGACGAAATTTTTATTAGAGGGGAAGAATGTAACGTCCTAGTCAACAGAAAAAAAAAAAAAAAAAAAAAAAAAAAAGGTCAAGGTCAGATTTTTTGGTTTCCCACGTGCCAAGCCCCACCTAACCCCACTACCTATCTCACAATCACTCATCTTTTCATTCCTTTGGCCAACTCACTCCTTCACTTCTCTTTTCTTTCTTCTTCTCCTATTTCATTTTCGGTGGAACACTCTCTTTACTCCTTCAAGCTCTCCTACCGGCACCTCCAAATCAACATCTCCACCATCATTTTTCCGGCAAGATCACCGGAAAATTATTGTAAACCCATAAACATCTTCGTATCCTTTTTTTGAGGGAAAACTTGCTCATCTTTTTGGTGGGTTTTGCACTTTTGCTTGAGGTTATTTTTATCTAAGCTTTAATAATGTTACTGATGTGATTTTTGAGCATTGGAAGTGATATTTATGTGTTTACATGTATGGGTTTTGTATTGGTGGAATTATTTGATGAGTGGGTATTTGGTTTGTGCTATGATGACTACCTAAGGTTGATTTATGGTGGAAAATTTAGGGGTTTTGAGTTATAACATATGATGGTTGGTAAGTCTAAATTTTTCCATAGCCATTGTGTTTATTTGGAGTTGGTTGAAGTTCTAAATTTCTTTACTTGGAGGATATTTTGATTTTGCTTTCATGGGTCTCTTATTGATGTAGTGTAAATTTTATGGAACCTAGTCATAATGTTGGAGATGATATTAAATGGGTTAACTTTATAAATTGGAGTTTATGCCTTGTGAATCAATTTGTTGAGAAACTTGAAAGTGAATATATTATTATTGATGAGGTTAAATACTAGGCTTGTCTAATTAAGTGTTTATTTGGCAATTCCAAAATTGTAGCTAGATACAATTTTAAGCTTTATGCTTATTGTGTTAGGTTTGCTTGATATTGTTGTGGTTCTATCTAATCTCCTTTAGAGTTTGGAGAATTAGGCTTTTTACGGGTTGCAAGGTAAGTAGCTTTTTAATGGGATTTTGAAAAATAATCATGCTGTTTTTGGGTTAGGCACACTTTTAGAAACTATTTATGGAAACTATATATATATATATATATATATATATATGATTATATATATGAAAATGCATCATATTTGATATTGCATTTGGGGAAATGCATGAATTGTTGATATGGAAAAATGAGCATCTTTTATTTAATCTTTGATAAGGAAATCTTGGATGTTATGGTATATTAGAAAATTTAAAGATGCTTATTTTGTCTTGTTATGTGGGAAATTGTTAGAAAATCTTTTAACAAGAATGAAGTTGAAAAACCTTACAAACTTTGTTGAAGTTAGATTATTTAAGGTTTTTCTGAAACTACCTAGATATGAACTATCTGTTTCAAAGTAATGTAACTTGTGAGTTTATGTGGTTTTAACACCATGCCATGTGTGATTTCCCAGTGATCACCCGATTTGGTTTTCGTAGTCTTTGTGACAACAGAATCAAATCTAGGTCAGTGCCCTTTCACATTAGATGACGTGTTCTTCCCTACTGTCCATGGGGGGAAGAGGTTCCTTGATTGTGTGTGGGTGAAGCTGCTGCCCATAGGGCCAAGAGACCACATGCAAGAGAGGTCCTATTTGACGCGCTCTCTCTGCTGCCCATTGGGGGAGAGAAAAACCTTGAGAGTATAGGTGAGGCTGCTGTCCATGGGGCCAAAAGTCTGCATACCAGAGAGAACAATATCATGCCAGTTGTGAATGAGTGGATCCCCTGACCGGTCTATGTGGTAGTGTGGTATATTTGTGAGAATTTATCTTATGTTAGATATGTTGGCTTTGGAAATTATATTGTTGATGCTCACAGATTATAGTATATAGTTTCAAGTTATTTACTTGAGAAACTTTGTGTTTCATTATTAAATCATTCTTGTCATATTATTATTATTGAAGATGAAACTTGCATTTCCCCCACTCCCATTAATTATGCTACTTACTGGGCGTTAGCTCATCCCACCCTCTAATAGTTTTTCAGATTTACTAGCTATACCTTGGGTATGGAGCTTATTTCTTTGGTGATGATTAGAGTGCTATGTTAAATTTGGAGACTTTTGTTGTGAATGGTTGGTGACTTGATCTTGCTATGTTCAATGAGACCTTGATTAATTCTATTAGAGGCGAGCCGCTTGAGGTTTATTAGCCTTTGGCATGGTAGGCCTAGACTCGATGTAAAGGTCCTTAATCTTGATAAGATTGTGACTTTGTGTAATTTAATGAGTTTTGTAATATATTCATGTATTATGTGGAGGTACATGATTTTTAGTTATTGTTTGTAATGTGTTATAGAGCTCTAACTTGTAATGTGGAGATTTTAGTATGGTTATATATTCTTATCATGTGAAAAAGAAAGGAAAATAAAGATCTCCTATAGTTTGATTTGCCAAAAAGGAAAAAATCTACAGGTACCCTTAGGATGTTTTTCTCATGTTTTAGACCTTTTTGGGTTTGGGGCGTGACATCACTAGTTTATGTAATTGGATTATCCTTTGACAAAATGCACTTTACTTGTATTTGGGTAGATTTAGGATGTGTTTAAATACTTAAAGAAACCATGTTTCAAGATCAAGTGTTGAAGCCTTCAAGTCTGTCCAAGAAAACAAGCTGAAAGTGCAGAATTACTAAAGCTCGACAGCTAGCATGTGTCGAGGTTTAAGGAAGCTATTCAGCCCGTGTGCTCGACACCTGTTTGACAGCTACTTGACACCTCCTATCCGTTGAAATTTAAGAATTTTAGAATTCTGATATGATTTTCTTGAAATCCGTGAATGTGTCTTTGGGCCTTCTTTCTCCTAACCCTAGACTTATAAAAGGATTGTTTTAAGGGCTGTCAAAAGGTTCGCAAGTTGCACAAGTATTAAGCAAACTCTGTTCAAGCAAATTGTGACCGGAGACAAAGTTCTTGCCCTAGTTCATCTCTTTCTCTTGAAGAAGTTGTTATGTATGTGCACCGTAGGGTTTTCTGACCAAGCATCTTCTAGATCTTCATCGTGTGGATGAACTGAAAAACTTTGCAGCGAACAACCTTCTTAGTTGTTGATTGAAGTCGTGTACTGGGATCCATGCAATTGGTTAGTCATGTACTTAGGAGCTGTGTATCAAAAGGGGAACTGTCACTACAGAACAAGTCCAATTGAGTATTGGGGTAAGGGTTCGACTGTAGGTTGGTAAGGTACTTGGAATTCCTTTACTTGTAGTCGCTTGTTATGATAATAGTGGAGTTTCGGGAGTGGTGACCTGAAAATCACCCGGTGGGGTTTTTGCCGTTAGGTTTTCCTCATTCGTAAACAAATCACCGTATTATTTATTTTCCACTACATACTTTAGTTAATTGGTGATTTGTTTGTGCTACTACACATTTGCATGTTAATTAACTTAATTAATTCACTTGGTTAAATTAATTGGCTAATTTATCACAAGGGGTCATTTCATTTTTGGCCTATTAATTTGTAGACTTAAAAAGGCTATTGAGAATTAACTTTTTGAATTAATTTTTTTTTTTTTTAATATTTAGAAAAGCAAAGAAGGAGCTTTCGCTTCACACCTTGGTATGGTCCATTTGACGAGTATCTCTGGAATTACATTAAAAATTGTAAACAGAAGGTGTTACTCCCTATCGTTGAATGCATGTGGTCAATTGTGTAATCAAGGAAGCCAACATTGATTGACTCTTATGGTTGAACTACTATATATTATTTAGATAAAAACTTTTATCATAGGTGCATTATTTATTTATTTATTTTGCCACATATTTAAATCACGCAAACTTAATAATTTTATATTATGCGTTAGCATCGTCTCTACTTCTTCTTCTTCTTCTTCTCAAAAATATTATGTATCATCTTTAAATGATGCCAATAATATTGATTTTACGGGAAAAGTTACATAAAATATTGAGAAAAAAATGTTTTATATTACAATCTACTAAAAATGTTTTACACATTCTTCTATTTTAATTAAGATTTTTTTCCCCCAAAAAAATTTAATTTAGATATTTATAAGTAAAAAATGAAATAATGATTCATGAATAATAAAAAATATATATATTTATACATATTTAGCTTGTACAGTTGTAACTTTACATATAATTTTGCATTTATTGTTAAGTTATGATTTTTATCATAACATTAGTGTTGGCTTATTCTATGACAAAAATGTGTTGTAATTGCATAAATGTATTTCCTTGTATTTTTGTGGGATTTATTTGTAATGGGTTTAGTATGAAGTGGTGGAGATTTGATCAAGACATCTAAAAGTTACATGAGGAGCACATGCCAGAAGCTGAAGGATCACGACAGCTAGAGCACTACAGGACAAAAAGTAAAGTCTAACCTAGCAGTTAACTCGCGACTCGTTCCAGTTGCGAAAGTGAGTCGCTAGAATGCCTTGTTTTGTTAAAACACATGACCTTTCATATCCTCCTCACACATATTATATATACCCTCATTACCCACAAAAAATGTAAGGAGCCTATTGAGAGAAAAACCCTAAGAAAGATTTCTACAACACACCCACCTTATTAGAGAGAGAACTACTCATTCTTAGAGAAAAATCTTTGTAGTCTCTTCTCCTTCCCTCTCCCATTGTTATATCCATTGAGAGGAGATATGTATCCAAACACAACCCACACCCATTTAGAGTGTTAAGAGTGTTTTTGGAGCTTGGGAAGCAATGGAAGATGCCAAGGATGGTGGATGCAATATGGAGCTTATTGCGGAATCCGGAAAGCTAGAGAATACATGGTTAGGCTTAACTAGTTGGTAGCAGGAGCTTGGAGGGCTCAAGTACATTGGGTAGACTAGGCTTGGAGGGTCTATTGTTATTCGTGTACTCCAATTTTATTCAATAGTGAATCATTTTACTACTTGAAGGGTGGCAAAGAGGTTTTTCGCCGTGTTCTTCGGTTTCCTCTTTGATAACACGTGCCGGTGTCGTCTTTGTATTTGCATCTCTCTTCTCTTACTTTTTACCTTTTAATTGCTTCTATGTTTGTGATTAATTATGGTTTAGAATGTTTTACCAATTTGGGTATAGCTTATATTCATCATTCCGCACATATATTGTTTTTGTATAAGCTTGTGTTGGTAATTTTGCAATTAGGGGTCTAAACATTCATTAGTGTTTTACACACTAATTGACCTTTCATTTATATATTCATCTACTTTAATTTAGATGTTTATAACTTAATAATGAAATCTATAAACAAGGTAATTAAAACAATCATATTTCCACAATTCAATAAGTCACAATTTCTTTTTTCAAAAAAAGGCCTTTTACGTTTCCTTGGAATTATTTTTAAATTGTTTTTATAAAAATTTTGACATACCACTAAACTAACTACTTCATACACTAAAATATATTATTACTTTCATTAATATATTATGGATATTTTAATTGATTGAGACAAAACTAGAGAAATACCTTTCATATTTCCTTGAAAATTCAAAAAAAAAAAAAAAAAAAAAAAACCTTTGACATACCACTAACGTAACTACAGCTATAACTATTTAAGCCATCCATGATAACTATTTCTTATCGATAACCATAAAATTTACAACTAGCAAGGAAACATGCAAAGTAATAAAGAAAAAATGAAGGAAGAAAAAAAGAAATCAAATCAAACGTCAATTAATAACTGTTATTTGGAAAATAAAAAAGGTGGTAAAGAGGAGTAAGAAATAAAATAGAGATGGCTATACAGAGAATATTAAAAACTTTATAGTGCTATAAAATCAACAATTAAATATAATAATACAAAATTCAAACTTAAAACTAATCAAACTCTAACTAGGGAAATTATATATATATATATGTGTGTGTGTGTGTGTGTGTGTGTGTGTGTGTGTGTATAAAATCATAATCTTCATACACCATGACTTAAAAAAATTATTGAATAGTTCTACCTCCTATATAATGTCTATTTCATACAAATCATCAACCAATAAATATATGATAATGGTAAAAAAATGTTATAGACAAGATTATGAAAAATATGATAAAACTATTTTACAAAAAAAACTCTTTATAAAGTCTAGGGACTAAAATAATATTTTATCTAAAAAATTATCACGCGCAACGCGCGGGGCTGTGACTAATATATATAAAAGCAAATGCCTCATGTGAGAGTGCATGAGCTCCTACCATGTGACATTAATATTGCATTTAACTTTTTTAACCTCTTCTCATTAAGTTGTTTTTACTATTACCCAAAAAATCACATTAACTTATTTTTACTATTATCTAAAAGATGGGCTATTGTTAAAAATTAAACCAAATCTTACGAAAAGCCCAAGCCCACTTATTCCCTTACATATTATGACCTAAGCAAGATCCTTTCCCATGTTTAGATGAAATCACAAACCCTAACCCACTTACGAAATCTCTTTCTCCTCCCCCATGCGTAGATAAAACTTGAAAGCCAAGACCTTGACTCCTTTAGATGCTCTCTTCCTCCTACAAGCTTTCCTTCAAAATACACATACTCTTCAATTTCTTTACAAACAACGGTTTATAGGCCCTTCTATGTAAACAAGTGGAGATGTATGGACAAGGAAGATATACAATTGATGGTGAACTAAAAATCGAACCATCTCCAATTCGTCTATAAGAGTCGTCTAGAGCCAGAAAGGTTAGCCCAACATAAGAAGGTCGTCCATCATCAGGAGATTGTCTATGGGCATGAGGGTTGTCGACCAAGAAAGCACCTGGACGACCCCTCAACACTTAGAAAATTTTTAGAAATGGATTTATGTACAAAAGCTTGTAATTCGAACCACGTTCTACTATTTTGGAGTATGAGCAAAATCCTTGTTCATCGCCACAACTTCCCAGTAAGTACTTAACTTCCAAAGGCAGTTGTAGAAGATAAGATTGAATATTCTAACTTCTATAGTAGTTGTGGAAGTTAAGTCTGAACCTTTTAACTTCCACACACGTTGAGGAAGTTACTAAACAACTAACCACTACAAAGCTCACTATATAAGGACTTATCCACATCAAATGAAAGTAAGTTTCCACTACTCCTAAAGTTGGAATTCTTGAGTTCTAGAGGGAAAACTAACCTAAACATCGGAGGGTTCTTGGCCGATTCATCTTGGTCACCTTTGATCTTGTGTTTCTTTCTTTTTAGGCCTTCCAAGCAATCACTAGCCCATTGAAGTCCAGAGCATTCAGCCTACTGATTTTCTTCGTATCATTAGTTGGCGCCATCTATGGGAATGTTAAATTTGTGATTTGCAATTTATCTTCCTAAGACAAACGGCTATATGATCCAAACAAGGTCAATGGCCACTAGTCTAGGCCAACAAGAGAGTTGGAATGCTTCCAGCCATCCCTATCTCACTCATCAGTCAACACCTATAATGTAACCACCTTTCGTCTAACAAATACAATCCATGGCAGCCGTCATGGCAAAACTAACCCGTCAGAATCAAGAATTGACCTGAGAGATCAACCAAAGGAGGCAAAATCATGAACGATGCACGGAAGGTCTAGCTCAGAGTCAAGAAGTTAGAGAAGGAGAAAATGATGAGCACAAAAACCACTCAAAGGGTACCGCTTCATGAAGGGTGCTACACTTGGAGAGGGAGATGGATCTAATAAGGAGAGCTATGGAAGAGATGAGGGAGAATATAAGAAGGATGAATCACAGATGATTTAGTTCATCAAAATGATTCCCCTTTCATGGCTTCCATCAATAGTCATCCCTTACCTTCCAAGTTCAAGATGTCTTCCTTAGACTTATATGATGGAACGCGTAACCCGTGTGATCACATAGCAACTTTCAAGACTACGACGCACCTTTAAGGAATTCCAGATGAGATAATGGGTAGGGTCTTCCCAACCACCCTTAAGGGGCCAGCACAAGTGTGGTTTAGCAAGATACCTCCGAACATTGTTGGTTCTTTTGAAGAGTTGAGTAAATTGTTTGCCAACAACTTTATCAAAGGACAAAGGCATAAACGTTGCTCGTCCAGCTTGTTGACAATAGAGCAAGGAGAAAATGAGAGCTTGCAGTCCTTCATCACTTGCTTCAACAAGGAAGCCCTGACGGTGACAAGATGGATGACAAGTTGCTATTGGCAGCCTTCCACAATGGAGTTAGTTCCGATTTGTTCATTCACAAGCTCTATAATCAAGAGCCATACACCATGGCTGAACTTGTCCATTCAGCCCAAAGCTTCATGGATGCAAAGGATGCAATCATTGCTAAGAAGAGGAAGAGAGCAGAGTGAATGGAAGCAGACCTTCCATGCCATCCTAAATAAGGACCTCGTCCAAAGAAGGCCTAGAAGGGAGAGAAGAAAGATCAAGATTACAGGAAGGTAGGATCATCTTCAGGAAGGAGTCATACTACACGCCTCTGAATATGCCATTTGATCAGGTGCTTATGCAAGTCAAGGATGCCTCATCCTTGAAGTGGCCAGAAAAGATGATGGGAGATCCCAATAAGTGCAAAAAGAATAAGTATTGTCATGTCCATAGAGATCACGGGTATGACACAGATGAGTGCTATGACTTAAAGTAGCCAATAGAGAATCTTATCAGACAGGGAAAGTTAAGATATTTTGTTGGATGAGATCATAAAGACGAGAAGTTGAAAGGAAAGGTAGAAGAGCCATCACGGCCCCCACTTGGAGAAATAAGAGTCATTATAGGAGGAACTTCAACAAGGCAGTCTTCCAAGTCAAGGAAGACATACATGAAGGTGGTACAGAACTTCCAACTTTCTAAATGACCACCAAGGACGAGGAGGGTAGACGAGCAAGCCATCACATTCATAGATGAGAATGCTGGAAAAGTCCATCGCCCATATGATGATGCGATTGTTATCACTTTGCTCATTGCAGATTATACGACTAGAAGGGTATTGGTGGATAATAGGAGTTCGGCAGACATCTTATATTATCCCGCCTTCCAACAAATGAGGCTTGGAGTAAATTCGCCTTTGGTAGGATTTATAGGAATGAAAGTGTAACCTGTGGGCACTATTACACTACCTGTAGTGGTGGGAGCATATCCACAACAGATAACCAGGAAAGTAAATTTCCTCATGGTGGACTGTTTGTCTTCCTATATTGTCATCATTGGAAAACCAACTTTAAACAGTTGGAAGATAGTAAAATCTACCTATCACCTATCAGTCAAATTCTCAACAGAGCATGGGATAGGGCAAGTGCAAGGAGATCAGTTAGCCGTTAGAGAGTGTTACCTAGCCATGTTAGCTATGGACGAGCACGTGCAGACAATGAGCATAGAGGAGAGAAGGGTTGTTGCAGGGCCTACCAAAGTATTGGAAGACATCCCTTTGGAAGAGGGTAATCCCAAGAAGTTTCCTAGAATTGGAACAAGTATGAAGGAGAAGACGAAGCAAGACCTCGTCCAGTTCTTAAGGAAGAGTATCGATTTTTTTGCATGGAGTCATGAAGACATGACAGGAATTGACCCAAGTGTTATTACTCATTGATTGAATGTGCACCCATCTTCCAAACCTATTCGTCAGAAGAAGAGGGTCTTTACTTCTGAACGAGACAACTTTATTAAGGAAGAGGTTCAAAAGTTAACCACAGTGAAATTTATTTGGGAAGTCTATTACTCAGATTGGTTAGCTAACGTGGTGATGGTTAAGAAGGCAAATGGCAAGTAGAGGATGTGTGTAAACTTCATTGATTTGAACAAAGCTTTCCCTAAGGATAGTTATCATTTGCCACGCATTGATTAGTTGGTAGATTCAACAGTAGGTCATCAATTGCTAAGCTTCATGGACGCCTTCTCAGGGTATAATAAGATAAAGATGGACGAGGTAGATCAAGAGAAGACATCATTCATTACCAGTCAAGGTTTATTTTGTTATAAGGTGATGCCCTTTGATTTGAAGAATGCAGGGGTAACTTATCAGAGGTTAGTTAATCACATGTTTCGTCCACAGATAGGACGAAATGTAAAAGTTTATGTGGACAATATATTGGTAAAGAGCTTGGAGGAGAAGAAATATATGGACGACCTACAAGAGAGCTTTGACACATTTAGACGATACAATATGAAGCTGAATCCAAGTAAGTGTGCCTTCGGGGTTTTGTTAAGAAAGTTTTTGGGATTCATGGTTTCAGAGAGAGGAATTGAAGCAAATCCAGATAAGATCTAAGCCATACTAAACATGGAACTAGCAAAATATGTCAAGGAAGTCCAGTCTCTCCTTAGACGAGTTACAGCTTTAAACAAATTTGTTTCAAAATCTACAGATAAATGTTTACCTATTTTCAAAGTTCTCAGGAATGTATTCGAATGGACGACGTGCCAAAAGGCTTTCCAAGATCTTAAAGTCCATCTTACCACGACTGCCTTGCTAAGTCCATCCATACCAGGTAAGGAGTTATATTTATACTTAGCAGTGTCCCCACATGGGATAAGTTCAGCATTGATCAAGGAAGAAGGGAAGGTGAAGAAGCCTGTGTATTATACAAGCCGAGTACAAAAGGGAGCATAAGGACAATATTCGATGATGGAAAAGTTGGTTTTTGCATTAATAACGGCTTCTAGGAAGCTGAGGCATTACTTCTGGGCTCATGTCATCAATGTCATGATAGATCATCTACTCAAGAAGAAGATGAACAAGTAGGAAGCTGCAGGATGACTGATCTAATGGGTTGTTGAGCTTAGCGAGTTGGACATCAGGTACCAACCAAGAAATGCAATAAAGGCTCAAGCTCTAGCAGATTCTATTGCAGAATTCACTCTAAGTCATGGTGATTTAGATGGGTTGGAAGAAATTAAAACATGGGCCGTCCTTGTGGATAGGTCATCTGCACTATATGCAGAAGGAATAGGAGTTGTGTTGCAGTCCTCAGAAGGAGATAAGTTAAAGTATAAGGTTCATCTACAGTATCAAACAACCAACAATGAAGTTAAGTATAAAGCCCTCCTCAAAGGGCTAGAATTGGCTTAAGTCCTTAAAGGCAGAGTTAATAGTCATCCAGGGAGACTCTCAGTTGGTCATAGGTCAAGTGAATGAACATGTGAAGCTAAAGAAGAACGGATGAAGAAATATCTTAATAGGGTGAGACACCTTGTTAAGAAATTTGTAGAAGTTAGTTTTATTCAAGTCCTAAGGGAAGAAAACATGGAAGCAGATGCCTTAGTGAGAAAGCATCAACAGATGGATCAGTGGACGAGTTTGATGAAGTCCAATACATGCATAGCATAGATCTTCTAGAGGTACAACAGATAAAAGGTGGAGAAAATTGGATGACCCCAATAGTCGCCTACCTAAAAGATGGAAGTCTTCCGGAAAAAAAAAGAGACGAGGCCAAAAAGCTAAGGATCAGATCAGCTAAGTACGTTTTTATAGACAAGGAGCTATATAAAAGAGGCTTTTCTTAGCCTTGCCTAAGATGTTTAGCTCCAGATGAAACAAACTATGTACTGAGAGAAGTTTATGAGGAAGCATGTGGTAACCATTCAAGATCTAGAGCACTCATCAACAAGGTCGTTTGTGCAACTTATTATTGGCCAACCATTCAAGTAGATGCTAAGGCTTATGTGAAGGTGTGCAATCAATGTTAGCGATTCAGTAACGTCCCTAGACAACCATCAGAGTATCTTACCCTAATGATGGCCTTATGGCCTTTTGCATAATCGGGATTGGATATTTTGGGCCCCTTTCCAATTAGAACTAGGCAGATGAAGTTTTTGGTGGTGGGGATTGATTACTTCACTAAGTTGGTGGAAGTTGAATCCTTAGCAAAAATTACATAACAGAATGTTAAAAACTTCGTCTAGAAGAGCATTGTATGTAGGTTTGGGGTACCTAGGGTACTAGTTCTGATAATGGATGACAATTTGATAACACACCTTTTAGAAACTTTTGTGAGCAACTTGGAATCAAGAATGATTATTCCTCACCCTCCTAGCCCCAAGGAAATGGACAAGTAGAAGTTACAAACCGATCCTTGTTAAAGATCATCAAGACTCAGCTTGAGGGGATAAAGGAAGTATGGCCAGACGAGCTACCAGGTGTTCTATGAGCTTATAGGACGATAATGAGAACCCCTACAGGGGAAACTCCTTTCAAGCTGGCCTATGGAAGTGAAGCAGTCATACCTTTATAAGTGCATATAGCTAATCACAGGGTGATGAGGTATCAGGACGAGGAGAATGAAGAACAACTTTGTCTTAACCTCGATCTTATTGATGAGGTAACGATGGATCCAAAGTAGAGGATAGCAAGATACAAAAATCTTATGGCTAGACAATATGATGCAATGGTGAAACCCAGGAGCTTCAACATTGGGGACCTTGTCCTTAAAAAGGTCTCCTTAGCAACCAGAAACCCGGCCCATGGAAAGCTAGGGCCGAATTGGGAAGGACCTTATAGGATTATCAACTGCAAAAGGCAGGGATCATACTACTTGGAAGCCTCAAATGTATGGAAGCTAGAGCACCCTTGGAATGTTAAGCATCTAAGAAGATACTATCAATGAAGGGTCAGCCTAGATGAGCATCACCATGGACGAGCATCATGGACATAGTTGAAGTTATGTGTTGTTTTCCTCATGTTTATTTATGTTTATTACTAGTATTGCATGTTTTTAAATCTGTTAATTCCCTAAAAGTGCATTAGTTTCCAACTTTTTCACAATCTATGGACGAATATGTGATAGACGAAGTCATGTACTTAGTCTATTTGTTTGCATATAATATTTTTAACTCCCTAAGGCATTAGCTTCTAAGCATATGCCATGCTTGTGGATGATGTTTATGTTATGTACATACAATTTGGGTTTCCAATGTATATAATGTTGTATAATTTTCATGATTTCATTTAAACTAATTCACATGAAGGCTAAAGGCGCAAGACGAGTAAAATCTCTGGACACGGGGATGTAATGTCTACAAGATTTCCTTAAAATAAAGATAAAGCAAAGAAAAATAAACCAAGGTATATTCATCTAAGCACTAGATGAGGTAAAACCTAAGGTATATTTGTCTAAATTAATGGATGAAGAAAAATGTGCATGTAAAAATATTTCAAAATCCATGGATGAATTTAACCAGCCAAACAGTCCAATCTTTGTACAAGTAAATGCTAGAAATGTCTTGACCAAAGCCGAGTAAAGGATCTTCCAACCTATGGATGAGGAGTAATGCAAGCTATAAGTCAAATATATGGACAAATAAAGCCAGCAAAAGAAATACCATTCGTAGACAAGTTATACTTGTGAAATGTAAAGAATGGTAAAAGTGTTGAGCATGAAAAATTTATTTAAGCATGGACGATGTAGATAAAGAAAATTTGTTCATACAGTCAGGACAATATAAAATGTCCTCATAAGTGGATGGGCCACACTTAAAACCATAGAAATAATATGGACGATGTAAATAAAATTTGTTCACACAAAGCATATAACATGTTCAACACCAAGTGAGAAATGAAAATAAAAGCAAACATTCATTCATAAAAATTAAAGAAGGGTAGACGACCACCGTCCAAAAACCCTTGAGTTATTCTAAGCCAATGAAGGCTATTGTATTTGTTGCTCATCCATAAACTTGGACAAGGGAATTGTACTTGAATGAATTTTAAAAAGTGAAGCCCAAAACAACGGGCATTTCCAATAAACTAAGTTCTTCTCCTTGGCAGTCTTGGCCTCATCACATAGCTCCTTGGCTTAGGTGGATGCAGTGTAAAACTTCGCCATAGCTTGAAAGGTAGATGGATGAGGGAGAGTTAAAAAATTTTCTTTCTTGAATCTTTTAGAAAATAAAACTAAGATAAAGAAAACCACATACCTTAAAAAGGTCAGGAATGGCAGAATGCTCAAAGTCTTTTACTAACATATTATAACATAAGCTCACCTCGTTGTCAGTAATAAGCCTTTTGAACGTCCTATAGGCATAGCCCTTGTCTAACTCCAAGTTAGGAGCACGCTTGGATTTCTCTAAAGGATGAGCCCTATGAGGAGCTTTGGCTGCAGGAGGAGGGAGGTCCTCAAACTTGACAGACGGAGTAGTCTGGGCAAGTGCCAGGTTCACTGCAGAGGCATCCAGGTGTACCATCGCAGATGGGAATTTAGGAACCTTGGGGGGAGGAGTCTTGCCTAACTTTTGCTTCTTAGAACCTTGACAAGTAGGAAGGTCACCAAGGTCCACAAAGCTAGATATACCCTTCCTCTTCCCAGCTTCGACGATAGGCTTCTGGACATTCAAAGGAATGGCATCACCCAGTACCTGAATGTCCTCTTCACCACTGGTAACAACTTTTTCCTTGTTTTCCTTGGCCAACCTATGGAAAAAAAGATAGAGTAAGTTTAAAAAAAAAAAAAAAAAAAAAAGAGGATGGACGATACTTACTTCGACTAGTAGTCTCCTCGTGTGCAGGGTTCTCTTTAGTAGCCTCAGGACCAAGTCCCCAAGTAGCTAGACGACTGAGAGTCACTAAGCTATGGAAGGATCTCTTAGGGAAGGCACGTACTTGGTTAATACGCTCCAAATAAAAATTGTCCAAGCATGGACGAGTAACAACTGCACCAATACAAGAAAAGGTTAGACAAGTAAAAAAAGTAAGAAAAAATAAACGAAGGGAAGGAAGGAAGACATACCCTCAGGACAAAGACGGCCTAGGGAGCTAGTAAAAGGAGGGAAGGGGAAACTATTTACGTCAACTGGATCCCTAGCTCAATTCCCATAAATAGTAAAGAATTCAATCTTCCAAAGCCTGTTAGAAGAACTATGGCCCTTTATCAAACAAAATTGAGGGCCCCTAAACGAGAGTTGGTAAAAACCAGTAAATTGTTGTATCTTTGAGGGCTTATAGCAATAAAGGAACTCATCCATTGTGATTGGACAGTTCCCCTTTAATGCCTCATGCCATAGCACTTGCATGGCAACTATCGTCCTCCATCCATTAGGGTTGAGCTAGTTTGGTCCAATACCTAACGTATGGAAGAGACCTCTACAAAAACAGTTTAAGGGAAACCTAAGACCTGCTAGAAGTTAAGAGGTATATATACCAAAACCAAAAGAAGGAGAACAACACCGTTCCCCTTCTTTAGGTAGACGAGGCCTAAACTCACTAATAATTTGGTATCTACCCAAAGTAGAAGCTATCTTAAGAGCACAACTGTAAATTATACTTTCCTCCTCCTTTTCATCTTGAGGAGGACTAGGTGATCTTCTAAACAAGCTAGCCCTTGCCCCAGAAGCCATCCTACGTTGCATTTCCTGGAATTCCTCTAAGGGAACACCAGAAACCCCAGACAAATAATGCTTGTCTGAGGAACTACTATCACTACTATTACTTGTACTATCCTCACCACTCTTATAACTACTACCACTACTTCCAAAAGACACATCCTGGTACTTGTCTATCTCTCTTTTTAAACTACTACTAGACGCAAACATAATTGGGAGAAAGAATAAAGATGAAAACCTAAGGATGTGGGGAAGGAAATAACTGACGAGGACTAGACTAGGCTCTTAGACAAGATGGCAGAAAAGAAATTATGAGAACAGTGAAGGGTAAGAGAGGGAATGAACATATTTATAGGGACTAGAGGTTAGGTCAGCGAAGCAACATGGACCAACCAGAACATGACATGTGGCATTTTCTCAAAAAGTTGAATCGACGCGACAAGTCAACCAATGAGATTACAACACGTGGCACAATCTAGAACAATAAAATTCGACTAGAGAAATGGCAACACATGGCACAACATTTAACCACTAAGGTAATGACACATGTCAAAAGTTAACAGTAAATACTACAGTACTCTGGATGACCCTTGGACAAGGGGGCAACTGATGGTGAACTAAAAATCAAACCATCTCGAATTTGTCTATAAGAGTCGTCCAGAGCCAAAAAGGTTAGCCCAACATAAGAAGGTCGTCCATCATCAAGAGGTTGTTTGTGGGCATGAGGGTCATCCATCAAAAAAGCACCTGGATGACCCCTCAACACATAGAAAATTTTTAGAAATGGATTTATGTATAAAAGCTTGTAATTCGGACCATGTTCTACTATTTTGGAGTATAAGCAAAATCCTTGTTTATCGCTATAACTTCCCGCTAAGTACTTAACTTCCAAGGGCAGTTGTAGAAGATAAGATTGAACATTCTAACTTCTATAGTAGTTGTGGAAGTTAAGTCTGAACCTTCTAACTTCCACACACATTGAGGAAGTTACAAAACAAGTAACCATTCCAAATTTCACTATATAAGGACTCATTCACATCAAATGAAAGTAAGTTTCTACTACTCCTAAAGTTGGAATTCTTGAGTTCTAAAGGGAAAACAAACTTAAGCATTAGAGGGTTCTTGGTCGGTTCACCCTGGTCACCATAATCTTGTGTTTCTTTCTTTTCAGGTCTTCCAAACAATCACTAACCCATTGAAACCCGGAGTATTCAGCCTACTAATTTTCTTTGCATCATCAACAATCACTCTAAAAAATAAAAAGAAAAAGAAAATATACAGTCTAATCTCAATAGTCCCACCACTCTACTCTCTCTCTCTCTCTCTCTCTCTCTCTTGTTTTTAGTGTTATATTATGATTCTCCAAATTGAAGATATTAGGGTCCATCATGAATGTAGGGGGGGGGGGGGGGGGGGAACCATTATATTGATATGTATTATATGTGAGTTTGAGTTAATTGGTAAACACTTTTATGGATGAATAAGAAATTTAAGGTTTGAATCCTGTTTATACCAAAAAATCAATTGGTGTCTTAAGCTAATTGAATGTTCAAATAGTGTGTAAAACACCTATAAACGTTTAGACCCCTAAATTACAAATTACCAATTCAAGATAATTATCAAACAATGTATGTGCGGAATATGAAAATAAGCTAAAGCAGAATTGATAAAGTAATCTAAACTAAATAAAATCACAACCACAAAAGAAATTAAATGAAAAAGATTAAGGGAAGAGAGATGCAAACACAAAGACAACATAGTGATGTATTATCAAAGAGGAAACTGAAGTCCTCGGCGTAAAACCTCTCCCTCGCCCTCCAAGCAGTCAATAATCCACTAGAGAATGAAGTTAGGATACAAGAACAGTAGAAGACCCTCCAAGCCTAATCTACCCAGTGTATCTAAGCCTTCCAAACTTCTTGCTCCAACGAGGTTATGCCGAACCTTTGTCTTCTCTAGCTTATCGGATTTCGCTATAGCCTATAGCATCAACCAATATCAATTGGTCCCTTCCTAACTGCTTCCTAAGTACCAAATAACCTTATTACAAATATGGGTATGGTGGGAAAAGAATTTGGCTAAATGTACCTCTCAAGAATGTAACAATGGAGAGAATGAAAGTAGAGGAATTTGGAGAATCAAAATATGAAGATTGTAGATAAGTCAATCTTGTTTTTCTCTAGGGTTTCTCCCTCAAAATTCTCTCTGGAAGCTCTCTACAATACGTGGGTATAAGCGGTATTTATACTGGTGTGTGTTTGGAATGCGAAAGATCAGTTTTTCCCAAACAGAGTGGTCTGACGACTTGGCCTTGCGACTGGACTGAGTTGCAAGTCTGAGTTGTGAGCTAACTACCTGGCTAGGCTGGAAGTTTTTTCCTGTAATGCTCCAGTTGGCATGACTCTTCAGCTCCCCTGCATGTTTCACATGTGTGCCTCCTTTGGCAACTTGCCAACCGCGAGCCAATCGTGAGATCCAGTCGTGAGGCCCAGCTGAGTGCACACTCTTAAGCTTTTATTCACACTCTCTCACACACTACCTTTACATGATTCCCACCTAAATACAAGGTTTCTAAATGCTGAATTACAAGAAAATTTGGCACGGAATAAAACCAACTAATGATTGAATAAATTCAACCTTACAATCTCCCTCTTTGACTATCCCGTGACAAAACCCTAAAACAAATTTTAGACTTAACATATGAGTTGGGAACAGTTGAACAAAACTCACTCACACCTAACTCTAGAATTTGTGAAGCTCTTGAACCATAGGACAAGTCTTTCCTAAAAACAACAACACAATATGATCATTGTATGCAGAAAATTTGAAATGCATATGGAGCAAGCACAATGCGATCAAGCAAAATGGAATGAAGCAATAAAACATGGCTTGACGAAAAACGAACAATCACTATAAATAGTAACCATAATGACCATTCACACAATGAATTGACATTCGAACATACAAGCTAATAAACTCAATGTAAAGTATCATTTGTATGTCTAACACTCAACCGATACAAAAACTTAAAGTAATTGCATCAAGGATATAAAATCCAGCAAGGGCATAAGAGTGATGTACTTAAAGAAATGCATGACATTAACAACAAGTACTAAGCTATAAAGCATGGGTACATAAAAATATTTTAAATAGCTAAGCATAAACATAAACTATGAGCAAAGCAAAAACATAGTTAATATAACACAAAACTCTTTCTCTCTTTCTCCCCCTATCATATCACTCCTCCTATCACGAATCATAGGAGCTGTGATGAACTTAGAACATATATACTTGTAACCTAAAACACTTGCACAAAACATATTAAACCCTCAAGGTAAAGCAAGTAGTAAAAGGACAAATATAATGTAACAAGTAAATTGCGATCAAGTAATCATGATGTGAAACATGTGAGCAACTTGATCATACACCAAAAAAGTCATAAAGAAATGACTACAATGATCACATAGCAAAGCAAATGATCATCCGAACATGCATTTAATGAAGCACAATAGCATAAGGATGTATGCATGTCTAACACATAAACACGATGCAAAGAGAACAACAAAGCATAGATACTAAACATAACTCAAAGCACCATAAAGCAAACAAGAAAACAAACATAATAAACACAAACAAAACAAATTTTTCTTCTTAACACTATGTCTTCTTCCCCTTGGTATATGCATCTCCCCTATGGAATATCTCTCCCCCTACAAATGTGCATGAGAAATAGAATTCCTCCCCATAAGAATGTGCACAAGAGTAATATAGAAATGACAAAAACTCTCTGGTATACTCTCTAGAGTATACTCTTCCCCCTTTTGTCACGAATAGACAAAGGGTCAAGGAGAAATGAGGGCAAGAGATGAAAGTACAAACAATGATAATGATGCATAAGGGGTGCGAGATGAATGAGAAAATGAATCTCAAACCTAAGACAGAACACAATGCTACAAAGTATAAGATAAACATGACATGCTAGGATGAAGAAACAAGGTATAGACTAATGCATTACAAGGGTAGCAAATGTGTGTGCAAGAGGTGGTTATGTGCAATGCATGACCAAAGCATTGAAAATGCACATGTGGGGCAAGGTATGTTAAATATACAACCAATGAACCAAACATGTTCCTAATGAGGAAACATGAGAAACCCCAAAGTTTGGTACTCATCAAAGTCCAAAAAGTGAGAAAATGCCTAAAAGGCATTTTATCAAACACTTAACGTGCACACTATGAACAACAATGTAAAACAATGCATGAACATCATGAAATCCACCCTTAATACATGTTATTTTTGCCACAAGGGCCAACATCCATAGAAAATCATCAAAAGAAACCAATCCCATGCAAAAGAAGATTGACAAAAATTAAGTTTTCCCAACCCCTATGATGAAAATCCCAACCAAGAGCACAAAACTCTCCAAAACATAATCTAAGGATAAAAAACAAAGAAAAGAGTTTAGAATTACCTTAGAGATGTTAATGGAATGAAAAATCATTCAAATTGATTGGGTTTTGATATAAAAATAATGAAAAAAAGGGGTTTAAGAGAGGATGGGAGAGGTTTAAAAATAGGTTTCCCACGAAAAGCCCTTTAAAAAGCTGTTTCTGGGTGTTTCACTACTGGCAAGTCGCAAGATGAGTCGCAAGTGAGTTGTGGAACCATTCTGTGTAAACTCGCAACTGGATCTCGTGACTGGGCGAGTCGCCAAAATGAGTAGCCAAAACTTGCTACTCGCGAGAGTAGCCAAAATGAGTAGCCAAAAGTTCTGACACTCGTTTTTCAATACAGAAAATGTTTAAACAATGAAAAACAAAGTAAGCACAAAACATGAATACAAAGAGTGACAGAAATCACTTCCAAAAACATATAAAATGATCAAAAATCTTTTTAGATTGATCCATATATAGTTAAGTACACACACATCACATTTAAACAAGTACAATCGAACAAATGAATAAGACATTCATGGAACATTAGGCATGTGTGTTGTGTGTGTGTATCAAATGTGGAATAGTCCTTAGTCTAGAGTAAAACTTCAATGATCAATTCAATCAAGTTATACACAACTAGTACTGAGTCAAGTGGTCTATCTCAATTATAGAAATGAACATATATGACCTACCGCAAGAAAATGATTACACATCTTTGAAGCTTTTCATTTGGCTTCTTTACAATTCATAACATTTGATCATTTTTATCTTTACATCTCTTTTAAGATCAATGCCTGCAATTTTTGATATTTTAATTTGATGAACAAGCCTTTGGCTTTTGGGGCATCATATATTTTCATAAAAGTCGCTTTCCCTTTTTCCTAGTCAAATATATTTTGCAACTCATTACATTTTGAGATTTACATTGGTTGAGCTCTTTAAGAAAAAAAAATAAAAGAGTGGAAAGATATATAGGCACAAGTCTACACATGTATCAAAACCAACATGATAATTGACTAATCATTCATGACAAGCTTGAAGATCGATTTACAATAATCACACACAGATTTCAAGATTTTTCTCATAGAGATATAAGTGCATAAAGAACAAGTTAAGATCGTAAATGCACAAAGCCATTTGTACAGAGGTACAAGGAAAAACTCACATGTGATATGTGCTCAAACATATACGATCAAACTTTTTGAATTTTTCACTTTTTATGCGGTTTTGGATTTTTACTCACACAAAACTAAAACATAAAAGTAAGATAAAAATAGAAACAATGTATAAAAAGAAATGCAAGATGCACAAAATGCATGAAGATATGACATTCAATACATGAAGGGTCCTACAAAGATTGAAAGAATTAGATCAAGGACCAAAAGAGCAAAATCTTAACCATAGGAACCCTTCCTCATCCAAACGGAACAATTGTTTGGAATAAGTGTCTCATGAAAAGTGAAACGAGGGTTGGAAGAATGAGAACCGAAGATGCACATAGACAAGGAGTTAAAAGCATTAAACACTTTCTTTAACAACATGCTATTTTCACTCAAATCCGGTTTACCCTTTTTAGCACAACCTCCATGAAGCTCAAGTTTCTATTTTCTTTTGATTCTTTTAAGAGCATGAAACTTAGAACAATGAGGTCTTAGATGACTAAAAGCACCACAATGTTGACACACAATGTGTTTAGGTCCACTAGGCTTTTTGGGAAGGGATCTAGCAACATGGTTTTGTTCCCTCTTCAACTTATTACATTGAGGTCTTATATGACCAATTACACCACAATGGTGGCAAGTTGAAACAAACTTAGATCCATCCAAATCCTTAGGTAGAGACCTAAACGGAAGCTTTGACTTAAGAGCCTTTCTCTCCACCTTTTGATTTCTTTTGTGTAGAGGAATGTACACCAATTTGCCCTTAGAGGTAGAACACAGATTAGGCATAAAATCGGGTACCACAACATGATTGTAACATATATTATCATCCTTTTTAGCAATAGGTTTAGCAATCAAACACTTGGCATGCATTTTCAGATATTCATTCTCACATTTTAGCTCATCAACAAGTTTGTTAGATAAAACAAGTTTAGCATCCAAGTCCACATTCAAACACTCAAGCTCCTTCAGCTTTTCAAGAGAATTTTCAATAAGTTTCTTATATTTCTCAACCAATTTGTTGGATTCATTGAGTTTAGCAATCAAATCATCCTTTTCAAAAAATAACTTGCTCAAATTATTTTGAAACTTCTTAGCATTTTTCTTGAAGAGTTTGTCATTTGGAATATTAACAACACCCAATGATTCAAGTAACATGTCATCACAAATCATGAGGATAAATACTTATAGAGGCATTTTCACAAACACGTGGCATGCTACAATCATTAACATCCAAAACATGCATAGAAGCATACAAAGCACCATCCATGGTAAAAAAAACACAAGGGCTCAAGAATCACACTTAGGTAATGAAACCAAACAAGTGTACCTGCTCTGATACCAATTGAATGTTCAAATAGTGTGTAAAACACCTATGAATGTTTAGACCCCTAAATTATAAATTACCAATTTTAGCTAATTATCAAATAATGTATGTGTGGAATATGAAAATAAGCTAAAACGGAATTGATAAAGCAATCTAAACCAAATAAAATCACAACCACAGTAGAAATTAAATGGCAAAGATTAAGGAAAGAGAGATGCAAACACAAAGACAACACATCGATATGTTATCGAAGAGGAAACCGAAGTTTTCGGCATAAAACCTCTCCGCTACCCTCCAAGTGGTCGATAATCTACTAGAGAATGAAGTTGGGATGCATGAACAGCAAAAGACCCTTTAAGCCTAATCCACCTAGTGTACCTAAGCCCTCCAAGCTTCTTGCTCCAACGAGGTTACGCCGAACATTTTTCTTCTATAGTTTACCAGATTCCGCTATAGCCCATAACATCAACCAATATCAATTGTTCCATTCCTAACTGCTTCTCGAGTACCAAATAACCTTCTCACAGATATAGGTATGGTAAAATAAGGATTTGACTAAATGTACCTCTCAAGGATATAATAATGGAAATGGTGAAAAAAGAGGAATTTTGAGAATCAAATGATGAAGATTGTGGATGAGTCAATCTTGTTTTTCTCTAGGGTTTTTCTCTCAAAATTCTCTTTGGAAACTCTCTACAATACATGAGTATAAGGGGTATTTATATTGGTGTGTGTTTGGAATGTGAAAGGTCATTTTTTCCCAAACAGAGTGGTTTGGCAACTTGACCTTGCGACTGGACTAAGTCGCGAGTCTGAGTCGCGAGCTAACTGCCTGGCCAGATTAGAAGTTTTGTCCTCTAGTGCTGCAACTAACGTGACTCTTCAACTCCCCTACATGCTTCACACGTGTGCTTCCTTTGGCAACTTGCCAGCCGCAAGATCCAGTCGCGAGGCCCTACTCAGTGCACACTCTTGAGATTTTCTTCACACTCTCTCATACACTACCCTTAAATGATTCTCACCTAAATACAGGGTTTCTAAATGTTGAATTACAAGTAAATTTGCCACAGAATAAAGCCAACTAATGATTAAATAAACTCAACCTTACATTAATAATAAGGAAAAAAATTATTATTGAGTGAATGCCATTGAAAAATCATTAAAAACACTTGACAGTTATGAAATTTTATGAAAAGGATACTCCCCTTTGCAATCTCAGTTTTGATAAGACCACCTTTAGGGTGCAAGTACACGTTATCCCCATTCGATACATGAATAAAGCAGTGGCGGAAAAGATTTGTGAACTACTGGGGGAGATTATTCAAACCACAAAAAAACTCTTTGAACAAGGGGGAAACTTCATACGATTTAAGGTTGCTTTGGACGTATCCCTGCCTCTCTGCGGAGGCCGTCTAATATCCCTGGAAGGTGGAAAGCAAGTTTGGGTTACGTTCAAATATAAGTGCCTCCTGAATATTTGCTACTGTTGTGGCCGTCTAGATCATGATGATAAAGACTATGATATTTAGATTGAAAGGGAGGGAACCCTATCACCAGAGCAAAAACAATTCAGACCTAGCATATCAGCACCGACCTTCATCTCATCGTAAAAATTATAGCTATAGTCCCAGGTTTTTATAAAGCCAAGATAAACAAGCCTCCTCAATCCACTAGCCCAGTGGAAGACAGAGAGGCTACACCAATGGAGCATGAACTAGTGATTGGAACAACCTTGGCTTCATCGGAGTTGGTCCAAGAAGTGTCACCGGGGACTACAAGCCAACTTTGGGAAAAGGTGACAAATTTGGCAAAATCTAATACTTGCATGAATCTTGAAATGGCAACTCACACTATGCAGTGACTTCTCCAGATTCCGTGGAAGGAATTAATCCCAAAAATAGTGACTGCATAGTGTAAGCTTGATTTTTCTCTATTCAATTTCTAATGTGACTAAAAGCTAAAATAAAAAATTATTCCACCCAGGATGCAATGTTAACTGCCTCGTAAAAACACATTCCTTTGATCTCATTTTTCTCTTTGCATTTTCTCATTTTTCTCGTTTAATTTCCTTGGAAACAAACACACTCAAAAAAGAAAAAATCAGAACCAAAAATTAAACCCCAATGATCAAGAAAAAATCTCATTTTCTTGGCATCCAAACATAAGCCAGAATTCAAACATAATTAGATCCTCTAAAAGCCAAACCCACCTATACATCCAAAACAAAAATGGATGGGGCAAATCTTATTATCGAAGCGTGAAAGCCTTGGGTGCCACCAAACAGTGGTTGTTACAAGGTGAATTTCTAACTTCTTAGGTGCTAAGATCAGCAAAACAGGACTAGGCATCTTAATTTGGGACCACGTATGTGCGGTCATGGCGGCTTTAATTTGACAGCTATGAACTAGGTCTAGGGGATCTGCTTCTTTAGTACTTTTCCAACAGGTGCTTGAAGAATTAGGACTTCATGATATTGTTCTTGAGAGTTCAAACCATTAGTGGTTGCTCTCTTCATCCTTTTTAACTTGGGGGCACCTGATTGAAGATCTAAAAGCTTTACAGTGATACTGACCCACTCTCAATTCCCAAGATTCCCAACAAATCTATATACATATATAAAACTGAAACTTTTGAAGCTCCCACAATTTTCCACGTTAGCACAATATTAAAAAAAATAATAATAAAACAAAACCAAAACCAAAAAAAAAAAAAAAAACGTCATAAACTTTTAATTTTTAAATCTGATTTATTTCTTTTTTATTAAATATATATACTCTCCTCTCACAAACCAAATACTCTTCCTCGATATAATTCTGAAACCAAAACCCAAACCACTGTCGGTCCTCCTCTCCCACAACTCAACGATTCCACCTTCTCCAGCCGGCAAAGATAAAGAATAGAGTCTTGCCTTCACTAGCCTGCCACCACCGGTCAGCTGGCAAAACCACTACTGGTAAGTGCGCGGCCGTTGAAGATTTGTGGTTCAGATTTTCTGCTTCACTCCCCATAGAATTTTGACTACCCAATTGAAGATTTTCATCAATTTTGTTTCATGGTCGACTTTTTTTTTTTTTTTTCCCTCTATTAGAGGAAGGTTTTTGCTTTGAATGATGTTGGATTAATCCGGATGAACTATGGACTCTGAATTTCTTTGGATCCTTTTCCATTTCTGATGTTGGACGATTTTTCAGGTATGAAGAATTCCAATCTGATCATTTTCAAGTTTTAATTTTATTTGATTGATATGGGTAAAATTTTTTAAATGGAACAGATCCTCAAAGTTATGTTTTAATTATATGTCTTCAATTAGGTTTTCTATCGATTTAGGGATTTCAAATTAAGGTTTCAGAATTTTCAGTGATATGTATGGACTGTGTGTTGCAGATAATTATGGGTTGCTGCTTGGGTTTGTTTAATTAATTTATTTTGGGTTGCTGCTAGGGTTTGTTTCAGTTTTGGGTTGCTGGAGTTTTTAATATCGTTTTTTATCTAATTTTTTTTTAATTTAGGCTTATGTTTGGGCATGTGATTTTTTGAAAGAAAAATTCTTTCTGTTAATAGAGAATATTCATAATATATGATTGTTTAAGGTCCTCAGATATTGTCAAGAACTGTTTTTTTTTTTCTTTTTTGTTTCTCTAAAACTACACAGTAAATTAAAACATGCATTTCTCTTTACAAAAACAATCCTATGGATAGTGAGATTGACACGTCTTTCCATTTGATTTTTGAATTTGATTGTGATTATCAATTTTTCATATACTTACTAATATATTTATTGTTTCTATGTCTTATTATGGTACAAATCAAATACTTTAGTGGGGTTTTTCAAACTTGAGCTTCTTCCCAGTTATGTGATGGTATTATGATTTCTTTTGATTACATTTTTTGTTTATGGTATCTTAATTTCTAATGTTGTTTCCACTTTGCAATTTTTATTTCATGTTAAATTATGCTTGATATGACTTTTGATTTTAGTTCTAACATCACATTAGCTACTGAGCATGTGAATCTGTTTCCAACTACTAAAGCTTAGAATGACCTGTTTTTGATGCTGTCTTCTAGATCTTGTACGTTTGTTTGCTACCTCCTAAAGATTGCAATCTCTGTAGTTTTGTACCTCTATAATCATAATGCACCTGAGCATGTGAATCAGTTTCCAACTATTAAAGATTGCAAAGCCAGTACCTCTTTTCTTTGAGAAATTGAACATTTTGGTACCACACACAGACAGACATACATTGATCCATGTCTAGGTTTAGAAATATATATTATGTTACTTTCTTTTTTGCGTGCTTGGAGTTGCAAAGGATGTAGGAGTTAATTCTCTCGCTGTTGTTTTTGTGAGTAGGTATTAACTTGATTTAGGTGGTCATTTACTGCACTATTATTGATCTTCGTTATTCTATTTTTTACAAATTATTTTAATTAAAAAAACTATAAAAAAAATACTTATTTTGCAGATTCTACTTTCATTTTTGGATAAAGAGCTGCATATTTAATTGCATCGACTTAAGGTTTGTTAACAATTTCTGTAAAAAAATTTTAAAAAAAGTTTCTATTACATAAAAGTTATATATAAATTGTCAATATAAAACCATTAATCAGATCATTTACTAATTTGTTACTAATACATGTATTGCACTATTTGTCTGATGTAGATAGTTTTGTTTATGGAATCTATATTTGTTCATTATTTTGTTTACTTGCTAAATAAAAGAAAAAAGAGAAACAAAAAAAATTGACTCCTTTGTTTTTAGACTATTTTCATTTTAGAAAGTATATTTAACTCAGTTGAGTTGTTATACAAAATAAAAGAAATATTTCTTTTAAACGGTTGGAACATATTGTTTATTGCGATTGTTATACTCATTATAATTGTTTTTATTTGTTTTTCCAATAATTCATTGTGAGAAGGTAAAATATTTCTTTTAAATGGTTGGAAGGTAAAATATTTGTTTTCAATCATACAACCTGCCCTTGAATATTTTGCATCTATAAAAATTCTTCTCTTGGTTTCAACTCAAACTTTTCTCATAAACAATACTACTTTTGTTAGTGGGAAAGAAAGGAAAAACAGCTACCGTACATCATCTGCAAAGGAAAAACCAAAAAGGTCGGCAACCCAATTTGTTCTGTATTAGACAACACCTTTAAGATAACATACCCGACTTTTTTGTTCTTATTATAGAATCTAAATCTAAATTCCCAAATTTTTGAATGTTTACATAAATTTATGATCTTTTTCACTAATTTTTATTGTGTCCATGCTTTAATTTGAAAGATATTGCATTAAACAACGTTGTTGGGTTATTTTGGCATTTTAAAAGGTGCAGGAGTGGTGGAGAAAGTAGAAGTAGAGGTGGAGATAAAGGAATATAAGTATGAGGAATTAGTTAAAGCCCTTGAAAACTTTGAAAACAGGTATTATATCTTTCTATTCTTTTTGTTTGTTTATCTAATTCTTTGATTGGATTGAAAAGAATTAGATTCCCATAGGTGTATAAAATTTTGTTAACCCTAACAAAATTTAGTAGTTTTGGAAATCTTTAAACATTTTTGGCAGTTATAAATAAACAGTTAAGTTCTTTCTCAATCTAACATTTTAATCTATTTAGATTTTTATAATTTTGGGTGTGTTATTGATGGTTGATATATGTGCCAATTTGTTTGGTCTGTTATCCGCTCATCCTGTAACTCCCTTGATATCCTTGCTCCAGGAGGTATAAAACAATGCAAGAAAGCTTGGCGAGCTAAAACTTTTAGAGTTACTTCCTTTCCAATCTAGTCTAAAATCTTAACAATTTATGTTAGGTTTGTTAATTCTGCTTCCAACAATCTCCCTCTATGTTCTTGATATTTGGTTCTTCATTTTGTGAATTTTAATTATTTTTATTTTGCTTCATTCATCTCTCTTCAAATATTATGATTATTTGTTGGTAATATTTCTGCATTATGGTGTTTTTAAAATAAGGCTGCTTTTGAATCAATTTGTATCTATGCTAATGGTGTATATATTGAGAATTTTAATAATAAAGGCATGCAAGATTTTGATAAAATCATGAATCTTAACTTTTGTTGAGGGCTGCAAAAGTAGGAAATGAAAATTCTAGAATTTTGCTTTTGTCTGCACAGTTTTGCAAGGCAAGAAGCTTATGATGGGGGAGCTTTAGTTGTAGAGCACAGAGAAGAATGAAGCAATCCAAGAGAGACTCTTTGTGATACAATGTAGAGTCAACAACAACATGATTGCACCTGTTTTCTCATATTTAATATGATAACTTAAACAAGTCTTATGAAGAAAATTATTTTTATTGATAAAATATAGTTAGTGAAGCTGCCCCTAGCAATTTTATAAGATTTTGTTGTTGATTTACAAAACTTTTTGAATATTATGATCATTTGTTATTAGTGCATGTCATATATTTTACTTTCTGTTAGTGTTTCTTTTAAATGTGATATGTAATCTTTTCATTTGAAATTTTACCCTTTTTGTTGTGAAGGCAATAACCAATGATAGAACAACATATTATTTTTCATCTACTCAAATTGTAAATCACAACAACAAAAAGTATGTAAGCTTTTGCCTAGAATGAACATTGCAAATTGCTTCAAATGAATAATAATTTTCTTTGTTGGTAGATTAAGAAATATTTGACAAGGTCACTATATATATATATATATATATATATAGACACACACACACCTACCTTGGTTGACCAGCTCAAATCTTAATGAAATTTGTATGTTCCTTTTTGTGTGAGTTATTCCTTAAAATCCAAAGCGAAAAGATTCATTAGAGTTGACTAAATTTCTCTCAACCCGACAAAAAATGCATTTAATTTGATTAAAAAAAATATTTAGCATTTCTAAGAACTTTCCCGTGTATCGCATAAGTTAGCGACTAGTTTTATTAAAGAAAAAAGATAAGGGTAAAAGTTTTGGCTAATATCAGTTAAGTTTAAAACTTTTCAAAACTGACCAACTTGGTCCCTAATTACCGTGAAAGATAGGAGAAAAATGAGTAATGTTTTAGGGTTCAAGTTGGGTTTACCCATTTTATGGATTAATCTGGCCAATTTTAAAAAATCTTGAACTTGGTTAACATTAGCCCAAGCCTCATGGGTGTAAATTATATTTACCCCAAAAAAATAATTAAGCGGCCTAATTATGGGATTCTTTTGCTGAATTTTTTTTTAAATTAAAATTTTTTATTGATCATTTTTTCCTTTCTGTCCAAGATTCAATAAATATCCCGGTACGACCAAATCAACCTCGGTACAACTGGTATATAAATGGCACGATATCGTACATTTCTATACTGGCCTAGCTACTGGTACAACAAATTCCAGCCATACCGGCAAGTATAGTACTAAATTGATTTTCTTATTAACAACATAAGGAAGAATGAAATATTTTAAAGAAGGGCAAACAAGTACAATGACTTCAAATCCTCAAACAAGGGAATGGATCCCTATTGCAAATATTTATGTATATGGATTTGGAGTACACCAACGAGCGGTGATTTTCATGTTAGACATATTAAAGCCAATTGAGTATTTTAGAATTTTTTTTCTAAATAACAATAAATATTAAAAAATTTAGTTAGTTGTCACGTTTCAAAACAATGTTGAAAACTAACATCTCGAGTGTCTAAAACTCGAGTTCTAAGATAAAACTCGAGTTTTTAAGTCTCGATTTGTAAGAGGATTGGTTTAAAGTTAGAAAAAAATCGACGTGAAAATCGAGTTTTAAAGACTCGAGTTCCATAAATTGCAAAAAAACGCCGCTATAGGGCTTTAAAACGTCACTATAGGGCTTAAAAACGTCACTATAGGGCTCCCTAAACCTGGCACTTAAAATTTTTTTGCAGGAAAACGTCGCTATAGGGCTTTAAAACGTCACTGTAAGGCTTAAAAACGCCACTATAGGTGAAATTTTTTTTGCATAAAAAGACTTGAGATCTATCACACTTGCAAAGCGAGTCTCAAGGACTCGAGTTCTAATATGGATCTCGAGTTTTTAAAACTCGAGATGCTAGTTTTCTTAATTATTTTCGTGAGTGCCTAACTTACTATATTAAATCCCTATTAACTGTTACTCTGCAAATTCCCCCGAGTATTTTAAGCAAGTATGATGAATCTTATATCCATGAAATTACCGCTCATGTATAATAGCAAAAAATATAAAAGTTGAATACACTTAACACTTTTTAAATTTGGGATCATTTTTAAATTGCTCACTTGACCATAAAATCTTGTAATTTTTTTTTTATGAATAATATTGTATTAAAGAGACACACGAGAGGCCCCTAACACATCTTTAACTTTGGGATAAGAATCCAAGAAGGAAGAGATCAGATGGAGATGGCCCTTCCTAATTACAAGAGACAGCCTAACGAGGCACATTATAAGACAAAAAAGTAATTATTATTACTAGAGAAAAATAAAATCCCAGTAAGGCAAGTAGCCCAAGACCGTTTTTTGATAAGAGAAGACGGGAACTAAAAACCATGGGGGAGAGGAATGCAGTTGCAAAAAAGCTTCAATGAATCCTTTTAAATCTCCTTCGATCATTTTGGAATTTGTAATGGACAGTGAGTTTTATTGCTTGAAAAGCTAGCTATATAGGCTTCGCCTAAAATCGAATCTATAGGTGTGATGCCCCAATTTGATTGATTGTATGATATGTGTGGGTGTGTAATGAGTCCCACATTGGGTATTTACTGGGTTGAACTGGGCTTTATTAACAACTGCAAGGAGCCTCAATTGTGACTAGTCCTTTTGAGGTATAGCGCAGATGTGGCTAGCGCTTTTCCTTGGGTTGTTACATATGGTATCAGAGCCGGCCCAGTAATCCCGTGTGGGCTCAGAGACACTACCCCACAAAGTGGGCCCTAACGAGGACGTTAGGGATTTAAGTGGGAGAGATTGTGATGCCCCAATTTGATTGATTGTATGATATGTGTGGGTGTGTAATGAGTCCCACATCGGGTATTTACTGGGTTGAACTGGGCTTTATTAACAACTGCAAGGAGCCTCAATTGTAACTAGTCCTTTTGAGGTATAGCGCAGATGTGGCTAGCGCTTTTCCTTGGGTTGTTACATATTGTCACGCCCCGAACCCAACTATAAAGATAGGCACGTGACAATCGCTGCACGCTTATAAAGTAAGCACCTTACAATCGTGCAAGGCCTTCTTAGCAACTAAAGTTTATCCTCAAAAATTTCGTCAATAAATTCAAAATACTTCAAACATTCTTTATGAATAAATCTCCCATAATTTAAAGGAACAATTCCAAACCTCATGTACATAATGTCAATTGACCAAAAGATATAAGACCATATAATCCCAAACTTACTAAGCTTCTTTCATGCTCACAACATAATAGCAAAACTCGCAAAACTTGCTATTCTTCACAATCTGAAACTAGATGGGAAAAAGGGGGTGAGTTGACAGCTCAATAAGTAACCAAAATTCTAATAAGTTCTATCAAGCAATAGATCTATAAAGTAATAAGATGTAATATAAGCCTTCAAAAGTTATAATATGCTATGGGTTTTCAACAATAACTAAAGAAGTTTCGTAGTCTTAAAATAATAAGTTGCAAATAGATCACATACTTTAATATTACAAATATATCATAGATGATTTAGAAAGTAGTCGGTTTTTCATATATCAAAAGCTATAACTTACAATAGGTTCCAAAAACGCATAAGCAATTTTAGTGACTCAAAATAGTTCAAATACTCAAACATTTCCAAAATCACATATGTAGTTTTAAGGACTCAAAATAGTTCAAATATTCAAACGTAATTCATATTCTTAACAATCTTATGACTATGGTCACGCTATATCCCCGTGACTGGGCATTAGAGTACCAATGAATAACCCCCATTGGTTGGGTATCAGACTACCAATGAATAACCCCCATTGGCTGGGTATCAGACTACCAATGAATAACCCTCATTGGTTTGGGTATCAGAATACCAATGAATAACCCCCATTGGCTGCGTATCAGAATACCAATGAATAACCCCCATTGGTTTGGATATCAAAATACCAATGAATAACCCCCATTAGCTGGGTATAAGAGTACCAATGAATAACCCCCATTGGTTTGGGTATCAGAATACCAATGAATAACCCCCATTGGATATGTGATTTTGGAAATGTTTGAGTATTTGAACTATTTTGAGTCACTAAAATTGCTTATGCGTTTTTGGAACCTATTGTAAGTTATAGCTTTTGATATATGAAAAACCGACTACTTTCTAAATCATCTATGATATATTTGTAATATTAAAGTATGTGATCTATTTGCAACTTATTATTTTAAGACTACGAAACTTCTTTAGTTATTGTTGAAAACCCATAGCATATTATAACTTTTGAAGGCTTATATTACATCTTATTACTTTATAGATCTATTGCTTGATAGAACTTATTAGAATTTTGGTTACTTATTGAGCTGTCAACTCACCCCCTTTTTCCCATCCAGTTTCAGATTGTGAAGAATAGCAAGTTTTGCGAGTTTTGCTATTATGTTGTGAGCATGAAAGAAGCTTAGTAAGTTTGGGATTATATGGTCTTATATCTTTTGGTCAATTGACATTATGTACATGAGGTTTGGAATTGTTCCTTTAAATTATGGGAGATTTATTCATAAAGAATGTTTGAAGTATTTTGAATTTATTGACGAAATTTTTGAGGATAAATTTTAGTTGCTAAGAAGGCACATATGTAGTTTTAAGGACTCAAAATAGTTCAAATATTCAAACGTAATTCATATTCTTAACAATCTTATGACTATGGTCACGCTATATCCCCGTGACTGGGCATTAGAGTACCAATGAATAACCCCCATTGGTTGGGTATCAGACTACCAATGAATAACCCCCATTGGCTGGGTATCAGACTACCAATGAATAACCCTCATTGGTTTGGGTATCAGAATACCAATGAATAACCCCCATTGGCTGCGTATCAGAATACCAATGAATAACCCCCATTGGTTTGGATATCAAAATACCAATGAATAACCCCCATTAGCTGGGTATAAGAGTACCAATGAATAACCCCCATTGGTTTGGGTATCAGAATACCAATGAATAACCCCCATTGGCTGGGTATCAGAATGAATTCATAGTCAAATTGTTCATAATCACATATATGAAATCATAGTTTCTAACAAAATATATCTTATTCCCCATTGGCTGGGTATTAGAAGGAATTCATAGTCAAATTGTTCATAATCACATGTATGAAATCATAGTTTCTAACAAAATACATCTTATTCAAATACATACATATATATATATATATATATATATATAAAGCTATAATCATATATTCAATATTCAAATCTATTTGTGATATTTCTATAATTCTTTACTTTAAATCAATATAGCTAAAAAAATAATAATAATAATTAAATAAAATAAATCTTATATTCAATGCTCATATTTTTTTGTGGAAATTCTTTATTCTTTACTTTGAATTAGTATAGTTAAAACAATTAAACAAAATACATCATATATTCAGTAATCAGATATATTTGTGATAATTCTTTACTTGAAATCAGTAATATAATAGAAATAAATTGTAACAACTGTAAACAATTTTCAGTAGTTAAAATACGCAAAGATAAAACCAATTAGGATAAGGTTACTTACTTCCGAAAGAAACTTTTCTCTAACACTTCCTCTAAAATCCTTAAATATCACCTAGAAAAATTTTCAAATATTTTTACTTAATAACCAAATAATTCAAAAAAAACTTATAACGGTACCCGACCAAAAGAAAGAATATTTATCTCACACCAAAATTTCACTTAATCATAATATTTTATATATATATTCTGCCACTATTAATGCCTTAAAAGATAAGGCTATAGCACCTAGTAATATGTCACACTAAAGACAAGGACGTGGGCCATCCTTCAAGTGCTGCACTTACATTATAGCTTCCTTTTTCTTTTTCTTGTTTCTTTTTATTTTATTTTATATTTTTTCAAATCCCCTACTTCGGCACTGTTATTTAAAGAATACCTATGCAAAACACCTAACCCCTTAAAAGAAATTTTGTGGCTTAACAGCATAAAACAGCAACGTCTAGTTTACTGAAATAAATCCAAACTTTTCTTCGTTTGCATCATTAAAACTCTTGAATAATTAAATAGCTTCACTATTGACCAAAATACCCACATAAGAAAATATTCTAATACCACATAAAGTCTAAATTTGACAAAAGAACAAAATTTCTTAAGCTCTTACCTCAAGGATACAGTCAATCTTTCTCTACTTCAGTCCTTTAGGTAATCTCATCTCTAAAAAATCTCTCCATATGCATTGACTTAATAAGCTTATATATATAGCTAGGGTTTCAACCTTATTTTTTAAAAACTCCCTTATAATTAGAAATTATAAAATTGGCCCCACAAAATAAATTTACTTAAATAGCCCTCCTTATAATTTTTTTTTCGGGGTATTACAATCTCCCCCACTTATAAGAATTCAGTCCTCTGAATTCATCACAAATTGAACCAATTTATCACGCTTCCACTACGCTACTCTAAAGCCACAATCATATTGGTCTATAAAAATTTATCTCCCATCACCACAGTTAGAGCAATTAAACTATGAAGAATCCCCCCTTTTAATTTGGCCTATCACTCGATCCGAATTGCACTATAATTTACCTCCATAGTGAAATATAAATTTCAAAACCCACATGTTCAAGTAAACCCAGTAAAAACGATAGTTTCTTCAATAAGTAATCTCCAATAATTCTAAATGGTGAAGGAGCCTCCAAGGTTGTGATAAAAGAAAACCACAATCAAAGTCTACCATAAATCATTATCCTCTGACATCCCAATGAGTTGTATATTACTTCCACTTAAATATAAGTTCAAAAGTATTTCACAACATATGCATGGACTCTTCCTTCCTCAAATTTGTAAAATAAAAATTTCCAAGCAAATGGAGCCATGATGCTTCCGCTGCATAGTACAAGACCACTCTAAAATCTCTTACTCAATTACCCATAGTTTAAGAACAGCCATATTACGAAAAATATAAGATTCTTTAAAGATATACATATCTCTAGTCTAAATAGCTCTCTAAGTTCCTTTCAATATGAATAAAAGTTCCAAGGCCCATTCGTTTAGATTAACCCCAATAACTGGTTTTCCATCAATTATTAATTTCAACAAAATTCTAAGGCCTAAGTAGTCCCCAAAATTACAACAACTGAAAATCCACAATTGTGAGACTAACCACTGACCATTGAATGCTGGCATCCATTTAATTATATACCTCAAAATTAAGTAGTGCATCCAAATTAAGGTTCCAATCTTTCATAAGTTCAAAACTAATTTACAATACATGAGTGTATCTTTTCTTCCTCAAGTTTTGTAAAATAGAAATCCCAAAGTCTCCATAAATAATCAATTGGGCATTGATATAAGGGTCTTTCTTAATCACAAATTATCTTCGCAAATAAGCAACATTTATTCATCTATAATCTCCAAATGATACTTGGGCTAGAACTCATTGAGTGATGTGTATGAGTGTGTAATGAGTCCCACATCGGATATTTACTGGGTAGATCTGGGCTTTATTAACAACTACAAGGAGCCTCAATTGTGACTAGTCCTTTTGAGGTATAGCGCAGATGTGGCTAGCGCTTTTCCTTGGGTCGTTACATATGGTATCAGAGCCGGCCTGGTAATCCCGTGTGGGTTCAAAGACACTACCGCACAAAGTGGGCTCTAACGAGGACGTTAGGGATTTAAGTGGGGGAGATTGTGATGTCCCAATTTGATTGATTGTGTGATGTGTGTGGGTGTGTGATGAGTCCCACATCGGGTATTTACTGGGTTGAACTGGGCTTTATTAACAACTACAAGGAGCCTCAATAGTGACTAGTCCTTTTGAGGTATAGCGCAGATGTGGCTAGCGCTTTTCCTTGGGTCGTTACAATAGGGAGAACCGGGGAAGAGATTTGAGTGGGCAAGCACAACATCCCCAAAATTATTCTAGCACCCAGCAGCAGTGATGGAAGCCCAGTAGCAGTGAAAGAAGCATGGGGTAGTATGGTAACATTGAAGTTGACCTTCACCCAACCTAAATGTAGAGGACACCGGCATAAGTTTAAGGTTGATATATGATACCAATAAGGACAAAGCTGACAAGTTGTCAGGATAATCCTTTTTTTTTAATAATCCTTTTTGCAACTTTTGTAGGATTTGGGATGTGCTCAACAAAGATGGTTTGGTGACGGAATCTCCAAATAATGTCAAACAAAATAGTAGCAAAAAGATTGAATTTGTGAAGTCCAGTAGCAGGAATTTTCAAATATCATTGTGGAAAGATGACATATTTTACTAGATCACTTGGAGTCACTATAAAAAGTGAATTAGTGAGGATTGGCCATGGAGAGAGACCAAATGATGGTTCTATATGGGCATGAGACAAAGATGTAGTTGACTAATTTCATTGCTTGATTACACAGGACACACGACATGTCTGCCTAAGGCTACCTTCTGTTGAGTTTGTCTTTGGTTGGGAGAATGTCCCAAGCAATATAAAAGCTTGTAATTTATACCTTTAGTAGTATGTAAATATGTTTAAATTTATTTTAAAGGAAATGTTAAAAAATAAAAAGATGGGATTGAATTGCATATTATATCTTAACCTTTGACCATTGTTTCAAAATCGTCCTTATCTTTTAAAAAGTTTCGAAAACATCATTATCATCATCTCGTGAATATAAAATACTGACATGGTAATCGATGAAACCGAGGCTACTATGATTACGTACAGCTTATGATGTGGTATGAACTCCATTTGATGAGTTACCATTATCTATCCATTAGGTGACGGTAACATCATATGGTATCTTGCTATAATCCATACTTCTCTCCCAAATGAGGTGGGACATTTTTGCTTTAGTATAGTGTTCCTTTGATTGAAAACATAAACATAGTGAAATGAAGAAAACGAAGATGCAGTAATTTTTCAGAAGAAGAGCTTTGAGAAAAGTTAGAAATCTAGAACAGAAAGTCATAGGATAAAGTTGAGCTAGAAATCTCCAACATGGATTCCAACTCGCCATTCCTAGAGGATACATTCAGAGGAAATTTTTTTTAAATGGGCCCAAAGCCCATCCATTCCTTTAAAACTCAGCAACAACCCCGAATTATTCGGCCCAAAGGTCCAAGTTTTTTTTGGGCTCTAGAGCACCAAAATTCCTTCCTTGAAAAAATGTATTTTAAATATTGGGCCAAAAATTTCTAAAAGAACATTCTATTTTTGTATAGTTGTGTTAGGTGTGCCAATTTTTCAAGGATTTTGCCATTTCTTATTAAAAAATTATCACTTTTGAAGCATGTAATGATAATTTTCTTTCTATTAAAGCAACAATGTAATTTCAATGAATTCATTTATTCTATTCTTCTTGAATCAGTAATGGATTGCTTTTGAGTTATGTAATGCTCTTTTTCAATTAAGAAAATTTTTACTTTCAATAAGTTTTGAGTGGCTTTCTTTAGTGTCGTACTTTTTTTCTATCTATTCTATTCTTGTTGAGCTAATAAATGATCAATTGGGAATTATGTAATGCAAATTTAGTATATATTTGGATAGTGCTGATTGCATTTGCGTTTCACGTTTCACGTTTTCTTTCTTTCTTCTTCTTCTTCTTCTTCTTTTCTTTTTTCTTTTTTTTTGAGAAGAGCGTTAACTAGTTTCAGTGGGTCTCGTGCATTGTTCATGAGACCCACAAATCTCTTTTTTCAACAAAATTTTCATTAAAAATGGGTCCCATGGCACTATTCACATATTTAAAAATTATTTTGCTACAATGTTTTCAATTTTTAGTTTTCAACAAAGTAAGCGGTATCCAAACGAACCTTTAATTTGATTTATGCTATTGTGTAATTTGAATGAGTTCCCAAACAGCTTTTTTTTGGTACGCTACTTGTTCCATGGATTCTCTCCTTTGTGATTTAGTAATGATCACTTTTTACTGGTGCAAGCATAATAATAATGGAAATAACACAAAAAAATCTTAATAATACTTCTGAATATTATTTATTTGAGATTAAAAAGAAAGACAATACTATTTGGATTGAAGCATGGCACTTGCTCTTTTTAGGAGATTCAAGCTCTTGGTTGGCTAAACTTTGTAACCAGTGTAACCTTTTTTTGTTGCTATAATCCATACTTCTCTCCCAAAATGAGGAGGGACATTCTTGCTTTAATATGGTGTTCCTTTGTTTGAAAACATAAACCTAAGAAGAGCTTTGAGAAAAGTTAGAAATCTAGAACAGAAATTCATAGGATAAAGCTGAGTTTAAAGTCATAGGATAAAGTTGAGTTAGAAATATCCAACATGGATTCCAACTCACCGTTCCGCGAGGATACAGTCATAGGAAATTTTTAAAAAATGGGCCGAAAGCTCATCTATTTCTTTAAAAATCTGGCCCAAAGGTCCCTTTTTTTTGTGGGCTCTAGGGCCCCCAAAATCCTTTTTTGAAAGACATGAATTTTAAATTTTGGGCCCAAAAGTTTTGAAAAGCACATTCTATTCTTGTATAGTTTTTTAGGACTACTAATTTTTCAAGATTTTGTTCGTTCTTATTAAAAAATGATCACTTTTGAAGCATGTAATGATAACTTTCTTTCTATTAAAGCAACAATATAATTTTTAAGAATAAATATATTCTTTTCTTCTTGATTTAGTAATGGAATGTTATTTTTTCATTAAAGAAAATTTTTACTTTGAATAAGTTCCGAGTGGCTTTCTTTAGTGTCGTACTTTTTTTATACATATTCTATACTTGTTGAGTTAGTAAATTATCAATTAGGAATTATGTAATTAACATTTAATTTGATTCACGCTATTGTGTAATTCGAACAAATTCCGAAACCACTTTTTTTTGGTACACCACTTGTTCCGTGGTTTCTCTCATTTGTGATTTAGTAATGATCAATTTTTGTTAGTGCAAACACAATAATATTGAAAATAACACAAAAAAAAATTGAATAATACTGTTGAATATTATTTATTTGAGATTTAAAAAAAAAAAAAAAAGACCCAACACTATTTGGACTGAGACACGACACTTGCTCTCTTTAAAGAAATTCAAGCCCTTGATTGGCTAAATTTTGTAACCGGTACAGACCTTTTCTAACTTGTCTCTCCTAGGATACAACAGCCTAATAAGTGTCGTATGACTAGAACACCATTCCTTACCAAGAATCTCTCTATTTTATAGTGTATAAGATTGATTGTAATTATTGAATTTTTCAGTGTAGTAATGTTGTTACTCGTATTGAGTCTGTATGAGTCTATTTATAAGCTCAATGGGCCTCACGAAATTATTACCCAAATTAATCTGATTAATTAGGTCCAAAATTATAGGTTAGAGTTACACAATTAATGGATGAGATAAGGAGTTTTTTGTAGAAATAAATAGGCCCAATAGCTAATTTTTTAAGTGGATAAATGACTCTTCACCCAAAGGTCCATGTTTTTTGTGGGCTCTAAAGCCACAAAAATCCTTTCCTGAAAAAATGTATTTTAAATATTGGGCCCAAAATTTTCTAAAAGCATATTCTATTCTTGTATAGTTTTGTTAGGTGTACCAATTTTTCAAGGATTTTGTTCTTTCTTATTAACAAATGATCACTTTTGAAGCATATAATGATAATTGTCTTTCTATTAAAGCATAAATGTAATTTTTATGAATTCATATATTCTATTATTCTTGATTCAGTAATGGATTGCTTATATGTAATGCTATTTTTTCAGTAAAGAAAATTTTTAATTTGAATGAGTTCCAAGTGGCTTTCTTTAATGTGGTACTTTTCTTCTACTTATTCTATACTTGTTGAGTTAGTAAATGATCAATTAGGAATTAAGTAATGGACATTTAATTTCATTCATGCTATTGTGTAATTTGAATAAGTTCTAAAACAGCTTTTTTACTATACGTCACTTGTTCCGTGGATTCTCTCTTTTTTGATTTAGTAATGATCACTTTTTGTTGGTGCAAACACAATAATAACAAAAAGAAAAACTGAATAATATTTTTAAATATTATTTATTTGGGATTAAAAAAAAAAAGACAATACTATTTGTACTGAGACGCGACATTCGTTCTCTATAAGGAGATTCAAGTTCTTGGTTGACTAAACTTTGTAACTGGTGCAAACATTTTTTGACTTGTCTCTCCCAAGATACAAGAGCCCAACAAATGTCGTATAGCTAGAATACCCATCCCTGCCAAGAATCTCTATAATTTTTAGTGTATAAAAATGCTTGTAGTTGCTTAATTTTTTGGTGTAGTAATGTTGTTACTCATGTTGAGTCTGAATAAATCTATTTATGGGTCCAATGGGCCTCACAAAATTATTGACAAAATTAATCTAATTAATTAGGTCTGTAATTCTAGGCTGAAGTTACACAAATAATAGATGAGATAAAGAGTTTTTGAAGAAACAAATAGGATAATAGCGAATTGTGGATAAATAGGTCCATGTTTTTTTGTGGGCTTTAGAGCCCCCAAAATCCTTTTTTGAAAATATATATTTTAAATATTGGGCCCAAAAGTTTTGAAAAGCACATTCTATTCTCGTATAGTTTTGTTAGGTGTACTAATTTTTCAAGGATTTTGTTCGTTCTTATTAAAAATTGATCACTTTTGAAGCATGTTATGATAATTTTCTTTCTATTAAAGCAACAATGTAATTTTTATGAAGTCATATATTCTTTTCTTCTTGCTTCAGTAATGGATTGCTTTTGAGCTATGTAATGCTATTTTTTCATTAAAGAAAATTTTTACTTTGAATAAGTTCCTAGCAGCTTTCTTTAGCGTTGTACTTTTTTTCTACCTATTCTATACTTGTTGAGTTAGTAAATGATCAACTTAGGAATTAAGTAATGGACATTTAATTTGATTCATGCTATTGTATAATTCGAATAAGTTCCCATACAGCTTTTTTTGGGTACGCCACTTGTTCTATGGATTCTCTCTTTTGCGATTTAGTAATGATCACTTTTTGTTGGTGCAAACACAATAATAATGGAAATAATACAAAAAGAAACTGAATAATACTTCTGAATAAAATTTATTTTAGATTAAAAAATAAAACCAACACTATTTGGAGTAAGGCGTGACACTTGCTTTCTTTAAGTAGATTTAAACTCTTTGTTGACTAAATTTTGTAACCGGTGCAAATATTTTCTGACTTGTCTTTGATTAATTAGGTCCATAATTCTGTGGTGGAGTTACACAATTTATAGATGAGAGTTTTGGAAGAAATAAATAGGCCCAATATCTAATCCATTAAGTGGATGAATAGCTCTTCATCTTCCATAATAAAAAAGTCATTTACTCATCAATGAATATGGAAATTATTTATAAATGTATTCAACCCAATATATACTCCAATACATTTTAACTCATTAATTACCACAATTAAAAAGGATGAAAGAGTCTCTCTCCTTTTCAACATTTTTTTTTTTGTTGAGAAACCAATCTTTTTCAACATGGTATTAAACATTTCATTAATTCCTTATCTTCCATATTAATTTCCATATAATTATATTGGCGAAACTACAATATTGGTCCCTCAAGTTTACTTTGTGTGTGTAATTGGTCCCTTAAGTTTGAAGTGAACACAATTAGTCCCTCAAGTTTTAAAATAGAGTTGTATTAGTCTTTTTACTAACTGCCATTAACGGTGTTACTTACATGGCTAACGGAACAATGATTTGGCATTTTTTTTTTAATGATGTGGCATTTTCCTATTAAAAAAATTACAAAATAAATTTACACAAACAATATTTACCACCCGGGTTCTCTCCTCCTCCTCCTCGTCCTCCTCCTCCTCAATGTCTCATATGATATCATATCTCTTTCTTGCCTTGTTTAATTTATTTATTTATCACTATACATACATACAATTGATCTCTTATCTTGATTGTTTTGAGTTACAGAAACAAAAGAAGGGGCCAAGTCCAACGCAACGCAATATAAAAGTTAGAAGTGTGGCAGCAAGCTTGTTGTGTTCAAATCGAGTACTAGTACTGCATAATAATCGTCTCACTCCCAGAATAGAAAATCCATTATACCTGAGATCATTCATATCCCAAGCAAAAAGAAACCCACGACGTGGTAAGTTTTGTGTGGTTGCTCTGACTGAAAGTTCTAAAGAGTCAAGCAACAAGAAGATTGAGGAAGAAGAAGAAAGTAAAATCCCTTCATGGGCTAGGCCAGATTCGGATGAGCCTTCTCCTTGGGCTCAGAATGAAAGTGCATCTCACCTGCCGCAGCTCAATGCTCTGTACAATCAGTAAAAAACATATTTTTTAATTTGTTACTGGGTCATAAATATTATTTGTGTAAATTTATTTTGTAATTTTTTAATAAAAAATGCCACATCATTAAAAAATGCTAAATCATTGTTCCGTTAGCCATGTAAGTAACATCGTTAATGATAGTTAGTAAAAAGACTAATACAACTTTGTTTAAAACTTGAGAAACTTATTGTGCTCGCTTCAAACTTGAGAGACCAATATTGTTGTTTTGCCAATTATATTTATTTTGTCGTATAAATTCATTTTAATTAAATAATATTAAAATGCTCAAACACTTTTGAACCTTGTAATGATCATTTCCTTTTGTTAAAAAAATCGTGTAATTTCTAATTTGGATAAATTCACTCGTACTCGTTCCACATATTCTATTTTTCATAATTCTGCAATGATTGCTTTTGAGTTATGTTTTGGCCTTTACTTTCCTTAAAACCATAAAGCAATTTGAATAAGTTTTGCACAGTTTTGTTTGCTTTACCTTTTCATTCTCAAAATATTCTATTGTTCCCGATACAGTTATGATCACTTTTCATTTCGTTAAAGCAACTACAAAACTCGAATAAGTTCCTACTTAGCTTTGTTTAGCATATCATTTGATCTATTAATTCTATTCATTGTGATTCATTAATAATTACGTTTCAGCCATGAAATTGTCCCTGCAAACTGTGTAATAAGTTCCAACTTAGCTTTATTTGGGATACCTGTTGTTCACGAATATTGTATTTCGAGATTTAAAAATGATCACTTTGAACCATTTTTTGTTTTTGTTTAGGGAACTATGTAATTTCTATGAGTTATTGTGTAGCTTTGTTTAGAATAACACTTCTTTTACATATTCTTAATTCAGCAATGGTCTGCTTTTCATTGAAGTAACTGTGTAACTTATATATAAGGTTTTATCTTTTATCTTTTTTTTTTTTTTTTTTTTTTTAAGTAAACAATATTACTTATTAGAGCATACACAAAAAATAGTAATAATAACGTTTTAAACTGGGTTTATAATACATTATATAACTAGAGTACAACTACAAAAGGGTATAACCTTTATAGTTATAGACTGGAGTTATAATAGTAATAATTATTAGAATACATATGAAAATAGTAATACTAGTACTTTTTATTTTACTTCTTAGGATAAGTTTAGTACCTTTTATTTTTATTAAAGTAACTATGCAATTGGAATAAATTTTTCATGTAACTTTGTATGGTATGCTGTTTGTTCCACATTTTCTATTCTTGCCGATTCAGAATTGATCACTTTTGAAATTCATATTGGCAATTTTTTTACAATATTAAAGCACCTGTGTAATTTGAATAAGTTCTTACGTTGCTTTGTTCGGTTACTTTGGTATACCTTTTTTATTTTCACATAAACTATACTACTTGATCCAGTAATGAATAACCATAACCTTTAAACCAAGTAATTTTATTTATTTTTATTTTATTTTCCCGTTAAAGTAACTGTGTTGTTTGAATATGTTATGAAAAAGCTTTCTCTAGTATATTACTTGTTCCACATATTATATCCTTTGGGATTTAGTAATTGCCCATTTTTGAATTATGTAATGACCATTTTCTTTCCATAGAAGTAACTATATTGTTTTAAAAAGCTCTTGCTTACTGTCTGAACTTTGTTTTGAATACCACTTGCTCCACGTATTCTATTCTTCTTAATGTAATAATGATCACTATTGAACCATCAAATGGTCTTTTTTTTCATTAAAGTGCATGTATAATTTGGTTAAATTCTTGCTTATTATATTTGCGTGGTAATGCAATTGTTTTATAAATTTCATTTTAAAAACTATCTCTTTGGATTAATTTAAAATGAAACCTTATAATTTTTTTTTCTTTGATTTTGAAATTAAATTCTAAAATTTAACAGTCTTATAAAATAGAGCAAAACTTAGGTATAATACTTAGATATTGTTGTTTAGGTTTCCTTTTTAAGATTCAACTATGTGACTTTTTCCCATGAAATGGAAGTGTATTTTTAAATAAGTATTGTCACATAGCTGAATTTTAAGAGGAGAACCTAATTAAGAAATAACACCTAAATACTGTACTTAAGTTTTGTCCTATAAACTAAGCTACATTCGGAGACAGAGCAGAGACACTCGCCTTTTATGCTCGCTAATGATTCTCATTCTTTTCCTCCTGCTGATTCTGGCAAAAGAGCCATTTTCAATGACCTGTAATGGACTCTACTACACTAACCAAGAAAAGAGTGTAAATGGAGGAAGAATCAAAATACGAAAAGGTTTTAGCTTATAAGCTATGTTTGGTATAATACTTTTTTCACACAATTCATTCTTCGTTTTTCAGTAGTGATCACTTTTGAAACGTGTAATAGCTATATTCAATTTCAGTACAATTTGAATAAATTCCCACATATAACTTTGTTTGGTACACTACTTGTAGAATCAATTCTTTTCTTTTTGATTTAGTATTTAATGATCCTTTTGAACCACACAATGGCCAATTTCTTTTTATTCAATCCAACTCTGTAACTTGGATAATAGCTTTGTTTTGAGTACCACATGCTTCACAGGTCAATTTAGAACCATGTTGTGATCTTTTCTCCTTTGCGATTTAACAAACTGTTCAACTTCAAGAAGTTCTGCATAGCTTTTCTTGGCATACCAAAAAAAAAAGAGGTCTCCTTTCCTAGGTTATCATATCGTAGTGTTATTTATTTTCTGCTACTTTACATGTTATGATGTATGCTTGTTTAACCTAGATTTGAATAATGAACCTAATAATCACTTGGTTAATATATTAGGTTAAACAATCTGATTTAAGGGGTCTAAACAAATAAACAATAAATATCATTTTAACCACTATTATTTAAGGATTACTTTACAATGAAATCTTATAATTTATAGAATTTCAAGTTAAACCCTAAAATTTAAGAGTCTTACAAAATAAGCTATGCAAATAGAGCAGCGACATGTTTTTTTTGCTAACTACAGGGCCGGCCCAAGGCCTAGGCAACTTAGGCCTATTAGGATATGGTAAATTTAATTATTTAATCACATAATTTTAATACTCCACCTCACATTTGGACCCTGAGAACTTTTTTGAGCCCAAATTTAGGAAACTTAAGCCAATTGGGATCTAGTAAATTTAATTATTTAACCACACAATTCTAACACTTTGCCTCACATTTGGGACTTGGGAATTCATTTGGTGAGATCTAATGAAGATGATTGATACATTCACCACCTGTTTGACAAGCTTCACTAGAAGGTTTGAAAGTCACAGCAATCGTACCCAATCCTCTAGGGATATCACCCTAAATGCAAGTGTCGTGTCGGTGAAGAAGAGTACACATGCATAAGCATTACAACATGTTCATGCATTAATACTTCCCATGTTTTGTGACATTGATTGGTTGTGTGCTTTTTATTATTGTTTAAGCATGTGTTGAAAATTGTGTTTGTTTGCTTAAATTTTTTTAAAATTTTTTTTTTATCAATATTTTCTTGCTTTTATGTCAAAAATCCAAAAACACATAAAAAGTGGAAAATCCAAAAAGTTTGATTGGTATTATTATGTATTGTCACAATTATATTTTGCCTTGTACCTTTGTACTAATGGCTTTATGCAATTAAGAGCATGGCTTGTTTTTTATGCACTCATATCATCGTGGGAAAACTATTGACATCTATGTGATTATTGTAAATAGATCTTCAAACTTGTCATGAATGATTAGTCAATGGTTTTGTTGATCTTGAAACTTGCATAGACTTGTGCCTATATATCTTTCCACTATTTTTTTTTTTTTTGCTTAAAGAGCTCAATAAATGTAAATCTTCAAATGAAAAGAGATAATGAGTTGCAAAAGCCGTCGCACATACTAGTATTTGACTAGGAAAAAGGGAAAACGACCTTTTATGAAAATGTATGATGCCCAAAAAGCCAAAGGCTTGCTCATCAAATTGAAATTTCAAAAATTTCAGGTATCGATTTCAAAAAGAGATGTATTAATTCAAAAAGATAAAATGATATGATGTATATGGAGCCAAATGAAAAGCTTCAAAATTATGTAATCAAGTTTATGTGGGAGGTCATATATGCATATTTCTATAATTGAGACTGATCACCTTTCCTCATGCTAATTGTGTATGTCTTGGTTGAATAGATCATTGAATATCCACATTAGACTAAGGACTATCTCATTTTTGGTACCCACATACATCACACATGTCTATGTTCAATGAATGTCTTATTCATTTGTGTGATTGTACTTGATTAAATATGTTACACATGGTCAATTATATGCTGATTATACACAAAAAGATTTTTGAGTGTTCTAATTGTTTTTGGATAGTATTTTTGTTTTGAAAAATTTCAAAATTTTCAAAAACTGTGCAACCCTGTTTTGGCGACTTGCCTCGTAAGTCAATCCAATCGCGAGCCCCCAGTCGCGAACTTACTCAGAAGGTTTTCACGACTCTCTAACTTTTCAAAGTCCCAATCGCGAAAAAGACTTAGAAAAATTTCAAAAAACTGGGTTTTTGGAATTTTCCTGACTCATGTTGGTGACTTGTTCGCAAGTGGAAGTTCCAATCGCGAGGTTACTCAAATAGTTTCGCGGCTCCCTTTGCGACTTCCTCACGGGTGGACCTTCCAGTCACAAAAAACACTTAGACAATTTTTTCAAAATTTTGTCTTAAAGGTTTTTGGCAACTTGGTCTGGCAACTTGTTTGTGACTTGTTTCAATCGCGAAAATAGCATGTTTTGTGCTTTAAGGATAGTTTTTAAAAACATTTCAGTTTTCCCTCGTTCATTTTGACTATTCATTGTCTTGTCTGTTCATCTCTCTTACAAACTCACCGTGTTTCTCTAAAAAATCCACCATTTTTCTTCATCTTCTCTACTTTGAACTTCAAGAAAAGATATGGGTTTTCTATTTTTCTTAACATATTTCATGTTAATAGCCTTTGATTTCTTGAGGTTTGTGTTTTTGTTGAGATTTGATAAATGAGATGTTCGAATATGGTTTGGGTAATTTTTGTTGAGTTTGTTGAATGGGTTTGGTTGATATTGGTAATATGATGCTTAATTTACATGTTCTTATGATTGCTTCTCATTTTTTAGTAGTATATCATGATTGTGCTGTGTTGTGCATATCATGCTTATAGTAAAATGTCTCAAAGACAGTTACTTGGTTCATTTGCACCCCACATGCACCTGTATTGTTCATGCTTAAATACTACATACTTGGTTCATTTACCATGATTGAGTGATATGTCTCTCTAAAAAAAACAATGTGTGTTTATTTCATGAACTAACTTCGATCTAATCAAGTTTATGTATGTGTCTTCTAGTTTTGCACTTGGTTCTCTACTATGTGTATCTTCTTTTGCAAATGCCTTGCCGTTCCTCTCGAGGAAAAGAGCTTGTGATTGATGCTCCATCATCCCCTGTTTCAAAATGGACTCGAAGTTTGTCTCAAGATTTAAATAGTGAGAGATTCAGGACTCCCTCGATTCACAGACTTTCTCAAGCATTTTGGTAGATGCTCTTACTGTGGTGGAAAGGGTTGTAAAGTTTGATACATTGGGAACCACATTTATTCCTAGGATCTTTGAAGCAAAAGATTGGGCTGATCTGTTTGGGAACTTTGAGGACCCGATTGATGAATTGGTTAAGGAGTTCTATTCAAATGCTAGATACACTGGAGTTGAGTTGAAGTGTTGGGTACGAGGAAAAGAGTTCAACATCAATCAAGAGTACATTGCAAAGGTTCTTCGAATCAATAGACTGGCCAATGTAGACCTCACTCCATATGATGATAGACTTCCTCAGGTACAAGACATTCTTCAAATTCTTAGGCCCAATCATGAGATTTCAAGCAAAGGTACATCCATAGGCACTACAAAGTTTGCACCTGAACTGAAGACTCTCACTTTGATCATGTTCTTCAACCTCTACCCATTGTCTAACACCAGTTTCATCAACCTTGGATGAGCATAATTCTTGTGTGATCTCATCACCAGAGTTCCGGTTGACATTTGTGCCCACATTTTTCAGACCATTGGGAAAACAGCAACTCAAACAACATTACGAATATGTCTTCCTCTTTTAGTCTTCTAATGAAGATCATGATTCTTGAAGGTGTTCATCCTCCAATAGATGGAAAAATACTGACACGTCTTCGACCATTATCCATGATATCTCTTCAAGCCAGTAAGTGTCACTCTTCTAAAGCACCTAAGAGTGAATCTTTCCCTCATGCCACTCCATCCGGTCTTGGCTCAGCTACACTTGTGCATACCGAGACTGCTTCTCCCATTACTCCTGAGTTACAGATGTTTAGCACTCAGCTTGTACATCCTAGCTTTCAAGCTGACAGGTTGAGCACTTTGATTGAGAGTTTGTATTAGCTCATTTCCAGATTTGAAAGAGTTCTATACTCCACCAAAAACTAAGTTCAAATGCGTCTCACAACCATTGAGACACAGTTAGATGCTATTCAACAAAAACTAGAGGACAACCTTTAGCTATTCGTGCCAAAAAAGGGGAGAGCAAACTTATTGTACAGTTTGGATGATAGCATACAGTAAGGGGGAGAGCAACACAAGAATTAGGAAGTGTGCATATTGAAAGGGGGAGTTATGTGAGCTCAAGAGGAGGAAGCTGTTTCTTACACACACACATACTTTTGGACATTTGTCTAGTTTACAGCTTATTTGCTTTTATTTTTTATAATCTATTGGATATCTACTGTGCTTTTGTTGAAACTTTTGGTACTTTGGTTTTTATATTTAAGTTTATTTTCAGTATATTGCTTTTGTACCCATGCTTTGTAGCTTTGTATTTGTTGTTAATGTTATGCATTTCTTCAAGTACATCACTCTTGTGCCCTTTGTTGGATTTTATATCCTTGATGCAATTACCTTGTGTTGTATCGATTGAGTGTTGGATATGCAAATAATACTTTGCATTGAGCTTATTAGCTTGCATGTTCGAATGTTCATTCCTCGTGTGAATGATCATTGTGGTCAAGCCATGCTTTATTGCTTCATTCCTTTTTGCTTGATCGCATTGTGCTTGCTCCATATGCATTTCAAGTTTTCTGCTTACAATGATCGTATTGTGTTGTTGTTTTTAGGAAATACTTATCCGTATGGTTCAAAAGCTTCACAGATTCTTCTCTCTTTGCCAAAAACACAAGGTATTGTCCTTATATACAATCTTCCTTTCCTTGGTTCTACACTTTGGATTTGGGGTTTAGGGTGTGGATGTAGCTTTTCTAGCTATCATCCATTGCCCTAACCTTCTAAATCTTTTTCTAACATTTGTGTTGCTATTTTTGCTTGAATAACATGATTTATTGCTTTTTTAGCATGTTTCTTGCTTTATTTGTGTTTCTAGCTTAAGTCTCTTTGTTTTTATGCCTTGTGCCCTGTTTCATGCTTTGACCCACATCCGTACATGTCTATATGCTTGGATTCATGTTCTACCATGTCTATGTGCTAAGTTTCTACATGTTTACATGCATGTTTCCATGCCTATGCGTCTAGATCTATGTTTCCACATGCTTGTGTGCTTAGATCTATGCTCTTTACATGCTTTATGCTATTTTTCATGTGCTTGTGTGATCTACGCCATGTTCGTGTGCCTGGACCTAAGCTATGTTTGTCATGCCGTGTGCTATTGTAGCCCTTTTGTCGCTTCATCTTTTTTTCTTATGTTTTGGCCTAATGGTTAGGACTTGATCTAGACCTTATGGTCTTTGTCATCTTCTACACACTGAGGCCTATATCAAAGGGTTTGGATCATCCCCATTTTGCATGTCTATGCTTGCTTGCTTCTATGCTTTATGCTTGTGTTAGCCTTTCTTGTTCTAGGCTTTGCCATGTTTAATGTCCTTCATGGGCTTGATCTTGTTTGGTTACATTCGAAGCCCATAAGGCCTTGTTTAGGTGTAACCACTTGGGATGCGTCTCCATGATGCCGGTTGCTTCGTGCATACCTTTCCTCTTTTTCGTTCTATGTGATGATATGCTTACCATGCTTGTTTATGCAATCTGTTGGCTTTATATGCATCTTTACACACTTTCTTACATGTCCATGCATAAGTCTTTCTTATTAGTGTGTTGCCTATGCTTCAACACAACGAAGCTATGGACATCCGATCCAAACTTACATTTATCCCTTGTGGACACCACCTTTTGTTTCCTTTCTTGCATGTTCGCCTGATTGTCTTCTTGCTTTCTCGTTTGTTTGTGTATCCTGCTTGTCTTATCTCTTGCCACATGCTATGCTTGCCATGTCTATCATGTTTATCTACTTTATGCCTTCTTCATATGCACTTCACATCTTTCCCTTCCATTGCTTGTCTGCCGGTTTCTTGTTTTTGCCTTTGCATGCACACATATGGAGCAGAGACGCTTAGAGCTAGGGCACAATCTCCCAGATGCAAGCAAAAAGGGCACGGATACAAGCATGTGGTTGAGCATAGTGGCAATGTTCAGTAGATTTAGGAGTTTAGCCTTTCCCTTTGGTTATGTACTCTTTTAAACCCTTTCTTTCCTCCTTCCTTTCTCTCTTAGATGGGTTGTATTAGGTATATCATGCCATGTACCATTCATCCACATCTCTAGAGTATGCCGACCCCTGTTTATTTTCCTACACTTATATTTTGGGCCATACCTTAAGGATGTAGGCATTTACTTTCCTACTCTGTGTGCTTGCATTATGCGGGATGTATGTATATATATACCTGCTTGCCCATTTCAGTGTGATCATCATAGTCTATCACCTAAGGCAAGCGATGCCTAATTTCCGCTACAAAAGTAAGGTGACATGTCGCCGGATTTTCACCGTGGAAATCTGGAACTTTGCTCGAATGCCTTAGGAAAGCATAGATTGGGACCACGCCCATTCAAAAACCAAACCTCAATGCCCCCATGCATGCAAAGCCCCGAAACCCAATGCCAAAATCATGTTTTTACTACAAATTTCCAAAAATTAAGGTTTATCAAAATAAAGGACTGTCCTTGGACAGGCATTTTGGGGTACCTAACACCTTCCCCACACTTAACCAAACTTCCGGACCTAAGAATCAAGATTTTTGGCCATCCACATTAGATTAAGAAAAATGCCATTTTTCTTAACCTAGGATTGGTAATAAAATCAACTAGAAAGAAGTAACCAATCACACCGTAGAAAAACCCAACAATTGGTGGTGACTCTACTTAGCTTTGGTAACCACCTAAAATTTGACCCAAATTCCCGCCATAATGCCGAAGGTAGACCTACCTTCCTCCACCGAGGGAGAGAGCACCCGAAGCTTCGTGCGAACAACACCATCATCGAAAGGGGCCTCCAATGGGCCCCACGTGCGCAGGAGCTGTCACCACGACGGGTGGTTGAACGAAGGCCCACGACGACGACGGCGGTTTTTCCGCCTCTTATTTTCGAGGCTGGGCATCGACACTTACCTACAATCTTTACACATTTCCCTTGATTTTCCTCATACTCTTCCCTCTCTAATTCCATATCCATTGAGAGGGTCTTAGCCAACATATACCTCACCCATTCTGAGTGTTGTGAGTTGTTTTAGAGCTCTTGGGAAGCATTGGGACATGTCATTTTTTATGGTGTAAGCAATTGGTGTTAATTACGGGATCTAGAAAGCTAGTGAAGACAAGGCTCGGTGAAGCCCGTTGGTATCTAGAACTTGAAGGGTCTAAGTATAGAGGGTAGATTAGACTTGGAGAGTCTATTTTGTAATGTTTGTACTCCAACTTATTCACTAGTGGATTGATTCGACTTGGACGGTTGTAGAGAAGCTTTTACGTCGAGTATTTCAATTTTCCTCTTCGATTACACATCATTGTGTTATCCCTTTTTTGCATCATTATTCCTTTACTCCTTTTGCTTTTGCGTAATTGCTTATTATGTATGTCCATGCATTAGGAAGTAGTCCGGGTTAATTGTGCATTGATTACTCTAAATTTGCATCAAATAGAGTAGATTAAAAGCAATTGAGCCATAATTTAAAAATTGGGGGTCTTAATTAGCTCTAGTAGTTTACTAACAAGGATTTAGATTCTTTTCTTCTTCATTTAGTAATTAATGATGCTTTCAAACCACTCAACGGCCGTTTTCTTTTTATTGAAGGCTTGAAGCCAAGTCTGTAAATTGGATAGTCCAAGTCTGTTAATTGGATAATAGCTTTGTTTTTAGTACTACTTGCTTCACAGATCACTCTTGAACCATGTAGAGGTCTTTTTTCTTTTTACATTAAACCTACTGTGCAACTCCAATGAGTTCCGCATAGCTTTTCTTCACATACCAACAAAAGAGAGCACCCATGGCCTTCTCAATTTTAATTGTAATTTCAATGCGTTTTCTTGCTTTTGTCCTCATCGTGCCAGTGTGCCTCATTATCAGATGGCTTCGACAGGTGAAGGACATTTTTGAGCAGGTTCAACGGGATTTCAAGATCTTGGAAGCTATCATGAAAGATATAGAAGAGGTTGCAGAATCAGCGAAAAAAATAGATGAGAAACCCAATCAACTTAGGGATTCTCAACTAAAACCAGGAGCCACTGTACAACTATCTGATGCCGAGAGAGGCTGGTTTGAGGCAACCAAAACCCTGGTTGGCACGGTAAAGGATTGCAGTCAAACCTACCGGAGACTACATGAAATAAAATATTTTCTGGAATTGTTTTACTCTGGTTTTACTGGTTTCAAAAAAATTTATGACCTCAAGGCTGACTTGGGTTCGTGCAATTCTCTGATAAATGACCAACTTTGGAAGAAGACAAAAATCTGCAAATCAGTAGAGCAGTCAAGGTCTATTGTTAGAAGCCTGAAAGACAGACCAATAGAGGAGGATAAATCTTCCTCTTATAAACGAGCAAAAGAAACTCTCTTTATTGAAAAGAAATTCAAAAGCCTGATGGATAATATTAATCCAAATTTAGTGCCGGAAACACAAGAGGAAATAAAGTACTCAATCCAGTTACCACTGCATCTACTGAGTGCTTTCCTGCGAGATTTGGAAGGGCATACATTGGAAAGCGAAACAGAAAAGGCCTGGGTGATAGAAGCAGAGGAGGTCATCTGCAAACTACAACATCAGATCGACCGCAAAACCACATATCTACTGAAATGGCTTCCGTTTTCAGGTAATTGGATGATGGCAAAGTATCTCCCAAAAAGCTTTGAGAAGATCGAAAGACTTCTTTGGCTTCTCTTTTCAAAGAAGTATGAGCTTGATTTCACCTTTATACGAAGAGTTCCATCAAAATCTGTTGATCGGACCCCACATCAGAAAACTCAGGCCAAAATCGATGACAAGGAAATTTTAGAAATTCTAGACAAGTTTCACAAGCAGCTCAGTCAAGAACAACCCAAGGTAGCTTTTCGACTCAACGAGCTACCAGGCTATTTCGAAAAAGTGCACAAACTTCTCAAAGATGCAAAACTAGTTGAAGGTATGGACAATTCAAGAATGGCTTGGAAGGATCAAATGAAAATCATTGTTAAAGATGCAATTTGTTCTTTGTCTTCCTCCCAACCACAAAGCAGCAAAAGCCAAGAGGAGACAGATCCTTGGCTAAAGTTCTCTGTGGAAACTGCAAGATTGAAGAAAGCTCTCGATTTGCTTGCCATAAGGATAAAGATATTTCACATTGAGCTAATAAGGGAGACAAACTGGGTGGTCGGCTTGGAAGAAGACATACATGAAATCGTCTCACAACTAACCACCAACAGTGCTGAGAATTTCTCCACTCTCACCAGGGTGGGGATGGAGGGCACCACCAACAATTTTGAGAATTTCTCCACTCTTTCCATTGTGGGGATGGAGGGCATCGGTAAGACAACTCTTGCCAAGATGGTGTTTAATAATAGAGCTATTAAGAAGCATTTCGTTTACAGATACTGGGTATCTCTACCAGATATAACAGATGATAAGACCAAACTCTTGAAAAAATTAGGAAAAGAGGTGCTGCCAGCTAATGAGAAAGAGAAGGAAAAAGATTACTCTTACAAGGAGGTGAATGACTTTTTGAAAACTAGGAAGTACCTTCTAGTTCTGGACAAAATTCCCAACAAGGAAACATGGGATACTCTAAAAGAAGCATTCCTAGATAACGAAAATGAGAGCAGAATTTTGCTCACCACAAGGGACAAAAGTGTAGCTTCACATGCTGGCCCATGTTGCAAAACGTACCATCTTAGACTACGAACTAACGATGAGAGCCGGGCTTTGTTTTTGCAGATGGTGCGCTTTAAGGATGAACCTTCTCATCCTAATCATGAAATCTCTTCAGAATTGAAAAATCTTGTCAAAAAAGTTGTAGGAAGATGTGGGGGCTTGCCACTTTCCATCTTAAATCATGGCTATCTATTGTCCGGGAAAGAAGTGACGACTGAGGACTTGTCAAGGGTGCTTGAGCATGTCAATCCTTACCAAAGACCATGGGAAGAAAATTTGGAAACAAATAAAAGAGACTTGCATCCATATCTAAGTCAATGTCTTTCTTACTTTGTGAAATTTCCGAAAGACTCAGAAATTTCTTCAAGAAGATTAGCAGCTTTGTGGGTTGCAGAAGGGCTCGTAGAAGTGAGTGATAAAAAGCCTCTTAAATCTGTTGCAGAGAATTATTTGTTAGAGTTGATAAGCCGCAACTTGGTACAGATACTGGAGAGAAAGATGAACGGGAATGCAAGGACATGTGTCTTACCTTGTACTCTCAGAGAAATCTGGTTGCGAGAGTATCCAAGTTCTTGCTTAGATGAGCAAGTAATTTATTATTTTTATGAAAATTATGTCAGATCTTGTCAAGGCTTTGGTGGTAGCAATTATTCACCGAATATATCACAAAGCTCCAAAAATCCCCAGTCCGTGGTCTGTTTTGATACTAGAGAAGGAGATAAACCTGGAGAAGAAATTGGTAACTACCTTAAGAAAGGCATTTCAAGAGGGCAGCTCTTACAGTTGAAGGTGCTTGATCTAGAACAAGCGTTCAAACCTCAGTTGCCAAAGAATATAGGAAAATTCAAAAAATTAACGTATCTGGGGTTAAGGTGGACTTACCTTGAGAGTCTCCCGAAATCAATTGGCGACTTAGTGAACCTTGAAATATTGGATGTGAAACATACTTATATTCGCATGCTCCCTAGTTCAATATGGAAACTGCAGAAACTTCAAAACCTGTATTTGAGTGATTTTTGTCGAAGCAAAATTGATCATCAACCAGAAAAGAAATGTCATCAACCCAATAGGAAATTTCTGCAAAATCTTCAAATTTTACGAAGTGGATTTGTAGATGAAGACAATCCTCTGAAGGATGCCTTCAATATGATGACAAACCTTCAGATATTAGATCTGGCGTTCCAGTTGAAGTTGCAACAGCAAAAAGCATTGGCAGATAGTCTTGTGGAACTAAAGAAACTTAAAGAATTGACGTTACAATCAATCGATGATATTAGTCAACCTCAAGATCTCTATGTGGATCACTTGTCAGGCCTCAAATATCTCTCATCCCTATCTCTGTTTGGAAAATTGAATGATCCATCCACCATCATAAACACTACTGCACTCCCCCAAAACCTGACTGATCTTACTTTATCGGCCTCTGGCCTTTCAGATGATCCAATGCCACAGTTAGAGAAGCTTCACAAACTTGAGTGCCTTACTTTCTACTCTGCTTCTTATACTGGGAAAAGCATGTTTTGCTCTAAGGGAGGCTTCCCTAAGCTTCAAGTTCTGAAATTCATAATGCTTCAGGAATTAGAAGAATGGCATGTGGAGGAACAAGCAGTGCCGACCCTCAAGAAGTTGGAGTTCAGATCTTGCAAGAAATTGAAGGTCCCCTCCGGGTTGATCCATCTCAAGACCCTTCGTGAATTGAAGTTAAAAATGATGCCACTTAATTTCACAAGACAAGTGGAAAAACGCAAGGAGCAAACCTGGGAACATATTTCTGTCTTTCCGGTTTTAATTATTGATTTGCAGTAGTCAATGCTGAACGGAACTCAAGCTCCTGTCTATGTTATTGAGGTTGTCTTTCTTTTTACATCTCTGTTCCTTTTGATTATTCAGCTCTTTAAACAAGTTATTATAATTTTGACATTGCACTTTGTATCTACAGATTGTCCTTCCTTTCATGTCTCAAGCAACTGTTAGGGTCTCCATGAATGAGGGTACTAAGGTATTTGACCAATAAATGGCATAAGCTTGCAATGCAAATGACTGGAATAAAATTGCAAGCTTTGCTGCAAAAAAGTGCTACTCTATGTCTGTGTGGTTCATTTATTTGTTTTTTTTTTTTTTTTCTATTGGTTGGTTCTAAGGTATTTTGATCAATAATATGTAGCTCATATCCATGACCATAAAAAAATAGTCATTCCTTACTATGCAGATGACTGCAATAAATTGGGGGTGCCATATTTTTTCTTCCCATATATATATATATATATATATATATTTGTTAGTGATTATTGTACTCTAGTGGCTATCATTGAATAATTATCCAATTTGTTGTGCCAATTGTCCTTTGCCCTTGGTAAGACAAGTAGCTACCACATTTTTTGAATTACTAGTTGCTAACGTGTGCAATGCATTAGAGAGTTAAAGAAAAAATGCAAATATTTAATAGCTAATGGAGGAAATTCAGATTTATTGTTTTAATGCTAGAACCAACGACTTTGTAGTTCTTCACCATTCCCCTAACAACCAAATGCATAACAGAAAGGTTAACATAAGTGATGGGACTGACGAACTCAACCCTCTTGGACGATCTCATCAAATGTACTCGTCCACCTTCACACGATAAGAACAAATGCAGTAAAGCCATTAATAATAACCTTCAATGCCTTGGACAGTTACCAAATAGTTGGCAGACCGTTGGAGTCTCATCAAAACCCATATTCATGAGCCCTAATGTGTTACAAAAAATGGCACTAAAGCCAGAATTAAGGCCCCCAATGGCTAGGAACCATGAAGTTGTATATATACACTTTGATCAGAGACAAACTAGGTACATAGACTCACCCAAAAGTACTCATAGATACTCTGATATTCAGTACTCTCTTATTATTCTCTAAAAACTTCTATATACTGACTTTGGCATCGGAGACGTGGTGGCAGGCACCACACCGGTGACCATTTTAAGGAAGCCATTGTCCCACATTCTCAGAGGTAGTGACGAGGACCCAACTCCATCTGGACGAACCTACAATACTGACGATTTACACTTCATCAATATGTGTCCAGCAGCCGTTTTTCAGCTTAAATTATCAAAATCAAACCATTATACATATTTCAATTGCATTTTCATAGTCATAGTCCAATAATCTATGTATAAAAGAAGGGGAGAGGGGGGGGGGGGGGGGGGGGCTGTTGTGAATTTATTCATTTCATAACAACTGGAAAATAGAAAGCTAACGTCAAGCACTAACAAAATGCCATCCAAATTTTAATACAAGTTTAATTTTTTTTCAGTATAAATTATCAAATCCACCAATGTATCAATACTCTTCCACCAATTTATTAATACTCTTATGACATTCTCGCACTTAACTCCAGTAAAAGATGACTTCAACTAACGATGGACACCTTTTGTTTCTTTTTCTTTTTTTTTTTTTTTCTTTTTCTTTCAATCTTATTCTTGCAAATACTTATATTGAATGCTTAAAAATAAAAAAATATACACTGTATGAGACCATGTATTTTCTCCATCCACCTTGAAAGTTTCCTAAAAATCCTAAAAATCTCACAAAAACATAGCATTAAGGAATACTCAAAATCTATGAAGCAAAAGATGAACTATATCAATAGATATACCACCATAGTATTGCAATAGAAGTGCCACAATTGGAACTTCAATTTTAGTAGTCTATTATTTGGCTTCCTATTGTCCTAAGTTTCAACCACAGCAAGTTCATCATTGTGTAGTTCAATCAAATCACCAAAGTGCAAAAGTACCCTTTGTCTTTCCTATATATTATTTAGAATTAAAAAATAAATTCAATCAAATAGTTTGTAGATATTAGTGTTGGTTTTTAGACCCCTTAAAACAATTGGATTAACTTAGGAATTTAGCCAAGTTGTTACTTAGTCAAATTAATTAAATCTAGGTTAACACAATTAAATAATCATATCAAGTATAGTAGCAGAAATATAAAGAACACAAAGATATGATCACCCAGAAAACCAAACCGGTAAAAACCTGGGGAGAATTTAACCTAGCTATCCTCAAGGTAAACTTGAATCCACTATCTTGAAAGAATCAAAGTTCATACAATAAGACTTACACGCCCTCACGCTCGACTTCTTATTGCTACCTACCAGTAGAACTTACTGACATGACCACGTGCAAGCTCCGAATCTACGGACTCCTTTTTTCTTGGATTCTCCACCAAATACAAGCACACCCGCTTGTGTTTTCTTTAAGCGTCAATGGCAGCAACTGGAATAATCATCAAGGTGTAGAAAAATCTTCTCCTTGAAAACCCTAAGTTTATGTGAAGGAAAGCTCCTCAAAGATCTCACAAGAGATTCACATAAACCGCAATTTGACCAACACAAAAACGTGGCTAGGGTTTCCCTTATATACCTAGGGTAAATTAGAAACCTAAACCAATTAAAACACTTTAGGGTTGAGTTGGAAAACCTAATTAAAAAAACGTCAGGTACGATTTTCGATTGATCGAGCCTAAGCTTCGATTGATCGAAATGTACTGAAACAGTTTTGTAATCAGCTTAGTATTTCATTCCAACTTTACAACTAAGAACCAACTTTGAGCACTTCTAAAACAACTTAAATACATTGTTTTGATCATGGTTTGCCAACAATACAAATTAGGATTCTAAATACATAAAACCTAAGTCTTTAGAACCTAACAAACTCCCCCTTTGGCAATTCGTGACAAAACATAACTTAAATAGCTCAAAGTTTACAAGTAAAAGCCCTTTACAAAATAATGCTCAAAAACACAAATTCAATCTAACTATTATCCATCAGTTGCAAGAGTAGACAGCAGCTCAAATGAATCAACCTGTATTTCCTGAAACACTTAAACAAAATGCATAACCGCATATGTGGAAAAAATACAAGTAAAGAAAAATAAAAAACCTGATTTCAAACACAAACAATAAAGACATAAAATAATGAAGAACTCATAATCATAAATCAATAAGAAGTTTGAAACAAGAACCAAAAAAAATATACTCCCCCTAACATGAATAACCCAACAAAGTAAAGACAATGTGGCAAGAGCTAAAAAGTAAAATACAAAGTGAAGCACCTAGATACAATCTAAACAACTCCACAAGCTCAAACCAATCAAAAATAAAGTCTCCCCCTAAAACAAAAACAAGTACAAAGTATGCCGAAAACATCTCTCATATGTACTCCCCCTTTTTGTGACGGAATGCCAAAGGGCAATCAAAATCCATCATCAAAAGGAGGTGGCGACAAAGAACTCCGAAACCGTGCCAAATTTGCTCACAGACCTCTAATCTCATCCACAATGTCCACCAAAACCTGTCTTTGAGCCGCCTGAACGGTCAAGACATGATCCAATGTACGTCGAATGTCGGAATCATCCGAAGTAGTCGGTGGAGGAACATCAGTAGCAGCAGCAACACCAGAAGTCTCAGTAGCACCTGTAGAGGAGGGAGGAGGGGGGACACTACTAGAGGATGCACCACGAGAGACCGAAGGATCAGCTCTCAAATGAGCAGCCCTCTGACGAAGGAAAGTAGCACCTAGAGGACCAACAACATGGACAGGCTCACTAGAGGGAAAGTCAACTAGACCTAAAAACAAAAGTATCCTATGAATGAAAATAGGATATATAAGCGTATGTCCTACGGCAGAACTCCTATGAACTTCATTCAAGGAACGAAGGAATAAGTGAGGAAAACTGATAGAAGCACCAGACATAAACGCATATAAAAACACACATCGCTCCACAGGGATGGTGTGGAGATGAGAAATGGGCCACAAGGAATGACAAGCAACTCGAAGAAACAAATATGCGGTCTCAGTAAGCGCAGAAGATGTGATCTGAGGATCAAAACCCCACTGGATAGATGATCCAATGATGTGTGACATGACCTCATCAATAGGAGGTGACTCATCATAGGGATAGACCGAATTAGTGACAATCGGAACCCCAAGAGCCTCAGCCACTACCCTAGGGGTAATGGTGAACTCCTCACCTTGTATCCAACTTCGAACAACGGTGTTGGAATCGTAGATGTGACATGAGAGGTTAGAGAAGAACTCTCTAATCAAAGTGGTCGGGGGTGGATGATCTATCTCTAAGAGTGATAGCCAACCTCTAGACTCAAGATTAGCCCTAATGGCTGGATCGACCTCATCTAGAATCACAGAACGCTCAGCCCAAATCTTATGTTTACTATTAAGTTTCTCATAGGCCTCACGCGCACGCTCATTCCTAAACAACTGAACCCTAGGAGGAGACACAGCAGGGGTAGAGGGAACCCTATTAGCTCTAGTCTTCCTAGGCATGGTGCTAGAATAAGGAACAAGAGCACAACAACAATGGGAAAAACAACAAAAACAGAAACCAAGGGCAGACTGCAAGTTAGCCAAAAAAAATATAGAACAAGAAGAACTATATGATGCATGAACAAATTAAATGTTATGATGCATGAGCTAATGCAGAAAATTAAGTCCAAATGAAGTTCAAAACTCACAAAATTGGCTTGAGCATAGAGTTTCTATCTAAAACCCAAAAAAAAATTCAACCACTTGTTAATTTTTCAAAATAAATTGACTAATTGACCATTACAAAAATTAGAAAACTAAATAGAATGATCAATTACATCAAAACAACAAGCTAATTTCATCAATTTCAACTCAATTGAACAAAATCCGCAAATCGGATTCAAGCATAAACCCTAGAATTTTCAATTTTTCATAAAACTCCAAATTGATCAAATTAATCAACACCAATCATGAATATAACAATATCCCATCAAAACCCAATGATCAATTTCAGAAAACAAGCCTTGAATCATCAAAAATCCCAAAAATCAAGAGTTCCGAAAATATCCCCTAAATGCATGAAAATATGCATGAAAACATGAAAATAAAACCAAAAGGAGGGATAGAATGGTCTTACCGGCCTTAAGGGAGGAAAACCTTGCAAAAATTGAGGAAGAAAACGACAAAAAATGTGAAATGCTGCCTTGCCAAGAAGGAGAGAAGAAAAGTTGAAAAACTTTTTGAAAAAGATGTTTTTGAAACAGTCAAATAACTGTTTTAAAAAACGTAAAATGCGATCTTCGATTGATCGAAAAACAGGTTCGATCAATCGAACCAGGCAGAGGCTCACATAAATTTTAAAGCAAGATTTCGATTGATCACATAAATCTAGGTTAACACAATTAAATAATCATATCAAGTATAGTAGCGGAAATATAAAGAACACAAAGATATGATAACCCAGAAAACCAAACCGGTAAAAACCTGGGGAGGATTTAACCTAGCTATCCTCAAGGTAAACTTGAATCCACTATCTTGAAAGAATCAAAGTTCATACAATAAGACTTACACGCCCTCACGCTCGACTTCTTATTGCTACCTACCAGTAGAACTTACTGACATGACCACGTGCAAGCTCCGAATCTACGGACTCCTTTTTTCTTGGATTCTCCACCAAATACAAGCACACCCGCTTGTGTTTTCTTTAAGCGTCAATGGCAGCAACTGGAATAATCATCAAGGTGTAGAAAAATCTTCTCCTTGAAAACCCTAAGTTTATGTGAAGGAAAGCTCCTCAAAGATCTCACAAGAGATTCACATAAACCGCAATTTGACCAACACAAAAACGTGGCTAGGGTTTCCCTTATATACCTAGGGTAAATTAGAAACCTAAACCAATTAAAACACTTTAGGGTTGAGTTGGAAAACCTAATTAAAAAAACGTCAGGTACGATTTTCGATTGATCGAGCCTAAGCTTCGATTGATCGAAATGTACTGAAACAGTTTTGTAATCAGCTTAGTATTTCATTCCAACTTTACAACTAAGAACCAACTTTGAGCACTTCTAAAACAACTTAAATACATTGTTTTGATCATGATTTGCCAACAATACAAATAAGGATTCTAAATACATAAAACCTAAGTCTTTAGAACCTAACAAATTCCCCTTTTGGCAATCCGTGACAAAACACAACTTAAATAGCTCAAAGTTTACAAGTAAAATCCCTTTACAAAATAATGCTCAAAAACACAAATTCAATCTAACTACTATCCATTAGTTGCAAGAGTAGACAGCAGCTCAAATGAATCAACCTGTATTTCCTGAAACACTTAGACAAAATGCATAACTGCATGTGTGGAAAAAATACAAGTAAAGAAAAATCAAAAACTTGATTTCAAACACAAACAATAAAGACATATAATAATGAAGAACTCATAATCATAAATCAATAAGAAGTTTGAAATAAGAACCAAAAAAAATATACTCCCCCTAACATGAATAACCCAACAAAGTAAAGACAATGTGGCAAGAGCTAAAAAGTAAAATACAAAGTGAAGCACCTAGATACAATCTAAAAAACTCCACAAGCTCAAACCAATCAAAAATAAAGTCTCCCCCTAATACAAAAACAAGTACAAAGTATGCCGAAAACATCTCTCATATGTACTCCCCCTTTTTTGTGACGGAATGCCAAAAGGCAATCAAAATCCATCATCAAAAGGAGGTGGCGACGAAGAACTCTGAAACTGTGCCAAATCTGCTTGCAGACCTCTAATCTCATCCAAAATGTCCACCAAAACCTGTCCTTGAGCCGCCTGAACGGTCAAGACATGATCCAACGTACGTCGAATGTCAGAATCATCCGAAGTAGTCGGTGGAGGAACATCAGTAGCAGCAGCAGCACCAGAAGTCTCAGCAGCATCTGTAGAGAAGAGAGGAGGAGAGACATTACTAGAGGATTCATCACGAGAGACCGAAGGATCAGCTTTCAAATAAGCAGCCCTTTGACGAAGGAAAGTAACACCTAGAGGACCAACAACATGGACAGGCTCACTAGAGGGAAAGTCAGTCAGACCTAAAAACAAAAGTATCCTATGAATGAAAATAGGATATATAAGCACATGTCCTACGGCAGAACTCCTATGAACTTCATTCAAGGAACGAAGGAACAAGTGAGGAAAACTGATAGAAGCACCAGACATAAATGCATATAAAAACACACATCGCTCCAGAGGGATGGTGTGGAGATGAGAAATGGGCCATAAGGAATGACAAGCAACTCGAAGAAACAAATATGCGGTCTCAGTAAGCGCAGAAGACGTGATCCGAGGATCAGAACCCCACTGGATAGATGATCCAGTGATGTGTGACATGACCTCATCAATAGGAGGTGACTCATCATAGGGATAGACCAGATCAGTGAAAATTGGAACCCCAAGAGCCTCAGCCATTACCTTAAGGGTAATGGTGAACTCCTCACCTCATATCCAACTCCGAACAACGGTGTTGGAATCATAGATGTGACATGAGAGGTTAGAGAAGAACTCTCTAATCAAAGTGGTCGAGGGTGGATGATTTATCTCTAAGAGTGACAGCCAACCTCTAGACTCAAGATTAGCCCTAATGGCTGGATCGACCTCGTCTAGAATCACAGAATGCTCAGCCCAAATCTTACGTTTACTATTAAGTTTCTCATAGGCCTCACACGCACGCTCATTCCTAAACAACTGAACCCTAGGAGGAGAATTGGGAATAATTGTCAAAACTCACTCACACCTAACTCTAGAAACTGCGAAGCTCTTGAACCATATGAACATGTATTTCTTGAAAACAACAACACAAGACAGTCATTGTAAGCAGAAATCTTGAAATGCATATGGAGCAAGCACAATGCGATCAAGTGGTGAAGATTAAAGCATTAAAGCATGATTTGACCAAACAGGAACAATCACTATAAATAGTGATCACAATGATCATTCACACAAGGAATGAATATCTAGACATGCAAGCTAATAAGCTCAATGCAAAGTATCATTTGCATGTCCAACACTTAACCGATACAAAAACACAAGGTAATTACGTCAAAGATATAAAATCCAACAAGGGTGCAAGAGTGAAGTACTAAAGAAAATGCATAACATTAACTAAAAGTACTGAGTTACAAAGCAAAGGTACAAAAAAAAAAAAAATACTGAATAGAAACTGAAATAATTAAACCAATGTATCAAAAGCTTTTAAAACAAAAGCACTGTAACCACCCAAGAGTTATAAAAACTATAAAAAACAAAAACCATAAACAACATAAATTAGGAATGCTAAAAGTTTCTTTCCCTCAAAATGATGCCCCCCCTTCAGAGCTACTCCTATTCCATATCTCCCCCTTTTTGATCGGAATGGCCAAAGGGCTACTGCAGTGTAGTGAAGCTGTCAAACTTTGCTGAAAGCAAATTCAGCTATTCTTGGATAGTAGTAAGCCAATCAGATTGCTCATTTTGTACATCTCGTAGCCCGTCAATCCTCTCAAGGATGATTTGAAATGCATCTGGAGGTACTGCAGAAGATGATGAAGCTCAACTCTTTTTACCATGGCTTCGTGAGCTTAAGGGTTGTGCTTCTGCGTCTGTTTTAGTGTCCATAGGTTCTCCTTGTACTTGATCACACTCCTCTTCATCACTTGGAAGACGAACTTTGATCCATGCAATTGTTAGAGCATTTATAGCTGGAGGAGTGGGCATGAGACTGATGTCTTTGGGAATTTCCACACCTTTTACTCGAAAGAGTCGCATGACAGGACTAGGGAGAATCAGTTTTTCCCTTGAAGTTGCCTTGTTTCATCAGCAATTATGGAGTAGGCATGAGCACTAATATCAATGTAAGTATTCTCTTGAAGCTCCATGAGAAAAATGGCTCTAGCATTACTGATGGTGGTCTTTTTCTTCATCGGGTATAGGTTGAACATCATAATGTATGTAAGACATTAAAGATCAGGTGGAAAAGCTGTCGTGTTGAGACATTTGCCTTCTCGAACACCATCGATATGGGATTGAACCATTTCAACGGAGATCATTCTGTCTTTGAAGTGCGTGAAATCATGCTCTAGATCCTTAAAGCCAAGAACATCATCAATATCCTCCACGTCAATGGTGAACTCATGGCTCCTAATCCAACAATCGATTTCATCTTCTCATAAAATGGCATTGGCATAGAACTCTCAAATCAAGGGTTCACACACCACAGGGAGATCACCAAGAAGCTTGTCCTAACATCTATCTTGAAAACAACCTGGAATAAAGTAATCCTTCAAATCAGTCAAGTCCATAAATTGCTCTAGGATGATTGGAGCTTTCGCGTAGAGCTGATTGTATCTTTCAAAATGTTGGATAGAGCGGAACTGAGTATTGTCCATTTTCTTCCTTTTGTCAGCACGATGTGTTGCAGTCTTCTTCTATGGAGTCATCTGCAAAAACATAGCAGCAAAGACCACAACACAAAGCACAACATATGGAAACACCAAAGATTAGTAACAAGTTAGTAGCAATAAAATGGACTAAGGATAAGGCCAAAGATTAAACTAAAGCATAGTTCAATAATAGCAAGACATGAGAGAACACATAGCATCAAGGCACAATAGAGATTAGCCATTAATTCCTCAAACATATCAAAGAGTGTGTGTGTGCAAAGAACACCATGTATAACCTAGGGCATATTGCAAAACACATAAACAGAGACGCATTTTACAATCATTGTATTCCATGAGCTCCCTACAAACATTGTCTTCCATGAAATCCTCAAAAATACAAGAAGATGTCGATGAAGCTTTACCCATGGGTATGATATGCACAACACAACACAAACAAGGTATACTACTCAAAGATGAGAAGTAAACATGAAAGCATGTATAATAAGCATCATACTATCAAAAACTAACAAAACCCATTCATTAAACTCAACCAAATATCCAAAAAACCATATTCAACATCATATTTTCGAAACTCAACAAAAAACACAAAATCCAAGAAATTAAAGGCTAGAAACATGAAATACTTTGAGAAAAATAAAGAACCCATACCTCTTCTTGAAGATTGGTGAAGAGATGATGAAGAAAATGGAGTTTTTGAGAATGAACACAGTGAGTTTGGAAGAGGGAGACAATGAACAGTCACAATATGTGAGGGAAAAATGAAAAGTTATTGAAAACTGCCCTGAAAATAACCCTTAATGCGCAAAACAAGCGTTTTTCGCAACTGGAATAAGTCACGAACAAGTTGCCAGTGCAAGTCGCCAAAAACCCGTGTGGTAAAATTTGAAAAAAAAATTGTCTAAGTGTTTTTCGCGACTAGAAGGTCCATTCACAAGTAAGTCGCGACGGGAGTCACCAAACATTCTGAGTAAACCTCGCGATTGGAGCTTCCACTTGCGAATCACTTGCCAAACTGAGTCACGAAAATCCTAAAAGCCCAGATTTTTGAAAATTTTCTAAGTATTTTTCATGACTGGGGCCTTGCCCTCTAGAGAGTCACCAGGAGCTTTTGTGTAAACTCGCAATTGGGGGCTTGCGACTTGCTTAACCCATGAAGCACAGTTGCCAAAATAGGGTTGCACAGTTTTTGAAAATTTTGAGATTTTTCAAAACAAAAACACTTTCCAAAAACATTTAAAACACTCAAAAATCTTTTTGTGTTTGGTGAACATATAATTGAGTATGTGCAACACATTTAAACAAGTACAATCACACAAATGAATAAGACATTCATTGAACATAGACATGTGGGATGTGTTTGGGTACCAAAGATGAGATAATCCTTAGTCTAATGTGAAGATTCAAAGACCAATTCAACCAAGACATACACAATTAGCACAAGGAAAAGTGACCTATCTCAATTATAGAAGTATGCATATATGACCTCCCACAAAACTTGATTACAAACTTTTGAAGCTTTTCATTTGGCTTCATATACATCATAACATTTGATCATTTTGAATCAATGCATCCCATTTTGAGATCGATGCTTGAAATTTTTGACATTTCAATTTGATGAACAAGCCTTTGGATTTTTGGGGCATCAAACATTTTCATAAAAGTCGCTTTCCCTTTTTCCTAGTCAAATACTAGTATGTACAACGGCTTTTGCAGCTCATTATCTCTTTTTATTTTGAGATTTACATTTGTTGAGTTCTTTAAGCAAAAAAAATAAAAGAGTGGAAAGATATATAGGCACAAGTCTATGCAAGTTTCAAGATCAACAAAACCAATAACTAATCATTCATGACAAGTTTGAAGATCTATTTAGAATAATCACATAGATGTCAAGATTTTTCCCACAATGATATGAGTGCATAAAGAACAAGCTACGCTAAAAAATGCATAAAGCCATTTGTATGAAGGTAAAAGGCAAAACATGCATGTAACAAAACACAATAATGTCGATCAAACTTTTTGGATTTTCTACTTTTTATGTGTTTTTGGAGTTTTTGACACAAAAGCAAGTAAGGATTGACCCAAAAAAAAAAAGAAAGTAAAATCATTCAAAGCAAATAGCAAACAAACAAAAATTTTCAACACATGCTAGAATGATAACAAAAAGCACACAACTAATCAAAGTCACAAAACATAGGATTTATTAATGCATGGACATGTTGTAATGCTTATGCATGTGTACCCCTCTTCACCCACACAGCACGTGCGTTTAGGGTGATATCCCTAAAGGATTGGGTACTATTGTTGTGGCTTTCAAATCTTTAAGTGAAGCTTGTCAAATAGGTGGTGAATGCCTCAATCATCTTCATTACATCCCCAATGTTAGACTCAGCTTCTCCCCCTTTCGAATTCTTGGAGTTCCCTTTACCCTTTCTTTGTCCACTTTGCCTTTGATAGTTGTCATTCTTTAATGCCCAAAGCTTGCAGCAATTAGGTCTAGGGTGACCTTGAATTCCATAATGGTGACAAAAGTGTTGTGTTTTCAATCAAATTTGTGACTTTGGAAGAGATTTTCCTTTCGCCTTGAATTTAGCCACTGTTGGGTTTGGAGGCTTTATTACAACCCGTTGAGCAATCACTTTTGGCTTATTCTCAAGCTTCACTTTCTCAACAGCTGAAGTTTCTACCACTGGTTCTTTTGCTTTCACAAACTTCATATCCTTGGACATATTGGCACTCGAACAACTCTCTCCAGTGTATCCCAATCCGCTTTTGCTGGAGAAAGGTTTTTGATGAGCAAGCACTTCATCAAGCTTCTTAGAGGCAACCCGCTTTACTTTAGCATTAGCTTGAATCACCTCAAGCTCAAGATATTTTATCTTTGAATAGGCTTCAGTTAGCACTCCATTCAGTGTCTCGACTTCACACTTAGTCTCCTTGTACTGCACTAAAAGACTCTTGTAGTCTCGCTCTACTCTCTTCATTTTCTTAATGGCTGTTTTAGCCACTTTTGCATATCCATCGGTCTTCTTAAGGAGGGAATTGTAGGTTTCTTGTAGTCCCATTGTTCTTTCATCTTCCTCATCATCGGATTCCTTTACTATCCCCATTGACTCCAATTCAGTGTTTTCACCAAGCTCTTCCACTAACACATTCAAATCATCCGAAGATTGCACGGGAGCAATGGTCATAAATGCGGAGTAGTTTCCCTCTCCTTCACAGCTTTCTTTCGAGTCTGAATTAGAGGAGTCTATGTCACTAAGAGTAATGGCATACACTTTACCCTTCCCTTTCAAATAGTGGGGACACTCTTTCTTGAGGTGTCCTTAACAGTTGCATTCATAGCACGTGATTCCTTAAGAAGATTGAGAATCCTTCCCATCTTTCTTCTTGAAATCCTTTTTCTCCTTCTAGGAATTGGGAATTTTCCCTTCTCAGCAAACTTTCCATTCTTTTTGAACTTCAAGAACTTTCGAAAGTTCTTAACAAGATACGCCGCATCCTTTTCAACCTCATCCTCATCCGATGAGTCTTGAGCTTCCATTCTCTCATTGATTGTCTTTAGAGTAAGAGATTTGCTCTTCCTTTGTGATGGTAGAGACAGCTCATAGGTTTGAAGTAGGCCAATAAGTTTTTGAACTTTGATGTCATCAAGGTCTTTGCTCTCTTCAATGCTAGTAACCTTTGCAAGGAAGCTCTCCGGTAGTGATCGTAGAATTTTTCTCACAATCTTGGAGTCCTCTGTCTTTTTGCCCAAGTTAAACTTCCCAATTACCACCTTATTCAACTTCCCATAAAATGAGTCGAATGACTCGTCTTCACTCATCTTTAGCTCCTCGAAGCGTGTGGTTAGCATTTGCAACTTGGTGTCCTTCACCTTCTTAGTGCCTTCATAAGTTGTCTCCAAGATTTGCCATGCCTCCTTAGCAATTGCAATGTGAGAAATCATGTGAAACTCATCTAGAGAAACACCACAAAAAATAGCATTTAGTGCCTTGCTATTAGCATTAGCTGCTGCAAGGGCTACCTTATCCCATGTGGATTTGGCAACCTCTGGCCTAGTCCATCCTATATCTATAGCATCCCAAACACGTTCATCAATTGAACATAGGAATGCCCTCATGCGAACTTTCCAAAATTCATAGTTGCTTCCATCAAAATATGGAGGAGCATTGAGCGATTGAGATCGATCCATCTCAAAAGGGGTCTAAGATCGCACTTAGGTAATTAAACCACAGTAAGTGCACCCGCTCTGATACCAATTGAAAGTCCAAATAGCGTGTAAAGCACTAATGAACGTTTAAACCCCCAAATACAAGATTACCAACATAAGCTTATAATCAAACAATAAATGTGTAGAAAATGAAATATAAGCTATAACCAAAATGGTAACACATTCTAAACCATAATTAATAACCAACATAGCAGTAATTAAAAGGTAAAGAGAAAGGGAAGAAAGATGCAAACACAAAGATAACACAGCAATGTGTTATCGAAGAGGAAATCGAAGTACTTGGCAAAAACCTCTCTGCCGCCCTCTAAGTGGTCAATAATCTACTAGAGAATAAAGTTGGGATACATGAATAGCAAAAGACCCTACAAGACTAATCTACCTAGTGCACCTAAGCCTTCCAAACTTCTTGTTCCAACAGGGTTATGCCGAACCTTGTCTTCTCTAGCTTACTAGATCCCACAATAGCCCATTGCATCAACCAAAATGAATTGGTCCCTTATGAATTGCTTCCCAAGCACCAAAATACCTCCTCACTGATATTGGTATGGTGAGATAAGGATTTGGCTAAATGTACCTCTCAAGGATATGTAAATGGAGAGGGTGAGAATAGAGGAATTTGGGGAATCAAAGGACGAAGATTGTGGATGAGTCAATCTTGTTTTTTTCGAGGGTTTCTCTCTCAAAATTCTCTTTGGAAGCTCTCTACATTTCATGGGTATAAGGGTATGTTAGGATTAGTGCCCTTAAATCCTATTGTATGATGCTATGTATGATATTATGTGTGACATTATGTATGACATGATGTATGACTTAATATTGTAATTAATAAATTTTTTTTGTTATTATCTGAAATAATGGTAACATGAATATTTAGACATTATCATATAGTCCATGAGATGCATAGTATGTGATTTATGTGAAAAGTCACAGAAGATATAAATTACAAGTTCTTTGTAAACTCAAAATTTAGTTCGTAGTCGGTGATGAAATTGGGCGTTTCATCTGCAAAGACTATAACGTATCAACTAAGATGATTTGTCTTGATCATGGAAGTGGTGACTTCTAGTTGATATGTTGATATGTTTTAAGAGTTAAAACATATAGAACTGGACCGCTATGAGATTTATTATTCTTGTAAAGACTGTCAATTGAATAATAAATCTCACGACTTATATTTGCATGAACTCTTAATCCTGAGAGAATAATGGACTTGATCATGAAGTGTAGGTTGCTTTGATATATCAGGAGTGAGATCTAAAGTAATGGTCAAAACCTTAGTATATTGGGCAGCCACATTTAGTGTTGATGGAACATATAATCTCAAGATGGAATTCATAGTCTCTTAATGGAGATATAAAATATTCCCTTGAGATATGTTTAATGGGTTTAGTTATTCAGAGAGTTAGGCCTAACCACTTTAGTAAGAAATTACTAAAGTATATATTTATGAAATTGGATTTCATAAATATATGGTGAATAACTTAAAATGATTAAACCGGGTACTCAAGGATTAAGATGTAGTAATTTACAAAGTGGCAGTCTACATTAATGACTTTGTATTACTACGAATATTTTATGAAGGGGTTGCATGTACAATAAAGTCTTGGGATATAATTTATAGATAAGGCCTAGAGTGCAACTACATTTATATAGTGGTATTAAATATAGTTAATGGTAACTTTGGACTTGTCAAGAGTTGACAAAAAAGCCCAAGGCCCATTGGAGCTAGTGTCTTATTGGTCCTTTTTGGTCTCACTTCAAGCCACACACTTAAGCCCAATTGGAAAGGCCCAAAAGGCTAGTCCAATTAGATAATTGGTTAGATACAAAGGGAAAAACGTACAGAATTTTATAAGTGAGAAACATCATTGTGAAATGGTGTAGGTGAGTGTATGTCACTCTCAAATTCTTCCTTTGTAACCAATTAAGAGTCCACACTTCTTGGGCGTTAGTGGAATTGGAGTGAAGATTAAGAGTATTCCCAAGTGCTTCGATCTTTGTTTTTGAAATTCACCGCTTCAAGGTATGCTCTCTTATACTTGAATTCTGAAATTTACATAGTGCATGTTATAGATTATGAACGAAGTAGATCCCTTTAACTTTCCGCTGCGTATATGCATATTTCCAACAATTGGTATCAGAGCGGTCTTCAATTTCCAATCTGTTTAACATGTTTTGTGAATTTTAGAATTAGAGATGATAGTTTCATATTGTTAGAAGATTATGTTTTTTAATTTTCTGCATGTTGTTGAAACTATGATTTGATGAAAACTGAAATTGATGTTATGATGTTGTTTAAATTTAAATTTAAGTACGTTAAATTGAATCTTAAGGCTATAGCATCAATAGAATTCAGTTTTGACATCAATCTCTGTCTGTAATTTTATATGTTGAATGTTTGTTCATGAAAAGCGAAGAAAACTGCCTTAGAAAAATTCTGGAAATTCGAGTTTCACGATTTTCGATCGATCAAAAATCACTTTTGATCGATCGAACAAGTCAGAAGGTTGAGTTTGAATTTTGTAATCCCTTCGATCGATCGAGGGGCACATTAGATCGATCGAAAGAAAGAAAATCAAACTTTTTTCTAAGTCTTTTCACATGTAAAAAGAATAAGACTATGTGTAATTAGATTATGCATGTTTTAAATTTAAAAACCTTTATTTTAAAACATCTAGTGGGAGAGAGATACAAGGGTTGAATCTCACGGCCTCCATTGTTGGTTCATAGTAGTGTGAAATATATACTTTGTCTTAGCCTCGAGCTTTTCATTCCATGTAGAGAGTATTTGTTTCATGGTCCTACAAGAATGAATTACTTGGTTTATAGTAGTTTGATCAAACACCTTGTCTTAGCCTCGAGCTTTACATTCCATGCGGAGGGTGTTTTGTATCATGGTACTACAAAATAAACTTGTTAAGGGGATGAAATGTGGCTACACATGATTCTAGACAATGGTATACACTAGACTAAATATTATAGTATCCTATATGCTGAGTTCTTACTATTATCATTTAGAGGCCAAATGTAAAACGACATATTATTAGTGTTTGATAAGAGTTATCATGATAGCACTAATAATGAGAAGAGTTCTCATTCAATCATAGTATTTAACGTTCACTCTATGCTGAGGGATATTGAATATGGGATTGGGTTGTCGTTGCATATATTATATTATGGTTTTGTTAAGGTTCCATATTATATGTTTATATGCTAAAATGATAATGTCCGGTTTACTTATTATATTCATGTTTATTATTTTCAGATTTGAACATGGCATCATTTAGCCCACTTGTAATTATTCTTAATCAAAACAAACTGACTAGATCCAACTATGTTGAGTGGAAAAGAAATTTGGACATAGTTCTCACAGCTGAAGAGCACAAATATGTGCTTACTAAACCATGTCCCAGCTTTCCTTCATTAGATGCTCCTCTTGAGGAAAAACAACGATATGATCGTTGGTAGAAATCTAATGAGATGGCCAAGTGCTACATCCTAGTATCTATCTCAAATGTTCTACAGCATCAAATGCAAGATGTAGAACTAGCTTCAGACATCATGCTAAGTCTGAAGGAGATGTTTGGTGAGCAAGGCCATTCTGCAAGGCAAGAGACCATGAGGCAAATTTATAATACCAAAATGGCTGAAGGAAGTTTAGTAAGGGAGCATTGTCTTACAATGATCTCTAATTTGAATACATTGGAAGTTTTAGGTGCCGATATTGATGGAGAATCCCAAGTGGATATGATACTCCAGTCATTACCGGAATCATTCAAGGAATTCAGACTTAATTACAACATGAACAAAAAGATTTACTCATTGTCTGAATTAATGAATGAGTTGGTAGCGGCGGAAGGCATCCTTGGTACTTCTAATGTTGAAGCCAATGTGGGTGAAGCTTCTACTTCTCAACCTAAGTCGAAAGGCAAGGGTAAAAAGAAGAAGAAGAAGGACTTCACCAAGCAAGAGGGTAAACAAATTGCCTTAGGGGTTGCTGATAAAGGAAAGAAGATCAAATGAAAATGTTTCCATTGTGGTGAGAAAGGACATTGGAAGAGGAATTGTCCAATATTCAAGGCTGCCAAGAATAAGGGTATGAATAATACATTCCTTCTAGAAATATGTTTGGTACAGAATCCAACAGATTCCTGGTGTGTGGATTTAGGTTGTACTAATCATATCTGCAATTCCTTGCAGGGGTTCCAGGAGACCAGAAAGCTTAAAGAAGGGGAATTGTTTCTTACTTTGGCTGATGGGAGCAAGATTCCAGTTGTAGCTGTTGGTGTTTATAATTTATGTTTTGAGTCTAGAGTTTTAATATTGGAAGACTGTTTGTATGTACCTAATGTTCGTAGGAATTTAATTTCTGCTACTTAGGTAAACATGGATATTGTGTTATCCTTAAAGACAATGTTGTAATAAAGAAGGGTAAAATGTTTATCTGTTCAGGCAATATTGTGGATGGTCTTTATATTTTAACTCCTGATAAGCATGAATTATATAATTCTGAATTAGATAATGATTCTCATGTAAAATCATTAAAGAGAAAGTTTCCTTCAACTAGTGATACATATCTTTGGCACTTGCGTTTAGGTCATATTAACTCAAATAGGATTCAAAGACTGATCAAAGATGGTCTCTTAGAGCCCATGGACTTTGATGAATTTCCAGTTTGTGAATCTTCTTTGGAAGGTAAAATGACCAAACGACCTTTTAATGCAAAAGGTAGAAGAGTCCAAGATTTGCTAGAACTAATACATTCAGATGTATGTGGTCCTATGTCAATCCAAGCAAGAGGTGGTTATGTGTACTTCATCACTTTTACTGATGATTACTCTAGATTTGGTTATGTGTACCTAATGAAACGGAAGTCCAAAGCCTTCGAAAAGTTCAAAGAGTTTAGGGCTGAAGTTGAGAATCAATTAGGTAAACGCATAAAGGCCATTTGATCTGATCGAGGTGGCAAATACCTTCTTGGGGATTTTAAGGATTACTTAACTAAGAATGGGATTGTATCCCAATTGACTACACCTGGAACTCCACAACAAAATGGTGTAGCGGAAAGAAGGAATAGGATTCTTTTAGATATGGTTAGGTCCATGATGAGTTATTAAACTTTACCAATTTCTTTTTGGGGATATGCCTTAAATACTGCAATGTATCTTCTGAATTTAGTACCTTCGAAGTCTGTTCCTAAAACTCCTGTAGAGTTGTGGAATAGGCGTAAGCCTAGTATGAGACATCTCCATATTTGAGGTTGTCCAGCACATGTGTTGAAAGGAAAGTCTGACAAGTTACAGTAAAAAAAAGAAGTGGTTTTCTTTGTAGGATATCCAAAAGGAACTATTGGAGGTTTATTCTATAGTCATATAGATAATAAAGTGTTTGTTAGCACAAATGCCAAATTCTTCGAAAATGACTATATGAATGATTATACTCCTAGAAGTAGAGTTGTGTTGGCTGAAATGATAGAACCTGTAAATGTACAACCAATAGATGAAACTAGGGATGATGTGAATGTATTAGATACATCACAAGATACTACTCAAGAGATGTCTAGTACATAGGTGCCTCGTCGTAGTGGGAGAATTATTCGGCCTCCTATAAGATTCATAGGTTTAGGAGAAACTTATGAAGCTATCTCAGAAGAGGTTGAATCAGATCCCTACACTTATGAAGAGGCTATTAATGATATAGATGCACATCATTGGGTTCAAGCTATGAAATTTGAATTAGATTCCATATATTCCAATCAAGTTTGGGATCTTGTAAAGGCGCCTAAGGGCATTAAACCTGTTGGTTGCAAATGGGTTTACAAGAGAAAGAGAGGGGTAGATGGAAAGGTTGAAACCTTTAAAGCAAGGCTAGTGGCGAAAGGGTATACACAAAAAGAAGGCATTGATTATGAAGAAACCTTTTCACCAGTAGCAATGCTTAAATCTATCAGAATTCTCTTGTCCATTGCTGCTCATTATGATTATAAGATTTGGCAAATGGATGTCAAGACTGCTTTTCTTAATGGCAATCTTGATGAGGAAATCTATATGATGCAACCGGAAGGTTTCATAGCAAAGAACCAAGAGCATATGGTATGCAAATTGAAAAGGTCCATTTATGGACTTAAGCAAGCATCTAGGTCATGGAACATCAGATTTGGTCAAGCAATCAAATCATTTGGTTTTGAACAAAATCTTGATGAACCATGTGTGTACAAAAGACATCAAGATAAAGTAGTAATGTTCCTAGTGCTTTATGTTGATGATATTCTACTCATTGGAAGTGATGTAGGGGTAATGTCATCAATAAAGGTTTGGTTGTCAAGCCAATTTGATATGAAGGACTTGGGTGAGGCTAATTTTATTTTAGGGATCAAGCTTTGTCGAGATCGCAAGAATAAGATGTTAGGCTTATCACAAGCTGGATATATAGATAAGGTTCTAGAACGGTTTAGCATGCAAAACTCCAAGAAAGGTTTACTTCCTTTCAGACATGGAGTTCCTTTGTCTAATGACCAAAGGCCTAAGACTCAAGAGGATGTAGATATGATGAGACAAGTTCCTTATGCTTCTGCAGTGGGAAGTCTCATGTATGCCATGCTTTGTACTAAACCAGATATTTGTTATTCAGTAGGCATGGTCAGCCGATATCAATCAAATCCAGGACCAAAACATTAGCAAGCTGTAAAGCACATTCTCAAGTATCTTCGGAGAACGAGAGATTATATGCTTGTTTACCTTTGTGAGGATTTGATTCCCATTGGCTATACAGACTCAGATTTTCAATCGGATCTAGATTTCAGAAAGTCCACATTAGGATGTGTTTTCACCTTGGGAGGTGGAGCCATAACATGGAGGAGTGTCAAGCAATCTTGCATTGCGGACTCCACCATGGAAGCAGAATATGTTGCTACTTGTGAAGTTGCAAAAGAAGCTGTATGGCTCAAGAAATTCCTTTCTGTCCTTGGTGTAGTAAGAATTGAGCAAGTTCCCATTATTTTGTTTTGCGACAATAGTGGCGTAGTTGCACAATCTAAAGATCCAAGGAATCACAAGAAAGGAAAGCACATTGAGAGAAAGTACCACATCATTAGAGATATTATTGCTCGTGGAGATGTGGTGGTAGCAAAGATTGAAAGTGCAAATAATCTAGCAGATCCCTTTACCAAAGCATTGCCTCAAAGGACCTTCGAGTAGCATTTGGAGGGAATGGGAGTTAGATTAGTGCACAATAGTCTTTAGGACAAGTGGGAGATTGTTAGGATTAGTGCCCTTAAATCCTATTGTATGATGCTATGTATGATATTATGTGTAACGTTATGTATGACATGATGTATGACTTAATATTGTAATTAATAAATTTGTTTTGTTATTATCTGAAATAATGGTCACATGAATATTTAGACATTATCATATAGTCCATGAGACGCATAGTATGTGATTTATGTGAAAAGTCACAGAAGATATAAATTACAAGTTCTTTGTAAACTTAAAATTTAGTTCGTAGTCGGTGATGAAATTGGGCATTTCATCTGCGAAGACTATAACGTATCAACTAAGATGATTTGTCTTGATCATGAAAGTGGTGACTTCTAGTTGATATGTTGATATGTTTTAAGAGTTAAAACATATTGAACTGGACCGCTGTGAGATTTATTATTCTTGTAAAGACTGTCAATTGAATAATAAATCTCATGACTTATATTTTCATGAACTCTTAATCCTGAGAGGATAATGGACTTAATCATGAAGTGTAGGTTGCTTTGATATATCAAGAGTGAGATCTAAAGTAACAGTCAAAACCTCAGTATATTGGGCAGCCACATTTAATGTTGATGGAACATATATTCTCAAGATGGAATTCATAGTCTCTTAACGGAAATATAAAATATTCCCTTGAGATAAGTTTAATGGGTTTAGTTATTCAGAGAGTTAGGCCTAACCACTTTAGTAAGAAATTACTAAAGTATATATTTATGAAATTGGATTTCATAAATATATGGTGAATAACTTAAAAGGATTAAACCGAGTATTCAAGGATTAAGATGTAGTAATTTACAAAGTGGCAGTCTACATTAATGACTTTATATTACTACGAATATTTTATGAAGGGGTTGCATGTATAATAAAGTCTTGGGATATAATTTATAGATAAGGCCTAGAGTGCAACTATATTTATATAATGGTATTAAATATAGTTAATGGTAACTTTGGACTTGTCAAGAGTTGACAGAAAAGCCCAAGGCCCATTGGAGCTAGTGTCTTATTGGTCCCTTTTGGTCCCACTCCAAGCCACACACTTAAGCCCAATTGGAAAGGCCCAAAAGGCTAGTCCAATTAGATAATTGGTTAGATACAAAGGGAAAAACGTACAAAATTTTATAAGTGAGAAACATCATTGTGAAATGGTGTAGGTGAGTGTATGTCACTCTCAAATTCTTCCTTTGTAACCAATTGAGAGTCCACACTTCTTGGGCGTTAGTGGAATTGGAGTAAAGATTAAGAGTATTCCCAAGTGCTTCGATCTTTGTTTTTGAAATTCACCGCTTCAAGGTATGCTCTCTTATACTTGAATTCTGAAATTTACATAGTGTATGTTATAGATTGTGAACGAAGTAGATCCGTTTAACTTTCCGCTGCGTATATGCATATTTCCAACAGGGTATTTATAGTAGGGTGTATGAGTAATGCGAAAAGTCATGTTTCAACCAAACAAGGCATTCTGGCGAGTCAACCTCGCGATTGGAAAGAGTTGCGAGCTAATTGCCTGGCTAGACTAGAAGTTTTGTCCTGTAGTGCTCTAGTTGTCGTGACCCTTCAGCTCCCCCTGCATGCTTCACACGTGTCCCATTTTGGCGACTTGCCAATTACGAGCCAGTCGCGAGACTCCTTTGAATTGCACACATCTTGAGTTCTCTTCACACTTTTTCATAAACTACCCTTACATAATTCCCACCTAAATATAGGATATCTAATTGCTAATTTACAAGCAAATTTGGCACGGAATAAAGCCAACACATGATTGAATAAATTCAACCTTACATGCTGTGTTGACAAATTACCCATCAATTTAAAGCTAGGTATATAATTTTCTCGAACTGCTTCATTAAATTGGATCCTTAACCATAGTATAAAGGATTCAGATCCTTAAGATTTCTCAGGGTACTATACCAAATAGGTTTCCTTAAATTCTAACAATTCTTTAGTGATTTAATAGTCTAGATTTTGCCATGTTAGCATTCCACTAACAATATTCTAAACTGTTTTGTTTGCAATTTTATTTTATTATTTTAAGAATATTATTAAAGGAATGCTGACGTGGTAGAACCTAGACCATTAAATCATAAAAAAAAATGGTTGTGTGTGCATATTCCTTTGCTAAACTCAAAAGGATTCCTACATGGAAAGAAATAACATTCAACATAAAAGAGCATTAAAAAAATCTCAAAGGCAAAAAGAGAATTATACTTCCACAAAGGACAAAACTTATGTAAAATACTTTAGATGCTAGCTGTTTCTTAGGTTCCACCTCTCAAGGGCGGAGCTAAGTAATGCATTAGGGGGCCATGGCCCCTCCAAAATTTTTAAATCCTCTCTAATTGTAGGTAAAACTAGTTCTCAGTCCCTTTGATTTAAGTACTGGCCCCTATAAGATAAAAAGCTTAACCCCCTCCCCCCCTCCACCCCTCCTACATGTCATCCATAGGAATTCCCTTCCCTCACCTCAAATCAACACATTTCAGCCATAAAGATTTATTCATTTTGTTTTTTCCATTCTCTATTAAAGGCCACTGGTATATCCCTTCTTTATTTATTTAATTATTTTTTTTGCTAAAAGCCTAAGACCATATCCTATGTCCTGATGTCTATGTCCATGTCCTTTACTGCAATTTTATCCCTCACTTTTACAACTTTTTAGTCATTCAATTTTCTTAATAGGATAAAGTTATAAAACTGAGGTATAGTACATTATATTTCCCAATTAAACTTTGTATTGAATTTAATTGTCTTTAAAAATGATAATATTATTTGTATCTTATTTGTCATGGTAAACAAGTGTTTGAATTTAATTGAGAAACCTAATGTATTACAATTTAGATATTGCACTTAAGTTTTACAATTTCCCAAAACTATTAAAATATCACCTTGCACTTTATAGTTACCCAAAAGTGTCTACTCATCACCATTACCGAGTGCTCTCTCTTCAATTTCTCTTCATTAATTCTTCCTTACGATGCTCAATTGGTCGATTAGTTTGTTATGTTAGGAATGCTATAAACATATGGATAATAGTTGTTGTATTGGGATTTAGTTAGTTAGTTAGTTACAATTCCAAGCATGTTAATCACATTTAGCACATGTTGGAATTATTAATGCACATGAGGAATAATGGAACCAGTAGGATGAGGCCATGTGGGCCAATGAGATTAGAGCTAGTCTCCTATAAATACATGATTGTTATTTAACATTGGATCATGGAAGAATAAACCAATTGCTTAGTGCATTAGTGCATCTCTCTCTCTTAATCTCTCTCTCAATATTTCTCTATGGTAGGTGACTAACTTTAATTAAGTCAATTCCCCTACAATTCATATCCATCTTCATTAGGAACCACTAGGTTCATAACAATTGGTATTAGAGTCATCGATTTTGATACAAACGAATGTGAGCAAAGAGAACTTTGGAAAGAATTACGGCAAATGGTAAACAAAGTTTCAGAGAATGTCAAGTTTTTGTATGAATCTCACAATGCCATTTTAGAAAAGCTCATGGCCTTGGCTAAATCTAACAAGGCCATGAATGAAGAGCTCTCAAGATTGCAAGAGGGTATTGAGAATATGATAGAAGAGGTGTTCACCAATACTATATATACCCTAATTACCCACAAAAGTAAAGGAGAATATTTAGAGAGAAAACCTAGATAGAACACACCCACCATTTTTAGAGAGAGCTACTTATCCTCAATAGAAAAATCCTTGTAGCTTTTTCCCTTTTCCCTTTCCCATTGTTATACATTGAGAGGAAATATGTACCCAAACATAACGCACACTTATTCAGAGTGTAAAGAGTGTTTTGGAGCTTGGGAAGCTTTTGGAATTTGCCAAAAGAAGTCGGTGAGGCTTGGCGGATGCAATCGGGTGGTATTGCCGGATCTGGAAAGCTAGTGATGACAAGACTCCGAGAAGTCCGTTGGTAGCAGGAGCTTGGAGGGTTCAAGTACATTGGGTAGACTAGGCTTGGAGGGTCTTTTGTTATTCGTGTACTCTAACTTATTCACTAGTGGATCGATTTCGACCTAGAGGGTCGTGGAGAGGTTTTTCGCTAAGTTCTTTGGTTTCCTTTTCAATAACACATCTTGGTGTTATCTTGTGATTGCATCTCTTTTCTCTACTCCTTAAGTTTTTCCTTTATTGTTCATTGTGGTTGAATATGGGTTAGAGTAGTGTCACCGGTTTATTGCTCTCATTTACTCTTAGTTCGCACTTTGATAAGTTAGAGTGAAAGCAATCTAGACATAATTTCTAATTTGGGGTCTGAAAAAGAACTAGTGTTTTTACATAAATTGAGCCTTCAATTGTAATTCAACATTGGATCATGGAAGAATAAACCAATTACTTATTGCATTAAAGCATCTCTCTCTCTCTCTCTCTTTCTTAATCTCTTTCTTAATATTTCTCTATGAAGGTGATTACCTCTAATTAAGTCAATTCACCTACAATTCCTATCTATCTTCATTAGGAACCACTAGGTTCCTACCATATTAGTATTTTGAGTGCTAATATGAATTACACTTGATACAGCACTGGATTAGTAGGTTGAACACTCCGACTTCGGTGGGCTACTAGTGGTTGTGGAAGGCCTACAAGGATGAATACACAATCAAAAGGGGACCGGAGTGGACAGGCCAAACACCTTCCGATGGCTAAGTTAATTTCTCACAAGAAATGGAGTACCAACTTTTTTGGATGTAAAATCTCAGAATGCACACACTTACCTTGATTTGGTTCAGACCGGTCCTTATATAGATAATCTTGGGGCAGTTATTGGCTTAGTAACTTCCCTAAGATTTGTGGAAATCACTGAATCTGAACATAACTTCCTCAACGGCTATGTAAATTGCAACCGTTGATGGAAGTTACGCACTTAAGAGGAATCTGTGGTGATAAATATGGGTTTGATAACCGCTCCAAGAATTTTTGGCTTGAATCTTCCACACACAAGTGAATTTACTCCTAAGGATCCACGTGGTCGTCCATGCGCTTTGTGCATGGACGACTCTATTATTCATAGGAGTGTCATGTGAATTGTCCATGTGCTCTGCATATGGACGACTCCTCTTGTTCAGACGGTCTCCTTGAACATTTGGCTCAAGGCTTATGGACGAACCATATGGACAAGCAAGAGACATTGATTTTTACTATCCTATCAGTTGCCCCCTTGTCCAATGGTCGTCTAAAGACATTATTTGGGACTTAATGCACACCTTTGTGGTTCTTCCTAAATTAAATTTAAATTATTATATATATATATATATATTTATATTTTTTATTTTTATTATTTATTATTATTATTATTTTTTTAGTCTGGGCCACGTGTCACAACCTCGTTGGTTGACCTATTGCGACGATTGCGTTTTCCAACAGGATCGCCATGTGTCTTTCTCTAAATGGTTGGTGCCGCTTTGTTGGCCCCCTTTCTGGGCCTTATATATAGGTGCATTCCCTCTCTTTCCCCTCACATTTCTCACAATTTTCTTTCTGCCAACTCGTCCAAGAGCCTCGTCTAGCTTCCCTCCTAGTTCTCAGGTATTTCCACTTTCGTTTTAGGTTTTTTTTTCTTAAACTTTCTTCATTTCAATCATGTCTTCGTCTAGTAGTAGTTTAGAGAAGGAGATAGATGAGTATCAAGACATTTCTTCTAGGAGTGAGGGTAGTTACAAGAGTAGTGAGAGTAGTGTAGCTAGTAGTGATTCTTTAGACGAGCATTATTCATTTGGGGTTCCTGGTATCCCTTGGAGGAATTCCAGGAATTACAACGTAGGAAGGCTTCTAGATCTGGGGCTAGCTCGTCTAGACAGCCACCTAGCCCTCAAGATGAGGAGGAGGAAGAAGATATTATTTATAGTTGTGCCCTTGAAGTAACATCCATTTTAGATGCTGCTAAGTTAAAAACCCTTGTAGATAGATATCAAGTCCCTAAAGAACTTAATCCTCGTCTACCCATGAAAGGAGAATGGTGTTGTTCTCCTTTTTCTGGTTTAGGAGTATACTCCTCTTATCTCTTAGCTGGCCTTAGGTTTCCTCTAAATTCTTTTTGTAGAGGTCTTCTCCATAGTTTGGGTATTGGACCTAACTAGCTCAACCCCAATGGATGGAGGATGGTAGTTGCCATGGAAGTGTTGTGGCGTGAAGCATTGGAAGGGAATTGTCCTATCACAGTGGACAAGTTCCTTTACTGCTATAAGCCTTTTGAGATAAAGAAGTCCACTGGTTTTTACCAGTTCTCGTCCAGGGGCTCTTACTATAGTTTAATTTAAGGCCGTAGCTTGTCTAACAAGCTCTGGAAAACATAATTTTTTATTATTTCTAGAAATTGGGCTGGGGACCCAATAGATGTGAGTAATGCCCCCTTCCCACCTTTTACCAGTCCTCTAGGTCGTCTTCGTCCTGAGGGTATGTTTCCGTTCCAATTTATTTCATTCCTTTTTTCATATTTTCAACTTTCAGTCATCTAACCCTTTTTTTTTTCTTTTTTTTTTTTATTGATGCAACTATTGTTCATCCACACCTGGAAAAATTTTACTTGGATCGAATTGACCAAGTACGTGCCTTCCCTGGGAGAACTTTTCATGATCTAATGACTCTTAGTCGTCTTGCTACGTGCGGACTTGGCCCAGTACCTACAACTGAAAACCTTGGTCACGAGGAAACCAATTGTCGAAGTAAGTATCGTCCATTCCTCTTCTTCTTTCTCTCTCTTCTCTTCTTTTTTTTTTTTTTTTTTTTTTAATTTTTTTAAATTTTGAGTTTCTTCATCGCAAGGATGGCTACAATGAGGGAGAACAAAGAAAAACCCATCATTAGTGGGGACGAGGATGCTACTGCACCTTTAGTCGTCCAGAAATCTTCCATCAAAACAGGGAAGAGAAAGTCTAAGTCTATATCCAGTGTTGTGGATCTGGACAAGGTCCTAAGAAGCAAAAACCTGCCAAGACTTCTCTTCCTAAGGTCCCCAAGTTTGCGCCTCCGACGGTAGACCTGGACGACCTTCCAGTTGATGTGGAGCCCATCCAAACAGTTCATCCTATCCAAACCGATCCTCCTCCAGCCAAAACTCCTCAAAAGCCTCATCCGTCAGAGGCATCTGAGCATCCTTCCAACTTGGTGCTAGACGAGAGTTATGCATGGAGGATGTTTAAAGGACTAATTATTGACAATGAAGTTAATTCTTGTTATAACATGTCAATGAAAGAGTTTGAACGTTTCGGCATCCATGACCTCTTTAAGGTTTGTTTAATTCGTCCTTGTGTACTTTCATTCAAATTTTCAAATAAAATGTCTAACTTTCCTTCGTCCATACACAGGCTATATCAAAATTTTGCACAGCGACCAGCCAGGCTAAGGAGCTCGCTTCAGAAGCTAAAACTGCTAAGGATAAGGCTAAGGAGCTGAACAATGAAATTCTGTTGAAAAAGGGGGAGGTGATTAGGTTGAGTGATGATTTCAATCGTCTACAAGCAAGTGAGATGAAGCTGAAGAACGAAATGGAAGAGCACAAAGCAAATGCCATCAAAAAAGACACTCGTACTGCTCACTTGTAGGGGCAAGTTTTTGGGTTTGCTTCGTCCTTGGAGAAAGCACGTGAGGAAGCCATATTAGCCTTTAAGAAGTTTGACGAGTACAAGAATCACCTAGACAGTCACTATGCTACTGGCTTTGAGGACTTCCATGCAAATGCCAAGGAAGCATTTCCTGACTTGAATTTTGACTCTTTCAAGCTTCCTCTCGCTACAGAGAGCTCCCTATTGCAGACGATTTCTGAGGATGTTGACGTAGTGGTCGATGCTAGCAATGAAGTTGCCAAGGATAACCCCAAGTTTGGGGGCAATGCCCCCAGTGGTTTATCCAAACGAGGTTATTAGTTTAATTTTATTAAAGGTTCCCGTCGTTTTGGGCTTTGAACTTTTTTTTTTTTTTTTTTTAAGTACCATTGTCTCGTCCAAGATTATAGACGATATTTTATACACAATTAGTTCTATTGTCTTTCACATAATTTCAAGGGTTTCGGACGTTGGTCGTCTAACCTTCTTTGAACTTTAAACGAATGAATGAATGAGTGTTTTCCATTTTCGCCTCTCATTATGTTTGAATATGTTTAAAGCTTTATGTATGAACTTTATTTACATCATCCATATCATTTCCATGGCTGTGTGGTTCATTCACTTAGGAAATCATTTTACCTCGTCTTGAGTATATGGGTGAATTTCTTCTTACATCACCAAACTAGGGTAAAATGAATCCTTCATGTTCGCCATTCAAGTATAGATCATTCATGAATGATGTGCCTTTTCGCTGGCTTTATTTGTCCTCCAAATTTTGGATGATCATTTACACGTCCTTAGCTAAAATCGTTCCCAACAAATATTCATCCTTGCATTGGATTGTTTAGCTAGTTAGATTCGTCTATGGGCTTGTGTTTTCACACAATTTTTATTCGCCCATGGTTTAGACAATCATTCCTTAGGTTTCATCTCATCATAAGCTTTGGACGGAGGTTTCATCTCATCATAAGCTTTAGACGGACATACTTTAGGTTTATTCTCGTTGCTTTATCCTTTCTTTAAGGAAAGCTCATGGATGGTACATCCTTGCATCCAAGGATGTTATTTGTCCTTGATTGTTTGCCTTTCACGGATCACTCTGAATGAAATTATCAAAGAATGAAGGATTCCCATACACTTATGTATATACTTGAAAATACATCACATATATATTTGGAAATCCAAACCTATACAAACATTCATCCATAGGCATGGCACATGCCTGAGAGCTAGTGCCTTTAGGGAATTAAAAATACTTATACAACACTAATTCGTCCATGAGTAGCACAACATATTTATACATAAAACACATAGTAGTAGTAATAAGCAAATGCGAGAAAATAACACTAAACATATTACTTCAAACGTCCAAGGACCTCATCCATGGCAATGTTTGTCCATGGTCACCCTTTATTGATAGTATCTTCTTAGGTGTTCAACATTTCAAAGGTGCTCCAGCTTCCGTCCATCTAGGGCTTCCAAGTAGTAGGATCCTTGCCTCTTGCAATTAATGACCCTGTAAGGTCCTTCCCAATTTGTTCCTAGCTTCCTGTGGGCCAGGTTTTTGGTGGCCAAAGAAATCCTTTTAAGGACGAGATCCCCAATGTTGAAGCGCCTGGGTTTCACCATAGCGTCATACTGCTTTGCCATAAGATTTTTGTACCTTGTTGTTCTTTGCTCCGCGTCCATCCTCACCACGTCTATAAGATCGAGGTTTAGATGAAGGTGTTCTTTGTTTTCTTCTTCTTGATACTTCATCACCCTGTGGTTGGCCATGTGCACTTCTGCAGGTATTACTGCCTCACTTCCATAGGCTAGCTTAAAAGGAGTTTCCCATGTAGGGGTCCTTTTTGTTGTTCTGTAAGCCTACAAAACACCTGGTAATTCATCTGGCCATACTCCTTTTGCCCTTTCAAGCCGAGTCTTGATGATCTTCAACAAGGATCGGCTTGCTACTTCCGCTTGGCCGTTGGCCTGTGGGTGGGAGGGTGAGGAGTAATTATTCTGCAGGTATTACTGCTTCACTTCCATAGGCTAGCTTAAAAGGAGTTTCCCATGTGGGGGTCCTTGCTATTGTTTTGTAAGCCTACAAAACACCTGGTAATTCATCTGGCCATACTCCTTTTGCCCTTTTAAGCCGAGTCTTGATGATCTTCAACAAGGATCAGCTTGCTACTTCCACCTGGCCGTTGGCCTGTGGGTGGGAGGGTGAGGAGTAATGATTCTTAATTCCCAATTGCTCACAAAAATCCCTGAAAGGTGTGTTGTTGAATTGTCGTCAATTGTCAAACACTAGTACCCTAGGTACCCCAAACCTACATACAATGTTCTTCCAGACGAATTGACATTCTGTTATGTAATTTTGCTAAGGGTTTAGCTTCCACCCACTTAGTGAAATAATCTATTCCCACCACTAAAAACTTCATTTGCCTAGTTCTAGTTGGAAAGGGGCCCAAAATATCCAATCCCCATTGTGCAAAAGGCCAAGGGGCCATCATTGGGGTAAGATACTCTGATGGTTGTCTAGGAATATTACTAAAACGTTGACATTGATCACATACCTTAACATACGCCTTAGCATCAGTTTGGATGGTTGGCCAGTAGTATCCTGCACAGACGACCTTGTGGACAAGTGATTTGGCTCCTGAATGGTTACCACATGCTCCTTCATGAATTTCCCTCAGTACATAATTTGCCTCGTCCGAAGCTAAACACCTTAGATAAGGCTGGGAAAAACCTCTTTTGTATAACACTTCATCCATGAGGATGTACCTGGCTGATTTAACCCTGAGCTTTCTTGCTTCGTCCTTCCCCTCTAGAAGCCTTCCGTCCTTCAAGTATGATATTATCGGGGTCATCCAATTTTCTTCACCTTTTATCTACAACATTTCTGGGAGGTCTATGCTTGGCATATATTGTATTTCGTCAAACTCATCCATTGCTTCATTTGCGGAGGCTTCCTTTGCTAGAGTATCTGCTTCCACGTTCACTTCCCTTGGGATTTGAACGAAATTGGCTTCTTTGAATTTCTTCACAAGGTGTACCACCTTCTTTAAATATCTCTTCATTCTGTCTTCCTTGGCTTCACATGTCCCATTTACTTAGCCTATGACCAATTGAGAGTCTCCCAAGACGAGTATTGAGTCTGCTTCTACAAATTTGGCCAACGCCAACCCTTTAAGAAGGGTTTCATGCTCCACTTTATTGTTAGTTGTTTGGTATTGCAAGCAAACCTTGTGCTTTAATTTATCTCCTTTTGGTGACTGTAAAACAACTCCTATACCTCCTGCATGTAGTGTAGATGATCCATCTACATGGACAACCCATTTTTTATTATCTTCTCTTCTGCCTGAGTCCTCATAACTTAGAGTGAACTCCGCAATAAAATCTGCCAGGGCTTGAGCCTTTATTGCATTTCTTGCTTGGTATCAGATGTCAAATTCACTAAGCTCAACTGCCCATTGAATCAGTCGTCCTGCAGCTTCTAGCTTGTTCATTGCCTTCTTGAGTGGATGATCCGTCATGACATAGATGACATGAACTTGGAAGTAATGTCTTAACTTCCTGGAAGCTGTTATTAGTGCAAAAGCTAGCTTCTCTATTAATGGGTACCTTCCTTCTGCTCCTCTTAGTGCTCGGCTAATGTAATACACAGGCTTTTGCACCTTTCCTTCCTCCCTGATCAACACTGAACTCACGGCATGTGGGGACACTGCTAAGTACAGATACAGCTCCTCTCCTTGCACGGACGGACTTAGCAATGGAGTTGTGGTAAGATAGTCCTTTAGATCTTGAAAGGCCTTCTGACACTCGTCCGTCCAATCGAATGCCTTCCTGAGGACTTTGAAGAAAGGTAAACACTTGTCTGTGGCTTTCGAAATAAACCTGTTCAAAGCAGCAACTCACCCGATGAGGGACAGGACTTCCCTGATGTTCTTCGGTGGTTCCATGTTCAATATGGCTTGGATCTTGTCTGGATTCGCTTCAATTCCTATTTGTGAAACCATGAATCCTAGAAACTTTCTTGATGATACTCTGAATGCACATTTACTCGGGTTCAGTTTCATCTTATATCACCTAAGTGTTTCAAAGGTTTCCTGTAGATTGTCCAAATGGCTTCCCTCGTCTAAGCTCTTCATAAGCATGTCGTCAACGTACACTTCCACATTCCATCCTATCTATGGACGGAACATGTGATTCACCAACCTTTGATAAGTTGCCCCTGCGTTTTTTAAACCGAAGGGCATCACCTTATAACAAAACAAGCCTTGACTGGTGATAAAGGAGGTCTTTTCTTGGTCAGCCTCGTCCATCTTTATCTGATTATATCCTGAGAAGGCGTCCATGAAGCTCAACAATTGATGGCCTGTTGTAGAATCCACCAATTGATCAATGCGCGGCAAGGGATAACTATCCTTAGGGCAAGCCTTGTTCAAGTCAATGAAGTCTACGCACATCCTCCACTTGCCATTTGCCTTCTTTACCATCACTACATTAGCTAACCAATTTGGGTAGTAGACTTCCCGGATAAACTATGCTGTGGTTAGTTTATGGACCTCTTCATTGATAGCCTTATCTCGTTCAGGAGCAAACACCTTCTTCTTCTGACGAACAGGCTTAGAAGAGGGGTACATACTTAATCGATGAGTAATCACACTTGGATCGATTCCTAACATGTCGTCATGACTCCACGTTCTGGTGAATTTTTTAGGATCATCTTCTTGCAAAAGAATATCTTCTAGTACCTCAGTAGGCTCTGCAACAACCCTTCTTTCCTCAGTACTCATTGTTTGCACCTACTCGTCTAAAGCCATCATGGCTAAATAATATTCTCTAACTACAAACTGATCTCCTTGTGCTTGTCCTATCCCATACTCTGTAGGGAATTTGACTAATATATGGTAGGTAGATGTTACTGCCTTCCAACTGTTTAGAGTTGGCCTTCCAATAATAGCATTGTATGAGAACGAACAATCCACCACGAGGAAATTGACTTCCTTGGTTATCCGCTGTGGGTATGATCCCACCACTACAGGTAACATAATGGTGCCTACAGGCTGCACCTTCATTCCTCCAAACCCTATCAATGGTGAACATACTAAACGAAGTAAATCTCGTCCAAGTCTCATCTGCTGGAAGGCAGGATAGTACAATATATCCGCTGAGCTTCCATTATCCACCAACACCCTCCTAGTTGTGAAATCTGCGATAAGTAAGGTAATGACAATTGCATCGTCATGTGGATGATGGATTCTTTCAGTTTCCTCGTCGGTGAATGAAATAGTTGGCTCATCAATCCCTTTCGTCTTTGGGGATCTTCCAGAGAGTTGGACGTTTTGCACCACTTTGAGATATGTCTTCTTCGATTTGGAAGTCTGTCCTGCTGAAGTCCCTCTGATGATGACCCTTATCTCTCCTAACGGAGGCCGTGATGATTCTTCCATCTTTCCCTTCAACTTCTCGTCTTTATGATCCTTTCCAATGAAATGCCTCAACTTTCCTTGTCTAATGAGATTCTCAATCTGTTGTTTCAAGTCATAACACTCGTTCGTGTCATGCCTATGATCCCTATGGAAGCGATAGTATTTATTCTTATTGCGCTTGTTAGGATCTCCTTTCATTTTCTTTGGCCAATTCAACGAAGGATCGTCCTTGATTTGCATGAGCACTTGATGGAGTGGGGCATTTAAGGGTGTATAATTCTGATTTCTTACTGGAGGGCCTGTCTTCCTATTATCTTGATCCTTCTTATCTTCCGTTCGTCCCTTCTTTAGATGAGGACCTTGTTCAAGGTGTTGCACGGGGTTTGCTTCCATCCTCTCAGCTCTCTTCCTCTTCTTAGCTATAATTGTGTCTTTTGCATTCATAAAGTTTTGGGCCGAATGGACGAATTCAGCCATGGATTAAGGCTCCTTCTCATAAAGCTTGTGGATGAATAAATCAGAATTAACCCTATTATGGAAAGCCGCCAAGAGTAGCTTGTCATCCACCTCGTCCACGGTTAGGGCTTCCCTATTAAACCGAGTAATGAAAGAGCGCAGGCTTTCATTCTCCCTTTGCTCTATGGTTAACAGGCTAGACGAAGAACGTTTGTGCCTTTGCCCTCCAATGAAATTATTGACAAATAACTTACTTAACTCTTCAAAACAACTTATTGTGTTCGGGGGTATTTTGCTGAACCACAGTCGTGCTGGCCCTTTGAAAGTGGTAGGGAAGGCTCTACACATAATCTCATCTGGGACTCCTTGAAGGTGCATGGTAGTCTTGAAAGTTGCAATATGATCAAATGGGTCACGCGTTCCATCGTACGAATCCAATGAAGGTATCTTGAACTTTGGAGGCAAGGGGTGTCCATTCGGTGGACTAGATCCTCTACTGGATTTTCCCTCCTCATGTTCTCCCTTATCTCTGCCATAACCGTTCTCATCTGATCCATCTCCTTCTCCAAATTTGGCACCCTTCTTGATGTGGTACCCCTTGATTGGCTTTCAGGCTCAGCGTTTCCCCTATCTTCCTGATTTTGGGCTTGACCTTCAGTGTTACGTCTTATAACGTTACTTCTTCAAATTAATCTCCCTTACCAGTTCTTGATTCTGACGAGTTAACTCTGCCATGGCGGCTGCCATGGATTGCATGTGTTAAATAGAAGGTTGTTGCATCACTGGGGCTGATTGATGATCACGATGGGGATTGCTTGAAGCATCCCTCCTGATGGCTTAGGCTGGTAGCCCTTGATTTGGTTCGAACCATTCAACCTTTTTTCATAGAAAGACAAATTGCAGAAAATACAAATCGCCTTCCCACAGACGGCGCCAATTGATACAGCATTGGATCAGTAGGTTGAACACTCCGACTTCAGCGAGCTACTAATGGTTGTGGAAGGCCTACAAGGATGAACACATAATCAAAAGGGGACCGGAGTGGACCGGTTAAACACCCTCCGATGGCTACGTTAGTTTCTCACAAGAAATGGAGTTCCAACTTTTTTGGATGTAAAATCTTAGAATGCACACACTTACCTTGATTTGGTTCAGACCGATCCTTATATAAATAATCTTGGGGCAGTTATTGGCTTAGTAACTTCCCTAAGATTTGTGGAAATCACTGAATCCGGCCATAACTTCCTCAACGGCTATGTAAATTACAACCGTTGATGGAAGTTATGCACTTAGGAGGAATCCGTGGCGATAAATATGGGTTTGATAACCGCTCCAAGAATTTGTGGCTCGAATCTTCGACACACGAGTGAATTTACTCCTAAGGATCTCTATCATATGGTCGTCCATGCGCTTTGTGCATGGACGACTCTATTGTTCGTAGGAGTGTCATGTGAATTGTCCATGTGCTCTGCCCATGGACGACTCCTCTTGTTCATATGATCTCCTTGAACATTTGGCTCAAGGCTCATGGACGAACCATATGGACGAGCAAGAGACATTGATTTTTACTATCCTATCAACACTAATAAAAAAAATTCTAGTAGTAATCTTATGATATACACACAGACACACATATATGTATGTACATATATATTTATGTACATAATACAAATTGTATGTTGGCTTTAATTCCGTGTCAAACTTGATTGTAATTTCTTCAATCATTTTTTCCCTGTATGTATGTGGGTTTTTAATTGTAAGGGATAAGTGTGAGAAAGTGTGAAGACTCAAGTTTAAAAGGACGAATAAGTGGATTTCACGAGTGTCTCATGAGAAGCTTACCTGCGAAAGGGCTACATGTAGAGCACATGACTGGAAGGTGAAGAGTCATGCCAGCCTGGAGATTTCACAAATGTCTCGTGGGTAAGGTCTTCTCGCGAAATACTCGTGAAACATTCTATTTGGCAAAATGTTATTTTTTGTTTTACCAAGTCTTTACCTACACTATATATATCCTCATTACCCACAAATTGTAAGGACTGCTTTTTAGAGAGAAACCCCTAGAAAATACACTTGAGAGTTAGATATTGTTATACCCACAATCATCTACACATTTCCTTGTGGTTTTCCTCAATTCCTACCTCTCCATCTTTATATCCTTGAAAGGTTGATAGCCCAAACAATTACCACACCCATTTTGAGTGTCAAGTAAGATTTAGGTGCTGTTGGGAAGCATTGGAATGAGCCATTCATTGGCAGATGCAATCGGGCTGAATTGTGGAATCTGGAAAGCTAGAAAAGACAAGATTCTGAGAAGCTAGTTGGTAGTATGAGCTTGAAGGGCTCAAGTACATTGGGTAGAATAGGCTTGAAGGGTATTTTTTTATTCATGTACTCCAACTTTATTCTCTAGTGGATCGATTTCGACCTGGACAGTCGTTGAGAGGTTTTCTGCTGAGTTCTTCAGTTTCCTCTTCGATAACAAGTCTCAGTGTTATCTTGTGTTTGTATCTCTCTTCTCTACCCTTTATGCTTTTATTTTATTGTTGATAATGGATGAATATGGTTTAGGGTAGTGCTATCAATTGTTTGCGCTCATTTACTCTTATTCTGCACTTAGCTTAAGTTAGAGTAAAAGCAATCTAGCCATAATTTTTATTTGGGGGTCTGAACAAGATCTTGTGTTTTCACATAAATCCAACCTTCCAATTGGTATCAAACCAGGTACACTTATCGGATTTCATTATCCTAGTGTGATCCTAGACCCCAGGTGAGATGGATAGATCTCAATCTCTTAATGCTCCTGTATACTTTGATGGGAGTAATTATGTTTTTTGGAAAGTACGTATGCATGCTTTTCTTTGTAGTATTGATGAGACTGTATGGGATTCCATTGAGAATGGGTATGTAAGACGCACTACTGCCAAACCCGAATGGGATAAGGCTGCTTTTGCTTTGGCTAATGCCAATAGCAAAGCTATTAATGCTATTTTCTGTGCTGTTTCTACTGATGAGTTTCACAGGATTTCGCATGTGAAGACCACTAAAGAGGCACGGACCATTCTTGAGACAACCTACGAAGGTACCAAGAAGGTTAAGGATACTAAGCTTCAAATGCTCACTACTCAGTTTGAGGAAGTAAAGATGAGCGATGATGAATCGTTTGATTCCTTTTATGGGAGACTAAATGAGATAGTGATTGCCAAGCTCAATCTTGGAGAGAAGATTGAAGATGCCAAGGTGGTGAGGAAGATCTTGAGATCCTTACCCGAAGGTTTTTGGGCTAAGGTCACAGCCATAGAAGAGAGTAAAGATTTGGATGAGATAAAAGATTCAAGAACTCATTGGATCTCTCTAAATCTATGAACTCGAACTGCCTTCTCACAAGTCCAGCAAATCACTTGCTCTTAAAACTATAAATGAAAGAATGGGTGATTCCTCCAAAAAAGGCAATGTAGAGAAAGAGGTGGCGTTTCTTGCAAAGAATTGCCAGAAATTTCTCAAGATGAAGAATAGTGTCAAGTCATTAGGCAAAGGAAAATTATCATCCTCAAAAATTGACAGGAAGGAGTTTAAAAAGAAGGATGGGAAAGACACTTCATCAACCCAAGGAATCATGTGCTATGAATGTAATGGGCATGGACATCTCAAGAAAGAATGTCCAAACTATTTGAGAGGAAAAGGGAAAGTGTTTCTACCACCCTTGGTGACTCCAAAAGCTCAAATTCCGATGTGAAAGGAGAATGTGATAGTGAGGGAAACTATTCAGCTTTCATGGCATTTACAACAGTTGACACTAGAGATGAGTTAAGCAACTTGGTTGATGAGCTTGGTGTATATTTTGAAGGTGAAGAAGTTGAAGATTCGGAAGATGAGGATGCGTGCCTCAACGAAGGTGAGAAGAACCTTCAAGAAGTGTATGATGTGTTGCTTAAGGATTGTGGCAAATATACAAAGGATGTAAACAACGCTTTCAAGAAGATGAAGAAGATTGAAGAAAAGCGTAAGTGCACACTTGTGCAACTTAAGGAGGCAAAGTGTGAAGTTGAAGAGTTGAAGGAAGAATTGGTGAATGCCTATTCAAAAATCAAGTTTCTTGAACTTGAAATCATTCAAGCAAATGTTAAAGTGGAGTGCATTTCCACCAAGAAACTTGACAGCATGTTCTCTTCTCAAAAACCCTCAAATGACAAGGCTGGTCTAGGCTACACCAGTGAAGGAAGCTCAAGCAGCGAGCCCAAGAAGGAAGTAAGGTTCATATTAGCCAAAAATGTAGAGAAAGCTAAAGTGGAGAAGCTTGTGATTAAGACCTCTGTTGTTCCAAAGGGAAGTCATTACCTAAAAGTCAAAGGGAACCTCAAGTGAAGCATTTTTGTAATCATTGTGCCTCAAGTGAAGTATTTTTGTCATCATTGTGGCGTGTGAGGGCACACAAGGCCAAATTTCTTCAAGCTTCAAGCACTCAAAAGGGCTGACTCTGTGCATGGCCAAGACAACACAAGAAGAATGCCAAAGGGAATTCAAGCTAAAGGAGAAAATGAGGGCCAACTCATTGGAGATGTTATGGAAATTTTGAAGAACATTTCATTATGCCTTGCTAGCTACACCTCGAGGTTTGAGAGTTATGTCGGTCATACCCCTCCATCTAGGGATCTCAACCAAAACACAAGTACAATGTGGGTGAAGAAGGGTACTCATGCATAATCATTCACTATGTCCATGCATTAATACTTCCAACATATTAGGGTTATAGTTTCATGCATCATGACATATGCAATCTTCTTGTGTCATTGCTTCCAGTTTTTAGCATGTTTCCTTTTCATGTTTTTGTTTGTTGTTTTGTTGATCTTACATTTGTTTGTTCTATTTTTAAGTGCGTTGAAAAATTCAAAAACCCATAAAAATTGAAAAATATCAAAAAGTTTGATCGCTTGTGTTGTGTATATCACATGTAAGTTTGGTCTAGTACCTCCATACTAATGGCGTAGTTCATTTACAAGCTTAGCTTGTTATGTATGTACATTTTCTAAGTGTGAGAGACATCTAGAAATCTATGTTTGATTGTTGTAAATAGATTTTCAAGTTTATCATGAATGATTGGTCAATAGTCTTGCTTGATCTTGATACATCCATAGACTTGTGCCTATATATCTCCTCACATTTTTTTTTTTTTTTTTCAAAAAGAGCTCTTCAAATGTCATTCTCCAAAAAGGATAAAGAGCTGAAAAATCCTTGCTTCGAAAACTAGTTTGACTAGGAAAAGGTGGAGCAAATATGTATTGAAATGTATGGTGCCAAAGCCAAAGGCTCAATTGCCAAAGTTTCATAAAAAAAAATTTCATGGCATCGCTTCTCATATCAAAAGTATGAAAAATGAAAGCCAAATGAAAAGCTTTCAATCAATTGTAAACACATGAGTGAGGGGTCATATATGTTCATTTCTACAAGTGAGATAGGTCACTTGACTTCGTATGAGTTGTGTATGACTTGATTGAATTGATCATTGAAACTTCATACCAGACTATAGACTAGTTCATACTTGATCTGCACACACAACACACAAGTCTAATGTTCAATGAATGCTTATTCCATTTTTGTGATTGTACGTGTTCAAATGTGATGTATATACTCAATTGCTTGTTAATCAAATCAAAAAGATTTTTGAGTGTTTTATATGTTTTTGAAAGTGTTTCTATGCTTTTGTGTGCTTAGAGTTTTTGGTCCAAAATGTCTATTTTAGGTTTTTATTAAAAAAAAAAAACTCTTTCAGAGGCCGAGTACATCGAATTTCAAATTTCAGAATGAGGATTGCAAATTTTAGAATACACCGAATTTCAGACAGAGAATTTCGCGACTGTTTCGCGAGTAAAATCTACCTGCAAAATCTATTATGTGCTTCAGTGGCATTTTCATGAGTAACTTCGCGAGAAGCTTACCCATGAAAAGCACGATTCTGCAGTTTTTAAAGGCAAAAAGTGACAGTTTTTCAAACATATTCATTTTGCCTCCTCCGAGCCTCTCTCAACCCAAAATGTTTTTTCTCTCAAAAACTCACCCAAAACTCAAGATCAATCACTTCTAAGACTCATCTAAGGTATGTTTCAACATCTTTTTACTTTTGACTCCTTAGATTAAGCCCTGGATTCTAGGATTTCTAGGGTTAGGTTTCCTTTTGAAAGGGTTGGGAAAATTTTATTTTCTTGCAAAATTTTTGAATTTTCTTGATTGGGCTATTTCCCGTTTTGTTTGTTTGTGTTTGTGTTGGCCCTAAGTGGCATCTTGACATGCATTTAGCTAGATTTCATCATGTTCATGTATTGTTTTACATGTTAGTGGTTTGTATGCACTTTAAGTGTTTAATGAAATGCCCAAATGTCATTTTGTTGTTGCTTTGGACTCGGATGAGTACCAAATTTTGAGGATAACCATGTTTTGCATTCTTAACATATTTTAAAAATTGGTTGTGTGTTTTACACACTTTGCCCTAAGAGTGCTGATCATGCATTTCACATGCACACCACATGCACACTTGGTGCACACACTTGATCACTTGATATGTTTTGAACTTCACTCATGCTAGATACATCTTGTTACATTTTTAGCACGTAAAACATGGTCTTGTGACTTTAGGTTTTATGTCTTTATGTTCTTTTTAGAACATATTTTTCGATTTATGAACTAACTTGTATCTAATCAAGTTTGTTTCCTTGCTTGTATTTGTTGTTGTTTGTTATGTGCATGTTCATTTTGCAGATGTATCGTCGTTCCTCTTGTGGTAAAGAGCAAGTGATTGATCTTATGTCATCCCCTATGTCAAAGAAGACCCGACATTCGCCTGATGGCTTTGACAACAAGAGATTCAAGACTCTCTTGGAATTTCAGTCTTACACCAATAACTTCGAGAGTGCACCTACCATGGTGGAAAGGATTGTGTGGTTTGACACCCTGGGATCCACCTTTATCCTTAAGATTTTTGCAAATAAAGATTGAGCAAACCTATTCGGAAACTTTGAGGATCTTGTTGATGAATTGGTTAAGGAGTTTTACTCGAACTCTTAGTTCACAGGAGCTAAATTGAAGTGTTGGGTTCAAGGAAAGGATTTTGTCATCACTTTGGATTACCTTGCAAAGATTTTGCACATCAATCGTCGGACGCATGTGGACATTTCACCATATGATGACAGACTTGCTCCAGTGATAGAGATTCTTAACACTCTAGGAGCTAATCGTGAGGTCTTCACCAAAGGCACGTCCATTGGTATTGCAAAGTTTGGACCGGAATTGAAGAGCATAGTTTTCGTGTGATCTCATTTTTCAGACCATGGGGAAAACAGTAGGATGTTCATGAAAATCATGGTTCCTAAGGGTGTTTGTCCACCAAAAGATGGAACTATCTTACTAGCAAGAGTCACTCCTCTGCTGAACGGGGAAAGCAAACTCCCTCCAAAACACCAAAGAGCAACTCTTCCCTACATGCCACTCCTTCCGGACATCCCTCAGTTACTCCCACTATTCCCTGGCATCCTGAGACTGCATTTCCTCACACTCCTGAGCCGCAGTCTACTAGCACTCAGCTGGGACCATCTAGTTATCATTCCAATAGGTTGACTACCTTGGTTGATGGTTTGCATGAGAGTATTTCTGGTTTTCCAAATGTCATATACTCCACCAACAACCAGGTTCAAATTCGATGCAAGCTAGAGGAGAGCCTTTAGCTTTTTGTGCCAAAAAAGGGGAAAGCATCTCAGTATATATTTTTGACTATAGCATATAGTAAAGGGGGAGAGCATCACAAGAAATGAAGTGTGCATATTGAAAGGGGGAGTTTTGTGGGCTCAAAAGGAGGAAGCTTACCTATGGTCACACACACTTTTGGATAGTCTAACCATTGTTTGGCCAGTCTAGTTTACTTTAAGTTTTTATAGCTTTTGGATGACTTTTACATTGCTTTCGTTTAAAGCTTTTAAGTACTTTAGTTTAAACTTAATTATCTTCAGTACTTGTGTGTATCTTGGCTCTTGTAGCCATTTTGATGCTTATTGTTTTCTATTGCGTTTAGCTTTACTTTCCTTAATGCATCATGCTTGTTGGACATGCAATTTATTTTAGCATTGCTCTTAATTGCATTGCATGTTCAGGTGATCATTTACTAGATAAATGGTCATTGTAGTCATAAAAAAAAAAAAAAAAAGGAATGTGGCATGGACGAATGCTCCTAGTTTGCAAATTGATGCATGACTTTTGAAAATCTTGACATTTAAAGAAAAGATGACCCCCTTTTTTTTCTTTGAAATTTGAAACTTGAGATTTTGGACTTTAAATTTTGAAACTTTTCCTTTTGGACAAAGGTATTCTTTGTCCTTGATCATCTCTAAGAATTCATTTTCCATTGAAGCCACAAAATTTTGAAATTGATGTCATCTATCTTTCGAATATTTTGAAAAGTTTTCTTCTTCTTTTTTCTTGATTTATCCCTTTTCTTAAAGAAAAAAAAAAACAAAAGAACCCCCCCTTTTTTTTGCACTTTCCTCTCTTCTTTTTTCCTTCTTCCTCCATCGTTACTATTCACTTCCCCATTCCACTTGGATTTTCTCCCTCATTACACCATTTCTTCTCTAATAAATCACTTTCCTAAGCTTCTCAACCTTCTTTCATTCATCTCCCTCAAAATCTTTTCAGATCTTTGTGTTCTTGATCATTTTGGCCACAAACCCATTTTTGAAACCCATATCCAAACCTCAATTTTTTTTTACATTGCTAATGGCATCTCCAATTGGCCTTCCTTTCTCACTTTCAATGGGAAAAAGTACCACCCATCTCTTCAATGGAATGATGGAGAAGGGCTCTTTCAAGACCCCAAGACCCATGTTCCACATTCCAACATGGATTTTAAGGTGAGCTTGCTTTGCTTGTTTTTCTTTTGTTTTTTGTTTTTTTTTTTTTTTTTTTTTTTAATTATTACTTTTTTTTATTGGGACATTTGTTGATTTCATGTTTTATTGCAAGCTTGGTGTTAAGACATTGTCATTTGGTTGTTGTTTGCTTTTGTTAGGACATATGATATTCACTTGTTAGAAACATATGTCACTATTTAATGTAATTGGCTAATCCTTTGATAAAACACACTTTACTTGTATTTTGCTAGATCTAGAATGTGTTTAATACTTCAAGAAACTGTGTTTCAAGATCAAGTGTTGAAGACATGCAAGTCTATCCAAGAAACAAGCTGAAAAAGAGCCTGTCATTAAAGCTCGATAACTAGCTATCCATCAAGCTTAAGAAACTGTTCCAGCCTCGTGGCTTGACAGCTCGACAACATCTCGACAGACAGGCATCTATTAAGATTTATGCAAAACAGAATTCCAGTTCTATTTTGACTCCAATCCGGTTTTATGTGTTTAGGCTTTTTTTTCTCACAACCCTAGACATATAAAATGATTATTTTAAGGGCTGTCAAAGTGTTCACAAGTTGCACAAGTGTTAAGCAAAGTGTGTTTAAGCAAATTGTGACCGGAGACACAGTTTTGCCCTAGTTCATTGTTCTTGTGAAGAAGTTGTTGTGTTTTGCATCGTAGGGTTTTATGACCAAGCATCTTCTTGATCTTCATCGTTGGGATGAACTGAAGAACTTTGCAGCCAACAACCTTCTCTAGTTGGTGATTATAGTCGCGTACTAGGATCCGTGCAATTGGTTAGTCACGTACTAGGAGCTGTGCATCGAAAGGAGAAATTGTCACTACAGAACAAGTCCAATTGGGTATTGGGGTAAGGGTTCAATTGTAGGTTGGTATAAGATATTGGGATTCCTTTACTTGTAACCGCTTGTTGTGATAATAGTGAAATTTCAGGAGTGGTGACCTTAAAATCACCTGGTGGGGTTTTTGTCGTGTTGGTTTTCTCCATTCATAAACAAATCACCGTGTTATTTATCTTTTGCTGCATACTTAGTTTAATTGGGGATTTGTTTGTGCTACCACGCGTTTGCATGTTAATTAACTTAATTAATTCACTGGGCTAAATTAATTGGTTAATTTATCACAAGGGGTCAATTCATTTTTGACCAATCAAGTGGTATCAAAGCAGGCACACTCTGATTAGGGTTAATCTTTGTGTGTTGATTCATTGACCTCTGTTTATCATGGATAGAGGACAATCATTAATTATACCTGCTTTATTTGATGGCACTAACTATGCATACTGGAAAGTATGCATGAGAGCTTTCTTGCAGTCTTTAGATGAGAAAGTGTGGCAAGTTGTGGAGATAGGCTAGGCTAAGCCTACAGAAGCATTGGCCAATTAGGATGATGCCAAGATCAAGGTGGCAAATTTCAACAGTAGGGCATTAAATGCTTTATTCTGTGCAATCACAAATGAGGAATTCAAGAAAATATCCTCTACTGAAAATGCTAAAGAGTCATGGACCATCCTCCTAACAACTTATGAGAGAACCAAGGCAGTCAAGGATTCGAAGCTACAAAGGCTCACTATAAGCTTCAAAGAGATTGAGATGGAGGAGGATGAGTCGTTCGATGAGTTTTATGCCAAGTTCAAGGACATAGTGAACTCAGCTTTCAATCTTGGGGAAACCATTCCTAAACCTAAGATTGTGAGAAAGGGGCTCAGATCTCTACTTGAGAGATTCCATGCCAAGATTACGATGATCAAGGAATCAAAGGACATTGACAAGATTTATTTGATAGGGTTGGCTGGTAATCTATAGACTTACAAACTAGGGTTAACAAGGATTGGTAAGTCGGGAAAGATCAAGAGCATGGCCTTGAAGGCTAAGAGCAGTGACACAGATGAGTCTTTGGAAGATGAAGATTCTAAGATGAAGTCCTACATCACTAGGCAATTCAAGAAGTTCATGAAGAATGCCAATGGGGAGAGCTTCAACAAGGATTGTAGGTAATCTAGTTCTTCTCAGTTCAAGAGCCAAGACAAAGAGAAGAAGGATGCTAGGGATGGCGGTCAATACATTGTTCCCGCAGGACCTAAGTGCTTTGGGTGTTAAGGCTTTGGTCATATGAAACAAGAGTGTCCTACATATCTCAAGAGCATTGGGAAGAGCAAGGCACTCGCTGCTACTTTGAGCGACACTGAGCCAGAGGATGATTCTAACAATGAGGATGACAGAATCTTGAATGCCTTCACTGCCACTGTCAATCCTACTGAGGGGATTGTTGAAGATGTGCATGAAGAAGAAGAATTGGTGGAGTCCAAGTTTGAGAAGATGGATGAACAAGATGACATCCACACAGTCTATGCAAAGTTGTACAAGGTCTCACAAAGGCATGAGAAGATGTATAGTTTGGCCCCCAAGAAGCTTAGTGATGTGGAGCTTGAGCGAGAAGAGCTTTCCACAAAGGTTGATGAAATCAATCAGACTATTGGGATACTAAGGTCGGAGAACAATTTCTTGGCTGAGAAGACCAAGAAGCTTGAAGCGGAGCTGTTCCAAGTTAAAGCTCAATTGGGGAGGACTTCAAGTACTAAGCTTAATGAGATGCTCAGTCTTTAGAAATCTACTTCTAATCGAACAGTCTTATGGTATGATATCTCTTCTTCTAATATTGCTTCTACCAATACTACTATTTTTGTTCCTCCTAGTAATAATGTTGAAATTAAGAACAATAATGTTAAAACTAATTTAGCTAATGAGAACATAGACAAGGGTAAATCTATCTTAGGAGCACCCCCTAAGCAAGATAAGAAGGAAGCTAAAAACCTTAGGGCTAAGAAGACTAACTCTTGAAAACCTAAACAAAAGAAGCAGTATCTCTGTCATCATTATAGAGTTGCCGGTCATACTTGACCAAATTACTATAAGTGGTTAGCCACTCAATAAAGCAATGACATGATAGCATCTAGAAGCCAGAATTAGGTTCAATCCTCTCTTGCTCCCTTTGGAGATCTTCTCAAAGCCCTCATATTCCTTTTGAACTTGAACGGTTTCAATTCTTCCCCCTCACCGCTGTTTCAAGGGTTTAATCAAAGGAAAGGTTCTTCTAGGGTGTGGAAGGAAAAGAGCTCTAAGTGATTCTATCACTTTCTTCTTTCTCTTTGTGTTTTTGTTTTTGCATAACTTGTGTGTTTTACTTTTATTTTAAGTCAATCTAGTTTTTATACTTTTCTTTGTTTAACATGTTTTTGTTTGTTTTCAGTTTTGTTTATTTTATTTTTAATATAAAAAAAATCGAAAAATTAGAAAAATACAAAAATGGTATGTGTTTTGTGTGCATTGGTACTTGTGTACCTTGGATGGCCATTGAAACAAAGTTTTCTAAACTTTGTATCTTTTGTAGCTTAGATGAGCATCTCTATGCACAACTAAGCAAGTGAGCTTTGTGGCTCTTGTTTGTGATGAGTAAGATTAAGTTATCTCTTGTACTTAACACTCGTATCACTCTTTTTGACATGAAAGACTAGAAAATCCTAAGAGAAAGGAATAAATAACCATTTCACCATTGTTGCCCACCAATCATGAAATGACATCTGTATGCTTCGGCATAACAAAAGTGTGATGTCAATGACATTTGTGTGCTTCGGCATAGCAAAATTGGAATGTCAAATGCTTAACATAATTGGGTATTTCTTTTCTATCTCTTATATGCCCATGCATGATTTGCTTAAAAAGGAAAAATATGCAAAGAAAAAAGATCAAAATGCTTTTCATATGATTGCAAGCATGTATACTAGGAGATGTGGGAGTTATAGGATGTACCTCAAAGGTGATAGTCCCCATCAAACAGTTATGATCGTGTGTGAGCTAAAGTGATTTTCTCATATCTCAAATCATCATAACATGTATACACTTATGCAATCTTGTAATGTTTTTCACACACAACATTCAATATTCTTTGCTACTCTTGATATATGTGTAGGTACAATGTGATTTGGCCATCACAAGGTTTTACATGTGTTAATGTATACTCACTAAACTGTCTTGACTTATTTTTGAAATATAAAATTGGTTAGACTTGTTTAGTGTGTGTGTGTGTGTTTTTGGGATCCATGTACTTAAAAATTGTTGTTGAGAGATGATTTTAATAGTTCAAAATGTTGTTTGAATTTTTGGTTGAGTTGCATGCTTTGTTGCATTCATATATGTGTTTTTCCCTTCTTGAAAAACTGATTTTAAGCTATCTCGACACCTCCTCAATACCTCCTCGACACCTGGCTATCTGTTGAGATCCTAAGATTTTTCTTATCGCAATCTCAACAGATCCTCGATAGCTGGTGGATTGATCGAGAAAGTTCCTGGACCCTCAATAGCTTCTCGATAGCTGGTGGATCGATCAAGCTTCTGTTCTTGTGTCTTTGCTTTGTTCCTTAACACCTTAACTTTAGATACTAAACACAATAAAATAAAATAAAATAATTGAATTACCTTTCTTTAGCCAAGTGAAGCAAGAGAAGATAAACCATAATTTTCCTTTGACAACTTATTTTTAGATACTAAACACAAGAAAGTTCAAAAATATTTGAATTACCTTTATTTAGCTTGATGTGAGAATGGTTTTTTTTTTTTTTTTTTTCATTTCTTTTATAACATGGGGATGAAGTTGCTTCTCTTCATGCTTGCTTGCAACCAAAATGAATCCAACTTCTTCTCCCAGATGGACTTCAATTTCCTTACCAATTCCATCCATCGAAACCTTATTTGTGTCCCCTATATCATCCATTTCTCAACATGGGTTCTCCGTCCAATCCTGAACTATTCCTGGGTCTCTTCTTCTCTCAATTCTCACTCCTTCATAGTCAATGCCAGAGCCCCTATCTATAATTTATGGGACTCGATCATATTTAGCTTGTACTATGTCGACAATTATTCCTATTGAGAGTACGGTAAGATGATGTTAGTTGTAGTCCACAAATTCCTTATAAATGTTTTCCCATCTTTTCAAACATTTGCATGAATATTGTAGGGACTCGTAGTCCTCAAATTTCTTGCAAATGTTTTCCCATGTTTTCAAACATTTGCATGAAAATTGAGGGGACCAAGTCACCAATATATAATAGTGATGGTCCCTTTTTTTTAATCAATATTGCCGAAAGTCATTCCTAATTAAAATATATGATATATAAAAATTAAATCCATCACATTTGTGTGATAAAATATGGTACACAAGTGAAAAAGATAAAGAAAATTATTTAAATAAAAATAAATAATATGAACACAAAGATGCAACCAAAGATTTATTGAATATAATGCAATAATACCATATTGATTGACGGAAAGAGAGATGATTACAAGTAAATATTAATAGAAGCAGGTCTTTTATTTTTATATAATAACACCGAGAGGTTGCAATTTACCTATAAGGACCTTAACAGACCTATTCTTATTATAGATCACATAAGATTATGTTGACAATAATTTAAGATTTTGGTATCATACCAAGTATAGTAGCAACAATATTGATTAGCTTCTCTATTTTGGAAGTGCTACTTTGTATTGGTGATTGATTAGGCGGGAATCGTGCATTACATCCAGCAACTTTATCCTGTGCAGATGCAAGTAATTTTGCCTCTTCCTTGTAGGATTGTGTACCTGCTGCAGTTCTTGCTTGATCCATAATGGTGTATATAGTATCTATATCAGTTTGGCAACTCGTAATTTTTGCCTTAACATCTGCATTTGTTACTCCTATAAGAACATTTCCAACTTCACCATTGATATCTGGTATTAGGTTCAAGCTTACAGAAGTAGCAACGAGTCCTAGCCTATATAGAAGATTTGTAAGACCCTCTGGGTCTGAAAGTAAAACTGACACACAGTAATCATGGTCCGTGGATTGTGTGCAAACCTTTTCAACAAGGGCTCGATTTGCATTAGAAACATCGTAGAAAAGAGAGGTGACTAGTAGAGGGATTATCAAGATTGGTAGGCAACTAATTGGAGAGGACATTTTTTTTTTTTTTTTTCCAAATCATTCTTATCTTTGGGCTTCCTGTTTATAATATATTTGGTTGGCATGAGGCAGTTATTTTCCACCTAGATAGGTTGGCATGGGAGACAACTTTGTTCCATGCCAAGTTAAGTAAGAGAAGTTAAATGAAAATTTTCCTTTGACGCCTTATTTTTAGATACTAATCACAATAAAATTAGAAAATAATTGAATTGCCTTTTTTGTGCAAACCTTTTCAACAAGGGCTCGATTTGCATTAGAAACATTGTAGAAAAGAGAGGTGACTAGTAGAGGGATTATCAAGATTGATAGGCAACTAATTGGAGAGGACATTTTTTTTTTGCTTTTTTTTTCAAATCATTCTTATCTTTGGGCTTCCTATTTATAATATATTAGGTTGGCATGAGGCAATTATTTTCCACATAGATAGGTTGGCATGGAAGACAACTCTGTTCCATGCCAGGTTATGTAAGAGAAGTTAAACGATAATTTTCCTTTAACGCCTTATTTTTAGATACTAAACACAGTAAAATTAGAAAATAATTGAATTACCTTTTTTTTGCCAAGTTAAGTAGGAGGAGTTAAATGATAATTTTCCTTTGACACCTTATTTTTAGATAGTAAACACAAGAAAGTAAGAAAGTTCCAAAATATTTGAATTACCTTTTTTTAGCTTGTTGTGAGAAAGGTTTTTTTTTTTTTTTTTTTAAAGAATGATATTGTTGATTCATGTATCTTTTGGCTTCCTATTTATAATATATTAGGTTGGCATGAGGCAATTATTTTCCACATAGATAGGTTGGCATGGAAGACAACTCTGTTCCATGCCAGGTTATGTAAGAGAAATTAAACGATAATTTTCCTTTGACGCCTTATTTTTAGATACTAAACACAATAAAATTAGAAAATAACTGAATTACCTTTTTTTTTTAAGCCAAGTTAAGTAAGAGAAGTTAAACGATAATTTTCCTTTGACGCCTTATTTTTACATACTAAACATAGTAAAATTATAAAATAATTGAATTACCTTTTTTTAGCCAAGTTAAGTAAGAGAAATTAAACGATAATTTTCCTTTGACGCCTTATTTTTAGATACTAAACACAATAAAATTAGAAAATAACTGAATTACCTTTTTTTTTTAAGCCAAGTTAAGTAAGAGAAGTTAAACGATAATTTTCCTTTGACGCCTTATTTTTACATACTAAACATAGTAAAATTAGAAAATAATTGAATTACCTTTTTTTAGCCAAGTTAAGTAAGAGAAGTTAAATTATAATTTTCCTTTGACACCTTATTTTCAGATACTAAACACAAGAAAGTAAGAAAGTTCCAAAATATTGAATGATCTTTTTTTAGCTTGATGTGAGAAAAGTGTTTTTTTTTTTTTTTTTTTTTTTTTTTTTTTTTAAGAATGATATTGTCGATTCATTTATCTTTTGGCTTCCTATTTATAATATATTAGGTTGGCATGAGGCAATTATTTTCCACATAGATAGGTTGGCATGGAAGACAACTCTGTTCCATGCCAAGTTCAGTAAGAGAAGTTAAATGATAATTTTCCTTTGACGCCTTTTTTTTAGATACTAAACACAATAAAATTAGAAAATAATTGAATTACCTTTTTTTAGCCAAGTTAAGTAAGAGAAGTTAAATGATAATTTTCCTTTGACGCCTTATTTTTAGATACTAAACACAATAAAATTAGAAAATAATTGAATTACCTTTTCTTAGCCAAGTTAAGTAAGAGAAGTTAAATGATAATTTTCCTTTGACACCTTAATTTTAGATACTAAACACAAGAAAGAAAAGAAAAGAATACGTAAAGCCTCATTACATCCCTCAAAGATAAAACCACTAAGCACTCCCCTTAAGAAAAATATCTCCTATACTAACTCTCCCCCTAAGTATATGACTACTCTCATACCCAAAACTACTCCCCCTTTTTGTCATGCATGACAAAGGGTAAGTCACTGAGAAGTAATCATCTCCTCGTCACCAGAAGAGCTAGAAGCCTCATCCTCATCAGCATCACCACCATTAGAGTCACCGTTGTCGACGTCCTTTTCCTCAGATACCTCTAGAGAAGGAGTGGGAGAAGCAACAAAGCCACTAAGGTGAGCCTGTCGTTTAGCAATACGACTGACACAGGTGGTCACCTGACACAACTCATCACTGAGATTGTCAAGGTGAGCATCCATGCACTGAAGTTGCACCATAATCGCCTCAATGGTTACACCACCCGCAGAAAAAGAAGGTAAGGATGGGGAAGAAGTTGAAGAAGCTGGAGGTGTCGCCATCTTAGTCCTTGGCCGCTTCGATCAAAGTTGGGCCTCACTTCGTCGAACAATCACCTCATCAATGGCACACATAACGAAGAAGTGATCCGACATGGGAAAGGAGATAAAGAAAAGGCAAAGGATCCTTGTGATAGTAGAAGGAAAGATATGCTTATCACAGGTCACCGTATTCTTATAGACATCTATAAGGGAAAGTATGAAGTGAGAGGGAAAGTCAATGGTAAGCCTCTCAAAGAGGGACAACAAAAATCGAGCATGAGGCTCAGTAATCGAATTATAGTGAGACAATGGATGTAGAACAAATGTCATCACCATATTCAGGAACCTTGGACCTTTAGCAAAGGCCAAGCAACAAGGATTTGTTTATGAATGGGGAAAACCACCGAGACAAAATCCCATCGGGTGAATTTAAGGTCACCACTCCTGAGAATCTACTATTATCAAAAGAAGCGATTACAAGTAAAAGGAATCCTAGTACCTAATACCAACCTACAATTGAACCCTTACCCCAATACACAATTGGACTTGTAATGTAATGAAAATCTCTTATTTCGATGCATGGCTCCCAGTACATCACTAACCAATCGATGCATGGATCCAAGTACGTGACTAACACACCAATTTGAGGAAGATGTTGGCTGCAAAGTTCTTCAATTCATCTAGACGATGAAGATCAAAAACTTCTTGGTTATAAAACCCTTGGCACAAAGACACAGCAGCTTCTATAAGAGAAAGATGAACTAGGACAAATTGTCTCCAATCACAATATGCATGAGTAATCACTTTGCATCAAGTTGCATCACCTTTGACAGCCCTTAAAATAATCCTTATATATGTCAAGGATTGTGAGAAAAGAAACTCTACACCAATAACTTGGCTATGAATGAAAAATAGATCTAAAAATCTGAATTTCATAATTCTCAATATATACAACTTCTGTCAAGAGCTATTGAGAATCAGTCATTAGACCTTATAGAGATTATATGTAGAGCTATCTCTCGAGCTATAATGAACAACACTTCTTCACTTGTTTCTTGGACATGTAAGCAAGCGTGTAACGATGTAAAGAAAGCCAGTGGGTGGCACAAAAAAGCATGGTAAGCATATTATCGCACGAAGTAGAAAAGGGGAAAGGTATGCAAGAAACTATTGGCATCTGGAGATACCTCTCAAATGGTTATATCCAAACAAGGCCTCATGGGTGTCGGATGTGACCACACAACCACAAACCTGCTAAGGGAGTAGCAGAGCCTAAAACAGGAAAAACCAACACAAGCCTAAAGCATAGAAGCAAGCAAGCATAGACATGCAAAATAGGAATGATCCAAGCCCTTTGATATGGGCCAAGGTGTATGGATGATGACAAAGACCATAGGGTCTAGATCGAGTTTGAACCAATAGGCCAAAAACACAAGAAGGAAAGATAAAGCAACAAAAGGGCTATGAATATAGATCTAAGCATGGCATAAAACCTTAAGTATGTAGATCTAAACATATAAGCATGTAAGGATGTAGATCTAAGCATAAGACATAGCACAAGACATAATAACCAAGAGATCTAAGCTAGAAACACAAATAAAACAAGAAATATGCTAGAGAAAGTGATAAAACATGTTATTCGAGCAAAAATAGAAAGATAAATTCTAGAAAAAGATTTAGAAAAGCTGCATCCCCACCCCTAAACCCCAAATTCGAAGTGTAGAACAAAAAAAAGGAAGATTGGGTATAAGAATAATACCTTGTGTTTTTGGTGAGGAGAGAAGAATCGAGAGGCTTTGATGTGTTTCTTTGGGTGTTTTATGTGTGTGTTTTGGTTTTTTAAAGAGAGAAAAACATGTATAAAATCTCAGTAGAGAGCCAAACTCAGAGAAAATGTCTTCTCCCTAGTTTGAGGAGTGCTTGGGGCTATTTATAACCTCAGCCCGTGTTTCGAGGCAACAGCCTTCAAGGACCACAGGCCTCAAAAGGCCTCTAATTGGATTGATCTTGCCTAGAAATATTTTGGCTTCCTGTTTCCAAAAAAGTATGGATCTTGAAAATCCAACGGTTGTACCAAAAGTTATGGCTTTCGGAAATTAGCGACACATTGATTAGTGTGTCATCTCGGTTTTCGTGATATCTTGACCATCTCTAATTTCAACCCATGAATAGTAATTGGAACGAGAAATTGATAATTTCCACAATGGCGTTGATTTCAACCTATTCTGATAGTCGGATCAAAATTAGGGTTTTTGGGCCCAACCAAGACTGACTTCGAGTCAAACTTGGTCAAAGTTGTCAAAATTCTCTAAAAAGCTCGAGTTTGATGTAAAACTATGAGAAACTTTGTTTTGTGATAGTTTTGACCTTGTTTGACCTTCGGTCAAGCCTAGGGTTGGCCAGGGGCATTTTGGTCATTTTAGCTAAAAGAGGCACTTCAGGTGCTCCTGCACCAGAACGAGTTCCTTCACATCATTCTGGATTTTCTCGTGGCCTCATGGAGAGAAAATTATATTTTTGAATTTTTCAAGGCTCAACATGCAAATCGAGGGAAGACAAAATACAGTGTCAACATTAACAATTTAGCTACAAGGACCATAATAGACATATTCTTATTATAGATCACATAAGATTATGTTGACAATATCTTAAGATGACGTTATCATAAAAATTATAACAAAAGAAATATTGACTTTGTCAAGAATGATATTGTTGATTCATGTACTATTTGCAAACCTTTTCAAGAAGGGCTCGAGCTACATTAGAAACGTCATAGAAAATAGTGGTGACTAGTAAAGGGATTATCAAGATTGATAGCCAACTAATTGGAGAGGCCATTTTTTTTTTCTTTTTTCTTAAATTATTTGTCAAGAATGATATTGTTGATTCATGTATCTTTTGGCTTCGTATTTATAATATACTAGCATTTAACCCGCGCAATGCGCAGGATCATTTTACATAGTATAAGAAAATCAACTTAAAAGTTATTTACAAAAACACCACATAAATAATACTTTTGTGTGTGTGTGTGTGTGTGTGTCCAAAAAAACCAATTGAATGATGATTCTTTCTTGGACCAATCCAATTATGATTTTGAAATCATAACATGATTGAGTACTAACTGAATAAATGGCAATACTACTACATGCTTTTTTGGTAGGGATATTCAGTTGAGAATAATTACACATAATGCCTTGGACAATGTTTCCTAATAATTACAATTAATAGATATTAAATGAAATTGGTGCAATCAATCATAGTAAATATAAATTGTATCAATCTTCTCTACAATAAGCTAGGAATGCAACTATATCTATACATTAGATATATTTGCCCACGCAACTTGGATAGACTTGGATCCAAAATTACATCTTTTTCTCTAATTTGTTTCTCTCTTCAATTTCGAAACTGTTAGAAATTCACAAAGCATCGGTTGTTACTATAACCTTAAATCGCAGACAAAATGTAAAACTTAAAGCAATGGAAACAAAATATTTTTCTCAAGTAGATTTCTTGCATCATATTCAAAGTTCAAAATAACATTTATAATATTTAACGAATGCATTATAGTATACAGTTTATAAAGAAATCAGTAAGTCTGTTTTGTTGCTATTTTAAATAATACAAAACGCATAATACAACAATACATATAAGAAATAGAAATAAAGAAATGCACTTATCCAAAAATAATAATTAATTATAATAACTACATATTAAAATCTATCAAATATTTTATTCCTTGCTTAATGACTTCATGCTTCATTTCTAAATCTTGTAGGCCCAAAGTTGTAAACAACCATGCCTTTGAACATTGCATTTAATCTCGTAATTTCTTCATCGCTAAACATATCAAAAATATCATCAGTCAATATCAAAAATATTCCTAAACCTAGAAAAGCTTACATAGTGCAAGTTCAATCTTGACCAAGGAAAATCCAATAAATAAGGAAAACAAATTAAAAGTGAACATGATATAATAAAAATTCTAAGATAGCTTTGTTATATTTATACACACAAAAGTAAATGTAATATTTTAGGTTGGTTATATTTATACATATAAATCATAAAGGAAAAAAAAGTAACAATAATTAATTAAAATACTTGCAATCGCCTTTGTAATATACATTGGTTACACCTCACCCACATAAGTCAATTGTCTTTAATACACGTGTGCGCACCAACATGTAATTGTTGAAACAATCAGCCACCATAAACCTAAGTATGTCTCTCATCTTCACATTTGCTTAAACCTTTTCTATCATCCATATTTAACTAAAGAAAAAAATCCCATTAAATGTCAATTCATAAAATTTTAAAATACATATAATAAGAAGGACAAAGTTTGACTACAAACTCACTTGTAGCCAATGTCAAATTTCTTACTAATTAGATGTTCTTTACTATTCAATATGAAGTGAGATTTTTTGCAAGAAAATCTGTAAAATAAGAAAAAATGAACCTTAAACAGCAAAATCAGGTTGTTGCATAATACTACAATTTTACTAAGTACTATGAAATCATAGGCCAGTACTTTGGTGACACGTAGTGTGAAATTATTCAAGTTTTCGAAGTGCTACATAAAATCACAATGTCAGTGAAAATTATTCAATACCTTTAGAGAGAATTTAGTACCAACTCAGACTTGATAATTCAGCATTTATAAATTAGAAAGCAAAGATAATCAATATTAAATTTGGAGTATTTCATGTAAAAACTATTCATATCCTAACAATAATTAATCAAAAGAATATCTATATTAGAATTAATTTCATTGAACTAAAATAGACATGCCTTTTCACAATTACTTGGAGCCAAACAAATTAACCTTTAATGCAATATAATCACAATCATGTTGAAATAGTCTTTGAAGGCAAGAGTTATGAAATAAAACCTGAACGTAATTAAATCAATGAGTTTAGAAAACAATATATATCTTACCCTTTTCTCTTTAACAGTTGCATACAGTTGCATTACACATTTTCTTTCTATTTCTTTACTTCAAATTCAGGTCCCCAAAAAGAAAGTTATTGGAACCCAATCCACCACTCTTATTGATCTGCATAACAAAAAAAGTAAATCACAAGCACCTTATGCTGTTAGTACTTCCTAAGTCCAACATCCTTTTTTTTTTTTTTTTTTTTTTCTTTCAAATAGGTAGAGATGATAGCAAATCAAGTGTTTTTCTAAACTACAGCTCACATTTCGAGATACACTTTCAAAACTACATTAGAGAGTCTCGGTTGACTGGAAACTATCTACATCAATAGTTTTTTTTTTTTTTCTTTTTTGCTAAGATAGTTCTATAGAATTAGAATTTACCATTTAATTAAAATTAATTCTAGATTTTCAACCTAATCAATTTCATAATGTCTTCCTTTATTTTAACTCAATAAGAAACTTTGGAAGTGTACTATCTTACATATATTGTAATTACAATCTAATTTTGGATCCGAAACACAAATATATAATGCTTGAAGCAGATTGGCATTAGTGGTGGAAGAAAGGCATTTTAATGTTCAAGCATTACATATCTCTCTCCCTAAACCCTTTTATTGGGTTTTTTTTTTTTTTTTTGTTCACTTGTACGGGTGTCACGATCGGGCTTTAAAACAGTGTATTGATTGGGCTTTTGGTTGGGTTTAGCTGTAACCATGGCAGAAATCAATATATAATCTCAATGGTTTTGTAAAGATTAGAAACAGAAGTACCCAAACTGAAATCAATATTTTTAATGATTTTTGAAATCTAAAAAACAGAACAAAAGCAAATATCTAAAATTGAGATAACAAAGATTTTGATAGAGAACCCAAAAACCCGAAACAAAAACGAATAAAATGTAAACATATCAACAAAAGAACTCAATCAATAGTAACGTTTCATACCCAAATGCCGAAATCTAAAAAATGGGGAAAAAATTGTACCGGTTCTGATTCCGACAATCTAGGTGGCAGATATATGGCCTAACAGTGTTGATGGTCCATAGTTTTTTCTTGCTTGCGGTTCCGGTGCCCCAAGTTTGGCAAGGGAACGGACAATGGTCGGCCTTAAATATTTCTTCTCTCTCTTGGCGCCTACGAACTCTGCTTGGTCCCTCTATCTTCGTATCCCTTAATCAAAACCAAATCTGACCCAAAATACCAATCTAAATCATAATTAACACTCAATTAATTCTCCAAATAAAAACCAAAAACCCTAAATTTTTAAATTTAAAACAGAACTTTATCGGTAACGATTCAGATAGTCGGGTAGTGAGTGGAGGCTTAATGTGATGGCAAAAGATATGGGTGGCGCCCTTCTCTCTATCTCTGTCTTTCTATTTTTGTCTCTCTTTTCTTTCGATTTCTCTCTCCCCTTTCTCCGTGTAGCAATCTTTCTTTTCTTTTCTTTCTTTCTTTTTTTTAGCGGTTAGTTTCCATTTTATACCCAGAGGACTGCAAACAGTGTTTTAACATGGTGAAACATTATCATTTATTGCTTTTAAACGGGAGATGGGATAGCTTCTGAATTGGCTATTGTTGCAGAGGATGAACAAAGATTTTCAAAATTCACTATTGTAGAGAACGAACAGAGGTTTTCACTGTTGCAAATGCTTTTTTTTGTTCGTCTTTTTGATGGGTTGGAACACGCTAGTCTGATTTGTGTGTATATGGATTTGCAACGGAGAATTGTAAGTTATAATCCGTTTGAATCTTGATTGGGATATACGGTTTGGGTTTTTGGGTTTGTCTTTTTTTTTTTTTTTTTCTTTTTTGTGGATAAGCGGCTTGGTCTTTTTTATAAGGGTCTGCATTTTACATTTTTGTTTTTAGATGAGCGGATTGGTGTCTGAAAGTGGGTCTTTCAGACGCACTGTACGATTTTTTTTAAAGAATCTCTACGCGTCAGTTTTTAAAGGGGCCATTTTTCCTAACGTGTCTACACTTGGTTAAAAGCTTCTGCTTTTATATATTGTATTAGATTAGGTTGGCATGAGATAGTGTTATTTTCCACTAAAAGTGCAATTAGTGTATAAAACACCAATGAACATTTAGACCCCCGACTCTAAAATAACTAACTCAAGCTTATGATCAAACAAAATAAGTGCAAAAAATGAAATATAAGCTATAACCAAATTGGTAACACACTCGAAATATCAATGTAAGTGTTCTCCCAAAGCTCCATGAGAAAAATGGCTCTTGCATTACTAATGGTGGTCATCTTTTTCACTGGATACAGGTTGAACATCATGATTAAGGTAAGACATCTTAGATTAGGTGGAAAAGTAGTTGTGTTGAGGCATCTTCCCTCTCTAACACCACCAATATGAGATTGAGCGTCTTTATAAAGAGCATTCTGTCCTTGTAGTGAGTGAAATAATGCTCTAGATCCTTAAAGCCAAGAACATCATCAATATCCTCCAAGTCAATGTTGAATGCATGGCCTCTAATCCAATAGTTGATTTCATCCTCTCTTAAAATGGCATTGGCATAGAATTCACAGATCAAAGGTTCACATACTCCAGGGAGATCACAAAGGAGCTTGTCCCAACCTCTGTCTTGAAAACAGCCTGGGATAAAATAATCCTTCAAATCAACCAAGTCCACAAATCTCTCTTGGATGATTGGAGCCTTTTCATAGAACCGATTGTATCTTTCAAAGTGTTTAGTAAAGTGGAACCAAGTATTGTCCATTTTCTTCCTTTTTTCAGCATGATGTGCAATAGTCTTCTTCTTTGGAGTCATCTGCAAAAACATAGTAGTAAAGACCACAACACAGGGCACAACATATGGTAACACCAAAAATTAGTAATAGATTAGTAGCAATAAAATGAACTTAGAGTTAGGCCACAGATTTAAACTAAAGCATAGTTCAATAGCAAATAGACATGAGAGAACACATAGCATCAATGCACAACTGAGTTTTGGCATTAATTTCTCAAATATATCAAGGACTGTGTGTGTGCAAATATTACAAAACACATAACTAGAGATGCATTTTACAATCATTGTATTCCATGAACTCCCTACAATCATTGTCTTCCATGAAATCCTCAAAAACACAAGAAGGTGTCTATGAGACATTTTACCATGGGCATGATATGCATAACATAACAGATACAAAGTATAATACTAAAAAATGAGATGCGAACATGAAAAGCATGTATTATGAGCATCATACTATAAAAACCAATAAAACCCATTCAACAAACTCAGCAAAATATCCACAAACCATATTCGAACATCATATTTTTCAAAACTCAACAGAAACTAAAAATCCAAGAAATTGAGGGCTAGAAACGGAAAATACATAGAGAAAATGACAAAACCCATACCTTTTCTTGAAGATTGGTGAAGAGATGATGAAGAAAATGGAGGATTTTTGAGAGAACACGGTGGGTTTGTGAGGGAGAGGAATGGACAAGACAATGAACAATCACAATAAGCGAGGGAAAAATGAAACGTTTTTGAAAACTGACCTGAAAATAACCCTCATTATGCAAAACACGTGATTTTCGTGACTGGATTGAGTTGCGAACAAGTTGCCAAAAACCTGTGTGACAAATTTTGCAAAATTTGTCTAAGCGTTTTTCGTGATTGGAAGGTCCACCCACAAGTAAGTTGTGAAGGGAGTTGTGAGTCAATTTGAGTAAACCTCACAACTGGAGCTTCCACTCGCGAACCAGTCACCAAACTAAATTGTGAAAATCCTAAAAAACTAGATTTTTGAAATTTTTTCTAATTCTTTTTCGCGACTGGGGCCTTGACTTGCTAGAGAGTTGCTAAGAGCTTTTGTGTAAGCTTGCAACTAAGGGCTCGCGACTAGCTTGACCTCCAAGGCAGAGTTGCCAAAATAAAGTTGCACAGTTTCTGAAATTTTTGAAAATTTTCAAAACAAAAATACTTTCCAACAAAAATTAAATTACTCAAAAATCTCTTTGTGATTGATCAACATATAATTGAGTATGTGCAACACATTTGAACAAGTAAAATCGCACAAATGAATAAGGCATTCATTGAACATAGACGTGTGATGTGTGTGGGTACCAAAGATGAGATAGTCCTTAGTCTAATGAGAAGCTTCAATGATCAATTCAACCAAGTCATACACAATTAGCACTAGGAAGAGTGACCAATCTCAATTGTAGAAGTATGCATATATGATCTCCCACCAAAACTTGATTACATACCTTTGAAGCTTTTCATTTGGCTTCTTTCACATCATAACATTTGATCATTTTGAATCAATACATCTCATTTTGAGATCGATGCCTAAAATTTTTTATATTTCAATTTGATGAAAAAGCCTTTGGCTTTTTGGACATCATAAATTTTCATATAAGCCGTTTTCCCTTTTTCCTAGTCAAATACTAGTATGTGCAAAGACTTTTGCTGCTTATTATCTCTTTTCATTTTGAGATTTACATTGGTTGAGATCTTTAAGCAAGAAAAATAAAAGACTGGGAAGATATATAGGCACAAGTCTATGCAAGTCTCAAGATCAACAAAACCAATGATTAATCATTCATGACAAGTTTGAAGATCTATTTACAACAAACACATAGATGTCAAGATTTTTCCCACAATGATATGAGTGCATAAAGAACAAGCTACACTCGTAAATGCACAGAGCCATAAGTATGAAGGTACAAGGCAAAACATGCGTGTGACATAACACAATGATGTTGATCAAACTTTTTGGATTTTCTACTTTTATGTGTTTTTGAATTTTTTGACACAAAAACAGGTAAAGATTGATCAAAGATAATTAAAAACAATCAAGGAAAATAACATAAAAACAAAAACTTGTCAAAACATGCTAGAATCAAAGAAAACAACCAAGCAAAGTCCCAACAAATAGGAAGAATTGATGCATGATCATGTTCTAATACTTATGTATGTGTACCCTTTTTCACCCATACAGCACGTGCATTTAGGGTGATATCCTTAAAGGATTAGGGACTTGAGTTATGGTTCTCAAACCTTAGGGTGAAGTTTGCCAAGCATGAAGTGATGGTGTCTATCATCTTTATTACATCCCCAATGTTAGACTCAGCTTCTCCCCCTTTCGATTGCTTGAAGTTCCCTTTGCCATTTCTTTGTCCACTTGGCCTTTGATAGCCGCCATTCTTTAATGCCCAAAGCTTGTAGCAATTGGGTCTAGTATGACCTTAGATACCACAATGGTGACAAAAGTGTTGAATTTTCGATCCCCTTTGTGACTTTGGAAAAGATTTTCCTTTTGCTTTGAGTTTAGCCACTGCTAGGTTTTGAGGCTTTGTTGGAACCCGTTGAGCAATTGCCTTTGGCTTCTTCTCAAACTTCACTTTCTCAACAGCTTGAATTACTACCACTAGTTCTTTTGCCTTTACAAACTTCATCTCTTTAGACACAATGGTGCTTGAACTAGCCTCTTTGGTGTATCCTAAGCCACTTTTTTCAGAAAAGGGCTTTTGATGTGCAAGCACTTCATCAAGCTTTTAGGAGGAGACCTGCTCTACTTTAGCATTGGCTTGAATCACCTCAAGCTCAAGAAACTTGATCTTTGAAAGGCTTCAGTTAACTCTTTGTTCAGCATCTCAACGTCACACTTAGTCTCCTTGTATCACATTAGAAGACTTTTGTAATATTGCTCTGCTATCTTCATTTTCTTAATGGCTACTTTAGCCACTCTTGCATATTCATTGATCTTCTCAAGGAGAGTATTATAGGTTTCTTTTAACCCCATTGTTCTTTCATCTTCCTTATCATCAGATTCCTCTACTATCCCCATCGACTCCACTTCAGTGTGCTCCCCAAGCTCTTCCACTAGCAAACTCAAATCATCTGAAGATTGTATGGGAGTAATGGCCATGAATGCAGAGTAATTTCCCTCTCCGTCACATCTTTCTTCTAAGTCTGAATTAGAGGAGTCTCTGTCACTAAGAGTAGTGGCATATACTTTACCCTTCCTTCTCAAATAGTTGGGACACTCTTTATTGAGATATCCATGACCATTGCAGTCATAGCACATGATCCCTTGAGAAGATTGAAAATCCTTCCCGTCTTTCTTCCTGAAATCCTTTTTCTCCTTCAAGAAATTTGGGAATTTTCCTTTCTCACCAAACTTTCCACTCTTTTTAACCTAGTTCATTGTTCTTGTGAAGAAGTTGCTGTGTTTGTGCATTATAGGGTTTTGTGACCAAGAATCTTCTTGATCTTCATCGTCTGGATGAACTGAAAAACTTTACAACCAACAATCTTCTCTAGTTGGTGATTGAAGTCGCGTACTAGGATCCGCACAATTGGTTAGTCAAGTACTGGGAATCGTGCATCAAAAGGAGAGATTGGCACTATAGAACAAGTCCAATTGGGTATTGGGGTAAGGGTTTAACTGTAGGTTGGTATAGATACTGGGATTCCTTTACATGTAACCACTTGATGTGATAATAGTGGATTCTCGGGAGTGATGACTTTAAAATCACCCAGTGGGGTTTTTGCTGTGTTGGTTTTCCCCATTCGTAAACAAATCACCGTGTCAATTTATTTTCCACTGCACTTAGTTTAATTGGTGATTTGTTTGTGCTACCATGCATTTGCATGTTAAATTGATTAATTAATAAACTTGGCTAATTAATAAATTAATTCATCACAAGAGGTCAATTCGTTTTTGGCCTATCAAGTGGTATCAGAGCAGGCACATTTTGATTAGGTTTTAATCTTTGTTGTGTGATCCATTGACCCCTATTTGTCATGGATAGAAGACAGTCATTAATTATACCTCCTTTATTTGATAGCACTAACTATGCATACTAGTTAGAACGCATTAGAGCTTTCTTGTAGTCTTTAGATGAGAAAGTGTGGCAAGTTGTTGAGATAGGCTGGACCAAGCCGAAGGAAGCATCGGCCGATTGGGATGATGCTAAGATCAAGGCGGCAAACTTCAACAGTAGGGAATTCTCTAGACAACCTATGAGGGAACCAAGGCTATTAAAGATTCAAAGCTTTAGAGGCTCATAACAAGCTTTGAAAAAATCAAGTTAGAGGAGAATGAGTCGTTCGATGAGTTCTATGCCAAGCTCAAGGACATAGTGAACTCAGCTTTCAATCTTGGGAAAACCATTCCTAAACCCAAGATTGTGAGAAAGGTGCTCAGATCTCTACTCAAGAGATTCCATGCCAAGATCACCATGATTGAAGAATCAAAGGATATTGACAAGATTCCTTTAACAGAGCTGATTGGTAATCTACAGACTTACGAGTTAGGGTTAACAAGGATTGGTAAGTTGGGCAAAAGCAAGTGCATGGCTTTGAAGGCCAAGAGCAGTGACACAGATGAGTCTTTGGATGATGAAGATTCTAAGATGAAATCCTACATCACCAGGCAATTCAAGAAGTTCATGAAGAATGCCAATGGGAAGGCTTTCGACAAGGACCTTAGGCAACCCAGTTCTTCTCAGTTCAAGAGCCAAGATAAAAGGAAGACGGATGCTAGGTGATAGGCCACAAACTAAATGACCCCTTGTGATAGGAATTAATTAATTAATTAGCCAAGTTATTAATTAATCAATTTATCATGCAAAGCGTGGTAGCACAAACAAATAACCAATAAACTAAAATTGCAATGAAAAATAAATGACACGGTGATTTGTTTACGAATGGGAAAAAACCTAACGGCAAAAACCCCACCCGGTGATTTTCAGGTCACCACTCTCGAAACTCCACTATTATCACAACAAGCGATTACAAGTAAGGAATCCCAAGTACCTTACCAAACTATAGTTGAATCCTTACCCCAATACCTAATCGTACTTCTTCTGTAGTGACAGTTCCCCTTTCTGATGCACGGCTCTCAAGTACGTGACTAACCAATTGCGCAGATCCCAGTACACGACTTCAATCACCAATCTGAAAAGATTGTTGGCTACAAAGTTCTTCAGTTCATCCACATGATGAAGATCAGGAAGATGCTTGGTCACAAAACCCTAAGGTGCAAATACACAGCAACTTCTCCAAGAAAGAGATGAACTAGGTCAAGAACTTTGTCTCCGGTCACAATTGGCTTGAATAGAGTTTGCTTAATGCTTGTGCAACTTGTGTACCGTTTGACGACTCTTAAAACAATCCTTTTAAAAGCTAGCTTAACACCTCCTCGACACCTGGCTATCTGTCAAGCTTCCAAGGTTTTTCTTATCGCAATCTCAATAGATTCTCGATAGCTGGTGGATCGATCGGAAAAGTTCTTGGACCCTCGATAACTTCTCAATAGCTGGTGGATTGATCGAGCTTCTCTTCTTGTGTCTTTGTTTTGTTCCTCGACACCTCCTCAATAGCAGCATCTATCAACGTTGTTTTTCTCGACACCTTCCTTGACAAATGGCTCGACACCTTTATCTGTCGAGAATTACTGAGGATCTATATATATGCTCTTCATGATCTGGCTCTCATTTCCTTGATCTCTCTCGATCTGTCCACACCTGTTCACCTCCTAAATCACTCTTTCTCACTCTAAACATCTTTCCCAAGTGATTTTCAAGCATTTTCAACGTTTTATCTTCACTTGGTATGTCTCTTTTCTCTCATTTACATGCATTTCATGTTTTGAAACCTAGGTTTTGGGGTTTTTCAAATTTGATGTGCTATTGTTGAAATTTTGGGATGGGTTTTTGCTTAAATGAGTTTAAAATCTCATGCATTGCACCACATTACATAATAACAGTATTATCATGCATTTTAGATGTATGCAATTGATTGTGTGCTGGTAGGATTGGATTAGGCTGAGCCCATGATGCAATTTCTTTTGCGTATCACATGTTCATGCATCCCCATGCATACATACTCCTTTTTCATTATACTAGCTATATTTGAACTATTTGGAGCTTTTTTGATTGTCTCTTTCTTCCCCCTCTCTCTCTTGTTTACATTAGTCATGTCTATGGCACCAAAACATAAATCCACTCCATCCCAGAACCCTCTTCGTTCTAGGGCATCGTCTTCCTCTGATCCTACTTCTTTTCATATCCGATTCCATGATGAGGATGCCTGAAAGGACTTCTCGGAGAACTTTTCTCGACGAGGTGTTCATTCGGAACGCCGAGTCATTTTGTCGGATTTCTTCAACACTGACATACCCACTGTCATCCACAGTTGGGGTTAGGAGTCACTATGTTACGTCCCAGTCACTTGTCCTTTCGTGCTGATCTATATATATGCTCTTCAAGATTATCAGAGTTATCCTAATATTATTTAAGAGAAACTATTTTCAATATTGTATTCTTTTTCTATCTTTCACAATTCAAAACCTAATTATGTGATAAAGATTTTGGATTTTTTTTAAAAACAAAGCCAAGATCATGAAATTCTAACTAGAACTAATGATGTTTCTAGCATATATTATTTACGAATAATAACAGTAACAATAATAACAGTGTACTGACACCTATATGGGATGAGCTAAAAGCAGTCTTCTTATGACAAAATGTTATTTGTATGGTGAGATATGTCATTTTGCCCTACTTTGTTTAGTTCTCTTTTACAGGGTGTTACTATTGCACTTCTTGTATTTTTTGGCAACACAAAGGTAAGATTCTGTGAAGGCACCAGTTAGTTAACCCTTTTGAAAGTTTTTATTTTTTATATTTATTTCAAATATTTATTTGTTTGCCTTTTGTTTCAATGCGTAAAACAAATCATAGTTATTCAACACATATGTAAATAAAAGAAGCGTTACATTAATGAGAATAGCTGTGGTGATAAAGTTAGTGGTGTTGGATATCATTGCAGTGCTAGCAACATGGTGTGAAAGAGATTTAGGGTGGTCATGGAGAGAACAATTATTTAGAGGTTATCAATCTAATGGTTGTTATTGTAGTGGTTGGTAGTGTTGAAGATAGAGAAGAGATTGCTTGGGGCATTGGAGGAGATGTTCTTCATGGTTGAGCTACATATAGAATTTTCTAATGTTCTTTCACTGTCAGATTTTTATTACTGCAAGGACCAGTTTCGAGTGTATGATTTTTTGAAATTGTGTTCTAGCCCATGCATGACAGGAAATTTGATGGGTTTAATCTTTGATCTCAGAAATATAAATAAGAACCATTTAATATTTTTCTTTGTTTGGTCTGTTGGTGCTGAGATGTAAACATTTAAGATTTTTTGTTTGGCTGAGGGGGGTCACTTTGTCAAGAGTGTAGTAAGTACGTGGTTCTAGACTTCAGCTCTGTTCTCATTGCTTTAAATTCATACTTAGAATAGTTTGAATTTGTTGGCTATTTGGATTTAGGATTGAGGTTGGAAAGTGTATTTAAATGAGTTACTACCTAAGATGGGCTATATTATCCAGTTTCAGAAACCTAACAAAAATTGATGTTATTTCTAAATTATAACTAAATACCTAAATCTGTTAAATTAGTTGTTTTTTTAAAACCCAATACAAAAATCATTGTTATCGTAGTCTTAGAATGGTGGATAAACTAGCTTTTCTTTTTCTTCTTCTTCTTCTTCTTTTTTAAAATCATTAAAAATAACAATATGGGACTCAAAAATTGATCCTCTATATTTTCTAAACCTAAATTGTTCATAACTAAACCTGCGAATTTCATAAGATTTGTTATTGTTTCTGACCTCAACTCAAATAAACTTCAATTCTCAATATTTTGAAGTAATATGTTTACATATGTAGATATGGGTCATGGGTTTGTATATTAGATCATTCTTTTCGTTGGGTTTGTGTTTGAACAACTTTTAGTGAGTTCATTTGGGTGTTATGAACACATATTTCTCTCTCTTTTTCATCCTTTTCTATTAATATCAGTTTGTGTTTAATATATTGTAGATTAAATAGATTTTACTAATGTATCTTAGTCATTTGCTCGCGGCTTGAACTCGCGACTCAACCCAGTCGCGAGGTCAAGCCGCCAGAACACCCTGTTTGGCAAAATATGACTTTTCACATTCCTTCTCACCCTACTATATATATACCCTTATACCCACAATTCAAAGAGAGCTTCCAGAGAGAATTTTGAGAGAGAAACCCTAGAGAAAACAAGATTGACTCATCCACAATCTTTACCTAAGAGACTCTTCAAATTCCTATACTCTCTTCCTCTCCATTGTCAAACCCTTGAAAGGCTCATTAACAAAACCTTTTCTCACCATATCCATTCCCGTGAGAAGGCAATGACTGTTCATGTTTGATCCAGTTATGCTTCATAGCTTATATCTCTTTTGGTATCTTGATTGCATTTTATTTGTTCCTATATGTACCTTGTGTTCTAGTTGTCATGAGCTTAATGAAAGTTTGTTGTATGTGCAAGTGTTTCAGGAAATAGGTGTATACGGTGTAAGTGTTTCATAGCTTCTAGAATTAGGTGTGAGTGAGTTTTGCCTATGTTCCCAAACTCAAGTTTAAGTCTAGAGTCTGTTTAGGGGTTTTGTCATAGAATAGCCCAAGGGGGAGATTGTAAAGTTGTAATTTACAACTATTTTATGTTGGCTTTAATTCCATACCAAATTTGATTGTAATTTCTTCAATCATTTTTTCCCTGTATGTTTGTGGGTTTTTAATTGTAAGGGTTGAGTGTGAAAGAGTGTGAAAACTCAAGCTTAAAAGGATGAACAAGTAGATTTTGCAAGTGTCTTGCGAGAAGTTTACCCTCAAAAGAGCCACATGTAGACCACATGACTAGAAGGTGAAGAGTCATGTCAGCCTGGAGGATTTCACGAGTGTCTCACGAGTAAGGCATTCCCGCAAAATACTCGTGAAACATTCTGTTTGGAAAAATGTCATGTTTTGTTTTACCAAGTATTTACCCACACTATATATACCTTCATTACCCATAAATTGTAAGAAGTGCTTTTCAGAGAAAAAACCCTAGAAAATACACTTAAGAGTTAGAGATTGTTATACCCACAATCATCTACACATTTTCTTGTGGTTTTTCCTCAACTCCTATCTCTCCATCTCTATAACCTTGAGAGGTTGATAGCCCAAACACTTACCACACCCATTCTAACTATCAAGTGAGATTTTGGTGCTATTAGGAAGTATTGGAAGGAGCCATTCATTGGCGAATGCAATCAGGCTAAATTGCAGGATCCGGAAAGCTAGAGAAGACAAGTTTCCGAGAAGCCAGTTGGTAGCAGAAGTTTGGAGAGCTCAAGTACATTAGGTAGACTAAGCTCAGAGAATCTTTTGTTATTCATGTTGTAAAGTTGTAATTTACAACTATGTTTATGTTGGCTATAATTCCATGTCAAATTTGATTATAATTTTGTTCAATCTTTTGTACCATATATTTCATGTGGGATTTATTTGTAAGGGTTGTGTGGAAGAGAGAGAGAGTGTGAAGACTCAAGGCAAATTAAAGACTTAAGTGTCTTCACGGGTAGCTCGTGAGTAAGCATCTTGCGAAGTGATGCATGTGCCCTACACATGACTAGAATGCGAAGAGTCAGGACAGGATGGAGATAGCTATATTTCGCGAGTGTCTTGTGGGTAAGGCCTTCCCGCAAGATACCCGCAAAACATTTTGTTTTACCAGACTGTCATTTCTGATACACACTTTCTATACCTACACTATATATACCCATATTACCCACAGGTGTTGAGGAGTGCTTCAGAGAGAAAAACCTAGCCACAAATCTTGAGAGTTAGAGATTATTATACCCACAATTCTCTACACAATTGCTTGTGGATTTTCCTCAACTCCTACCTCTCCATTTCCATACCATTGAGAGGTTGATAGCCCAAACATTTACCACACCCTTTTAGAGTGTCCAGTGAGGTTTTGGTGCTGCTGGGAAGCATTGGAAGAAGCCAGGCTTTGGTGGATGCAATCGGCCGTATTGTGGATCCGTAGAGCTAGACAAGACACAGTTCCGAGAAGCCTTGTTCGAGTAGGAGCTTGGAGGGCTTAAGTGTATCGGGTAGATTAGGCTTGGAGGGTCTCTTGCTAACCTATGTATCCCAACTAATTGTCCAGTGGATCGATTACCTATTGGAGGGCGGCGGAGAGGTTTTACGCCGAGTACTTTGGTTTCCTCTTCAATAACACATCGGCATGTTGTCTTGTGTTTGCATTCTTCTTCCCTACTCTTTTAGCTTTCATGTTATTGCTGTGTTATATTGATAATGGCTTAGAGTAGTTTATTTGTTTATCTGCTTGCATTTACTCTATTCTGCACTTAGTATAAGTTAGAGTAAAATCTATTGAGCCGTAATTTTTAATTTAGGGGTCTAAACAGCTCTTGTGTTTGAACACATTTCGAGCTTTCACATGTACTCCAACTTTATTCTCTAGTGGATCAATTTAGACTTGGAGGGTTGTGGAAAGGTTTTTCGCCAAGTTCTTTGGTTTCCTCTTCTACAACACGTCTCGGTATTATCTTGTGTTTGCATCTCTCTTCCCTACCCTTTAAGCTTTTCTTTTATTGTTGATAATGGATGAATATGGCTTAGGGTAGTGCTATCGGTTGTTTGCGCTCATTTACTTTTATCCCGCACTTAGCTTAAGTTAGAGTAAAAGCAATATAGCCATAATTTTTATTTGGGGGTCTGAACAAGCTCTTGTGTTTTCACACAAATCCGACCTTTCACTTATATAGTTAAGACTTACTTTGGATTTAATGTTTTTTTTTATAAACTTATGTGCCAAGACAAGTATGTATGTATGAATTTCATATTTTGAATTTTTCTTGAATTGCAAATCAATATGATTGTTTTATCTTGGCCCCCTAAGAAAAAATTCCTAGCTAAGCCCCTGCCACCTCTTAAGATTCTATCATGTGTAAACTTAATTAAAAAATACACTTTAACTCATGATAGAAAAAAAAAAGAAAAAAAAAAAGAAAAAAGAAAACGCATGGTAGAATCTTAAGATGGGAACCTAAGAAACAACACTAAAATATTGAACCTAAGTCTTTCCCTACCACAAAAATATAATACCCCGAAAGACAAATCTTTGCTACAAATTTGTATATATCTAAAAGCTAAAATATAGTATTTATTGTTGTTACACTCTCATTAAGCCACATCATCATCCATATCATTATCTTAATTCTTTCTAATTCTCCTATATTTTTTTTAACATTTATTTTTTGATATTTACACTCTCCAACCTTTCACCATTCCTTACCTTTTCATCTCCCCACTATCCTCTACATTAATATCATTTTTCCTCTTTCCCTTCATCTTCCTTTATTTTATCTCTTCTTATTCACACCCTCTTACTATAAATTTGTCTCTATCTCTTCCATTCTGTGCATTGTTTTCCCTAAAAAAAAAAAAAAGTTGTCTCTCTCTCTCTCTCAATTTTTTGGTGGATTTTTTTTATTTTTCTTGCATCTCTTCTTTCGGTTGATTTTTTATATTCTTTAAAACGCTACTTTGAGTTGGTGTGATTTAGTTTAATTTTTTAAATTGTTGTTGTTGTTGTTTTTCTTCTTCTTTAATTGTTAAATGTTATCGTATTGCGTTATAATTAATTAAATATAGCATAAAAAAATATATTATTCTATTACATAGCATGATTTCGATAATTTGGTATTTATTTTATTACATATAATGATTTTTTTATAGGGATCAATTTAGATGTTTAACTATGAGACTTTACTAATTTTTGTTTATTTTTTTAATTCTTTGTGGTGGACAAAGTACTCTTAATAGTTGTATTAGAAGTACTCTATAATGTCATTTATTTAGAGTAAAGCAAATGTTAGCCAAACAAAAATAATCGGATGGGTGACAAATTTTAGCTTTCACGTTTTTATTTTTATTATTATTATTATTTTATAACAATGCGTATATAGAAATTTAATTATTAGATTTTGTTAATAATTGTTTATTTGATAATAAGTTTGGGTGGATGAAATTATAATTTCTGCAAAGAAAATAACCTTAATAGATTACCAACAACAAATTGTTTTCCTAATTGGTTCAATTAATAATTGTTAAGTTTTATTAATTTTTTTAGTCAAGTTTTTCAGTGTTTTGGATTGTAGGCAGAAAAAATAAGGTTTGAGAAAGTTTGTTTAAAACTAAAAGAATAATTTCAAAATTTTATATTATTTTTAATGATTCACAAAACATTATAAATAACTTTTATTAAAAATAAATATTTTCATTAACTTACCTTTTGAATTTTTGAGAAAAATTGTATTGTTTTCATTTTGGAAAGACAAAATTTATATTTTATATTTATAATTTATGATTATTCCTATAATAAATAAAAATATGATTACAAAATAAATTACTCCTAATTAAACTAGTTTAAATGTAAAATAAAAAGAATTAATAAGACTGCCATAAAAATAATTATTACGCGCAAAGCGCGGGTTTGTGGCTAGTACATAATATAAAAGCAAAAAAAAAAATGGTTATCAATATCTTTCAAATCTTTGCTACAAATACATAATATACAAATGAAAAAAAGAAAAAGAAAAAAGAAATCTGAGATCTCCCATACAAGATGACATCAAGTGCAAGTCACAGATATATGAGAGACCGTGCCTCTCAGGTTCAACCTTTTAAGTAAGGTTTGGGATAACCCTTGCAAATGGGGTGGAGTCATGTTAGTGTCTTTCAAGAAATAATGGAGGTTATATTGATATTATTATCTCTCCTAGGTCAATAGTTTTACAATGTAATCACCACTTATATATTTAATTGGAAAAAAAAAAAACCAAAAAATGGATACATTATTTTTATTGATGGATTGAAATTGAATGTACATCTCTTGAAAGTAACTATAAAATTACATAGTGATAGCTCAATAGTCTAATTACTAGAGCTAATTAAGATGCCTAAATTTTAACTACGACTTGATCAATTTTAGGCCAAACACAATTAAATGAGAATATGTGTAATTAGTGTTGTGGAATTTTAAAGTACTCACAAGTGCACGAACTATACCAAATTATAGTTTGACAAGAACAAGGACGAACCCATAGATACTTGTATGAATGTTGAAAAATTAATTAAACCTTATTCAAATTAATCATAATCTAGTTTAATAAAAATTGATTGTTTTTAAATTAAATAAACTAAACAAATAATTAAAATAAGCAAAAGATATAAAGCAGTAAAAAGATGTAAACAATCAAGAGAAATGAATTAAGGTTTTGGAATCCGCCTTATTAATTCATATCAGCATATATTTATAATTATTAATTTTTTCCAACCACTACATGATAATGTAGAAATCAATCTTGCTATCATGGAAAATATTATCATTAAAATACATATTTTAAAAGTCTAAAGCACGCTCTTCTTCACTTCTTTGGTATAAAATCAAATCATCAATTGTATCCATAGCCAAACAAATCACAAAAGATATTCAATTTTAAAACCAAAAAATTATAAAACCAAGCATTCAATTAATTAAGATAAATCCAAAATCATGAGAAAAACATGATTGAACTCATATTAAGAATTCTATTTTAGTTAATTCTAACGAAGCAAGAATAATTTAAATCATTAAAGAACAACTACAGTAGGAAAAATCAAATCACATAAATTACACCAATAATCCTTAACAAGGTTTTATCCTCAACCTTAATTGAAAATTTAGCTACTCATAGTAATTGGCACAGCCTCTAGCCCCTATTTCCTAATTTTCGCTCCAACTCTCACCATCCTCCCCTTATTTTCTAGTTTTCTTTTATTTATATCCCACATGAATGCTGACCTAAAGCACTTGAAAAAGAGAAGCTGAAGTAGCCTCTACAGACTACAACTAACTTATTAGTGTTTCGGTGAAGGCCCACTAACAAGTATGCTACAAGACATTCAAATAAACTACCGTTCAAAGCCATTGGCCCATTGCATTACTAGCCATCTCAATAGATCCAAGTTAAATAATTAGTGGGCTTCTTATATTCATTCTAAAAGTTCAGATTTGTGCACAAACACAAGAGCTTGTTTAGACTCTCAAATAAAAATTACAGCTAGATAACTTTTACTCTAACTTATACTAAGGGTCCGTTTACAGACGCAGATGCTGGGTTCATCAGTATCCAAACAGATACTAAGTGCGGAACAAGAGTAAATAAGTGCAAATAACCGTTATCACTACCCTAAGTCATATTCATCCATTGTCAACAATAAAAAGAAACCTTAAGAGTAGGGAAGAAAGATGCAAACACAAGATAATACCGAGACATGTTATCGAAGAGGAAATCGAACAACTTGGTGAAAAACCTCTCAACAACCCTCAAAATTGAAATCGATCCACTAGAGAATAAAGTTGGAGTACACGAAAAACAAAAGATCCTCAAAGCCTAATCTACCCAATGTACTTGGGCCCTCTAAGATCTTGCTACCAATGGACTTCTGGGAGTTATGTCTTCTCTAGCTTTTCAGATCCCGCAATACACCCAATTGCATCTGCCAAGCCTTACCAGCTTCTTTTAGCAAATCCCCAAAGCTTCCCAAGCTCCAAAACACTCTCTACACTCTAAAAAGGTGTGGGTTATGTTTGAGTACAAATCTCCTCTAAAGGTATGACAATGGAAGAGGGTAGGGGAAGAGGCTGGAATGATTTCTTAATAAGGATGAGTAGCTCTCTCTCTCTAAAAGGTGGGTGTGTTGTGTTGTAGAAAACCTATCTAGGGTTTTTCTCTCTAAATAGCCTACTTTATTTTCGTGGTTAATGAGGGTATATATAGTATGGGTGAGGGGTAAAAAAGTCACATTTAAGATCCTCTAGGCAAAGAGTTTCACGGGTACCTCGCAGGTTAGCCCTACTCACGAGACAGTCGTGAAATTGACAGTTTGGCACGGCTCTTCAGCTTCCAGCATGTGCTTCTCACGTTTCCTTTTTGTGGGAACCTCTACTTGCAAACTTCTTGCAAGTTAGTCGCGAAATTGCACTGATCTTCATTCCACGCTTGAATCTTCACCAATTTAATACTAAACCCAATACAATAAAATCCCACAAAATACAAGGAAAAAAATTAAAGCAATTATAACACTTTTTGTCATGGAATAAAGCAAACATAAAACATAGTTGTAAATCACAACTTTACAATCTCCCCTTTTAGCTATTTCGTGATAAAACCCCTAAACAAACTCTAGACTTAAATGTGAGTTTGGGAACATAGGCAAAACTCACTCACACCTAACTCTGGAAGCTGTGAAGCACTTGCACCATATACACCTGTATCTTGAAACACTTGCACATACAACAAACTTTCATTAAACTCACGACAAGTAGAACACAAGATACGTATAAGGAACAAGTAAAATGTGATCAAGATACCAAAATGAAATGTAAGCTATGTAGCATAATTTAATCAAACATGAACAGTCATTAAGAAATGGCTATAATGATCAAATAGCAAAGCAAATGATCATCTGAACATGAAACCAATAAAGCACAATGGCATAAGTATGCATGCATGTCCAGCACATAAACACGATGCGATGAGAGCAACAAAGCATAGATACTAAACATAACTCAAAGCACCATATAGCAATGAGAAAATAAGCATAAATCAAAACACAGTTTTCTCATAAAAAAAAGTCTTCTCCCCTTTGGTTTATGCATCTCCCCTATGACTTTCTCTCCCTACGAATGTGCATGAGATAGAATTTCTCCCCTTGAAAATGTGCACATAAGTTATATAGAAATGACGAAACACTTTGGTATACACTCATGTATACTCTCCCTATTTTTGACATGAATAGACAAATGAATCAGAAGGAAGAAGGGAAAGAAAAGAAAATATGAACAAGGATAAGATGCATGAAGGGTGCAAGATGAATGAGAAAATGAAGCTCAAACAAGAGATAAAACATCTTAAAAACAAAATGCTACAAAGCATAAAGAAAACAAGACATGCTAAGGATGATGGAACAAGATATAGACCAAGGCTTGACATAGACACAAGAACATGTTATAAGTGCTAAAAGGTCTAAAAAAACTTAACTAGCATAAGTGAATGCAAAACATGTCAAGTGTTAGAGTGTGTGCATCAATGATGCATCTAGTGTGCATCTAGTGTGCATGTGAGATGCATGACCAATGCATGAGCAAGCACTCATGGGGCAAAGTGTGTAAACCATACAACCAATGATCAAAAACATGATAAACATGCATAATATTGGTAATCCCCAAAAATTGGAACTCATTGGAGTCCAAAAGAATAAAAAAATACCATATTTATCAAACACTTAGAGTGCACACACTATTAGGGACATATTTATGTAATTGGCTAATCCTTTGACAAAACACACTTTACTTGTAATTGGATAGATCTAGAATGGGGTTAGTACTTCAAGAAACAAGTGTTCAAGCTTAGTATTGAAACCATGCAAATCTGGCCAAGAAACTAGTGAAGAATGTGCTACTCATTAAAGCTCGACAAATGTCTCGACAGAATCCTTTCTATCAAGATTTGATGTTAAAGCTCAATAGAAGCTCGACAGAAGCTATATCTGTCGTGAATTATGAGATCAAACTTTTTAGATCTGATTACACGCATATATAAGGATTATTTTAAAGGTCATCATTAGGTTGTTGCAATTGTTGTTACATGCATGGTGTGTTAGTCACATATTGGGATCTGTGCATCATTGGTTAGTCACGTACTGGATTTGTGCAATGAACGGAGAGATTGCCACTACAATACAAGTCCAATTAGGTATTGGGATATGGGCTCAACTGTAGGTTGGTATTAGGTACTGGGATTCCTTTTACTTGTAATTGCTTGTTTTGATAATTGTGGATTCTCGAGAGTGGTGACCTTAAATTCACTCAGTGAGATTTTGCCTATGTGGTTTTCCTCATTCACAAACAAATCACCTGTGTCAAATTTAATTTACGCTACATTTAGTTATTTGGTGATTTGTTTGTGCTACCACGCTATTGCATGTTAAATTGACTTAATTAATTCACTTGGGTAATTAATTAATTAATTTGCGAAAGGGGTCTACATTTTTGGCCTATCAAATGGTATCAGAGCAGGCACACTATAATTAATTTTAATCTTAACTGTGTGATCCATTGGCTCCTGTTTGTCATGGATAGAGAACAATCTCTTATTATACCTCATTTATTTGATGGTACTAACTATGCATACTAGAAAGTACGCATGAGAGCTTTCTTGCAGCCTTTAGATGAAAAGGTGTGGCAAGTTATGGAGATTAGCTAGACTAAGCCAAAGGAAGCGCCGGTTGATTGGGATGAGGCCAAGATTAAAGTGGTGAACTTCAACAACAGAACATTGAATGCCTTATTCAGTGCGGTGATCAATGAGGAGTTCAAGAAGATATCCTTAACTAAAACTACTAAGGAAGCATGGACCATCCTCTAGATAATCTATGAAAGGACTAAGGCTGTCAAGGATTCAAAGCTCCAAAGGCACACTATTAGCTTTAAGGAGATAAAGATGGCAGAGGATGAGTCATTTGATGAATTCTATGCCAAGCTGAAAGACATAGTTAACTCAACCTTCATTCTTGGAGAATAGGTTCCTGAACCCAAGATTGTGAGAAAAGTACTTAGACCTCTACCTAAGAGATTCCATGCCAAGATCACTACCATTGAAGAATAAAAGGACATTGAAAAAATTCATTTGACGGAGCTGGTTGGCAAATTGCAAACCTATGAATTGGGTTTGACTAGAATTGGGAAAGGAACTAAAAGTAACGAGACTGATGAGTCTATAGATGATGAAGATTCCAAGATGAAATCCTACATCACTAGGTAGTTCAAGAAGTTCATGAAGAATGCTAATGCGAAAGCATTTGATAAGGGCCATAAGCAATCCAGTTCGTCTTAGTTCAAAAGCCAAGACAGAGAAAAGAATGATGCTAAGGATGACAATCAATACACTATTCCCTCCAAACCAAAGTGCTTCAGATGTCAAGATTTTGGACACATAAAACAAGAATGTCCAACATATCTCAAGTCAATTGGGAAAAGCAAGGTTCTTGCTACTACCTTGAGTGACACCGAGCTTGAAATTGAGTCGGATGACAGTGATGACGAAGGAATCTTGAATGGCTTCACTGCTACAGTTGATCCTACTGAAGGGGTGTTAGGATATATGTGAATCATGTTAGGAACAGATGTCATTTAGAATTGGCTAATCCTTTGACAAAACACACTTTACTTGTAATTTGGTAGATGTAGGATGTGTTTAATACTTCAAGGAACAAGAGTTCAAGTCCAAGTGTTAAAGCCATGCAAATCTATCCAAGAATCAAGTGAAGAAGTGTTGGATTTTAAAGCTCGACAGATAACATCTATTAAGGTTTAAAAGGCAGTTTAGCTTGATGCTCAACAGCTACTCGATAGATAACCTATATATTGAGATTTACGAAAATCAGTTTTTCAGATCTGATTTCACACCAATTCGTATGTATTTTTTTAGGTTTTCTTTTCTCACAACCCTAAACATATATAAGGATTATTTTAAGGGTCATCACAGCTGATGCAACTTAATGCAAAAGTTTTTCACAAGCATATTGCGACCGGAGATATATGTCCTAGTTCATCTTCCTCTTAAAGCTACTGCATTTGTATGCCGTAGGGTTTTGTAACCAAGGAGTTTCGTGATCTTCATCGTGTTGATGAATTGAAGAACTTTGCAACTAATATCCTTCTCAAGTTGGTGGTTAGTCACGTACTTGGATCCGTGCATCGATTGGTTAGTCACGTATTGGGAGTTGTGTATTGAAAAAGAGAGATTGTCACTACAGAACAAGTCCAATTGGGTATTGGGGTAAGGGTTCAACTATAGGTTGAAATAAGGTACTGGTATTCCTTTACTTGTAACCGCTTGTTGTGATAATAGTGAATTCTCGGGAGTGGTGACCTTAAAATCACCTAGTGGGGTTTTTGCCTTTGAGGTTTTCACCATTTGTAAATAAATCACTATGCCAACTTTATTTTCCACTACATATTAACTTAGTTGGTGGTTTGTTTATGGTACCATGTGTATTGCATGTCAATTGGATTAATTAATTAACTTGGCTAAATTAATTGGTTAATTCATCACAAGGGTTAATACATTCTTGGCCTATCAAGTGGTATCAGTCTTCTTGACGGGAAGGACTAGAAAATCCTAAGAGAAAGGCATAAATAATCATCTCACCACTGTTGCCCACCAATCATGGAGTGACATCTGTATGCTTCGACATAGCAAAAGTGCAATGTCAATGACATATGTATGCTTTAACATAGCAAAAATGCAATGTCAAAAGCTTAACATCATTGGGTATTTCTTTTCTCCCTCTTATATGCCCATGCATGGTATGCTTAAAAGAAAAAATGCAAAGAAAAATAAAAGCAAAAAGAATCAAAATGCTTTATATATAATTGCAAGCGTGTCTTATAGGAGATGTGGGAGTTATAGGATGTACCTCGAAGGTGATAATCCCCATCAAGCAGTTATGATTGTGTGTGAGTTAAAGTGATTTTCTCATATCTCAAATCGTCATACCATGAAGACACTTATGCAATCTTGCACAATTTTTCACACATAACACACAATAATCTTTGCTACTTTTGATAAATGTGTAGGTACAATTTGATTTGGCCATCACAAAGAATACATGTGTTAATGTATGCTCATTAAACTGTCTTGAATTGTTTTTGAAACATAAAATTGGTTAGACTTGTTGTGTATGCGTGTGTATTTTGGATCTACATGCTTAACATTTTCTGTGTTGAGAGATGATATTGAGAGCTTAAAATGTTGTTTGGATCTTTAGTTGAGTAGCATGCTTGATTGCACTCATATTTGTGTTTTTCTTTTTTTTGAAAAACTGTTTTTAAGCTTCTCGACAGCTTCTGGACACCTCTCGATAGCTAGGATATCTATCAAGCCTCTTAATCTTCCTTTCTCTAGCTATTATAACAATTTCAATCCATCGAAGCTTTTGAGAATTCGTCTCGATAGCTTCTCGACAGCTTCTCGATCCATTGAGAAAGTTTCTGTCTCCTCGATAGCTGCTGGATAGCTTCTTGATCAATCAAGGTCACTTTGCTGTGGACACCTCTCGATAGCTTCTCGATAGCTCCATCTGTCAAAATTTAAATCTTAGCACCTCTGATACCTTTCATTCCATCGAGAATCATGGTTTCCTATCAAAAGCTTCAGCACGATTTTTCTCTCATTTTTCTCGATCTCTCTTGATTCTTTCTGACCCTTCACCTCCCCAAACACCCTTCTCTCACTCTAACCTCTTCCCCACTCAATCTTCGGCTTTAGGATGATTTCTTCGTTTGGTATGATCTTCTTCCTTACATTTATCATGCATTTCATCTCTTTTAGACCCAACTTTTGAGGTTTTTAAAAGATTTTGGGGTTTTTCAAAATGGATGAGGTTTTTGCAAAATTTTTGGGTTGGGTTTTATTTAAATGATCTTAAATGTTCATGCATTGCATCCCATTTGAATTTTAACAATGTTTCATGCATTATAGATGCGTGTTTACTATGTTGAAATCATGTGTGCTGGTTGGATTGGATTGGGCAAAGCCCATGATGCTTTTACTATTGCATGTCACATGTTCATGTATTTTTCATGCATATGTACCTTCTTTTCTCTATCTGTTGATATTGATTTATATTGGAAGTCTCTCTCTCTCTTTCTTTTGGTTAGCTTGCTCCATGGCACCTAAGCACAAGTCTACTCTATCGTGGAACCCTCTTCGTTCTAGCACAACTTCTTCTTCTCCCTTTATTGATTCTACCCCCACTCATGTTCAGTGCCGTGTTGAGAAGGCCCGTACGGACTTCTCGGAGAACTTTTCACAACACAGCATTCATTCGGAATGCCAAGTCATTCTATCAGACTTTTCGGATATCGACCTTCCCACTTTCATCCACAGTAGGGATTGGGAGTCACTGTGTAACATCCTGGTCACTTGTCCCTCCGTGATCATATAGGAGTTTTACTCCAATATGCATGGATTTGACTATTCTGTACCTCATTTTATCACTTGCATTCGAGATATGCACATCATAGTCACTCTGTATCTTATATCCAAGGTGCTACATGTATTGCGGGTAGCGCATCCTAACTACCCTAGCTGTGAACGTCTTAAGACTTTGTCTAAAGACGAACTCATGTCTCTATTCTGTAAGACACCATCATCTTGAGGTGAACATCAAAACACCCCTTGCTTGGCCTTTGCTAAAGGTTCGAGGTTCCTAAATATGGTGATGACATTTTCCTTACATCCCTTGTCTCACTATAATTCTATTACTAAGCCTCGTGCTCGATTTTTGTTATCCCTACTTGGGGGACTCACTATTGATTTTCCCTTCCATTTCATACTCTCCCTTATAGATGTCTATAAGGATACAGTGACCCATGATAAGCTCAATTTTCCCTTTGCTATCATGCGGATTCTCCATCATGCATTTGTCTCCTATCCTAAGTCTCCTTAATTCTCCGTGATGTGTGCCATAGACGCGACTACCATTAGACGGAGCAAGGCCCAGCTTCATCCGAAGCGACCACGGATTGGGACGATGACTCCTCTGGCTTCTTCCACTCCATCCGTATCCGCTCATTCTTCTTCGGCTGTGGGTGTTGTGACCCTCGAGGATCAAGGCATAGCTTCAGCGCATGGATGCTTGCCTTGATCCATTCACCACTGAGATCTATTAAGTGAACACCCATGTCAGTTGTATTGCTAGACAACAGGCTCACCTTGGTGGCTTCATTGCGTCTCCCTATCCTTCTCTAGAGGCTTCTGAGGATGAGGACGATGGTGGTGCTACTTGATAGGCCAAAAACTGAATTGACCCATTGTGATAAATTAATTGATTAATTAGCTAGGTTTATTGATTAATTAAATTAACATGCAAACGCATGGTAGCACAAACAAATCACCAATAAACTAAATATGCAGTGGAAAAAAATTAACACGGTGATTTGTTTACAAATAGGAAAAACCTATACGGCAAAAACCCCACCAGGTGATTTTAAGGTCACCACTCCCGAAATTCCATTATTATCACAACAAGAGGTTACAAGTAAAGGAATCCCAGTACCTTATACCAACCTACAGTTGAACCTTTACCCTAATATCCAATTGGACTTGTTCTGTAGTGACAATTTCTCCTTTTGATGCACTACTCCCAGTACGTGACTAACCAATTGCGAAGATTCCAGTATGTGACTTCAATCACCAACTAGAGAAGGTTATTGGCCGCAAAGTTCATCAGTTCATCCAGACGATGAAGATCAAGAAGATGCTTGGTTACAAAACCTTACGATGCATAAACACAACAACTTCTTCACATGAACGATGAACTAGGGCAAATTCTGTCTCCGATCACAATTTGCTTGAACAAACTTTGTTCAACACTTATGCAACTTGTTCCACCTTTAACGACACTTAAAATAATTCTTTTATATGTCTAGGGTTGTGAGAAAATAAAGCCCAAACACTTAATCACGGATTAGAGTCAAAACAGAATTGAAATTTTGTTTTTTATAAACCTCGACAAATACCCTATCTGTCGAGCTGCTGTCAAGTCACAGGGCTGAACAGCTCTTCAAGCTCGATAGATAGCTAGGTGTCGAGCTAGCTATCGAGCTTTAATGACAGGCACTTTTCAATTTGTTTCTTGGATAGACTTGCATGGTTTCAACACTTGATCTTGAAACAAAGTTTCTTGAAGTATTAAACACTTCCTAGATCTACCCAAATACAAGTAAAATGTGTTTTGTCAAAAGATTAGTCAATTACATAAAATAGTGACATATGTTCCTAACAAGTGAATCACATATGTCCTAACAATCTCCCCTTTGGCAATCCATGACAAAACCACAACAAACAAATGAACATATGAGAGAAGTCATAAATCACTAAACTCATATTCACTTGTTGAATACAATAAAATTTATCCTAACACAAACTCTTGAAAAATTTTGCAAGAAGAGAGTTTATGGCAAGTAGACTTTGACAACTTGTATTTATAAAACACTTTAAACAAAACTCATCAAGGCATCTTTGTGTGAAACAAAAATAATAGATTGCATACAAGTAATAAGAAGCATGTGCATAGAGAGAGAAAAGAAACAACACATGTAAGGGTAGGAGAAAGAAACATACATCAACATATAAAGAAAATAAGTACAATGTATGTCAATAATGGTCACAAGACTTAAAGTACAAGAATAAATGTGTCTAAAAAGGAGAAAAGAAAAAGATACAAGTAATCCTCACTACATCCCTCAAATATCAACACTCCCCCTAACAAAAATGTTTTATACTAACTCTCCCCCTAAGAATGACTACTCTCATTTCCAAAACTACTCCCCCTTTTTGTCACGAATGACAAAGGGTAAGAGTGTTAAGTAGACATCTCATCGGTAAAGTTAGCATTTCCATCATTATCATAAGAAGCATCATCGTCATCACCATTATCAACATCATCCTCAGCCTCAAAATCAGAAGCCACTAAAGGAGGTAGAGGAGAAGCCTCAGGAGAAAAGCCACCCATGACTGCCTATCACCGTGCAATACGGCTGACATGAACATTCACCTAATATAGCTCTATAGAGAGTGTATCAAGGTGAGCATTCATGCGCTGAAGCTGCACCCTGATGTCTCCGAGGGACACATCGCTTGTAGAAGAGGAGGGAGCGGATGTGGATGGAGATCGAGATGGAGCTGTTGAATCCAACTGCTGTGACCTAAACTACGCCTTGCTACGTTTAACGATAGCGGGGTCTATGGCACACATGACAGAAAAATGGTCGGAAGAGGGAAAAGGAACAGAAAAATGGCATAAAATCCAAGTGATAGCCAAAGGGAAAATGAGCTTATCACGGGTAGCCATATCCTTATACACATCTATAATAGAAAGAATAAAATGTGAAGGAAAATCAATAGTGAGGTGCTCTAACAAAGAAAGCAAAAATCGAGGCCTTACATGGTGTAAACTAACGATCACCCCAATTAGAAGGGCACTCGTAGAAAGCAAAGATCATCTCATCTTTAGACACAGTCCTCAAACGCTCACATCCGGGGTAGTCAGGATGCTCTACCCTCAGAACATGAAGCACATTCGGAACAAGTTGCGGTGTGACAACATTGCGCGTACCTTGAACGCGAGTATGAAAAAGAGGTACTGAAGAATCAAGTCCATGCATGTTGGAGTAAAACTCCTGGATCAGCACGAAAGGACATGTGACCAGGACATCACATAGTGACTCCCAACCCTGACTATGAATGACATTGGGTAGGTCAGTGTCGGCGAAGTCAGCTAAAATGACTCGACGTTCCGAATGAACACCTTGTCGAGAAAAGTTTTCCGAGAAGTCCTTCCGGGCATCCTCATCACAGAACCAAATAGAAGAGGGAGTAGGATTAGAAGACGATGCCCCGGAACGAAAAGGGTTCTAGGACGGAGTAGATTTACACTTAGATGCCATAGACATGACTAATGTAACCAGAAAAGAAAGGGAGAGAGAGTGACAATCAGAAAAGTCCTAACACATTTCAAATATAACAAGTATATTGAAAATAGAGTACATATGCATGGGAAATGCATGAACGTATGGCATGCAAAAGAAATTGCATCATGGGCTCAGCCCAATCCAATCCTACCAGCACACAATCAAGTTACACACATCTAAACGCATGATAATACTGTTATAATGCTAATGTGATGCAATGTATGAGATTTTAAACTCATTTAAGAAAAAACCCATCCCAAAATTTCACCAATAACTCATCAATTTTGAAAAACCCCAAAATTTTCAAAAACCCTAAACCTAGGTTTCAAAAACCCTAAATGCATGAAAATGAGAGATTCGAAGCTTACCAAGTGAAGAAAAATTTGTAAAAGCTTGATGAAACCTTGAGGAAGAAGTTTGGAGTGAGTGAGAGAGGTTTGGGAGGTGAAAATATGAATCTATCGAGAGAGAGATTGAGAGAAATGAAAACCAGATCGCACAGAACCTATATATAGAGGTTCAATAAATCTCAACAGATAGAGGTGTCGAAAGGTGTCGAGACATCTATCGAGCCAAGTGTCAAGAAAACAGAACGTCGACAGATGCAGCTGTCGAGGATCTGTCGAGGGACAAATCAATCAAAAGGCTAAAGGAAGCTTGATCTTTCCACCAGTTGTTGAGAAGCTATCGAGGATCCAGGAACTTTCTCGATCGATCCACCTAGCTGTTGAGGAAGTGTTGAGATTGCGATGAAAAATAACTTAAGAGCTTGACAGATAGCCGGGTGTCGAGGAGGTGTTGAGATTGCTTAAAAATAGTTTTTCAAAAAGGGAAAAACACAGATATGAATGCAATCAAACATGCTACTCAACCAAGGATCCAAACAACACTTTGAACTCTCAAAATCATCTCTCAACAACAATTTTAAGCACAAAGATCTCAAAACACACACACACACACACACATTAAACAAGTCTAACCAATTTTATATTTCAAAAACAAGTCAAGACAATTTAGTGAGCATACATTAACATATGTAAACCTTGTGATGGCCAAATCACATTGTAACTGCACATGTATCAAAAGTAGCAAAGAATATTGCGTGTTATGTGTGAAAAACATCACAAGATTGCATAAGTGTCAACATGTTATGACGATTTGAGATATGAGAAAATCACTTTAACTTAGGCACAATCGTAACTGTTTGATGAAAACTATCACCATCGAGGTACATCCTATAACTCCCACATCTCTTAGAAGACACACTTGCAATCATATTTAAAGCATTTTAATTCTTTTTGATTTTTATGTTCTTTGCATATTTTTCTTTTAAGCAAACCATGCATGGGCACATAAGAGATAGAAAAGAAATACCCAATTATGTTAAGCATTTGACATTGCACTTTTTCTATGCCAAAGCATACAGATGTCATTTACATTGCACTTTTGCTATGTCAAAGCATACAGATGTCATTTTATGATTGGCGGGCAACAGTGCTGAGATGGTTATTTATGCCTTTCTTTTAGGATTTTCTAGTCCTTCTTGTCAAAAAGAGTGATACGAGTGTTAAGTACTAGAGATTGCTTAATCTTACTCATCACAAACAAGAGCCACAAAAGCTCACTTGCTTAGTTGTGCATAGAGATGCTCATCTAAGCTACAAGAGAAACAAAGTTTAGAAAACTTTGTTTCAATGGCCATCCAAGGTACACAAGTACCAATGTACACAAAACACACACTGTTTTTGTATTTTTTCTGATATTTCAAAAAAAAAATTATATAAAAAAAAAAATAAACAAAACGAAAAATAAACAAAGAAAAACATGTTAAGCAAAGCAAAGCATAAAACTAGATGCAAATGCATGAGGAAGAAAGAGGAGAGAAAGAAATCATTCCATGGAGATAACACCAATGTTTTGATGAAGGAATTCAAAACATTTGCTATCAAGAGGTTTGGTAAACAAGTCAGCCTTTTAATCATCAGTGTGAATAAACTCAAGAGTGAGAGTACCATCTTCGACAAGCTCCCTAATGAAGTGAGGTCGATTCTCTTTGTGTTTGGTTCGAGAATGTTGAACCGGATTCTTAGAGATGTTAATGGCACTGGTATTGTCACAATAGACGGTGAGATGCTCTTGATAAATACCATAATCATGGAGGAGTTTTTGCATCCATAAGAATTTGGTGCAACAGCTACTGGCAGCGATGTACTCAGCTTCTACAGTGGATAATGAGATGAAGTTCTGCTTTTTGCTCATCCAGGAAACAAGATTATTACCCATATAAAAACAACCCCCCAATTTCTATCATCAGCATTCCCAACCCAATTAGCGTTAGAGTATCCAGTTAAGACATCATTTGTGTCCTTGCTATACCACACACCAAAGTTGGCAATGATTTTGACATATTTTGTAACTCTTTTTAAAGCAATCATATAAGACTCCTTGGGATTAGCATGATATCTATCATACACTCCCACACTGTAACTAATGTCAGGTCCACTAGCAGTAAGGTAAAGAAGGCTACCTATCATGCTTCTATAAAGAGATGGATCAACATTTTTACTTAACAAGTCAACAGTGAGTTTAACATTTGGACTCATAGGGGTTCTGACAGAACTAGCAGATTCTAAACGAAACTTTTTCACAAGATTTTTAGCATATTTAGATTGAGAAAGAAATATACTTGAATCATATTGACGAATCTGCAATCCAAGGCAGTGAGTTAGCTCTCCAATAATGCTCATCTTGAACTCGGCTTACATGAGTTTTGAGAAGCCATGAGCAAGTTCATCCATAGTCAACCCAAAGATGATGTCATCAACATAGACTTGAGCAACTATCAACTCGCCATCTTCCCTTTTTATGAAGAGAGTCCGATTAGCTTTTTCTCTTATATGAATCGATCATACCAAGCTCTAGGGCCTTGCTTCAACCTATAAAGTGCCTTATTGAGGTACAACACATGATCCAGAAAGTGTGGATCAATGAATCCTTTTGGTTGAGCCACATAGGCATCCTCTTTAAGTAGTCCATTCAAGAAAGCAGTCTTTACATCCATTTGGTAAAGCTTGAATTTTAAGTGACATGCAAGGGCTAGGAGAATTCTGATGGACTCCATACGGGCAACTGAGGCAAATCTTTCATCATAGTCTACTCCTTCCATTTGTAAGTATCCTTGAGCTACAAGCCTAGCCTTGTTGCGGATCACATTGCCCTCCTCATCAGTCTTATTGTGGAATATCCATTTTGTGCTGATGATGTGCTCACCCTCCGGTCTATGTACTAGAGTCCCAACATCATTCTTCTAAAACTGAAGTAGTTCATCATGTATTGCTTTGACCCAACTTTCATCTTGAAGAGCTTCCTCAACTTTAGTGGGTTCAACCTGTGACAAATAACAAGAATAAGATACAAAGTTAGCAACACATTTATCAACTGTACATTTCCTTAATGTGAGTTTATTCATGTTTCCCACAATAACTTCTAGAGGATGATTTAATTTAATCCTGAAGGAAGGTCCTTTCTCCTCATGGGATTCAGAATTTGGTGAGGTGGGTATATCTACAAAATCTTCCACAGAACTAGGAGTACCGGGAGTAATTGGAGATGCAGGTTCTTGTTCAACAATTTCTTGAACTTCCTTAGGCTCAAAAGGAAGAATTTCTTTAGGGAATTCCTCAATACCTTTCTCAGAACTAGAATCTGAAGACTCATCAATAACAACATTCATTGTTTCCATTACCTTCGTGGTTCTTTTGTTGTATACCTGATAAGCCTTGCTTGTAGAGGAATAGCCTAGAAATATTCCTTCATCGCTCTGGGAGTCAAACTTTCCCACATTCTCTCTATCCTTGAGGATGAAACAAGTACTTCCAAAGATTCTGAAATACTTCACATCCGGCTTTCTTCCTTTCCATAACTCATATGGAGTCTTCTTGGTACCGGGTCTGCAGTACACCCTATTGACTGTATGACATGCAGTGTTAACGGCTTCTCTCCACAAGTTTCTAGCCACATCCTTGTTATGCAACATGGCTCTGGCCATCTCTTGAATAATCCTGTTCTTTCTTGCTACTACACAATTTTGTTGAGGAGTAATAGGAGCAAAGAATTCTTGAGATATATCTAATCTTGTGCAAAAGGACTCCATATATGAGTTTTCAAATTCTTTACCACGATCACTTCGAATTCGATCAATCTTCAGGCTCTTTTCATTCTACAGTCTTGTACATAAAGCTTCAATGTGCTCAGGAGCATCAGACTTGGATCGTACGAGAATGACCCAAGTGTACCTGGTGAAGTCATCTACCACAACCATGAAGTATCTTTTACCACCAAGAGACTTAGTTCTAGTTAGACTCATAAGATCTAGATGTAGAAGCTCCAATGATCTAGATGTAGCTGATGTCTGAGTGCCTGGATGCTTAACTTTTGTCTGTTTCCCAAGATGACATGGTCCACACACCACATTGCTTATTCTACTAAGCTTTGGTATCCCCAAGATTGATTCATGCTTAGAAACAATAGAAAGATGTTTGTAACTAGCATGCCCCATTCGTTGATGCCATAGATCTTCATTTGGCAACCGAATGCTATTGCATACAATATCAGCATCAGGAACCAACCCATAACAGTTGTCTAGAATGCAAACTCCACTTATGAGTTTGTTTCTAGACTCATCCATGACAAGGCACTTTCCTTTTAAGAATAGCACCATGGAGTCTTGATCACATATCTGACTTATGCTCAATGGGTTCACCTTCAGACCTTCTACATATAGAACATTTGCAATATCCGGCAGTCCAGGTAGAGAGATAATTCCCTTTCCTTTGATCTATGATTTGCTCCCATCACCAAAAGTGACATTGCCACCTTTCTTAGACTCGAAAACCTTGAAGAGAGATCGGTTTCCAGTCATATGTCTTGAGCAACCATTGTTAAGGTACCATAAACATGTGTCCATAACTTTAAATGTGGACTTCATCATAAAACACACTTCGTGCTTAGATGACAGATCAGTAGGAATGGTGCTTCCTCTCATGTGCCTTTTATGAGCTAAGCCTTTAACTTTCACTCTTCTCATACGAACTACTTTACACATTTTTATTCTGAGACAGTCTAGTTTCTTCTTAGGCAAACTGAGATCTTTTACAATGGTCATCACAAGAGAATTCAAATAACTTTTAGACTTGTATTTTCTGATACATTCAAACAAGCAGAGATTAGAAAAACAAGATGTATTTGAATTCAAAGATATCTTCAAACTGGTTGCAACCATGACAATAGGGGTCAATGGATCAACACAACAAAGATTAACCCTAATTAGAGTGTGACTGCTTTGATACCACTTGATAGGCCAAAAACTAAATTGACCCCTTGTGATAAATTAATTGATTAATTAGCCAAGTTTATTAATTAATCAAATTAACATGCAAACGCATGGTAGCACAAACAAATCACCAATAAACTAAATATGTAACGGAAAATAAATGACATAATGATTTGTTTACAAATGGGGAAAACCTACACGGTAAAAACCCCATCAGGTTTTTTAAAGTCACCACTCTCGAAATTCCACTATTATCACAACAAGCGGTTACAAGTAAAGAAATCTCAATACCTTATACCAACCTACAGTTGAACTCTTACCCCAATACCCAATTGGACTTGTTTTATAGTGACAATTTCTCCTTTTGATGCACGGCTTCCAATACGTGACTAACCAATTGTGCGGATCCCAGTACGCGACTTCAATCACCAACTAGAGAAGGTTGTTGGTTGTTGAAAGTTCAACTAGTGTATAAAACACCTTGAACGTTTAGACCCCCAATTTACAAATTACCAATTCAAGCTTATTATCAAACAATTAATGTGCGGAATATGAACATAAGTATATAACATAATTGATAAACAATCTTAGACCAAATAAAATCACATTCACAGCAGAAATTAAATGACAAAGATTAAGAGAAGAGAGATACAAACACAAGGACAACATACGATGTGTTATTGAAGAGGAAACCGAAGCCCTCAGCATAAAACCTCTTCATTGCCCTCCAAGCGGTAAATAATCCACTAAAGAATGTAGTTGGGATACATGAATAGCAGAAGACCCTCCAAGCCTAATTTACCCAGTGTATCTAAGCCCTCCAAGCTCCTACTCCAACGAGGTTACGCCGAACCTATTTCTTCTTTAGCTTACCGGATTCCGCTATAGCCCATAGCATCAACCAATATGAAATTGGTCTCTTCCTAACTGCTTCCCAAGCACCAAATGGCCTTCCAACAGATGTGGGTATGGTGAGAAAAGGTTTTGGTAATGAACCTCTCAAGGATGTGAAAATGGAAAGGGTGAAAGTAGAGGAATTTGAAGAGCCTCTATGTGAAGATTGTGGATGAGTCAATCTTATTTTTCTCTAAGGTTTCTCTCTCAAAATTCTCTCTAGAAGCTCTCTATATTTTGTGGATATAAGGGGTATTTATACTGGAGTGAGAAAGGAATGCGAAGAGTCAATTTTTCCATAACAGAGTGGACTGGCAACTTGGCCTTGTGACTTGACTTAGTCGTGAGTCCAAGCCGCGAGCTAACTGAATGGCCAGTCTGGACTTTTTGTCCTGTAGTACTACAACTGGCATGACGGTTCAGCTTCTTTGCATGCTTCACTCGTGTGCATTTATGGTAGCTTGCAAGCCGCGAGCCACCCGTGAGATCCAGCTGCGAGTCCCTGCTTCACTACACAATCTTGAGCATTTCTTCACACTCTCTCACACACTACCCTTACACAATTCCCACCTAAACACAAGGTTACTAATTGCTAAATTACAAACAAATTTGGCACGGAATAAAACCAACAAGATGGTTGATTAAATTCACCCTTACAGCTGCAAAGTTCTTCAGTTTATCTAGACAATGAAGATTAAGAAGATGCTGGGTTACAAAACCCTACGGTGCATAACATAGCAACTTCTTCACAAGAACGATGAACTAGGGCAAATTCTGTCTCCGATCACAATTTGCTTGAACAAACTTTGCTCAACACTTGTGCAACTTGTTCCACCTTTGACGGCCCTTAAAATAATCCTTTTATATGTCTAGGGTTGTGAGAAAAGAAATCCCAAATACATAATCATGGATTAGAGTCAAAATAGAATTGAAATTCTGTTTTTCATAAACCTCGATAGATACCCTATCTATTGAGCCACGGGGCTGAACAGCTCTTCAAGCTCGATAGATAGCTAGCTAGCTATCGAGCTTTAATGATAGGCACTTTTCAGCTTGTTTCTTGGACAGACTTGCATGGCTTCAAGACTTGATCTTGAAACAAAGTTTCTTGAAGTATTAAACACATCCTAGATCTACCCATACAAGTAAAGTGTGTTTTGTCAAAGGATTAGCCAATTACATAAAATAGTGACATATGTTCCTAATAAGTGAATTACATATGTCCTAACACTACTGATGGAAATGAGGCTTCTAGCTCTTCCAGTGATGATGAGATGACTGCTTCTCAGTGACTTACCCTTTTTCATTCATGACAAAAAGGGGGAGCAGTTTTAGGTATGAGAGTAGTCAAGTATTTAGGGGAAGAGTTAGTTATAGGAGATATTTTTGTTAAGGGGAGTGTTTCTTTTTATGAGGGATGTAGTGAGGAATTATTGTATCTTTTCTTTTCTATCTTTTCTAGATACATTGTTCTTACTTTGTGATAGCAAATCTTTTATTCATTTTGATATATAAATTGAGGTTGTTATTACATTCTTTCACTTATCTCTTCATGTGTTGTTTCTTTTCTCTCTTTATGCACATGCTTCTTATCTATTGTATGCAATCTTTTATTTTTGTTTCACACTAAGATGCCATGATGAGTTTGTTTAAAGTGTTTCAAAAATACAAATTGTCAAAGTCTTTCTTGCCATGAACTCTCTTCTTGCAAAGTTTTTCAAAAGTTTGTGTTATGATAGATTTTATTATATTCAACAAGTGAGTATAAGTTGAGTGATTTATGACTTCTCTTATACGTTAGGACATATGTGAATCATGTTAGGAACGTATGTCATTTAGAATTGTCTAATCCTTTGACAAAACGTACTTTACTTGTAATTGGGTAGATCTAGGATGTGTTTAATACTTCAAGGAATAAGAGTTCAAGTTCAAGTGTTAAAACCATGCAAATCTGTCCAAGAATCAAGTGAAGAAATGCTAGATTTTAAAGCTCGGTAGCTAGCTCGAAAAATACCATATATTGAGGTTTAAAAGGCAGTTTAACTCGATGCTCGATAGTTGCTCGATAAATAACCTATCTATCAAGATTTATGAAAATCTGTTTTTCAGATCTGATTTCACACCAATCTGTGTATATTTGTTTATGCTTTCTTTTCTCACAACCCTAAACATATATAAGGATTATTTTAAGGGTCGTCACAGCTGATGCAAATTAATGTAAAAGTTTTTCACAAGCATATTGTGACCGGAGACATATGCCCTAGTTCATCTTCCTCTTGAAGTTGCTGCGTTTATATACCGAAGGGTTTTGTAAACAATGAGCTTTGTGATCTTCATCATGTTGATGAACTGAAAAACTTTGCAGTCAACATCCTTCTCAAGTTGGTGGTTAGTCACGTACTTGGATCCATGCATCGATTGGTTAGTCACGTACTGGGAGCTGCGCATTGAAAAGGAAAGATTGTCACTACAAAACAAGTTCAATTGGGTATTGGGGTAAGGATTCAATTATAGGTTGGTATAAAGTACTGGAATTCCTTTACTTGTAACCGCTTATTGTGGTCATAGTAGATCCTTGGGAGTGGTGACCTTAAAATCACCTAGTGGGGTTTTTGCCTTCGAGGTTTTCCCCATTCATTAACTTAGTTGGTGAATTGTTTATGCTACCACTCGTATTGCATGTTAATTGGATTAATTAATTACCTTGGCTAAATTAATTGATTAATTCATCACAAGGGGTCAATACATTCTTGGCCTATCACCATCTTTTAGAGAGAGAGCTACTTATCCTTAGTGAGAAATCATTGTAATCTCTTCTCCTTCCCTCTCCCATTATCATACATTGAGAGGAGATTTGTACTCAAACACAACCCACACCTTTTCAAAGTGTAGAGAGTGTTTTGGAGCTTGGGAAGTTTTGGGGATTTGCCAAAAGAAGCCGATGAGGCTTGGCAGATGCAATTGGGCATATTACAGGATCTAAAAAGCTAGAGAAGACATGACTCTGAGAAGTCCGTTAGTAGCAGGAGCTTGGAAGGATCAAGTACATTGTGTAGACTAGGCTTGAAGGGTCTTTTGTTATTCATGTACTCCAACTTTATTCTCTAGTGGATCGCTTTCGACTTTGAGGGTTGCAGAGAGGTTTTTCGCTGAGTTCTTCGGTTTCCTTTTCAATAACACGTCTTGGTGTTATCTTGTGTTTGCATTTCTCTTCCCTTACTCTTATGCTTTACTTTTATTGGTTATTGTTCATGTGTATGCACTAGACTAGATCCAGCGATTGTGCTTCATTTACTCTTATTTTGCACTTTGATAAGTTAGAGTAAAATAAATCTTGTCCTAATTTAAAATTTGGGGTCTAAATAAGCTCTTGTGTTTTCATACAAATCCAACCTTTCATAGGCTGAGTGCAAATCAGATTCATTTTTCCCTACTCTCTCTTGACAGTTTTTCTTCTCTCTTGCCCCATATCTCTCTCACTCACTTAAATATCTCTACCCACTACATTTTTGGCTTATGTCAAGTTCAGATCACTTGGTATGTGTTCTAAAACACTTCATTTTCATGCATTCATGCATTTTTGACCTAGGTTTTGGGATTTTTGAGATTTTTGTGAAATTGTTGGTTTGGGCCTTTTTGTTTTGATATTATATGCTCATGCATTGCATTCTCATTACATTTTAACAATGTTTCATGAAATTAGATGTGTGTTTAATTATTGTTGAATGTGTGCTGGTAGGTTTGGATTGGATTTTTACCCATGATGCAATTTAAATTTTGCACGTAAAATGTTCATGCATATTTTATGCATACGTATCCTTTCATTCCTATTTCTGGTTGTGATCATGCTCTCTCTCTCTCTCTCTCTCTCTCTCTCAGATAGACTGCGCCATGGCACCCAAAGTGCATAAGTCCACTCTAACTCAGAACCCTCTTGGTTCCGAGTCTTCTTCGTTTGATCCTGTCCCCCCCTCTTCACGTTTGGTTCCATGATGGGAAGGCCCAAAAGGACTTCCTAGAGAACTTTCAAAAACATGGCATTCATCTAGAGCGCCATGTTGTTCTATCGAACTTTGCCAACACTCCTCTCCCCACTGTCATTCGAAAACAGGGCTAGGAATCTTTATGTGAGAGACCTTTGAGGTGTCTCATCATGTTTATATAGGAGTTTTACTCCAATAAACACGATATTGATACCTCTGTACCTCGGTTTGCCATGACATTTCGAGGTACACGTATCGTAGTTACTTCGGATCTTATATCCGAGGTACTACAAGTTTCGAGGGTAGCGCATCCTTACTACTTCGGTTGTGAGCATCTTAAGACTGTGTCCAGAGACGAGCTTCTGTTTCACTTTTGTAAGACACCTTCCATATGGGGTGGGAAGCAAAACACCCCATGCTCGGGCTTTGCAAAAGGTCCAAGGTTCCTTAACATGGTGATGACATTCACTCTTACTCCACTATCTCATTATAACTCTATCACAGAGACTTGTGCTAGCTTTTTTTTTTCTCTCTTAGAGAACCTCTCTGTAGACTTCCCCTCTAATTTCATCACTTTTATCCTTGATGTCTATCAGGATACAGTGACCCGTGATAAACTCATCTTTCCTTCGGCTATCACGTGGATTCTTTGCCACTTTTCCATCTCCATTCTTGATTCTCCTTACTACACCACTATGGGTGCTATCAATGCTGGCTCTATTCGACAGAGCGAGGCTCAAGTTCGACCGAAGCTACCACGTGTGGAGTCTACCGGTCTTGTAGCTTCTGTTGTTCCTTCCACCTCTCCTCCTTCTTCCTCGACTAGTGATGTGACCCTGGAGGCTATCATGGCGCAACTTTAGCGCATAAATGCTTGCCTTGACACTCTCACTAATGAGTTATATCATATGAACATTCGTGTCGGTCGTATAGCACGACGACAGGCTGTCCTTGGTGGTTTCTCCACCTCTCCATCTCTTCCTCTAGAGGCTTCGGCAGATAAGGATGGTGATAATGGTAATGATGAGGATTCTAGCTCTTCCAGTGATAATGAGATGACGACCTCTCAATGACTTACCTTTTGTCATTCGTGACTAAAAAGGGGAGTAGTTTTGGGATGAGAGTAGTCTTGTACTTAGGGGGAGAGTTAGTATAGGACATTTTTGTTAAGGGGAGTGTCTATACATTTTGAGGGATGTAGTAAGGTTCCTATGTATTCTCTTTTCTTTCTTTTACCTCATGTATACTAGTCTTGTGACCATTTATTGACATACATTGTACTTTACTTTTCGTATATATGATGATATATGTTTTTTTTTTTTTTTTCACCTATCTCTCCGTGTGTTGTTTCTTTTCTCTCTTTATACACATGTTTCTTTATGTATGCAATACTTTATTTCTATTTCACACATGATGCCTTGATGAGTTTTATTTAAGTGTTTCAGAAAGACAGGTTGTTAAAGTCTACCATGCCATGAACTCTCTTATTGCAAAGTTTTTCAAGAGTTTGTGTTAGGGTTAGATTTATTGTGTATTTCAACAAGTGATTTAAGACTTCTCTCATGATTCATTTGTTTATCGTGGTTTTGTCACAGATTGTCAAAGGGGGAGATTGTTCGGGACATATTTATGTAATTTGCTAATCCTTTGACAAAATGCACTTCACTTATAATTGGATAGATCTAGGATAGGCTTAGTACATCAAGAAACAAGTGTTCAAGTTTAGTATTGAAACCATGCAAATCTGACCAAGAAACAAGTGAAGAATGTGCTGCTAATTAAAGCTCGACAGATGTCTTAATAGAATCCTTTCTATCGAGATTTAATGTTGAAGCTCGACAGAAGCTTGATAGAAGTTGTATCTATCGAGAATTACGAAATTAAACTTTTTTGATCTGATTACACGCAAATCCTTGTGTGTTTGTTTAGGGTTTCTTCTCTCACAACCCTAGACATACATAAGGATTATTTTAAGGGTCGTCACTAGGTTGTTGCAATTGTTGTTACATGCATTGTGTGACCGAAGACAGAAATTGCCTAGTTCATCTTACTCTCTGTAGAAGTTATTGCGCCTTTACGTCAAGGGTTTTGTGACCAAGGAGCTTCTTGATCTTCATCGTTGATGAATTGAAGAACTTTACAGCCTACAATCCTTCTCAAGTTAGTGTGTTAGTCATGTACTGGGATCCGTGCATCATTGGTTAGTCACATAATAGGATTCATGCATTGAACGGAGAGATTGCCGCTACAATACAAGTCCAATTGGGTATTGGGGTAAGGGTTCAATTGTAGGTTGGTATTAGGTACTGAGATTCCTTTTACTTGTAACCGCTTGTTTTGATAATAATGGATTCTCGAGAGTGGTGACCTTAAATCACTCGGTGGGGTTTTGCCTTGGTGGTTTTATCCATTCGTAAACAAATCACCTATATCAAATTTAATTTTTGCTGCATTTAGTTATTTGGTTTTTTTGTATTACCACGCTATTGCATGTTAAATTACCTTAATTAATTCACTTGGGTAATTAATTAATTAATTTACCAAAAAGGTCAATACATTTTTGGCTTATCACACACTACACATATATGTTAAATAATGCATGAACATATTAAACACTCATAGAGACATTTTCACAAACACATGGCATGTTATAATCAACAACATCTATAGAAGCATACAAAGCACTATCCATGGCAATATACACAAGGGGTCAAGGATCACACTTAGGTAATGAAACCAAAACAAGTGTACCTGTTCTGATACCAATTGAAAACTTATATTTCTACAAAAACACAAGAGCTTGTTTAGACCCCCAAATAAAAATTACGGCTAGATAACTTTTACTCTAACTTATAATAAATGCGGAACAAGAGTAAATAAGTGCAAATAACCGTTATCAATAACCTAAGCTATATTCATCCATTATCAACAATAAAAATAAAGCTTAAGAGTAGGGAAGATAGATGTAAACACAAGATAACACCAAAATGTGTTATCGAAGAGGAAACTGAAAAACTCATGACCCTCAAAGTCGAAATTGTTCCACTAGAGAATAAATTTGTGTTGGTTTTTAGACCCCTTAAAACAATTGGATTAACCTAGGAATTTAGCCAAGTTGTTACTTAGTCAAATTAATTAAATCTAGATTAACACAATCAAATAATCATATCAAGTATAGCAGCGGAAATATAAATAACACAAAGATATGATCACCCAGGAAACCAAACCGGTAAAAACCTGGAGAGGATTTAACTTAGCTATCGTCAAGGTAAACTTGAATCCACTATCTTGAAAGAATTGAAGTTCATACAATAAGACTTACAAGCCCCCACGCTCGACTTATTATTGCTACCCACCAGTAGAACTTACTAACACGACCACGTGCAAGCTCCGAATCCATGGATTCATTCTCTCTTGGATTCTCCACCAAATACAAGCACACCCACTTGTGTTTTCTTTAAGCTTCAATGGCAGCAACTAGAATGATCATCAAGGTGTAGAAAAATCTTCTCCTTGAAAACCCTAAGTTTATGTGAAGGAAACCTCCTCAAAGATCTCACAAGAGATTCACATAAACCGCAATATGAGCAACACAAAAACGTGGCTAGGGTTTCCTTATATACCTAGGGTAAATTAGAAACCTAAACCAATTAAAACACTTTAGGGCTGAGTTGGAAAACCTAATTAAAAAACGTCAGGTAAGATTTTCGATTGATCGAGCCTAAGCTTCGATCGATCGAAATGTACTGAAACAGTTTTTTAATTTGCATAGTGGTTTATTCCAACTTTACAACAAATAACCAACTTTCAGCAATTCTAAAACATCTTAAATATATTGTTTTGATCATGGTTTGCCAACAATACAAATTAGGATACTAAATACATAAAACCTAAGTCTTTAGAACCTAACAAACTCCCCCTTTGGCAATCCGTGACAAAACACAACTTAAATAGCTCAAAGTTTACAAGTAAAAGCCCTTTACAAAATAATGCTCAAAAACAAAAATTCAATCTTAACTACTATCCATCAGTTGCAAGAGTAGACAGCAGCTTAATTGAATCAACCTGTATATTTCCTGAAACACTTAAACAAAATGCATAACCGCATATGTGGAAAAAATACAAGTAAAGAAAAATAAAAATCTTGATTTCAAACACAAACAATAAAGACATATAATAATGAAGAACTCATAATCATAAATCAATAAGAAGTTTGAAACAAGAACCACAAAATATACTCCCCCTAACATGAATAACCCAACAAAGTAAAGACAATGTGGCAAGAGCTAAAGAGTAAAATACAAAGTGAAGCACCTAGATACAATCTAAACAACTCCACAAGCTCAAACCAATCAAAGAATAAAATCTCCCCCTAAAACAAAAACAAGTACAAAGTATGCCAAAAACATCTCTCATATGTATTCCCCCTTTTTGTGACGGATTGCCAAAGAGCAAACAAAATCCATCATCAAAAGGAGGTGGCAACGAAGAACTCCGAAACCGTGCCAAATCTGCTCGCAGACCTCTAATCTCATCCAAAATGTCCACCAAAACCTGTCCTTGAGCCGCCTAAACGGTTAAGACATGATCCAACGTATGACGAATGTCGGAATCATCCGAAGTAGTCAGTGGAGGAACATTAGTAGCAGCAGCAGCACCTGTAGAGGAGGGAGGAGGGGGGACACTACTAGAGGATGCACCACGAGAGACCGAAGGATCAGCTTTCAAATGAGCAGCCCTCTGACGAAGGAAAGTAGCACCTAGAGGACCAACAACATGGATAGGCTCACTAGAGGGAAAGTTAGCTAGACCTAAAAACAAAAGTATCCTATGAATGAAAATAGGATATATAAGCGCATGTCCTACGACAGAACTCCTATGAACTTCGTTCAAGGAACGAAGGAACAAGTGAGGAAAACTGATAGAAGCACCAGACATAAACGCATATAAAAACACACATCGCTCCAGAGGGATGGTGTGGAGATGAGAAATGGGCCACAAGGAATGACGAGCAACTCGAAGAAACAAATATGCGGTCTCAGTAAGCGCAGAAGACGTGATTCGAGAATCAGAACCCCACTGGATAGATGATCCAATGATGTGTGACATGACCTCATCAATAGGAGGTGACTCATCATAGGGATAGACTGGATCAGTGACAATCGGAACCCCAAGAGCCTCAACCTCTATCCTAGGGGTAATGGTGAACTCCTCACCTCGTATCCAACTCCAAACAACGGTGTTGGAATCATAGATGTGACATGAAAGGTTAGAGAAGAACTCTTTAATCAAAGCGGTCGGGGGTGGATGATCTATCTCTAAGAGTGACAACCAACCTCTAGACTCAAGATTAGCCCTAATGGCTGGATCGACCTCATCTAGAATCACAGAACGCTTAGCCCAAATCTTACGTTTACTATTAAGTTTCTCATAGGCCTCACGCGCACGCTCATTCCTAAACAATTGAACCCTAGGAGGAGACACAGCAGGGGTAGAGGGAACCCTATTAGCTCTAGTCTTCCTAGGCATAGTGCTAGAATAAGGAACAAGAGCACAAAAACAATGGGAAAAACAACAAAAACAAAACCAAGGGCAGACTGCAAGTTAGCCAAAAAAAAATATAGAACAAGAAGAACTATATGATGCATGAACAGATTAAATGTTATGATGCATGAGCTAATGCAGAAAATTAAGTCCAAATGAAGTTCAAAACTCACAAAATTGGCTTGAGCATAGAGTTTCTAACTAAAACCCCAAAAAAATTCAACCACTTGTTAATTTTTCAAAAGAAATTGACTAATTGACCATTACACAAGTTAGAAAACTAATTAGAATGATCAATTACATCAAAACAACAAGCCAATTTCATCAATTTCAACTCAATTGAACAAAATCCCCAAAATCGGATTCAAGCATAAACCCTAGAATTTTCAATTTTTCATAAAACCCTAAATTGATCAAATTAATCAACACCAATCATGAATATAACAATATCCCATCAAAACCCAATGATCAATTTCAGAAAACAAGCCTTGAATCATAAAAAATCCCAAAAATTAAAAGTTCCGAAAATATCCCCTAAATGCATGAAAATATGCATGAAAACATGAAAATAAAACCAAAACGATGGATAGAATGGTCTTACCGGCCTTGAGGGAGGAAAACCTTACAAAAATTGAGGATGAAAATGACAAAAAATGTGAAGTGCTGCCTTGCCAAGTCGAAGAGAGAAGAAAAGTTGAAAAACTTTTTGAAAAAGATGTTTTTGAAATAGTCAAAGAACTGTTTTCAAAAACCTGAAATACGATCTTTGATTGATCGAAAAACAGGTTCGATCAATTGAACCAGGCAGAGGCTCACATAAATTTTAAAGCAAGATTTTGATTGATCGAAAAATAGATTGAATCGATCGAAAAATAGATTGAATCAATCGAAATTCTGGAAAAACAGCTTTTTGAGAGAAAAAACCAGATTTTTTGAAAACTTACCTCAAAGCATTGGATATAACAAAACAAATGCATGAGTATGAGATGAAATGCTCTCCCAAAAACATGATTTAAACCCAATTTTCCAGAAATTTAGACTTTAAACAATCTCCCTCATTTTTAAAGCAACAAAAACTAGTTTTGCATAAAACTCAAGGTATTTTTCAAACGTGGTTGGTCAGACCATAAACACACACAATTTCATGTACAAAGTTTAGCAAAGAGTAACTTGTGTTGTGTGTGCAACTAGCAAAAAGTTTGAGATACATGTGAGGTGATATGAAAACAGAAATCAATCACAAAGTCTACACAATTCATCACATAGAATTTAAAAGAGACTAACACCTAAAGAGTTACATCATATAACTCACACATCTCCTAGAACATAAGCTTGCAATCATGTAAGTTTCTTGAATTTTGCCTCATAATATACACACCAATTTTTAATTTAAGTGATTTGGCATTTTAGCCTAATAGTACACACCAATTTTTAATGAAGAGATTTATCATTTAAACCGAGGCTTCACCTTATGTTCTTTTTGTGCATGTGCTATACTTTCTCGAGCACAAAATCTTATGATATGCACTAAGATGTTCATGATTGGCTAGTGCACAATGGTGAGATGGTTATTTATGCCTTTCTCAAAAGGATCAAGTCCGACAGTCAAACAACATGTAACTTCAAGATTAAGACAAAGTGATAAACACTATAAACATCTTTCCCACACAACATGTTCTACAAAACTCTCACTAGTAAAGTGCAATAAATAAGCTCATCAAAGCTAAACAAAGTACAACAAAACATGTCATGTGAAAATAAATTGACCAACCTTGTTTTCAAAAATCAAGAGAATAGTGCAAGAACAATAATGTGCTTCCTTTTTCTTTCCTTTCTTTCCCTCTTTTTTTTTTTTTTTTTTTTTTTTATATTAAATAAAAAAACACCTAGAATGAAATGCATGAATGTAATGCAATGCAAATCCTAGAGAAAAAAAAAAAAAAAAAAAACACAAAAACCAAAGAACAATGGTCACAAAAGAAAAGCAATGAAGCACAAGGACCATGTCAAAAAGACTCAGTTTGTTTGAGTCTTTTGCATCCAAAACTTTTTAGATGCACCATGAGCATTGGAGTTTGTATTCACATTAGAGTGATTTCCAACTCCAAGATTGGAATAAAGGTTGAGCGCCTTTACCAATTCACCAATAAGTGCTATAGGATCTTGTGCTTGAGGCACTGGCACTTTTGGCTTATTTGCTCTCTTAGCAGCTTGCAGCTTGTAACAGTTTAGACGAATGTGTCCAGACTTCCCACAAAAATGGCACACCCAAGCAGGCTTACCATGCACCTTGTCCTTAGAAAGGATAGACACCTTAGGTTTGGATTCTTTCAGATCAACCCTAATCTTCCTAGATGATGAAACTTCAATGGGTTTAACTACCTCACTAACAGGGGGTTTGACAGTTTCACTCACAACTTCACTCATAGAAGGTTTAGAAGAAGATGAAGGAACAAAGTGTGTGGAATGCGGAGCAGACATAGAGATGCTTTCAACATAACCTATACCAGATTTGTCAGAAGGAGACTTTTGAACACTTAACAGTTGATCAAGTTTAGAACTAGCAAATCTAGCAACAGATAAATCAAGTTCCAAAGATTTAACTTTATCAAGCAATAACATATTTTCAATTTTCACATTGTTCAAAAGTTCATTAGCATTAAACAGTTTAACAAGTAGATTCTTCTTATCAAGCTCAAGAGATTCAATCTTCTTCAGGCCAAGTTCAACACTCATAGCATCCTTTGCAGCAACTTTGAAAAGTTTATTGTAGGCCTCTTGAAGATCTGCATCTTCAGAGAGTTCCCCATCAGAAGGGTTCTCTTCAGCAGATATGCTTTCATTCACTATAGCAGTAACTGTAAAAGCAATGAAGTTTCCATCCTCGTCACATTCTGACTCATCATCAGAAACTTCACCATCACTAAGGGATACAGCCATAGCCTTACCCTTAGATTTCAAGTAAGTAGGACATTCAGATTTCATGTGACCATACCCTTGACATCCAAAACACTGAGGACCCATAGAATTATTAGAAGATTGACCTACTTTTTCTCTAGGTTTGTCAATATTGTTAACCTTAGTGGGATCATTCTTCCTAAAATTTCTAGGTTCAGCAGTGTTCACACCTCTTCCCTTTCTATTGTTATTTCTGAGAAAGTTTTTAAAGTTCTTGGTAAGGTAAGCAATCTCTGTAGCAGAGAGCTCATCATCAAATCCACCAACTTCAACATCATCAACTGACTTAAGAGCCATTGATTTGGATTTGCTAGTTTTGGGTAGGTCCAACTCATAAGACTGAAGAGATCCTACAAGTTCATCAACAGGGATGGAGTCCACATCCTTACTTTCAGTTATGGCAGTCACTTTGGGTCTAAAGTTCTCAGTTAAGGATCTAAGAATTTTCCTAACAATTTTAGGTTGATCATAAATTTCACCCAAGTTATAAGCAGAATTAACAATATCATTCAGTTTAGCATAGAATTCATCAAAAGATTCATCATCAGACATCCTAATGCTTTCAAATTTAGAAGTTAATTGCTGCAATTTATTGATTTTGATAGCCTTTATGCCTTCATGCACAGTTTCGAGGATATTCCAAGCAGTATGAGCAACCTCAACATTTGAGATTCTTTTAAATTCCTCCATAGAAACAACATTAAAGATAGCATTCATAGCCTTGCTATTAAACGCAGCTACTTCTTTTTGAGAAGTTTGCCACTCACTAACAGGAGTAGTGGGCTTCTCCCATCCGTATTCAACGGAGTTCCAGACTCTCTCATCAATGGATTTCAGGAATGCTTTCATCCTTACTTTCCAATAAGCATAATTATTCCTATCAAAGTGAGGAGCAATAACCAGAGAGTGTCCGTGTTCCATGACAGCAGAGGTCAAGGATCAGCTCAAAGATCAAAGGATCAAAAAACAAAAGAGCTACCCGCTCTAATACCACTTGTTGGTTTTTAGACCCCTTGAAACAATTGAATTAACCTAGAAATTTAGCTAAGTTGTTACTAAGTCAAATTAATTAAATCTAGGTTAACACAATCAAATAATCATATCAAGTATAGCAGCGGAAATATAAATAACAAAAGATATAATCACCCAGGAAACCAAACCGGTAAAAACCTGGGGAGGATTTAACCTAGCTATCCTCAAGGTAAACTTGAATCTACTATCTTGAAAGAATTGAAGTTCATACAATAAGACTTACAAGCCCCCACGCTCGACTTCTTATTGCTACCCACCAGTAGAACTTACTAACACGACCACGTGCAAGCTCTGAATCCACGAACTCCTTCTTTCTTGGATTCTCCACCAACTACGAGCACACCCGCTTGTGTTTTCTTTAAACTTCAATGGCAGCAACTGGAATGATTATCAAGGTGTAGAAAAATATTCTCCTTGAAAACCCTAAGTTTATGTGAAGGAAACCTCCTCAAAGATCTCACAAGAGATTCACATAAATCGCAATATAAGCAACACAAAAACGTGGCTAGGGTTTCCCTTATATACCTAGGGTAAATTAGAAACCTAAACCAATTAAAACACTTTAGGGCTGAGTTGGAAAACCTAATTAAAAAACGTCAGGTATGATTTTCAATTGATCGAGCCTAAGCTTCGATTGATTGAAATGTACTGAAACAGTTTTTTAATTTGCACAGTAGTTTATTCCAACTTTACAACAAATAACCAACTTTTTGCAATTCTAAAACATCTTAAATACATTGTTTTGATCATGGTTTGCCAACAATACAAATTAGGATTCTAAATACATAAAACCTAAGTCTTTAGAACCTCACAATTTGTAATATACAAATAACAAAAGACCGTCCAAACCTAGTCTACCTGATAGGCCAAACACGAATTGACCCCTTGTGATTGAATTAATTTATTAATTAACTGAATTTACTAATTAATCAAATTAACATACAAAGGCGTGGTAGCATAAACAAATCACCAAACAACTAAAGTATGCAGTGGAAAATAAATGACATGGTGATTTGTTTACGAATGGGGAAAACCTGACGGCAAAAACCCCATCGGGTGATTTTCAGGTCACCACTCCCGAAACTCCACTATTATCACAACAAGCGATTACAGTAATGGAATCCCAAGTACCTTACCAACCTACAGTTGAACCCTTATCTCAATACCCAATTGGACTTGTTCTGTAGTGACAGTTCCCCTTTTGATGCACGACTTCCAAGTACATGACTAACCAGTTGCGCGAATCCCAGTACGCGACTTCAATCACCAACTAAGAAGGTTATTGATTGTAAAATTTTTCAGTTCATCCACACGATGAAGATCAAGAAGATGCTTGGTCACAAAAACCCAAAGGTGCACATACACAGTAACTTCTTCATAAGAATGATGAACTAGGGCAAAGAACTTCGTCTCCGATTGCAAATTGCTTGAATAGTGTTTTCTCAATGCTTGTGTAACTTGTCCACTTGTTGACAGCTCTTAACATAATTCTTTTATATGTTTAGGGTTAGGAGAGAAGAATACCTAAATACATAATCACAAATTCCAAGAAATCAGATCAAAATTCTAAATTTCTTAAATCTCGATAGATAAGCTGTCGAGTAGCTATCGAGCCAACTGTGGAGCTTTAATGAATTTGCACTTTTAGCTTATTTTCTTGGACAGACTTGATGACTTCAGCACTTGATCTTGAAACCTTGTTTCTTGAAGTATTAAAAACATCCTAGAACTACCCAATTACAAGTAAAGTGCGTTTTGTCAAAGGATTAGCCAATTACATAAAATAGTGACATATGATCCTAACATGTGAAGCACATATGTCCTAACAATCTCTCCCTTTGGCAATCTGTGAAAAAACCACAACAAACAAATAAGTATATGAGAGAAGTTATAAATCACTTAACTCATATTCACTTGTTGCATACAATAAAATCTATCCTATCACAAACTCTTGAAAACCTTGCAAGAAGGGAGTTTATGGCAAGTAGACTTTGACAACCTGTATTTTTGAAACACTTTAAACAAAACTCATCAAGGCATCTTTGTGTGAAACAGAAATAATAGATTGCATACAAGTAATAAGAAGCATGTGTATAAAAGGAAAAAAGAAACAACACATGAAAGGGTAGGTGAAAGAAAAACATACGTCAATCATAAATGAAAGAGATAAATACAATGTATGTTTATAAATGGTCACAAGACCTCATGTACATGAACAATGTATCTAAACAAGAAAGAAATAAAAAGATACAAAGCATCCTCACTACATCCCTTAACAAAAACAACACTCCCCCTAACAAAAATGTCTAACTCTCCCCCTAAGAATGACTACTCTCATAAAACAAAACTACTCCCCCTTTTTGTCACGAATAACAAAGGGTAAGAGTATCAAGTAGACATCTCATCGGTAGAGCTAGCATCTCCATCATCATCATCCAAAGCATCATTGTCATCGTCATAACCATCATCATCATCCTTATCCTTAGAATCAGAAGCCACGGGAGGAGGTGGTGAAGGGTTAGCCTCAGGAGCAAATTCGCCCATGGTCGCTTGCCATCTAGCTATGCAGCTAACACGAACATTCACCTGATACAACTCTGTGGAAAGTGTATCGAGGCAAGTATCCATGCACTGAAGCTGCGCTGTGATGTCTGCCAAAGACACATCGCTTAAGGAAGAAGAAGGAGCGGATGTGGGTCGAGCAGAATGAGATGGAGTCAGTCGGGAGGGAGGTGTAGAATCAAACTGTTGTGACCTAAACTGTACCTTGGTATGTTTTACGGTAGCGGCATCTATGACACACATGAAGGTGAAGGGGTCAGACACGGGAAAAGGGATGGAAAAATGGCATAAAATCCTAGTGATAGCAGAAGGAAAGATGAGTTTATCACGGGACACCGAATCCTGAAAAACATCTATCAAAGACACAATGAAGTGGGAGGGGAAGTCAATGGTAAGATGCTCAAAAAGAGATAGCAAGAAACGAGCAAGAGTATAATGTTATGGAATACTACCAACATAAATGTTATGGAAAATCATAACTTAACAATTAGCTTCAATCATAGATATAATCTAAAACAAAAGTATATCACTTTAATTCCTAGTTACAATCTTAAAATAGAATATTACAAGGAAAATCTTAGTTTACTAAGTCTTGATCTAAGTTTAAACACTAAGGCACAGGATTTGGAAGGTGTTAGGCACCCAACCTACCTAGTGAAACCAGTCTTCTAGACTGTGGTGGCAAATGATCATATCATATCATTCAAGAATTTATATCATCTAAGAACATGTGATTGAAAAATATTGAAAACAAGCAAAAGCATGATGAAATCCTATTTGAGGCATGCATATATGCAAACATGGTGAATATGTGTGGTGTGTGACACCCAAACTAAGAACATGTGAACATGTTATTTGAATTGAAAAACCATAATCTAAAAGCACGTGGGCATGTTATTTGAAATTGAAAAACCTTAATTCATGCAAAGCTAAGAACAACCTAAATCTATCATGCTAGCAAAGAAGAAAATGTGAAGAATTAGACTGAAAAGACATGCTTCAATCTTAAAGCTAAAAGAAAAGGCCAGTAAACCTTATTTGTGTGCACCAACACTCTTTAGCACTTCAAATATTCCAAGCTAGAAAGTTATGATAATTTCTGGAGTTTCAATAGTACTTCATGTCTCTAGACAATTTGGGACTCTTAGAAAATTAGGTTTTTTTGAAGAAAAGACTTAGGAATCAAGGTCAACTTGAGTGGAAACAAGCCTAATTGGAAAAGGAAGAAAATTTGGAGGTTTTGAACCAAGTGCCAATCAGCACTTGGTCGCTGATCCTCCAAATCTTTTTTTTTTTTCATCTATTTCCAATTTCAATTGGGATATGATTTCTTCAAAATTTTGATTTCCATTTTTAATTTTCTTGATCCTCAAAGTCAACAAATTAATTCCAAAAAATTTCAATGAAATCAATTAATTATTTAATTAATCAATTTCTGCATATTCTGTTCGGAATTAATAAATGCTTTAACTTTGGATTAAATTGAGTGCATGAAACCTTAGCATAAACCCTATCCTCAACCAATAGTGTATGACACTTCATTTGGAAAAAGAAAAGAAGAAAAAAGACCGTTCAATGCATTGAATTAAATACCTTAGAAACAAAGTTCTACCAAGCACCTATCTAAATTTGAATGCTTGAAAGTTGAAAGTAATGTTGACAAACGGCGCTTTGACCATAAGGCTTTTATTATAAAAAAATTTGAAAAGAACAACAATCCATCCTTCCATTATTTCTATATCAATTGAAAATCTGGCAATTGAAATCAAATCTACTGATTAAGTACATTGGCTATTTAGCATAATTGACATCTAAGAGTGTCTTCATCCTTTAATGTAGACAGCAATGACTTGGCCAAACATATTTTTTTCTGGTCATTGGGTACAAACATAATATTTTTCATATCATCATAACTTATGATTGATACATAACAAAAACTAGTCAATAACCAATAGCAATTAAAACCAAGATGCACAAACCATAAAGTGGCTACAAACTAATGCAAGAGTAAGCAAGGCATTTTCTCAAACATACGGTGTGCACAAAATATTTCAATGCCTTAGTTATAAATGTTTGTTATTATAAAAATTAAAAATTAAAAACAGAAAACAATAGCATGATTGTGAAGAAAAGAATTACCAATAGCAGTAGCATCAAGGGTACTTTGTTTTTTGTCCACAACCTGGAATTAAAATAAAAAAATTTAAATAGATTAGTAAACCAAAGGACCAAATAAAGAAAATAGGTAAGAGGGAAAATCCTAAAATTAAAGTAAAAACATCACTAACCATTTTAGAAACTCCAAGCAACGAAGAATGACAACCTCCCAACTCAACAACATCTTTGCCAAAGAATGCAAACTGAGACACATCAAAAAATGTACATTCTACATCACAACAAAATTCAAGTAAAAAAACTTGTCAATTCTCCTAACCTACAATGTAAAACAATAACCTCCAAATATAAAAAAAGAGATTTAATGATATTAATTTTTCCCAATGAGAAAAATACACACACAACCTTACATGCTTATATGCATATAGGGCAGGACAATAGCTATCATAACCTCACTCTCAAGCCATTTTTGAATTCAAACATGTTCCAATTTTCTCAAAACAAAATTAAAAAATCTTTTGCTAAAATCCACCTCATAGTAAAACACAAATAAGTCATTCTATCCACTATAGCGACAATTTGTGAATGCAGTATTATACAAAAATATATGAATGGTTTTGATTCATGGGCAACTAAATAGGCCTAAGAGATGTGCCTAATGAGGGAAACATGCAAAGAAAAATCCATTATCAGGTCAAATGCTATTTGCCGTAGTCAAATAGTTCGATAGTCGATAGATTCATAATTTCTCTACAACTAAAAGTAATGGCTTATAGGTATTTATCGTGACCAACTCTAAAACGTGACAGAGACTAATACCAGCAATTTTCTTTTTGGGGGGAAATACCTGTGGGGGAATGAGTCATGGGCAACCTTGTAATAATTGTGGATTTGAAAAATCTTTTCCCTTCTTGGCTTGTGTTTGCTCCACTACCTTCTCTTCTTCTCTAATAACCCAGATTGCAAGACAGAAAAATAAAAATAAAAAACAAAACACGAAACTAAAACTCTTGAAAGAAAAGGGGGGGAAAAAAACCCCCAAAATCCTAATAACAATTCAAGTAGAATTTGATCATCTAGGTTGTTTCATTGATTTCAACAAAATCCCTAAATTGACAGCAAACCTAATTGTAGAGAATAGGTTAAGAGATTAGTTGAAAATTACCGAGAAAGAATGGTCTTATATTGGGGCTAGGTCGGAGATTAAAAAAGATTGCACCCATGGTCATGCCTAGAACTATCCTCAAGTTTTCAAGCAAATAAAACTTACCGATGACTTTGTGGAACTGGGAGACGAAGGAAGATTGGTCTAACAATAGTGAAGAGGCCTCTCCCTCAGATCTCTCTCTCCAACTTTGTTTGCATCTTGTCAGATTTGTATCTCTATGTCTCACGGTCATAGATGGTTTCTAAACTCTGTTGATATAGGTTCGTTTATAACTCTAATGTATCTCTTTCTCTGAAATATTTTTTTTTTTTTTTTTTAATATATACCTTATGCCAAACGTTTAGTAGATAGTGAATCTTAATTGGCAAAACGAAAAGATATGATTAATAGGCAAATGAAAAGATATGATTGTTTATCGTTTTTAAAAGTAAATGTGGTGTAAAAACTTAAAAGGATAAAAAAATTTATATGTAAATTGTGAAGGAGAAAAGACATAGGCAGTTTTATAGCACTACAACCGTAAGAGTTGTGTCACTAGTTTGTAAGAATAGACCCCTTTTTTTTTTTCCTTAAAGGTGTTTACCAAAAAGATACAATTGTTTGTGTTTTTAATTGTATACGTGATGCAATGAGGAGTGGTCAACAAAAAGTCAAACATTTCAGCTATTAGTTATTACTAGTCGCTAACCCGTACGATGCACGGGAAAAATATTGAAAAATAGATTTAATCTTTCTTTTATTCTATTATATGTCATGTATATATAAGTGTGTTTTTGGTCTGTTGATAGAGAGCAATCATTTAAACAATCGCAGCAGAAAATTTCTATTAATGGTAAAATTTGTGTATACACAAATTACAGTTTTATGTAAAGTGTACATACACATGCTCTATACCTCTAAGGAAGGAAACATCACAAACCCTTTACGTATGTGGGTTAGATTTAAAACAAACTACATATATTCCAAGTCTGATAAGCCAACTCAATGGTAGAAAAATATTCTTTATTAAATTAGATAGTAACATATTTTACAAAAGGAGGCAATTCTTTGGAACTCCATCTTGTTGCTCATATTTTGCAGTATACAACAAAGTGATTTATCTATCTAGGTACAATGGGCAATAGCATTGGCTGTTCTTAAGCACAATTCAATACTGACAAATGAGATAGAAAAGAAAAGAAAAAATAACATAACAAATACAAAAAGTACCACTGTTCCAGCCCTCCAAAACTCCATAAACAAAACCCTTTCCTAGCCCAAAAATACAAAAAGTTCCCTCCTTTCCCACAAATCCAAGAGGGCTGAGACCACCAACAACTCCCCACGGCAGTTAGACAAACCTCTCAAAGAAACCCGAAGAAAGCATGACCAAAAACATATAAAGCTTCCTCCTTTTTCTTATTGAACCAAAAAACCCAGCAAAGGCAGTTCCTTTTCCCATTCACTCTCAAAAACCAACAGAATAAAATAGCATGAACATATACAACAAAGCAAGCAGCAAGGCATGGGAGCAAAAGTAAAAAAGGAGATATGAACAAAAAACAGGGCAAAGAAAAGAAAAGAGAAAGAAGCAGAGATGAATCAATAACATTTCCCCACTTCATTTTTACTTTCTTTTGTTTCTTCTCTATATTCAGCTATTGATGATTTAGGAACTAATTTATGTGGGAATACAAATTATGCCATATGAACACTATTTAGGAATTCTATCAAACTCTTGTGAGAAGCCAATAACAAATCTGGAAAAGACTTTCAGTTTGAATTCTTTCAAACTTAAGTTTATTTGCCTCCATCTAAAACAACCTTTCTAACAAAAACTTAGCATTCTCAATTTTCAAAAGAGAAACGAATACTTATCCCAATGAAGAAAAAATTGGAAACAACTGGAGTTTCAGTTTCATAGGAGTATATTGTTCTCAACAAAAAATATTTTGCCAAAAAAAAAAAAATGGAATCCAAAATATTTTGGGGTTTATGTGATTTGTGACTGCTTGAAAGCAAAACAATATGAGCCATACTATAGTATTTCCAACTACCATTATGACTTGTTTTGTGGAAGGTACTTATTATTGCACCAAGCCCGACCTCTAAATCCTACCCTTGTGTTCAATTATAAACTACATCTAATCCTAATTGGCTTTTATGTTTAGAATTATATGCAAAACTAAATCAATTAGGCTCTAGAAATAAATATATAAATTCTAATGTAAAGTTAAAATTTTATAAAACAAACATGAATTCTAATATCAAACTCCAAATAAATTATATAACATGCAACAAAGAAACCCAAAAAAGAAAAAAAGAAAAGAAAAGAAACTATAGTAGCTAAATATACAAATAAAATAGTAATTAAAAGACATTGAGATGCAGAAATTAATATCTAAAACTAAAGAAGCATACCTTGCTCAGAAACTTTTTTATTTTGATAAGATCAAACCTGGCTTAGAAAACCTTAAATTAAAATAACACAATTTAAATAGATTAGTAAACCCAATGGCCAAATAAAGAAAACAGGTAAGAGGGAAAATCCTAAAATTATATTAAAAACATCACTAATTATTTTAAAAACTCCAAGTGACGAAAAATGGCAACCCCTCCAACTCAACAACATCTTTGCCAAAGAATGCGTACTATGACACATCTCCAAACCTACAATTTAAAAAAAAAACAATAATAACCTCCATATATAAGAAAGAGACTATTGACTATCGAACGTCATATACAACAAAAGGCTTGCATTTCTTCTCAGTGTCAAAACAAAGGTCATATACCTGTATTCATAAAAAGCAAGGACTTTATATAGCGTGAAAATACTAGAATTGTTATTTTCAAGAGAAATACCTGTTGGGGAATGAATTGTGGGCAACTCATTCCTTTCATGGCCTAAACAAAACCTGAAAACTCCTGAATAACAATAAAAAATTAAGCTATAATCAAATTAAGTAATAGAACTTTGACTAAAAAAATCAAATCAGGGAGGAGTAAAATAAAAATCAGATAATGATTCATAGATATAAAACCCAAATTGCCCAGATTATAAACCAACCAATCAAATCTTCATTGATTTTGACCCTTTTTTCAAGTAGAGAAACCCCCTAATAGGATTAAAATCAAAAGTACATTAAATTATCAAGTAGATTATAAAGTTAGCCTAAAAAAAGAACACAAAACCCCTTAGTAACAATTGGATATTAAGCGAAAATTGAAATTAGTAAATATATCTTTGACTAAAAAAATCAAAACAGGAAGGAGGAAAACAAAAATCAGATAATAAGTCATAGATTAAAACCTAAATTGCCCAACAAAAACAACAGAATTTCCCAGATTATAAACCAACCCTCAGGTTTCTCTCTCCAACACTCTCTGCATCTTATCAGATTTCTCTGTGTTTCACAGTCACATAAGCTCTGTATTCTTTATATATCTCTCTCTCTCTCGTCGTTTTTTATTTAATATAGAGAAGCAGAGCATCGGGTTTAGGGTTTAGAAAAGTTTTATTATTATTATTATTATTATTTTTTTTTTAATATTGTGCTGACGTGGAAAATTGTAAAAGTTTCAAAAGCTTCAGTTTTATATATATATATATATATATATATATAAATGATATCTAACACCAAGCACTTAATCCAAGACTTATGAGGTAATCTAGGGTGTTTGGTTGGAATCTTCTCTCAATGGGTATGACAATTTGGAGAGGGTGAAGGTTTGTTACTGTCGTTTTTTTTATATCTGTTTCCTTCATTTTGTAAATTTGGCTATTAACAATTTATGCAATATCTGGTGGTTGCTCTTCTTGCTTTTGTTTAATCACTACTTGATCTGCTTGCTTTACGACTGATCTCTGATTATCGTGATCTTGATACATTATCACTGGAAAAACAAAATAAGATGTAAATAATATCACTAATGAACTCAAGATTGTACAGATTATTTGATTAAAAAAAAATCATAGGTTATAATGACATAATGTAACACTAAACACCCAGATTACTTCTTTAATTATTTTTTTTATATTGGCTTGAAGCTTTCCACATCCCCTCTCCCACCTTATTGCCAAAAACAAATACAATCACACCTTATCACATCACTAGTTTTTCGTCAGTAAACTCTATTCTAGTCAATCTCATGGAATTAGAACCTTTAATTTTGCTTCTTGAATTAGGTGAGCCTTGGTCTTGACTAGACAACTACCCTACTTAATTAGTTCATGCGAAACTCTGATGGTTCTGACATGGCCCTACTTGGTCTCCACGTATGCGTGTATAAGGAAATGTCTTGTGCCCCATGCTTAATGCTAATCGAAAGGACTCCTACAAGGAAAGGGTTCCGCAAAATATGCTCATGAATACTCTTATAAGGAAAAGACTTCTAAACCAAGAAAGAGATGTCAACCCTCTACTACTATAAAAACCTCAAAAACCCTCACAAACCAAGGTACGCATAATTTACCCCAGCTCTGGCACTTTAGAGTTGTGAAAAGTTCTAACTTGACCTTCGAAGGGTATTTGGCCAGCACCACACCGGTGCTCTTTGTTAGGTCTTCTCTTTTTGTTGTGCAGGTATAGTTGCAAGCGTGTAAGGACTGTGTGGCTCATTGGTGATTTTTTTTAGCATCATCAGTTGGTGCCGTCTGTGGGGACTTGCGACTTATAAGCCGTACTATCGCTTCTAGGACAAAGAGTTGCATGGTGCTCACTCACTCGATGGCAACCATTAACGATGTTCAAGGAGACGAACCACGCACGACCACGCTTAAGAGATAGATTCAAAATCTTGTTGCTGCCGTGAAGCGCCTCACCAAACAGAACCACGATCTGAAGGAGTAGTTATGTCAAAAGAACACAAACCTTAATGTTTAGGAGGAAGACCAAGAAGGCATCGGTGCTGAGAGAAGGAACCAAGAAGGGCTGAAAGGAAGTAATGTTCCAAGTAGGCCAAAACAACAAGACAGGAGTCACCCATCTGTTACCGACATAGTTCCACCTCACATAGTTGCCGAGATGCAGATGATGAAGGAATAGATGGACTTTATAATGAACGCCCTTAGAGGATGGGTGTCTAGCTACCTCGACGACTTGGTCCATTGAACCGATTTCCTATTCACAGTGCCCGTCACTTCGTTCCCTCTTCCATCAATGTTTCGTATGCCGCAGGTGGAAAATTATGACAGGTCCAAGGATCCCTTGGATCACTTGGAGTCTTTCAAGACCCTAATGCACCTTCAAGAGGAGCCAGATGAGATCATGTGTAGAGCCTTCCCCACCAAGCTGAAAGGACCCGCGAGGATCTGGTTTAGTAGGCTAACACCTAACTCTATTGGTACCTTCAAGGAGTTAAGTTCCCAATTCGCCTTACACTTCATCGGGGGGCACAGGTATAAGAAGTCCACCGCATGCCTGATGACTATCAAACAGCGGGAGGATGAGACGCTGAGATCTTACATAACCCGCTTTAACAAGGAGGCCCTCTCGATCGACAAAGCGAACAACAAGATACTTGTGGCAGCATTCACCAATGGGCTACGGAAGGGTAAGTTCCTATTTTCACTATATAAGACCAACCTGAAAACTATGTCAGATGTGCTTTACAAGGCAACCAAGTACATGAATGCAGAAGATGGACTATTGGCCCGAGAAGAAAAGCCCAAGAAAGGGGGCAGATAAGAAGACGTGCGGTCGAACAAGGGGTGGAAGATGGCAAGAACCGGAGAACGGCGAGAGGACAGATGTTCCAAGCCCCCTATAGGGAAGTTCACAAGCTTCACCCTGTTGACCGCTCCGATCGACCAAGTCTTAATGCAGATTAAGGACGAAAGGGCTCTAACCTTTCCCGATAAGCTGAAGGGAGATCCTAATAAAAGGTCTAGAGACAAATATTTCCATTTCCACCGTAACCATGGTCATGATATAGCTAACTACTACAACTTGAAACAAAAAATCGAAACCTTCATTAGGCAAGGGAAGTTACAGAAGTTCATCAGCAAGGAGAGAGCGAATTCGCCTTAGGAGTAAGTTCCCCAACGGGACAACGAGCGTCTAAGGCTGCCCTTAAGAGACATAAGGATGATTGTGGGAGGCATGGCGACAACCGGCTCGTCCAAAAAGGCTTAGAAAACTTACCTCAAGATGGTTCAGAACATCCACCTAACAGGCTTTGTCCCGAAGATGGCGTGGATCGACAATCCCATTATTGGATTTTTGGAAGAAGATGCTTGGCGTCTCCACCACCCATATGACAATACGCTCGTCGTTAGCATCTGGGTAAGGGACTATAACACACACTAGGTCATGGTTGACAACAGAAGCTCCGCAGACATCCTCTACTGCTCAGCGTTTTAGCAGATCATTAATAGAGAACGTCTAGTCCCAACCAATGCTCCACTTGTTAGGTTTGAGAGAACAAAAGTATACCCCCTCGGTGCAGTCACATTACCTGTAACAGTCAGAGACTACCCTCAACAAATCACTAAGGACGTCACTTTCATGGTGGTCGACTACTTGCCCGTTTACAACGCCATCTTAGGACGATCTACCCTCAACTCGTGGAAGGCTGTAACTTCAACCTACCACTTAATGATCAAATTCCCTACTGAGTATGGAGTAGGGGAAGTGCGAGGAGATCAAATAGCTATGCGTGAATGTTATATTGCAATGTTAGAGATGGACGACCATCTACAGACCATGAATATAGAAGAGCAACGGACAATGGCAGAACCTACAGAAAGACTCGAGGAGATACCCCTCAACGGCTTCAGGCTAGACTGAACCACAAGGATCGGCACCCTCGCCAGCCCAATGGTTCTCCTAACGCTCACAACTTTTCTCAAAGCAAACAAAGATGTATTCGCTTAGAGCCATGAAGACATGCCAGGAATTGACCCCTCGGTCATGGTACACAGGCTGAATGTATTGCCTTATTTTCCACCCATCCATTAGAAGAAGCGGGTGTTTGCCCAGGAACGGGACCGAGCAATAGCAAAAGAAGTTGGAAAATTACAAGAGGCGAGCTTCATCAAAGAAGTATACTATCCTGATTGGCTGGCAAATGTGGTAATGGTCAAGAAAGCCAACGGGAAATGGAGAATGTGCATAGATTTCACGGACCTGAATAAAGCTTGCCCAAAGGATAACTACTCTCTTCCATGAGTCGACGTGCTTCATGGACACCTTTTCTAGTTATAATCAGATCTAGATTGACGAATCAGATCAGGAGAAGATTTCATTTGTTACCAGCCAAGGCCTCTTCTATTACAAAGTGATGCCATTCGGCCTCAAGAATGTAGGCGAGATGTATCAGAGGCTCATGAATAAGATGTTCACGAACCAAATCGGAAGGAATGTTCAGGTCTACGTCGACGACATGTTGGTAAAAAGCCAAAGTGAGGATGACCATTTAGAGGATCTTAAGGAAACATTCGACACCCTTCACTCCTACAACATGAAGCTCAACCGGAGTAAGTTTGCATTTGGGGTGATGGCGGGAAAGTTCTTAGGGCTTATAGTGTCACAAAGAGGTATTGAGGCTAACCTAAACAAGATTAGGGCCATAGTAGAGATGACCCCCCCCCCCAAAGAACGTAAAAAAGTGCAAAGTTTAAATGGCAAGGTAGCCACCCTGAACAGGTTTGTGTTAAGCGCAATGGATAAATTTTTACCTTTCTTTTGCACACAGAAAAAGTCTTTTGAGTGGACTATCAAGTGTTAGCAGGCGTTTGAGGATCTAAAGGCCTACATCTCTTCTCCACCACTGCTAAGTCCTTCACAACCTAGGGAAGAGCTTTTCCTCTATTTGGCTATCTCCCCAGCAACCGTCAGTGCGGTCTTTGTCAAAGAAGAAAACAAGGTTCAAAAGCTTGTGTACTACGCCAACCAGGCACTTCATGGTGCAGAGGAAAGGTGTGATACCCCAATTTGATTGATTGTGTGATGTGTGTGGGTGTGTAATGAGTCCCACATCGGGTATTTATTGGGTTGAACTGGGCTTTATTAACAACTACAAGGAGCCTCAATTGCGACTAGTCCTTTTGAGGTATAGCGCAGATGTGGCTAGCGCTTTTCCTTGGGTCGTTACATATGGTATCAGAGCCGGCCCGGTAACTCCATGTGGGCTCAGAGACACTACCCCACAAAGTGGGCCCTAACGAAGACGTTAGGGATTTAAGTGGGGGAGATTGTGATACCCAATTTGATTGATTGTGTGATGTGTGTGGGTGTGTAATGAGTCCCACATCGGGTATTTATTGGGTTGAACTGGGCTTTATTAACAACTACAAGGAGCCTCAATTGCGACTAGTCCTTTTGAGGTATAGCGCAGATGTGGCTAGCGCTTTTCCTTGGGTCGTTACAAAAGGTATCCGCCAATGGAGAAGCTCGCCTTCGCTTTGGTTATAGCAACCCGCAAGCTCAAAACATACTTCCAAGCCCACACGGTGATCATCCTAACTGAAAAACCCTTACAACGGGAAATGAGCAACCCCAAAGCCGCTGGGCGATTGACACTGTGGGCGATAGAGTTGAGTAAGGTTGACATTCAATATCGCTCTCGTATTGCCATCAAGGGACAGGTCGTCGCTGATTTCATAACGGAATTTACCAACGGGGAAGACAAGGGGGCAGAGGAATGTCCTTGATGGAGCATATATATAAATGGATCGTCCAACAGACAGGCTAGTGGAGCAGGTATTGTTCTTTTTTCTCCAGAAGAAGACAATATTGAATGTATGGTTCGCCTCGGCTTCCCTACCACCAACAATGAAGCGAAATACGAAGCTCTAGTAGCAAGACTTAACCTCGCCAAAGAGGCAGGGGCCGCAAGTGTGGTTATTCATTATGATTCTCAGGTCATCACCAACCAAGTAAATGGGGACTACGAATGTAAGGGGTGAAAGAAAGAAGAAATACCCTAAGCAAGTAAAGAGAAGGGTGGATGACCTATAGGCCAAGATCATCCAAATCCCTAGAGGTGAGAATGAGCAAGCCGATTGCCTTGCCAAAGCCACTTCAGTAGAACATATGATCACCCTTGACAATGTACTCTCTTTTGTTCTGCTTTCTCCACTAATAGATTCTGTCGATGTGCAGGAGATAGGTTCTAAAGACAACCGGACCACACCATTAGTCTCCTACTTGAACAATGGCGTTTTACTAAATGAGAAGGAAGCTGCAAGAAAGCTGAAGGTCCAAGCAGCGTGATTCGTTTTGATAAAGGACGTCTTGTACAAGAGAGGCTTCTCCCGCCCATACCTAAGGTGTTTGGGCCCTGAGGAAGCAGACTACTTCATGAGAGAAGTCCATGAAGGGATCTACGAAAACCACTCAGGGTCATGTCGTTGGTACACAAACTAATTCAAGTAGGGTACTACTGACCCACCATGTAGAAGGATGCCCAGACTTATGTCAAAACCTATGACAAGTGTCAAAGGTTCAACAATATCATCCGACAGCCATTGAAAGAGCTGACCCCAATGACAACCCCATGGCCATTTGATCAATAGGGATTAGACATTATGGGACCATTCTCGATAGCGGTGCGACAGCTGAAATTCCTTATAGTAGGCATAGACTATTTCACAAAGTGGGTATAAGCTAAAGCCTTGGCCACCATTACGGAGAAAAACGTGTGAAACTTCGTCTAGAGGTACATCATCTGCAGGTATGGGATCCCTAGGGTCTTGGTCTCAAACAACGGGAAACAATTCGAAAATGACTCCTTCAGGGGTTTTTCCTCACAGTTAGGGATCAAAAACCACTACTCCTCCCCCGCCCACCCTCAAGCTAACGGACAAGTTAAAGTCACAAGCTGATCCTTGCTCAAAATTATCAAGACTTGGCTCGAGGGGGCAAAGGGCATATGGCCTGAAAAGCTGCCAAGCATACTATGGGCGTACAAGACAATAGCAAGGACACCTACAGGAGAGACACCATTTCGACTAACATACTAGAGTGAGGTAGTCATTCCAGCCGAGGTCGGACTCATAAGCTACAGGGTGGACAATCACAATGAAAGCAAAAACGATGAGGTTGTGCGTCTACAACTCAATCTAGTGGACAAGGTCAGGGCGACAGTCGAACAAAGACTTGCACAGTACTAAGACCTCATGCAAGCACTACAACTCCTGGGTCAGACACAAAGACTTTCAGGTTGGAGATCTTGTTTTGAGGAAGGTAATGGGTGCTGCTAGAGACCCTACCCATGGGAAGCTCGACCCCAACTAGGAAGGACCTTATAGAATCACATCATGGCAGAGGAAAGGCACCTACTACCTAGAGACACCAGACGGACGGAAGTTGTACCATCCATGGAACGCCAAGCACCTACGAAAGTACTACCAGTAGAGATGATAGTGTGGAGAGCAACATTCCTTATTTTCCAGTTTACTTTAGTTAATTTCTTTTCTACAATACTTTTTGAGCATCTTTGCTTCTTAAGCCCAAAGGGCAGGTCTTTTTCTTTAGAGAATAATTTTTCTACGAATGAATGTTTTACCATAATAAGAGGATTTTATTTAGATATGACTACTATATTGTTTCTACAATTTATTATTAAGTCCATAAAGTGGACGAATTTATCATCGAGTCCATAAAGTGGACGATTTTATCATCAAGTCCATAAAGTGAACGAGTTTATTATTAAATTCATAAAGTGGACGAATTTATTATCAAATCCATAAAGTGGACGATTTTATCATCAAGTCCATAAAGTGGACGAGTTTATTATTAAGTCCATAAAGTGGATGAATTTATTATCAAGTCCATGAAGTGGATGATTTTATCATCAAGTCCATAAAGTGGATGAGTTTATTATTAAGTCCATAAAGTGGACGAATTTATCACCAAGTCTATAAAGTGGACGAATTTATTATTAAGTCCATGAAGTGGACAAATTTATCATCAAATCCATAAAGTGGACGATTTTATCATCAAGCTCATAAAATGGACAAGTTTATTAAGTCCATAAGTGGATGAGCTCATCCCATAAGGATGAGTTAATGTTATTAAGTCCACAAGTGGATGGATTCATCATAAAGTCCATAAGTAGATGGGTCCACAATTAAGTCCATAGAGTGGATGAGCTCATCCCATAAGGATGAGTTAATGTTATTAAGTCCACAAGTGGACGGATTCATCATAAAGTCCATAAGTGGATAGGTTTAGAATCCATAAGTGGATGGATCCACAATTAAGTCCATAGAATGGACAAGTTCATCCCATAAGGATGAGTTATCATCATAAAGTCCACAAGCATACGAATTCATAACTCCATAAAGAGGACGAGTTCATCCCACAAGTGGATAGGTTCATGATTTGGTCCATAAGTGGACGGATCCATAATTAATGTGGACGGACTTATCAAGTCCATGAAATGAACAAATTTATTCCACAAAGATGACTTAATATAATCCATAATTAAGGTAGATAGGTCCACAAGAAGAAGGTTTCATAACTTAGTTGATAAAGCTGACGAGTTCATCCCACAAAGTGGACAAGTCCATTATAAAGTTTAAAAGTCCACAAATGGACAAATCCATCACGTGAAGAGAATAAAATCCACAAGGTGGATGAGTCCATTATGAAGTTTATTAGCCCACAAATGGACAAAATTATTAAGTTATAAAATAGATGGATTCACAAGGGCAATAAGCAACGCACATATTGAAAACAATGAATATGAACTACCATAAATAAAGTGAAGTTTTTACAAACAAAGCCCAAAAAACAAAAGGGCCTTAAACATTGTCTAGAAATTAAATTAAATTAACAATAAATAGGAAAGAAAAAGTCTAAGTACAAGAGGACGGGGGGTATTGTGGGATCTTGCCACCCTTAGAAGGAGGGTCTTGGACATCCTGAGTTGAAGGATCTTTAGCATTTGGAGGGTTGGCCGACGAGTTCAGAGGAGTGACGAGTTGGTCCACAGTAGGCTGGGCAAGAACGACACTATCATCCTTTGGATTCACCTCAGACTCGGAGAAGTCATCACTCTTTTCAAGAACAGTGTCTCCTGCAGGTGTTGACAGAAAGGGGTCATCTATGGAAACCTTTGACAAATCCAGGTGAGGGTAGATGGATTTGACTTTTTTAAGGCAATCCTTAAACCCAACGCCATAGTATTCGGCACAAGAATCAATGAATGTCTGTGACGCCTTGAATTCCTTCACAACGTCAGCTTTGGCCATCTCCATTTGACCTAAAAGGGCCGTCAGCTCCTTTTCCATTGCCTTCTTGGCCTTTTGCTCTTTTTCCTTCTGACAACCCTCCTCCTCCAGCCTCAACTCCTTCACCTCTTGGTTAAGGGTTCAAAGGGCACCCTTATACTGTTCCTGCCCGTCGGTCAAGTTCTTGATGCGCTTATGCAGACGAGTGATTACCCTTTCTTTGGCAATGCCCTTATCCTGCAGTGCCTTCATATGAACCAACGTCTATAAAACAGGACTTCCATCAACTATTAAAGAATAAAAACGAATAAATAGAGAAAAAAAAAGGAAGGGGCGTACTCGGGCAAAGTCAAAGAGTCCCGACGACCCCAGTTCCTCCGTCCCTTGCTCAGTACAAGGGTCCACATCCTTATCCTTGATGATGGACCCTATCATCTCAACGGCGTTGTCTTTACGTGTAAGAAGATGACAGTCTGGATCCTGGGTGACGAGGCTTGACATCGTCATCAGTCCTTTGCCTACCCCGTGTTTAGGCTTGGGAGGTGACGGCTTCTTAAGGAGCCCCTCCTCGGAAATGGTGGACACCTTTTTGGACAGGCAGTTGTCCTTCCCATCAGCCTTCCTTTTTGGTGCCCCTTTACTGACGGCCTTGGGGGCTAACTAGGATGCCCCATCTTTTTCCTTTGCCTTCTCTTCTTTTTTTCGGGCAGCAGTTGCCTTCACTTACGCTCTCTACCTAGTGGCCTCCATTTCTGCAAAGGATAAGTGACGAGCGTTAGAACAAGTAATGATGCAAAGAGAGAAAAGAGGGGTCAAGGTGGATGAACTTACGACGATGAGAGTAAGTGTTAAGGCGACGGGCTGCGGGTGTTGGCTCGGGACCCCCTCAATAAGTGTGTAAAGTGTCGAGTGTAATGAGATCCCGACACTTTCGCTCGCCTGACGGGAGCTCTATTACCCGACAAATAAAAGCTTCTTGCTCGTTTGTGATATGTGGACGAACACTAGTTGAAAAAGAAAGGAAAACTAGATGATGTTAGAAATTCGAAACAAATAAACTAGAAGAAGCAGATGAGATTAACCTGAATCCTTGACATAAGCCCAAGTGTTGTCAAAACCATGGGGGCATCGTCTCCTACTCTTCCTGACGACATACCCAGTTCGTCCCTTTGACAAAAAAAGTCTTAGCCCTTCCAATTCATATCGGAATCGGGCATATCAGATACCAGTCTTAGCCCTTTCTTCCTTGCAGCAAAGTGGTATATTCCCTGGGACGAGACGATATGTTGAGGACGATAGCACCAAAAGAACTTGCCAAGAGTTAGTCGACGGTTCCCTCCACTTAAACGACCCCACAAAATCTCGGCCCCAATGAATATCCTCTGAGCATTGGGGGCAATCTGGTTGACAGAAAAACCCAAAAAATTGGCCGACTAACGATGAAATGCCGTTAGAGGCAGTCTCAATCCTGCTGCGAACATGGCATCGTACATGCCAACGTTTGCAGTCTTCCCTGAATAGCACCTTTCAAACTTCCCAGGGAGACAGATTGGGATGTTGTCTAGAATCTGGTAACAGTCACGTAAAGTATTGAAAACCTTATTCAACATCGTCAGTAGAAAGTCATTAACCGTCCATTTTTTAGGGAGAATGAAAGGACGATCATCTCTTAGGCTTCCTGAAGTGCTCTCTAAGACCTTCTCATCACCGTCATTTTCATCCCCATCACTCTTTCTCTCTCCCTTTCTCCCTTCTCGTCCTCATCATCCTCGTCTTTGCCCTCATTTACTACCTCCTCTTCTCCTCCATAACTCTCCACTTCCTTGTCATAATATTGAGCTGAAGTTTCCCTCTCTAACAACCAGGAGAAGCCCTCCTCGAGCTCATGACCTAAACCAAAGACCTCGTCGTAGCCTGCTCCCTCGCAGATTGACGATTGTTCACTCGTCGCTTCTCTAGACATTTAACTACCTACAAATGACAGATTCATTCTAAGAACCTAAGTTGACGGCCTCACTATGGATTTGATCAACTAGAATGAAAAATACATAGTAAAAGAAGAAAAGAACTTACAAGTAAATGTCTCCTTGGAAAAAAGACGTCCTTAAAGTGATGATAGCAACAAGAGTGACGGGATCAATAAGTTGACAAAAGTGAGACATTCAAAAGGCAACGAGCTCTCTCTCAAAGATTAGCACGGTTGAAATAAGAGAAATGAGGGAAGGGGGCAAGGTATATATATAAGGGAGAATATGCACGGAAGATGAAGCGACGCCCTTGTCTAGAAGAGGAGCCAATTAAGTTGCGCCATGTGTTCAAGCATTTAATAAAGGCTGCTCGAGGAATCGCTCATAAATGATTTTCCCTCTCTCTTGAGCAAAAGAAAATTAACAATAAAGTTCAACTCCATAACCTGTCAGCTTAAGCTGACGAGGCTATGGAGTAGGGGGCAGCTGATAAGGATAAAATTGTAATATTAACACTCACTAATGGAAAGGCATAAGGTGACATTCCAAACAAACCTGTCGGTCTTACTTGTGTCCATTGACAAGTGACGACAGTAGGAAGTCTACGAGTTCACCTTGAAGTTGACGAGAGCACCTTGGGCGAGGAAGATGGAAAGCTGATGCCAATAAGCTGAAGGGGGTATGCGAAACTCTAACGATTCTAACGTGGCCCTACTTGGTCTCCACGCATACATGTATAAGGAAATATCTTGTACCCCACACTTAGTGCTAATCAAAAGGACTCCTACAAAGAAATGGTTCCGCAAAATACGCTCATGGAGACTGCTATAAGGAAAAGACTTCTAAACCAAGAAAGAGATGTCAACCCTCTACTACTATAAAAACCCCCAAAAACTCTCACAAACCAAGGTATGCATAATTTACCCATGTTCTGGCACTCTAGAGTTGTTAAAAGTTCTAAATTGACCTTTGGCCGGCACCACACCAGTACTTTCTGTTAGGTCTTCTCTTTTTGTTGTGCAAGTACAGTTGCGAGTGCGCAAAGACCAAGGTTATCAATTCCGTACCGTACCGGCCAGCAATCCGGTACACTTAACCCTCCTGTTTCGTACCGGAAAAAATACCGGCCGTATCGGCCTCGTACCGGCCAATTTCGGGCAATACCGGCCAGTACAGAAAAAAGTTTTTTTTTTTTTTTTTTTTTTTTTTTAGTTTTGTAATTTTTGAATTTTTGTTAGGACAGAATGGTAACTTATTTGCATTAACTTATTAGTATTATTTGTTTTCTTAGTATGCAATGGTAACTTTTAAGCTTTCTATTTTTTTTTTCCCTTTTAATTGATACTAAAGTCTAAAACCATGAATAATTAGTTCTGAATTGAGGAAATGTTTTATGGTAAACTTTTATATTTATTATAATATATATATACACAGACACATATATACATATATATATATATAAAATAGCGGTAAACCCGAAACGGTACATTGGTATTAACTGGTATCCGAAATATATCGTACCGGTGGCCAAACCGGTACGGCTTCTGGTACGGTATTGACATCCTTGGCAAAGACTGTGTGGCTCACTGGTAATTTTTTTCGGCATCATCAGTTACAAAATATACCCTTAATGTCTTAATTGTTAGATCTCAAAAAATATTATCACCAAAAGTATCAATTCAAAATAGCAATTACACGCAAAAATATAAATATTAATGTGGGAAACCTTTTCTCCTTAAAGAGAATAATCATTTGACAAACTCTAAATAATTTCATTATTATCAAATCAATTATAACAATTAAGTTTATGCCAAAATTAAGATTTATACCAAATACAATAATCAATCCAGATCTATCTAATAAAAGCCATATCAATGCGGAACATAGCATATGGATAGATAACAAACACATATCTGTGAATCAAATTTATATATAATATGCGATGTCACATACGATCAATATGTAGTTTAGATTAGCTTTATTAGAAGCACAATATGAGAATCAGCTTATGTTAAACCCCGACAAGTCTATACATGAATTTACAATGAGGATACCCCACACTTTCTTGTAATATAATTATGTCATATTTTCAAGGGTAATAAGTGCGAAAATGAAACAGACTCTAGCAGAAGGCTCGCATTCATATTTTATTTTATTTTTTCTTAAAAAAAAAAAAAAGGGTAAGCCACAGCAAAAGTTGTCATTTATTATATTCCTAAAAAAAAGTTGTCATTTATTACATGTAGCCCAATAAGACACCTCGCGTTGCGGCAAACTCATCAATCAACTGAAGTAAGCCACAGAAAAAGTTGTCATTCGTTATATTCCTGAAAAAAGAAGTTGTCATTTATTACATGTAGCCCAATAAGACACCACGCGTTGCGGAAATCCAAATAAGTAATGTTATTAGTAAATCAATTTAAATCATTTAAGGACGATTTATTATAGGACCTATTTAATAAAAAAATAGTATAAATTTGTGACTGGACTAAAAATATTATTGAACTAACAAGTAAAATTTAAAAAGTGAACTTTATTAACTCTATATCTTAAAAAGCTGGTAAAAAAATCTAACATAAATTAAAATAATTTGACATAAAACTATTTCTAAATGAGTGTCCGTCAACATTATCCAAAATAAATAAATAAATAGATAAGTACTTATTTTATTATTTTCTCTACTTACTTCTTTTTCTTATTTTCTTTGTAAAAAAAAAAAAAATCAAAATCTAAGAGGTTAAGGATGAAAATGAGACAAGGTATTTTGGTGCTTGAGAAGCAATTTGGAGATGACCAATTTACTTGGTTGATGCAATGGGCTTATTGCAGGATCCAGGAAGCTAAAGAAGATAAGGTAAGGCATAGCCCTGTTGAAGCAAGAAGTTTGGAGGGTTTAGGTGCATTGGGTAGATTAAACTTGGAGGGTCTTCTGCTATTCATGTATCCCAACTATATTTTTTAGTGGATCATTTGACAGCTTAGAGGGCGGCGGAGAGGTTTTTCATCGAGTTTTTCGATTTCCTTTTCAATAACACATGCCGGTGTTATCTTTATGTTTGCATCTCTCTTCTCTTACTCTTTACTTTTTAATTGCTGCTATGTTTGTAATTAATTATGGCTTAGAGTGTTTTACCTATTTAGTTATATAGCTTGTATACATCTTTCCGCACATATATTGTTTGTGTATAAGTTTGTGTTGGTATTGTTAAAATTGGGGGTCTAAACATTCATTAGTGTTTTACACACTAATTGAACTTTCAAGATGAGTCAACATAAGAAACATGTTATGGTTAGAGCTTGTTTTAGCTGGACGAAAACCTTATAATTAGTAAGGTTCATAATTCAATCTGTAAAGAAAATACATAGAAAAATCCTTGGAACAGTAAATTTTTATGTATTATTTTTTATTTATTTATGAGAATACTGAACTTTTAGAGGATAATATACGCTTAAAGAGACATCGTATTGAACATGAACAATTTATTATAAAATAAAATAAAAAATACTGTTAATGCATTATTTTGGAAATAAGAACTCTTTCGCATACCATAAAACCTTTTTCACTGTATAACCAGCATAGCCCTTGCATGGCCTTTTGAAATTTGAAACTGCTCAGTTATACCAAGATGTGCCATAAGAAGCCACACATGAGTGAAAAACTCTCCGCCTCGACAGAGCTGCTGAGCATGATGGTTCCATCGACACTTAGTCGCAGCATAACACGTCATTTCAATCCATACATCACTTACCAATTCCCACTTCTTATCAGTCTCCAGGCATTGCAAAGATTTAGCAAGTCGACGTCCATCAAATAGCACTGACTTGCTTCTGTCTCCTTTCACAACAGATGGAGGAATGTCAGTATTTACTGCAAGTAACTTTTTGGATGCTTGGATTTCATCAGATACAGACTTTCTTTCTTCAAAAAATATTTTAGCCTCGGCCAATGTATCTTGGAACCTGATCTGTTCAATCCCATTGGGCAGCATAATAGGACGCATGACTTGAAGATATAACATATAGTCTGATAACAACTTGCTGGCCTCACGATGATTTTGACAACTAGTGTTTTGGTGTTTGTTTTGATCATCATTATAACATAGGCTTGTTGCAATATGCCATTGAAGAATGCTTTGGTCAAATTCTACCTCGACGCTCTCTTTGAGTATATTACGATATTTTATGTTTATTTCATTCCAACATTTTGCATCTTTATCAACATGATCAGATTCTTCCTCCACTATCTCATGGTAGTTTCTACTTTCTTCTTTTCTGATGCAATTAGAGCATTCCGAATATTTTAGAACCTTCTCATAGTGTTTTTCTCTTTCTTCTTTTCTGATGCAATCAGAGCATTTCGAATTTTTAAGAACCCGGCCCCCCCTACAAGCACACAATTCCGTGCAAGTCTTGAGATCTTTGGCACTCCTTGATTTCTCTAGAAGATGCTGAAATATCAATTTCTTCAAATCCTGAGAAACCTCCTTAAGCTCTTGGTACCGATGCTTCTCTAACATTTCATGATGGAATAAGAACCTCTGGATAGGACCACACAATACTGGCTTGCGTTCAATGCAATATCTTATTAGATTGTATTGTCCTATTTTATTTCGCCACCTCTTTTTCCGAGCCAAAAATGGAATTGATGAAATCACTGAAATTGCTCTATACAAGAGATCCACCATTACATTCTGACGCTTACTCAGCCAATGCAGTGACCAGTCTGAGGTAAGTGTTATCAACACTGAATATATCTCTAGCAAGATGGCTCCACACAGCAATACATAAGTGATGACTCTGTCGTCTAGTGTGTACAAGTGCTTGTTGTCACCTACAGTCGAGAAAACCAAAAGTACAACCAAGGTGGAAGAGAAACTAGTAAGACGTAGAAAACAACCAGGCTTCAGAGAATAAACCAAGAAAGCCTTTGTATAAAGCACATCGTACATAAATCCTAGCTCAACCTCAATCACTTTAAAAGCTTCTTTAAACGAAACTTTCTGGAAGTAGGATTGGCTATTCTTTATATCTTGTACGCTCAGAATGAGATCAGAAAATAGCTGCTTGAAAGTCTGGAACAATATATAGGCCCATTGAAGAAACTCTGCTTCTGGGATATTACTATTTTTTGGCATTGGAAAGGAAATATCTGATTCAATACTAGCTTCAATCAACGTATCTGCTGTGACGTCTAACCCCTCGTCTTTCTTTGATTGGTATTCTTCCATGAATCTAGCTTAATTGGGACCTGGATCAGGACGACGAAGTGTGGTTGCTTTAAAGTTTTCACTGCTTCCAGACCTCAGAACCCAGATTCTCTCACCAATCTTGATTAACCCAGGAATCAACATCACAACTGCCAGAAAATTCAGCAGCTCATTTGCCCAGGCTCTAAAGGTGATAAAGATAGTCACTCCTACTTGGCCAACTAGCGTTAGAGCCTGCCTCCGCCACAATGCATTGTCTTCCAAGGAGTACGCTGTAATGGTGTCTGGACCAGCAAGGTGCAAGAGAAAAAATGGAGCCCAGAATGCTGCTATGGAGAACTTCGGGTCTTTGGTGTTAGGTGCGAAATGGTTGGAGATTACACTCAGCGATACAGTTGCGAACCATGCTGCTAATTGGTAGGCAACCCACAGAAGGAGGATAAGTCTGTTGCTGGTGGAAACCTTATTGAACAGAAGAACTTGATAAGAGCAGATATATTTTTATTTAAAGGAATAAGGAAAAAAAATACAAATAGAGTAATGCTTTAAACATAAAAATTTTCATAACTATTGGAGAAAGAACACTTAGGAAGGCTCTGGTTGAATAGTTATTATAACATATTCAGACATTAGGTAACTCAAAAGTTTAAGTTTATATGTTTTAGTTCAACCATTTTATATTCATCGGTTACTCTTTTCATTATAATTTATTATGAGGCTTCACTTAGATGTGTATACACAACAACTATGTTGGCAGATCTTTATTTGACGTGGACATGAAGTCAACATTCATTCATGGGAATTTGGAGGGAGAGACCTTCATGGTGCAACCAAGCAAGATCACACAACCTATTATATTGAATCTTGGCAGCAGATTAAAGAAGTTAGTTTATGGGCTTAAGCAGTCTCCTAGAAAGTGGTAGAAGAGGTTTGATTTCTATATTATTCAAATTTGTTATATCTTTGAGTATGATTGCTACTTATATGTTAGGATGCTTGAGGATGGTTCTTATATTTTTATTCTAATGTATGTGGACGATATGTTAATTGTTGCTAAGAGCATGCTTGAGGTTGACAAGCTAAAGACTTTACACATAGCGCAAGGAGTTTAACAAGAAAGGCTTGGGTACTACTAAAAACAATTTTGAGTTATGGACATTCGTAGGATAGAGAAGCAAGAAAGTTATTGTATCACAAGAACTACATCAGAAAGGTGCTTAAAAATTTTAACATGCAAGATGCTAAGCCTGTAAGCATACCATTGCTGAATCACTTTAGATTATCTTGTAATCAGTGCCCAAAGAATGAAAAAAAAAAAAAAAAATTGAAGACATGTCAAAGTTGTGATGCCCAAGTTATTTTGGATATTAATTGTGTTGTGTGGGTGTTTCTCGAGTCCCACATTAGGTATATAGTAGTTGTCAAAGCTTTATTAACAACTATAAAAAGTTTCAATTGTAATTAGATTAGTCATCATGGATATAAGCGCATATATATTCCTTGGATTTTTACTAAGATCCTGCATGTGTGTTAGTGTTGTGGGGTGTATAATATATGCAATGGTATGAATCATACTGGACTTGGATCATGCAAGTACATGGCAAACCCATTTACATGGAGTTTTTTTTGCAAGACAATATTTAGTGCACAGCTAATATTTTTCACAACAATTATGTTAACAAATTTTCATTAGTTTACATTTGAACCAACCACAAACATCATTTTTTTACCTATCAATAATATGTAATTTGAAATTTTTTTATGAGATTTTTGGTACTCCTTGACTTATTGTAAAACCAAGTAACAATCATAACTATAGCAACCCATTTTAGTCAAATAAGTTTATGACTCAATCTTGATCTGACTTAAACTTGACTAGGTTAAACCTAAACTCAATCAAGACTTCCCGTGTCTAGGTCCACTTTTAATCGGTTAAGTCTCACTTTGAAGCTTCCAAGACATTCTCTGAAATTAAAATCTGCCTTTCATCATGCTTCTAGACACTAACTCCGCGTACTTTCTAGAGCTATTGTTATTACGCAATCGGTGGTTTTTAGTTGCCTCTTGCTACTCTAGGGAACTACAGTTGAGCCCAATCTAAACATACATATGGTAGTTGATCAATGTGTGTCATGATCTCTAGCGTAGATATCATTATAGTGGCAAAGAAGCTTGCAAGCTTCATCTTCAAGTACTTTACCTTCTTGTACGCCGAGCTTAGCATTGCACTCTGTAGGATTAGGGATTGGCTTGCAATCAAGCATCCCGTACTTTTTTTGGTATAAGAATAAGCCATCCTTTACACAATCAACATTTGGGACCGAACTGCTAAATTTTCTCTCATTCTAAAATTTTCTTCTTCATCATCTCCGGTTGATGATCAAATCATCTACATAGATAATTACTTTTTCTATTTTGTTTCCTCGTGCCTTGATTGCAAGCTACATAGACACTAACTTGATGGTAGTCCTTTCTCTTTTGGTGGCTCCACTCACCTAGTGTAATTTTAATCTAGACTCTAGGTCCTCCCTTCCAAGATTCGACCACAAAACCGCAACTCATTTGATCCCACACTCAATGAGCTACGCCCAATTAATCAGGGTGGTAGTTAGCTCTAATACCAAATGTTAAGAACTCATGAATAGAACTCACCCTTAAAAATCGGCTTATAAGTAGAGGGAGTCCAAGAACTTATAAACGCACAGTTAAGTTTACACTTAAGTAATGTGAGACACTAAGATCATGACACTAACCTTACAATACCTCCCTAGCACTTTTTCAATTTGTAAAGAGCTTTATGCATCATAGTCAAGCCCAAATTGGCAACAAGCTGCCAAGCAAGCCTTGCATCTCTCTATAGACCCATCTGCATGAGTCTTTACTTTATGTACCCATTTGAAAGAAAAGGGCTTCACATCCTTGGACTTCAACATAAGATCCCAAGTTATTGGTAACACGTTGGGTATCCAATGGGTCAGCTGTACGATACAACAAATTAAAAACCTCACTCACTCACACGAAAAGAAGGAAATCGAAGAACAAAAATGGAGGCGACATCGTTGGACTGTGATTTGGATTGATTTGGACTCCATGGAATCAAAAGCGATATTGAAGGGATCCAAAACAATGCACTCTGATTACAAGTCCGTGGCGTGAAAAACAACAATATTGGATATCATCCACCTGAATCTATCTTACCAATTTGCATCACTGTATATTTTTCTCAATTTTAGGATTTATTTAATTAATATTTTACTAATATTTGGTTGCCGAGAAAAGTTGAGGAAAAGGAAAAATAGATAGGTTAGTTTCAGCTTCAATTTTCTTAATTCTATTCTCTTAGGGCTTTGATTGTTTTCAGGACATTTTGAATTTAGATTTCCAAATTAAAAAACTCGAATGATTTTGCATAGATGGGTGAGAATATATATGAACTTTATAATTGATTTAAATGGATTGAGGAGGTAATAAGTATTTAATATATATTTAAATGGATAATAAATAGGTAACTATTTGTACAACTCATTTATAACCAAACTCAAACTCAAACCTAGCCAACTCAACCCAACTCAGACCCCACCCAACCCTCCAATTGTCATCTCTAGTTGTGATCAGATAATTGAGATAATTGGTAATTAATTTACAATTATGCGCATATTAAATATTGGGGTCTAACAGGATTTAAAAATTAAGATTTTTTTTAATAAATGACAAACATGTTAAGCTACTTATTGGAATCTATCTATAATTTATAGAAAAAGTTTTGCTACATACAAGTTTTCAGCAATTGCTACATTTAGGATTATGTGGCAACAAAAAGAAAGTGACAAGTGTCTAAGGGTCCACCTATTGAGAGTTTTAAATTGGCTACCATTCATCAAATTGTTGAGTTTTAAACCAACTACTACCCTACAATATGTAGAGTTTTAAACCAAACTGTTATTATATCAAAATGAGAGTTTTCAATCGACTATACTTAGCAAACTGAAGAGTTTTAAACTAACTACTACTCAGCAACATAAAGACTTTTAAACCAAACCAAAGATGCCTGAGTCGGTTTGACTATCAATTGACCTTTTAATATTTTGCCACATACACTTTGATAGTCCAATAATTATACACATCATTTTTTTATTAATTTATTCATTGTGTCAAAATAAGACTTTTAAATTGACTACTACTCAGCAAATTGAAGAGTTTTAAACCAACTACTACTTAACAACATAAAGAGTTTTAAACCAAACTGACCCACTGCAATATATATACTATATTACATCAAAACCCTCTATTTAGTTTACCCTTTCTATGTCGTTTCCACTCCTTCATCTAATTATATATCTAAGGGAAAAAATTCTTTGACACCCCCTTAAACTTTTGAGTAGTTATTACACCCTCTGAACTTTTATTTTAACCAATTTACTCTCTCAACTTCACACATAAGCCAAATTGATACTTCTGTTGCATCTAGAGTTTAAATAAACTAATGCCTATCCACTAGACAAAATTTGCCTAAACCAAATGAATTGGGAGAGAGAGAAACTAGGTTCAATTATGAGACATAAATCGATGAGAGACAGCTCAAACAGGGTGAGGGTCTCTCTCAATTGAACAACGGTGTCCTTCCCTCCTGTCTCCGATCTTGCCATTTGTGGTCCCAGCGTGCGTTTGATAGCAACAACGACATAGCCTCCTCTGATCTGGTGCAATGAAGACTACTCAAGTCTGCCTCAATTGTCCTCTCTCTTCTCTTTCTATGCCTTTTTTTTTTTTTTTTTTTTGGGTCTAATTGCCAATTTCTTTTACTATGAAATCTTGGTCGTGTTATGGGTAAATATTATTCTTCTTGAATTGATGGCTGCTTGTTTTTTAATGTTGGAGTGCGAAAAGGTGGGGCAATTGGGATGGGGAAGGTATTTTGGAATCTAAAAAATTCTCTTCTATTTTTAGCATGGTTTTAAAACATGTATGGTCAAAGAACTGGTTTTGGCTCATGTGTGAAATTAGTTTAGAAAGTGTAATGGTTACTATCTTAATTAAAGTTCAGGATTTGTCATGACATTTTTTTCGTATTTCTAATCTAAAAAACATAAATAAATCTAATGCCCAAATGAAGAAAAAATTGGAAATAATAAATTAATTATATATCTTTCTAAAAAAAATGACATACCAGCATACATAAATACCAAATTATTTCATTTTGTATCCAAACTAAAATGCCCCTACGGTATTAACTACTTTGCATTATACTATTGATTAAGAAGACCACTTAATATCACTAACGTACTCCTCAAGTACGCTTAATAATTTCTTGCATTTGGACATTTACAACTTATAGAATTACATGAAATAATAATCAATATTATTATTTTAAATAATTAATATTTTTAAATGTGTTTACTTATAATATTTACAAAATTTATAAATAAATAACCTTGCCGAGCACAGGACAACAACTATGAAGTTTCTTTTGGTTGATTTGTTATTTTCTATATGAACCGTTAAATGATTGATCATTGATGACTATCAAGTATTTGAATTTTTTTATTAAAAAAAAATTAATGAAACTTTATTTATCATCAAATAACTAAATTTTATTGGTGTTCGGCCCTTGCCACGTGTTTAACTCACACAATGGGTTCGGGGTGTGACACACCTATGCGATCACACTAAAGTAAAAAAAGAGGAGAGAGAAAGCCCTAAGGTGCCTATTTACACTTGCTTTTAGTAGGTAAATTAGGCCATTCTTTTTTTCTTTTTCGAAAATTAATTAGGCCATTCTCTCATAGTCGAAGTATAATCTGCCTCTCACCAAGCTTAGAGACATCCTAAAATTTGTCGCTGAATTTTTATTGCATAGGAAAGTTTTCTAGATATAAACGGTTAGAATTATCGTTAGATAATTAAATTAACCTTGTTCTAGTAGATTAAGTCTTTTGAATCATTGGTAATTTCACTTTACGTAGTACATATTTTTCATTTAAAATGTAAAAAATTTCATGCAATGGATCCCTTTATCAAAGGTGAATTTAAGCTCACACGTGGAGAAAAGTGTTATTATTATGAATAAATGATTAAAGTTTACATTTCTTAACTGCATAAGTTTAAGTTTGTGAAGAGAGACAAAATTTATAGAAAAGAAATTTATACAAAGAGAAAAGATGATTGATTTATAACAAACCTTTCTCTTGTAGCCCATCAAGATGAGGATGATTTGTAAGCTAAGGCTAAATACAACCATGGCTTGTATCTCCCGTTCACTAAAAATTTGTTTCCATTTTAATGAGAGAAACATGAAGCCCTTCTTCAACTTCATTGTCAAAATGAAACTGCTAGCCGTTGAAGACTGAAAAAAAAAAAAAACAAATAATTAAAAAAAAAAACAAAAAAAAACAAAACAAAAAAAAAACGAGTTATTGATTAATAAGTTACCTTAGCAAGTAACTGGAAGTATCAGAGTTGGTTTTCAATCTTCAAAACTGACAAGGGTCTCTTATTGTCCTGTAAATTTATGTACTTATTTGGATTGTCATATTGGGCTAATGAAGCCAGTGATTCTGGAGTCGGCGACACGTAAAATGACAACTTTTACTGCGTCTCTTTGTGTTTTTTTTTTTTTTTTTTTAATAATTAGTTAATTATTTGGTGATTGAGCGTACTGTCCTTTTATTCAGTAATATTTGTTCTAAAGGAAGAAAGAGAAAAACATGGAATATTGAGCAGGAAATCCCAATATTTAGAATAGTACATAAACACTGAGTGGTGTTTATTTTACAAATATTATTGCACATAAAGTAAACACATTCGCACTTTTGCACCAAACTCGTAACTTGGACTTTACCAATACTAAATGAAAAATTGTGTGCAATAACGTGTATGCATTAATTATTAATCTTAATCTTAATCTATACGCAAAATGCCGCTCTAGAGCTGACGGTGGAAAGTGGAAACTTAAGGATTTTACTACAAGGAAGGAAAAACATATAAAGGTAAACGTGGGATTTTTTCTAATTGTTACTTCTCCTATGAAACCTTGCCATTTACCTCCTTGAATATTATAAAATCAATTATCAATGTGCCCTTTTCTTAGATTACATCTCATTTTCACCCGTAACCTCTTAAAATATGATTTTTTTTTTTTAATCAAGAAAATAGGGAACAAATAGTAAATAAATAAAATAATTAAGGAAAAAAAAAAAGTTAACCGAATGGTCTAAGTGCATTAGTTTAGAAAGTATATTTAAAATTTTTTATAAAAAAAATACATTAATTGTTTTGACAGTTTCTTATATTTTCAATAAAAATAGTGTCAAATCCTTACTAAAACTATTATGTAACCCGTACATATACACAAGTATAATTAAAAATAATTACAATTATATGGTTCAAATTATACAATTTTTTTAGAAGATATTCAAATCATACATGGTATTAACTTACATTTTTTTTAAACTATATATTTCTAAAATATGTAATGGTTTCTCATTATATATATATATATATATATATACACACAATTTAAAATTTAATTGGATTCAGACTCCAATTTAAATCTATTTTAGAATCTAATTAGATATAAACTCTTCGATTTTTAAACTCAATAATTCAATTGTCATGAAAATTAAAAATGAGATAAAACAAATGGCGCAAAATTAAGAATTTAATTAAAATTTAATTAGATTTTCTCTGATATATATATATATATAGTTTATTAATTAAATAACAATTTTTTTTATAAGAAATAACAACTTATTTGGATTGCCACAAGGAGCGGTGATTGTGACGTTGGGCTTCTAAAAAACGACAAAGTTTGTTGTGGCATACTTGACTTGATTGAGTAGTTTTTAATTATTCGATGCTTGAGTGTACTGTCATATGCAAAAGAGAAACATGGTACAAAACATGGAAAACATGTTCGATATTTGCTCTGTAAGAGTTAGACATAGTACAGAACAAGAAAACATGTTTTTAGAATAGTATATATAACTGTAAATTCTCTATGGAAAAAGCTGCTCTAGTGGCAAATCCGCCGCCAAAATGAGTTTTTGTCCATAATTTTTCAAATATGAAGCAAAATGTTTTTGTCTTGAAATTATTTAATAAAATATTTTTATTTTGAAACTCAATTTTACTAAAATTTTGTTTTGTATAATACTTAATATCATTAAAATTGAGTTATGTGTACTTTGTACCATGGTGAAATTTGCTGATATAACTTTTTCATTTAAAACAAAAAAAAGTCTTGTAGATCTTGATTTTAATAAAATCGAGTTATATACAAACTTTTTAAATACGAATTTATTTGGTGCATGTTTTCCATATTTTCTTTTTTATTTTTTGTGTTACTTGGATGCAGCAAGTCTTCCACGTTGCCTCCTAAGGACCCAAACCCCAAAATCTTTCCCTTTTTTTTTTTTTTTTTCATTCACTCATTGCTTCTTCCTTGTCTTTTTATTTTTCCTTTTCTTCCACTTTCCTCGACATGAAGCCTCTTCCTTCTGTTCCATGTCTCTTCTTTTCTTTTTTTTTTTCTTTTTTCTTCACTTTCCTCCACACACAGCCACACAAGTCTCTGCCTCTCTTGCACTCTCTATGCCCCAAAATGGGTTGTGCCAATGGTTATTGTGGTGGTAGTTTTATGAGTTGTTGCTGTGGCTTTTTTTTTTTTTTGGTGATTGTGGGCTGAAGTTTATGGGTTGCAGTGGCTAAACTTTATGGGTCATGGTGGTTGTGGGTAGGACGGCTGGTAGTGGTTGTGGTGGAAGCTTTTCAGGTTGATGTTGTGGGTTTTTATTTTTATTTTTATTTTTATTTTTTTGTGGTTGTAGGCTGCATTTTATGGGTTAGTGGCTGAATTTTTTGAGTTAATGATGAGGGACAATAATTTGGTGTTGTGGGTTTTTTATCCCCTCCAATGGTGTTGAGTTTTAGATAGTGCTGCTACTTCTTCAGCTTTTATCTAACCTAGATGACATATATTAAAGTTATTTATGTTTGTTGTACTCTAACATCAGGTTGTTTTTTTTTTTTTTAAATAAAGAAGAAGTGTGGAACTCGATTAAAATCGAGTTTTACTTTATTTTTTAAATTTTTTTCAAAGAACTCAATACTAAATATATTGAGTTGCATTTAAAAAAAAAAAAATGCAGAACTTGATTTTACTAAAATTGAGTTCTACGTGGCCTTTTTTATTCTAAAAAATCACATCAGTGAGTTCCATAGTGGCACAAAGTACATATAACTCAATTTTAACAAAATTGAGTTTCAAAATAGGGGCAATTTGCTAGATAGTTTCAAAATAGAGGCATTATTCTTCATAGTTTAAAAATTAAGGGCGAAAGCCCATTTTCCCCTAAATCAGCTGATGGTCGAAACTGTAGTAGTACCAAAAATAAATTTATATTGTAGTAATATTTCGGGTTCATATGTTTTGGCATTGTATTTTTTAGTTCCCCAACTCAAGCACTCTCTCTCTCTCCCCTATAGCTTGGGTTTGATTTTTTTTTTTTTTCAAGTTAATAATTAATTATTTTGTAAGTAAGAATTTGAATTTATATCGAAACACAATCTTGACTATGCAATTATAGATCAGCATTCAATCTATTTCGGTCAAATTCATTCTATTCGATTCATTCAGTTAACTTTGGTCTAATTCAGTCTACTTTGGTCCATTTCAATGTATTCGGTCCATTTGGTTCACTTTAGTCTATTTTGGTCCAAATTAATCCAATTCGGCCTACTCTGATCTATTCCATTTTGTACAGTCCATTTTAGTCTACTTTGATCCAATTTGGTTTACTTCGATCCAGTTCACTTTAGTCCAATTTAGTCCATTCTGTCTGTACAGTCCACTTCGATCCATTTTGGTCTAATTCATCCCAACTCGGTCCATTAGGTCTAATTCTTGTCAGTTTGGTCCATTTTAGTCCAATTCAGTTCATTCGGTCCAATTCAGTCCATTCAACCCACTTCGGTCTCTGATGGTTTTATAAGAGATCTAGGGTTCAATCCCCGCCTACACCAAAAACTGATTGGTGTCTTGGTCTGATGATAAAGAGCTATCATCAGGAGTGGATGCCATAGGTTGAAACTCTCTCAAAAAAAAAAAAAAAAAAAAAAAGAAATCCCACTTCGGTCTATTCTATCCAATTTGGTCTATTCGGTCCATTTTAGATGTTTGGTCCATTTTGGTCTAATTCGGATTATTCATTCCAATTTGCTCAACTTCGGTCCATTTGGTCTATTTCAGTTCACTTCAGTCTATTTAGTTCAATTCTGTATACTCACTTAAGAATAGGAAAATACAAATTTGGGTTGAGAGTTTTTTATTTTTATTTTTGGACATTTAGGATAATCTTAACATAGGATTTATTCAAGTTTTTTTTTTTTTAATCAACGTTTGAGTTTAAGTTTGAGTTAGACTTGTTAGAGAGATAGAGTTTCACTCATTGTTAAGTTTGGATTAAAAAAAAAAATTGTTTAAAAAAAATGATAATGATGAATTTGAGTTTAAGTTGAACTTGCTAAAGGGATAGAGTTTCATTCCTTATTAAATTTGGACTAAACAAAAATAATTTTATTTAAAAAATGATAAAAACAAAATGATGAGTTTGAGTTTAAGTTTATGTTGGACTTGTTAGAGAGATAGAGTTTCACTTCTTGTGAAGTTTGGACTAAATAAAAATAATTTTATTTAAATAAAATGATAATTTTATTTAAATATTGTGCTGACGTAAAAAATTGTAGGAGTTTCAGAGATTTCGGTTATATATATATATATATATATAGAGAGAGAGAGAGAGAGATTAATAAACTTAATGTAATACACTTAATGAATTATACCTCATATTTTCCATTTTATTTAGAGAAATTAAGGATTTTACTTTTTGTTTGGTATTACATACTAAGAACTACTTACTATCAATGATTTTTAGGTTAAAAAAAATTTCCACTCTTATAATTATGGGATGATAGGTAAGGATGTCCATGGATCAGTCTAGGTCGAGTTTATGCCCAACCTATAACCAACACGATCAGATAAATTGGAGAAGTTTCAGACTCGCTGCTGACCAGTGAGGGACGTGGACTGAATGGATTGGATTTTTGTTAGGTGGTGGTCTGTTCAGTCTAGATCAGTGTAGAAGTAGAAATTTTGCAACCAATTATAAGATGCCCCATGCTACTTAGCGGGTCCACTTTCATAATTCAATGACTAATGAAAAATATTCCAAGTGTCAATGAATAAAATTTACACAAGATGTCCAAGAGCCAATCACATGTCAACACATGTTGATATTTTAATTTAAATGATATAAGTAGTCAAATTGAATATTGTCATGTATTGTTTTAAATTAAAACACTTTGACTAATCAAATAATGTCATGTGTCCCTTGGAGAGCAATACATAAAGTCCTCCATTTAAATTATGACATATGTTGTTGCTCATAACCAATCATGTGTTATCAAATCTCCTAAAGACTCCTATAAATAGAGACTCCCCTCCCTTTTATGGAGGGGATTCAAACACATCCAGCAGTCTCGAAACTTTACCAGAATCAAGCTCTAAAGCCTACAAACAATGTGCTGCTCTAGTATTCATAGTACTTAATGTGGCAAGGTTCACTTCAATAGGAACAATAGCTCTAAACTCTTTAGTAGTAACTACTATGACTTAAATAACGCTCCTAAGTGTAAGATTGTTGCGAAGTAATATCTCGGTAAGTCCGAGGTCGAATCCACAAGAAAAAGAGAATTGATTAGCAAACCACAAGGGAATAAAACTAAAATAATAAAGTTTAATTTAAGATATTTTTTATGGTTTAGTAAAGGTAATTTAAATTGAGATAAAATAACAATATATTAAGATGTTAAGATTTAGGGATCTACGCACAACACATCTATTGTTGGTCTTAACAATAATTATTTTATAACTCAACTAAAATTCATACAAAGGATGATCTTAGTAGGATGATTTAAAAATTAGAACTCAAGAGTCAATTGTCTAAGGTAGTTTCATGAAATTAATTGATTTTAGGCAAAACAAAACTAGTGAATTAGTTCACAGGGAATACTAAGCATTTAACGTGCCTAAAGCCTACATAAATCAAAGAATTATATAGAATTAAACACTTTTCTAGATGAGTAAAAAAATCAAAAACATAGAACCATAAACATAAACACTAATAAATAATTGTTAAGAACATACCAATAAACAGTTGGGTTTCACCCCTTGCCTTAGTAAGGCATCTAGCAAGTCATAACACAAATAAACTCTAAAAACTGTAAAGAAATTTTACGAAAACATAAATTATGTTCTACAACAGCTCCCCTATGAATTTTTCCCTAAAGAGCCTTTAAATAGGTTAAGGAATCCTATTATAAGTTGAATTCTCTTTTGAAGAAAATCTCCGGTTTTTAGGCTTCACATATCTGACGATTTTGGCCCATTTAAATTCAGAATTTGGACTTTTGGTAAACTACAAAGTTGTAGCCCTTTAAGTTAGCTTTCTGTACCAACTTGAATCATCTCAATTGGACATCTGAGTCGAAAGTTATGCTCCAAATACTATCTAGTATGCAGGTTGGAATCCTAATTCAAATTGGACTTAGATTTGGTGCAAATTCCTTTGATTCCTTGCTCCAATTGGACTTGAATTTAATTAGGTTGGCCTTCTTTGACTTCATCGTGGCCCTTGTAAAAGTAAAGTCCAATAACTTTCTTCTTTGCGCAAATCCACTTATTTAATTTCATTATCCTACAAAAGACAAAGTCATGCACTAAAATTCAATTAAGCACAAAATTAATTATTCAGAATTATTCTAAAACTAACTATAAAATGTATGAATTAACTCAAAATAAGTATGATAATGCTTTCTAATAATGATATAAATATGCAAAATTAAGCTATTGTTAGTAACATGAGGCAAAAATATAAAGGTTAAAAAAAAACAATTTACGCTTTCTAATTTGAGATCACTTCTAAGTTACAAATCACTCACTCAATAATCATGAAATCTTGAAATATACACCTTTGAGAATAACAAAAAATGTCTATCTAACCCTTTTGTTAAGAGTGTCTCATTTTCACCATTGTGATCATGACATTGACTTGGCTTGCTTGGATATTCCTTAGTTTAGGACAACGTGTACGGGCCTTAGGTCCAAGGCAGGGGCGGAGGGAGGGGGGGGCGAGGGGGGGCACCTGCCCCCCCTGAAATTTCAAATGCCCCCCCCCAAAAAAAACATGGAAGACAAAAAATAAAAAATAAACCCCCCACACGAAAGAAAAAAAATAAAAAATAAATAAATAATCCAATTAAGTGAATTCACGTAACCTTTCCAGCTTTCTTAGTAATAGTGGTAGTAGTAGACGACTTCTACTGTTAGTAAAATTCTATATATAAAATTAATGGGTCCCACTTAGTAAACTTGATGGACTAGACCAAACTGCCTGTAGAATTTTTTTATATCTTAAGTTTCTTTCCTGGATAACCAACTTGAGACTTACTTCCATAACATGCAGTCCACTGAAGAGTTTTCAGTATTTAGAGGAATTTGACAGCTTGTTGAAAAGATGATAGAAATGAAAAAGAATGTTTCGTATCCATTGATTTACTTATTAGTGACTTTGGCATTGATCTTACTAGTTACAACAACTACTGTTAAAAGAGCTTTTTCAACAATGAACATAACTAAAAATCGATTACGCAATCAAATAGGAGATCAGTGGATGAATGATTGCTTAGTTACATATATTGAGAAAGATAAATTCAAGACTATTAAGTGTGAAGAAATCATGCAACGGTTTCAAAATATGAAAAATCGTTGAAGGCAATTGAGTAAAATAAGTTAGGTGTGAAAAAATAAATTAAAGTTTACATTTTATGTTAGATTCTATATGACAATCAAATTATCATATAGTTGTTTACTTATTTTGTTATTAATATTGATTAATTTTTTTAGATTAATTTTTTATTTCCAATCTTGTCTTTTAATCTTGCCCCCCCTAACCTAAATTCTTAGCTCCGCCACTGGTCCAAGGTCAACTTCCTCATGATTGAACATAATTCTAATTTCTAGGAACACACCATCGAAAAGCTTCAAGCCACCCTCATTCCTTCTTCTCGGTGGCTTTGAGAATAGCATTGAAATTAACTATACAAGCCTGATCACTTGAATACTTTGGCAATCTCATTAAGATTCTTCTATAATAATTCTTTTGAAAAGTGCTATATGCATAATGTTTTTATAATAATTTCATAACAAATCAAGCTACTTTCATTCTCTTCTTTTCAGTGGTGAGTTTTTATCAGTTTTAATTTAAACCTATTATTGAAATTACTTTTGTATCTACTAATAATAATCCGTAACAACCTGTCACTTATAATTTGTTGTGAAAATGTTGTGGATAAAGTATTTCTTAAGTTGTTGAGGTATGTTCATGGTCGCTAGGGTAGACCTTCACAATGGAAAATTATGGAATGCGCTAAGAATACAATAAATGCATTCTCTTTTATCTCACATAAGTAGTAAGTCTAATTATGAATTTAATCAGCGAGACCCACTATTATGTGAGAGAAAGAGGGATACGTTTTTATTATACTCCAATAATATTCTATAATTACCACATTGGCATTAATGAAATTTAGATTGGGCTCTGACCACCTAAATGTCAACTCCTTTCCATATTATGCTTAAAGCTGCCTACATATCCTTCTACTAGCACAATGGGACAGCTCTGAAAATTTGACAATTTTAGTTAGATTTTTTACAAAAGAATTGTTTGACTATCCTGGTATTAGTGCAGGCAAGAGGAATTAATAGGGGAATGTTATGCCCTTGCTGTGATAGAGAACTGGAATCTATCTCCCATGCCTTGATTAAAAGTGATATTGCCAAAAGAGTATGGAGCTGCTGGGAAGATTGCCTTGTAAATCTGTTGATGAGTTATTGGGATGTTTCTGACACAGCGCTAGAAATTCTTGCATCTGGGACTTCCACGGACCTGGAATCTTTTTTTATGACAGCTTGATCAATTTGTTATAATAGAAACTAGGTTGTGTTTGAGTCTACTTGCCAACTCCCTCACCAGATTTGGAAGTTTGCTATGGGATATCTGAAAGACTACAAAGAAAACTGGAGAGCTCCATACCAGTGTCGTACCAAGGAGAGCAGAAAATGGGAAGCCCCTCCCAACGGAGTCTTTAAAGTTAATGTCGATGGAGCCAAATCGGATCAAGGGAGGAATTTTTATATAAGGATGGTCATTAGAAACTCTGAGGGGATGGTTATTGCGGCTTGGTCAAAGGATCTCACTGGCCTGTTCTCAATGATGGAAGTGGAGGCTCTGGCTATCGAATCATGTATTCTTCTCACAAAGGATATGAAGCTATCTAATATAATCATCGAATCCGATGCTCTGACCGCAGTTCAAAGCGTTGAAAAGGGAGAAACAAGAGGCTGTCTCGGCCATCTGTTTCATGGCATTGTCCTCCTTAAGGACTAGAAGCTGGAGCATAAACACGTGAAAAGGAATTACAACAAAGCTGCCCATGAGCTTGCACAAGAAGCCAGATGGAGTGAGGAATCTCTGGTTTGGAAAGGGATTTCTGCTCCATTATCTATCAACTGATCCAAAACGATTGTATCTAATTGTATTCTCTGGTGGTAGAACTCTCTGTTGTATTTCAAATTCATTTATAAATGAAATTCGATATTTTCATATCAAAAAAAAGAGAGAAAAAGACCTAGTTAGCCTCTCTACACTTCCATGCTACAGCAATCATGGCAAGATTAGGGGCTTGATTAGGCTGGTCTCCTCAACAATTTGAGATAGTTTAATAAGATCATGAGCAGAGTAGATATTACCTTCATTGTGATGCCCTGATTCTATTATAATTTATTTTTTAAATCTTTGTTTTCATGAATAACCAAATAGATGTGGGCTTAAGTTGAATGCTTCCCAGATCGAAGATTGGGTGAATACCATTGACCTCAGTCCTAACTATCGTTGTTGAGCCCTTTCAAACTCATTTTCGATTTTATAAACATATTTCATCTCTTGAATTAGATCATGGTTGTATTCCATAAAAGTTTGGTCCTAGATGTGGGGCTGAGGTTGGGCCTAGTTAAGCTTAGAAGTAGCGAGCCACTAAGGGCAATATTAAACATCAATTTATACAAGATACTTCAATCATTCCTAAACTGATTTTATACTCTGCCCCCGTTGAAAGAGTTATCAAATAGGGTCTTAATGATTGTTAGAATAACCTATTTCAGATTCATCCAAAAAAAAAAAAAAAAAAAACCTATTTCAGAAGATAGCTTACCCGGTTGACAAAACCCCTTCTTTTTTCACGTGAAGCTGGTTTGATAAATAATTGACCAAATTAAATTTTAATAAACCTCATTCAAAGCATTAGTTTTATGTCAGCACACTAAACTGAAATAACTCTAATAACTCCAAAATTCCTTCAATCCACATCAATGAAAAATTAAAATAAAACTGGTAAGGCAAGTCTTCCATCCTGCTGATGCGCTCTCTATCCTAGCCATCCCATTGAGCAATCATATACCACCTGACAGAGTAGTTTGGGCCTACACCCCAAAGGGCAAATTTACGGCTGGCAGTGCTTACAAGCTTGCCTTGGCTGAGTTTGTGAACAGCACAGGGGAAACTTCAAATAATCCAAATCACAAGACCTTCAGGCGGACTATTTGAGGTCTGAAATTGCCGAATAAGATCAATACTTTTGCTTTGAGATTGTGTAAAAACATTTTACCCACCAAAGTGAATCTGTGACATCGTCTATAGGCGAAGCTGTGTGTGAGGCTTGTGGGTCGTGTGACGAGAATAGTGGACATTTATTTTGGGAGTCTGAAACAGCTCGTGAGGTGTGGCTTCAATCTGGAATTACTTTTGATATGCAGGGAGTTCGGTATTGTGAATTTATGGACTTGGTCTGGTATTTGGTGTTTGTGCAGCATGTTTGTGGAGACCTTTTGGAGCTGATATTAATGATAGCATGGTGTATGTGGTTTAGTAGGAATGCCACTAGACATGGCACCCTCGACAAACTGCAGCTGCAATTGTGCAGAAGGCCTGGGCTATGCTAGACGCGTTCAAGATTGTCAGTCATTCTATTCAACAACCACAAGGTAATTTGCAGGAATTTTGGACCTTACCACCTGAACATGGCTATAAAGTCAATATCGATGGGGCAGTCTTTGCTCATATTCAGCAAGCTGGTGTCGGTGGGGTTATCAGAGACCATGAGGGTAAGGTGACAGCAGCAATGAGCAAAAAGATTCACCAACCACTTGGGCCTTTGGTGATTGAAGCAAAAGCCATGGAGGAAGGAATTTCTTTTGCTTCGGATGTTGGTATACGTGAGGCGGTCTGGAGTGTGATTAAAGATTGTTTCTGATGCTCTTATGGGTTCTTGGGTTCCACCATTTACCATTTCAAACATCTTGGAAGGGATCAAGCAAAAACTTCTAGCTTTTCGATCCCCCGAGTCTCTCATGTAAGATGCAAGGAAATAAACCAGCACATATCTTAGCAAAATATGCCAAAGCAGTATCGACAATTTTGATAGTTTTGTAACTTGGATAGAAGAAAATTGCTGATTGAGTCGGCTGTTACTCATAATGTATTGTATTTATCTTTTTCTTAATAAAGTTACAATCTTCTTAGCAAAAAATTAATAGTAATAATAATAATAATAATAATAAAAAAAGAAAACTAAAATTTTTACATGAACGACCAAGCATTAAAACGTATAAGATGATTTGGTTATTAAAAAAAAAAAAAAAAGTGGACCGATTTTAGTGAAATTGGCGGTTTCCTATGGGATTCTGAGTCTTGCTAGACTCCACATATCACTACTTCCTTACCTCACGTTCATGTACACGGAATACTTTGGAACTGTACCACTAAATAAAAGCCATCACCCTGGTTTCATTTCAAATTTTATTAATGAATTATTCAAATTACATACTTGCTTTACTTATGTTACTTAAAAGAGATCACCTTTAAATCTAGAAAAAATAAAATATATGGAAAAATTTTGCATACAACATAACGCTACCCTGAACTTATTCAAATTACGAAATTGTTTTATTGTAAAGAAAACAATGCCTGCTCACATCAAAAAAAAAAAAAAAAAAACAATGCCTGCATTCCTTGGAAATGATAATTCCTGAACTCAAAAGAATGGAATATATGGAACAAGCAATATACCAAACAAATCTAAGCTGGAGCTTATTCTTTTTTTTTTTTTTTTTTCTTTTTTTATAACTGAATTTGTTCAAATTTAAAAGTTAGTTTATTGAAAAGTACATTATCATACGTAGTTCAAATTGTTCATTATTGAATAGGAGGAAAAGAATGCGTGGATCATGTGATATACCTAAAAAAAGTCACATCTATTCAAATTGGATTAGTATAATGTATTAGGACAAAATTGGCCTTTTCCCTTTTTGGGCAAAGTAAATAGCATTCTACCCCCTTTTCCAAACTAATTAGGAAAATGCCCATCTTTTGAAAATTAACTTTCTCAAAATTGAGTTAAAAAAAAAAAAAATTTATGAAGCCTTATAGTGGCGTTTTAAAGAGCCTATAGTGACGTTTTAATGACCTATAGTGGCGTTTTGTAACTCGATTTCCATGAAATTGAGTTACATGCAATTTTTTTACCTATAACTCAATTTCATAAAGCTTGAGTTAAAAAATGCCACTATAGGTCCTTAAAAACATCACTATAGGACTTAACTTGATTTTGAGAAAGTCAAGTTTTAAAATATGGGCATTTCCTTAATTAGTTTGGGAAAGGAAGTAGAATACTATTTATTTTGCCCGTAAAGGGCATAAGCCAATTTTGTCCTAATGTATTATGTTCAAAAGTGATTACAAATCTAAGCAGAAACTTATTCAAATTTTATAGTTATTTTTTATTGAAAAGTAAATTGTAATACATGTTTAAAATCGATCGTTATTGAAATTGGAAGAAAAGAATGAATGGAACACGCGCTATACCAAAAACATCACATAGGAACCTAATAGATTGCGTGGTTACTTTTATTAAAAAAGAAAAAAAAGAAATGAAAATTACGTACATTATTCAAAATTGATTATAAATCCAATTCAAATGTCATAGTGAAAGTTAAATTCTCATACAAATTCATTAGTTATTGAATGAGGAAGAAAGGAATGAGTGGAGCATGCAGTATACCAAAAAGTCACATAGGAATTCCTAATCAAATTGCATAGTTACTTTAAAGAAAAGGAGATAAGTATTACTTACATTGTTCAAAAGTGATTACAAATCCAAGTAATTCAGAACTTATTCAAACTTCATAGTTGCTTTATTAAAAAGAAAATTATGATACATGTTCATAACTGATCATTACTAATTTAGGAAGAAAAGCATGCCTGGACATGCGGTATACCAAAAAAAGTCATATAGGAACTTATTAAAATTGCATAGTCACTTTTAACATGATAATCACCGACACAAAGCCGGAACTAAACTGCCGACACAAAGCCGGAACTAATAACCATCACAAAGACGGGTGCTAAGATACCAATGTCACACAGACTATAGTATCTAGCTAGGTAATCACCGAGTAATCACATGTCACAGCACATGGGTAGAACATAAAGAGCTCACATAACTTTAATTCAAAATACATAATTCACTTCTAAGTAGTTTCATAAAATATTTGAATGCCCAAAATATTCACAAGGTTCTCAAAGCCTTCAACTCATTTCTTGTCAAAAAGATTTTATATTAACTTCCTAAATAACATAGGTCAAAATAAAGCATCTTTATATTTTTTGCAAATAATGCAATAAATCCATAATACGCATTCTCTAGAATTTAATCAAAGATGCTAGTCTTTTCTTTGCTAACAAATCATGCAATTCCCCATATGCAATAAGAATATGCATTTTCATGTATAATCATATATAGTAGGGTCACAACACAACACCTTTTAGAAAAACATAGTTCCACCATTAATTTTCCAAAATGTGTTTGACCCAAAAATAATGTTTATGCAACATGATTATTTTTCCAAAATAAAACCCATTAAAAAGCTACTTACCTTGCAACCCGCAAAAACCTAATTTTCCAAGCTCCAAAAGAAATTAGCTAGAACCTAAACAATACCGAGCAAACCTATCAAAATAAGCATAAAGCTTGAAATTGTATCTAGCTACATATTAGGAATTGCCAAATGAGCACTAAATTAGGCAAGCCTAGATTTAGCCTCACAACTAATATTTTCCATCTCCAAAGTTTCTCAACCAATTACTTTACCAGACATAAACTCCCATTATACTTATGAATCATACAAGGTATTATTTCCAACATCAAAACTTCAATAATTTATAAATAGTTTCCACAAGGTTTTCACAATATCATCAAGAGACCCATGACACCAAAATCACAATATCCTTTCAAACAAACAATTTAGATCTTTAACTAGCTCCAAATAAACCATAAAATTATATTCACAATTTATTTCACAAGATATACCTCAAAACCCCTAAATTTTCTCCATAACAAGCCTTAGATACCCAACATTGTAAAAATCATGAACTCACTCATCAAATACATCCACCAAGAACAAAACCCATATGTATAACACATGAATATTATTTCCAAAGCTCTTAAATCACATGAAAATCATTATTAAAGCTTGGGTAAAATAACCTCAAACAAGAACATAATACTCATCAAAAGAGATTAAAACTTTTACCTCAAATAACTTATGTGAAGGTGTGATGTTCTTGAGGATTTTCTAGTGATTTTGCCGAAAAAAATGGTAGAGGTGATGATGAGGAATGTACCGGTGGGATGGTGAGGGAGAGGAGTGTGTGTATGTGTGTTGTGTTGACTGAAAAAGAAAAAGAAAAGGAGAACAAGAGTGAAAGTGACCGGCCAAAGAGAGAAAAGAGGGAGTGGATTGTGTGATGGGTAGTGGGGTTAGGTGGGGAGCACGTGGGAACCAACAATCTGATTTTTCCTTCTTTTTTTTTTTTTTTTTTTTTTAATTGATGGGACGTTACATGTGTAATTACCCATTTATCCATTTATGACCAATTTATATATAAATTAATTATCCATTATCCACCCAACCCATTTAATTAGTAACCCGTCCATTTAACCCATCTAAATAAATAAATAACTTGTTAAAAACTTTAAAAACAAAAATTAAAAAGTTTAGAAATCACCTTTTGTGTTATTTCCTTTCATTTTCCTTCACAAAATTCATATCTCAGCAACCAAACAAAGCCACAGAGGAAGGAAAAAAAAAAAAAAAAAAAGACCGAGAAAATATTACCTAAAGAAAAAGAAAAAGAAAAGAAAAGAAAAATAAAGCCCTAGCAACATCATATAGCTAAGGAAAGCCCAATAAAATTCATAAAATCTGAAGAAGTTAAAAGGAGAGAAAAAGTTTTCATGGAAAAACAAAGCTTTCTCGAGAAACAAACATGGGGTGCATGTGAAGGGCTTCTGCTAGCTTGCGTCGTCCACCGTTTCAGCTGGGACTCTTTCAAGCTTGTCAGATTTCGACGCCGATTCCACAAACAGCTTCCTCAACGGTGACCAGAGACTCAAAGAATCGACCCTGGACTTCAAATCTCCGTTGTAACTGCCACCGAACAAAAGATCTCGGTTAAATATCAGAAATATCGGCCGAATATGATCGTTAACGAAAACATCGTCCGCCGATATCGGCGACCCATCTGGATTCATCACCAAACAAAGAGAGCATTATCTTCTGCTAAGCATTTCATCAAACACGTAATTTACATTTCAAACACACAAACAAAAACAGAAAATAAAGACAAAAAAATCATATGAAGAAGAAGAGTTGAGAGAGAGACAAACCTGAACGGTGTTGGCGCGATTGGAAGAGAGCGTAAGAGATATCCCAAATTTGAGCATTCACATCAACCTTTGTCCACCACCACCACCACCACCGAGCACAACCACTGAGCACAACAAATGCCAAAATCCACTCAAGAAAGTCAGTTACCGATGAATGATTCAACGGCCAGCACAGTATTGTGTTCCGATTGCGAATCGGAGATCAGGGATTGAATCGGGAAGCTTCAGAGAGAGAAACAGGTGTACACACAACGCAACGCAAGAGAGAGAGAGAGAGATAAGGAATATTTATATATATACATATATATATATATATATATTTTTTTTTTTTTTTTTCTTTTTTGGTAATTACTTTTGTTTGGTTACTGAGAAAATTTGAGGGAAAGTGTTTAGGAGAGTGAGAGTGAGAAGGCTGAATGTTTTACTTAGAAAATCTGAGGGAAAGGGAAAGTGTTTAAGGTTATACTGTTTAGTGGGTAATTTGTGGGTTTATTTAATTTTAAAATTTAAATGGGTTTAGTGGATTTATCCATTTAGACCCATCTAATTAAATAACCAAATGGGTCTTTACCCATTTAACCCAAATATTTAAATGGATTGGGTTAAAATTTATCCAAATAAAGTGGATAATGGACGGGTTCATGAATATAGTTAATTTTTGCCACCCCTAACTCAGTGTACTGTCCAACAATGCAGGAAGCATCGGAGATAATAAAATAGACCCAAAGTTTGTGATAACGGCATTTTGGGCTCCATTTTTTCTGCTGCACCTTGGTGGTCCAGACACCATTACCGCGTACTCCTTGGAAGACAATGAGTTGTGGCGGAGGCACTCTCTAACGCTAGCTATCCAGGTGGGAGTGGCTGTCTACGTCTTCCTCAGAGCCTGGACTAGAACTGCTCTGAATTTTCTGGCAGTTCCAATGTTTATTCCAGGGATAATCAAGATATGGGAGAGAGTTTGGTTTGTGAGGTCTGCGAGCAGTGCAATTTTTAAAGCATCCACGCTTCCTCCTCCTGATCCGGGCCCTAATTATGCAAGATACATGGAAGAATACCGCTCAAAGAAAGAGGAAGGGTTCGAAGTTAAAGCCGGTAAGTTCAGTAAGCTCAGGTTGTAGGGGATATCTCCTTAACAGCCCCAGAAAATGTCATGATTTCAGATGCTGCAACTCTACAAGATGCCTACATTTTCTTCAAGACTTTCAAGCAACTGTTTGCAGATCTCATCCTCAGCATCCAAGATACGGTGTACAGCCAATCATTCTTTCAGAAAGCATCATGTGAAGAAGCTTTCAAAGTAATTGAGGTTGAGCTCGGATTCATGTTCGACATATTTTTACCAAGGCCTTCCAGGTTTATTCTCTGAAGGGTTGTCTTCTACGTCTCATTAGTTTCTCTTCCACCGTGTTTGTGCTTTTGGCTTTTTTGATTGTGGATAAGCACGCCTTCTCAACAGCTGACATAATTATCACTTATGTATTGCTGGTTGGAGCGATCTTGTTAGAGATATATGCAGTGTTAGTACTTGTTACCTCAGACTGGACAATACTTTGGCTGAGTAATCACAAAAATTCTGTGGTGGATTTCTTTTATACAACCATTTCATCAATTCCGTTGTCCAAAAACAAGAGGTGGTCCAATACCATGGGACAATACAATCTAATAAAATATTGTCTTGAAGAGAAACCAACCAAGTATAGTGTTATCCAGAAGTTCTTATGCATGTCTGAGTTGTTAGAGAAGCTTCGATACCAAGATTCAGCGGAAGTTTCTATGGTTTTGAAGAACTTGATATTTGAGCAGCTTCAAAAGAAATCAGAGTTTGCCAAAGATCTCAAAGCTTGCAAGGAATTATGTGCTTGTAGCGGTGACCGAGTTCTTAAAAATGCAAAATGCCAGGATTGCATTAAGAAAGAACAAAGTAAAACAGAGGAGGAGAGCGTTGAGGTAGAATTCGATCCGGTTCTTCAAAATGCAAAATGCCATTTTGAACTCATTAAAGGAAACCGTACAACAATCGAACAGAGCGTTGAGGAAGAATTTGACCAAAGCATTCTTCTTTGGCATATTGCAACAAACCTGTGTATTAATTATGATTGGAACACATCCCCAAACTCAATTAAAATTCCAAATTGTGAGGCCAGCAAGTTGTTATCAGACCATACGTTACATCTTCTAGTCATGCGTCCTTTCATGCTCCCCAGTGGAATTGGACAAATCAGGTTCCAAGACACGTGTGCTGAGGCCATTGAATTTTTTCGAGAGAGAAAATCAGTGAGTGTTGGAGATCATGCTCGCATGATTTTACTTGAAGTGAGCACTGAAGTTCCTCCATCTAAAGTGAAAGGAGATAGAAGCAAGTCTGTTATTTGAAGGATGACGACTCGCTAAATCTTTGCAGTGCCTCGAGATTGAAAAGAAGTGGGAATTGGTAAGTCATGTATGGTGGAAATGTTATGTTATGCTGCCAATAAATGTCGATGGAACCATCATGCTCAACAGCTCACTCGAGGTGGAGAGCTGATCACTCATGTCTGGCTCCTTCTGGCACATTTTGGTATAACTGAGCAGTTTCAAATTTCATAGAGTCGTGCAAGGGCCAAATTGATTGTGCATTGAAAAAGCATGTATTGTATGCTATATGCTTTTAATTCCAGGGTAAAGCATTGAAAGAATGGATGCTTATGCTTTTTGGTATATATGTCCAATTAACGTTAAATAACTATTATAATTAACAATATTTTTTGTTGTGATATTTTTCCTTATTTATCTTCCATATGAAAGCGTCCCTAATATTTTTTTGATGAAGAAATTGATATTTGCATGAAAAATCTAAAATTATGTGATTTACAATCCCGTAATTAAAAATACATCTAATTTTGACTATAGAAAAGAAAATCACACTCTACTGTAACTAAACTAATACAAACTACATAAAATTAACAAAAAAATTGCACTGAAATGCAAAACCAAAAAATTAAAACGCATTGATATCAACAATTGCGTGGGTTTGAAGCTCTATTGACTACCATGCTCAGACCTCAAGGTTTTTTTTTTTTTTTTTTCGTCTTTGATGATGTTCAGATCGTCAGTCGAATGAGGTCGTCCAGAGTAAAATCGTCCTCCTTTATCCTGATCCTGAAAATAGTAAAAAAAAGAGCTATATTGCACCGGTGTGGTGCCTGCCACAGAGTCTCCGATGCCAAAATTAGAATGAGTAAGTCAAGAAAAGCTGTGCTTGGTATGTGTCAATGTGTTTGTGTGTTTGTATGTTTTTCTTACCCCCTTTCCTTCTGAGGCGTCCGTTTATATATACCTGCAGGCGTTCTTCTCTTTTGTCCATTGGAACATTAAAGGTGATATTCATTCCCTCTTTGTAACGTCTCGGCGTTGGGCTACTGGTGAGCTGTTCTTTCAACGGCAGCAAAGGGGAATAAATGTTCCGTAACAGCCCCAAGGTGGACGGGGGTGGTACTGCTTATCTTGGAGCGACGACCATTATTGAGATGACGATCCCAATAAGTCAATCGTCCTCTGATGCGACTCTGGACGATCCCTGGGTTTTGGCTGGACCCATCAGTTGCCCCCCTATTCGTGGGGTCATCCATACTTCAGACGGGCGCAGGAATATGAGGAGTTTTGTTTTTCTTTTCGCACGGATGCACGTGCTTTGGTTGGATGTGGCGAGATATTTTTTGTAGGTAAGTGTCCTTCCTTCTCCTCCCTTTTTTTTCTCTTGCTATTCTTTCACTTTCCTTCTGCGTGTGGTGCTTCCGATTACCTGTGCTGAATATCTTGCCCTTTGCCTTCTCAGTTTCCCCCTGATTTTAAGGTATGTCCCTTATTTAAACTTTATTTCCTTTCCTACTTTCTGTCTTTTTGAATTCCTCTCTTCTTTTTTTCTGCATTTTTGTTTGGTGAATAGTAGTTTCATGGTGGGTTATTCTGAACTTCAACGGACCTCCCCTTCTGTTGCTTTTCTTTTCGCCCGTTTAGGGGCCTTACTAGAATCTTCAGTTAAGTCTTTAGGTGTGCCTCCACCCGTCGGTATTTATCCACCGATTGGGGATTTTGTTTTTGGTAGTGGTGGTTTAGGCCTAGTATTGGGTGATTTATACCCTTTGCTGTACAAATCTCAGGTTTGGTTTAAGTCTATTCGAGAGGTTTTAAGGAGGGAAGTTATGGGGTCTGATGTGGGGTCTGGTGACCTGGAGAGGGGAGCATCTTCTAACCTTCGCGGGGAAGGGACCGGGGCAGATACGGCTACCTCGGTGCCATCGTCCACCGCCGTCGTTCGTCCGTTTCACGCCCTTAAGGAGAAGTGTTCCTTGAAGGCTGAAGTTTTTAGCAAGTTCAAGGATAGGTTTCAATTTCCTGAGGGGATTAGGGCTCGTCTCCCTAGGAAGGACGAGAGGGCTTGTGCCTTCGCCCATGGAGAAGTTTGCTTTTATGAGGCTGCGTTTTCGTGTGGCCTCAGGTTTCCCGTCCATCCTTTCATCATGAAGCTTCTTCATCACCTAAACCTCGCACCGGGGCAACTTATGCCTAATTCCTGGAGAATAGTCATAAGTTGTATGGTCATCTGGACGACCATTTCAGATGGGGATATGCTGACGGTGAACGAGTTCGTCCACCTTTATCGTTTGAAAGAATCCAGAGAGTTTGGGTATTACGAGTTCGTCCCTTGGGATAGAAGGTCTCGTCTCGTCGCTGATCTCCCGTCGTCCTTCCGTTACTGGAAGTCCAGATATTTTTTCGTGTCGGGCGACGGTTGGGAGACAATTTCTGACGACCTTTGGAGGGATGTCCCTAGGTTGCTGCGCCGGTGGGAGACCCCGTTGCTTGGTGCGTTTGCTCTTCAAGAGATGCTTCTCTTTCCTTCTCCTTTCTTTCTTTACTCCTGGTCATTATTCTGATTCTTGTGTCTTGCTTTTTGCAGTAAAGGAACGTCCAGACCTTGACAACAAGTTCATCGAACGGGTTCAGGCAGCAGTTAAACACGCAGCGACGATCGAGGATTTTAACGAGCTTATTGATCCTCGATCACTTGCTCGTCACTGCTTAGGGCCGGAGCCTTCACTCTACGTCCTTAGTGCCCTCGATCGGGAAGAGAAAAAACGTAAGTTGCCTTAGCGTTTTGACCGTGTTTCCTCTCAAAAAGTTTATCTGTTTATTATTTTTTGAGCTTCCTATTTTCTTTGGTGCAGAAATGACGTCTAAGTTTAACAAGGAGATGTACAGGAAGATCAAGGAGAAGAAGAATGAACCTCTCTCCAGTATCGGGCAGAAAAAGCTGAGGTTTACAGACAAGGAGAAGGAAAAGGAGAAGGAGAAGGAGAAGGAGCTTGTGGAGAGGGGTTCGTCCACACCTCTCTTGGAGTTGGACGGTCAGGATGCCTCGCCGGGTGTTTCGATTGAGGAGGTAGCTCGTCCTCTCAAACGGCTGAAGGTAGGAGGCAAGGGGAAAGAGAAGGTCGGATCTAGCATCTGGTCTGACACAGAGACGGCCGTAGATCGTGTTAATGAGTTCTTTACCCTTGGGGAGATGAAGGAGATTTCCAGCACACCTTCTCACGAGATGGTCAGCCGTCATGTCCATAAGCTCGTGCAGGTAATCTTTCCTGCCCTCGTGTCACCTTTGTTTTGTGTTGTTTTTTTTTTTTTTTTTTTTTTTTTTTTTGACTCCCAGAGTGGTTTCCTGTTGGTTAGGTGTTGGGTGAGACGATGCATATCACGACCCAGTACCTGGCAAACGAAGAGAAGGCCGTTATGGCCAACTCCAAAGTTGAGGTGCTGGAAGTTGAAGCTTCGGGTTTGCGCAACGACCTTGGTGTCGCCATGGACGCTCTTAATGCCTCCAAGGAGCAAGTCAAGACTTTGTCCGAGCAGCTGGAGTCTGAGAAGCTGGTGATAAAGCAGAAGGACGACGTCCTGGCAAGCGCTAGTCAAAGGATGAAGATTGCTGTTGCCAAGGCCGTTACTGCCTTCCAGACCACTGAAGAGTACAACACCATACTTTTTCAGTGGTACTTCAAGGGTTTTGAGCTTCTGAGGAGGTATATGATTAAGCATGGCTCGGGCGTGGATCTTGAGAACCTGGACTTTGAAGCCATTTACAAAGAAATGGAGGAGGACGAGGCTGCCCAGGCATCGGCACAGACAGCGGCGTCCACTGGCGTTGAACCCGTTCAGGCTGAGAGGGACGAGGGTGGTGCAGCTGAAACTTAGAATAACAGAAGTTTTTTTTTTTTTTTTTTTTGGGTGGTGCCCCTCTTGTTTTTGGGGCTTTTCTTTTGAACAATCACTTTTTTATATGATATGCTTTTTGCTTGGTAATCTTTTCTTGCCTTTGGATATTTGTACTTAACACTTTTGTAAGTATTGTTTTTTTTTGTCGTCTTTCAATGCTTGGATTTTCAGAATCTGTGTTCACAGGTTCCCTTTCGTCTCCCTTGTGGACTTATGCATGGATACTTGCAACTTTTGTTTGCAAGTTTTACTTTCCTTCATCCTTAGGAGGGTTTTAAGTATAGGAAGCTTTTACACTTGCAATTCTTGTGTGCGAGCTTGTTTCCTTTCGTCCATGAGTGGACTTAAAACATGGGTAGCTTTTACACTTGCAATTTTTGTTTGCAAGTTTGCTTTCATCTGTCCATGAGTGGACTTTAGACGTGGATAGCTTTTATACTTGCAACTCTTGTTTGCAAGTTTGCTTTCGTTCGTCCATGAGTGGACTTTAGTCGTGGATAGCTTTTACACTTGCAACTCTTGTTTGCAAGTTTGCTTTCGTTCGTCCATGGATGGACTTTAGTCGTGGATAGCTTTTACACTTGCAACTCTTGTTTGCAAGTTTGCTTTCGTTCGTCCATGGATGGACTTTAGTCGTGGACAGCTTTTACACTTGCAACTCTTGTTTGCAAGTTTGCTTTCGTTCGTCCATGGATGGACTTTAGTCGTGGATTGCTTTTACACTTGTAACTCTTGTTTGCAAGTTTGCTTTCGTTCGTCCATGGATGGACTTTAGTCGTGGACAGCTTTTACACTTGCAACTCTTGTTTGCAAGTTTGCTTTCACACGTTAAGGTGTATCACCGTTTCTTATTTGTATATATATATAGGAGATCAAAGAGACAATGAATAAAACTACTTGGAACCGGATAATTATTTATTTCTAATCAAAAAGACAATGAATAAAATTACATTCTATCGTCAGTCTATGGTTCCTTCTGGAAGTACCTTTTGAGATGTTTGACGTTCCATGGACGAGGGAGTCTTTTTCCTTCTGCGTCCTCCAGGTGGTAGCTTCCCTGGCGTGAGTAGTGGACGACCCTATATGGTCCCTCCCAATTTGGACCGAGCTTGCCTTGGGCTGGATCCTTCGTTGCTGGAGTTACCTTTCGGAGGACGAGGTCACCGATGTTAAATTTCTTCAGCTTCACCCTTCGATTGTAGTATTCAGCTATCTTCTGTTTGTACTTGGCCATCCTCTGTGCAGCTTGATCTCTTACTTCGTCCAGAAGGTCCAAGTTTTGCTTCAGCTGGTCGTTGTTGTCTTGTTCGTCGAAAAACTCCCTCCTGAAGCTGGTGAGTCCTACTTCGACCGGGATGACTGCTTCTGCGCCGTAGGTCAGGTTAAACGGTGTCTCCCCTGTTGGTGTTCGCGTCGTCGTCCTATATGCCCATAGTACATTTGGTAGTTCTTCAGGCCATGCTCCCTTCACCCCCACTAATCGGGACTTGATAAGCCTGAGCAAGGACCGGTTAGTTACTTCTGTCTGACCGTTGGCCTGTGGGTGCCCTGGTGACGAGTATTTGTTCTTGATGCCTAAGTTCGAACAAAAGGACCTGAATGCCTGGCTGTCGAACTGACGGCCGTTGTCTGATATGATCGTCCTTGGAATCCCAAACCTGCAAACAATGTTTTTCCACACAAAATTTTGTACCTTTGCTTCTGTAATCGTTGCAAGGGCTTCTGCTTCCACCCACTTCGTGAAATAGTCAATTGCCACGAGCAGAAACTTCATCTGCCTTTTTCCCTGTGGCAGGGGACCCATAATGTCAATCCCCCATTGCGCGAATGGCCAAGGTGAGGAAATGGTCGTCATCTGTTCTCCTGGAACTCGCTGTACGTTCCCATATCTTTGGCAGCTATCACATTTCCTCACGAATTCTGCTGCGTCTTGTTGCATCGTGGGCCAGAAATATCCCGTCCTCATGATCTTCCTGACCAATGACTTTGCCCCCATGTGATCTCCGCAAACCCCTCCGTGTATTTCTTCCAGGACGTATTTGGCCTCTTCTTCCTCTATGCATCTTAAGTAGGGCTGGGAGTATCCCCTTTTGTACAGCTCGTCATTCAGTACCGTAAATCTGGCAGCACGCTTCCGGATTTTCCTAGCTTCTTCGGGGTCTTCGGGCAGTCGTCCATCACGAAGGAAGGAGAGTATGGGGCTCGTCCATCCAAGGCCACTCCGTATGGAAAAAGTCTGAAGCTCCATAATGCTAGGGGAGTTCTGTTCCTCTATCTTCCATTCGTTCACATCGGCCGGGCTATGCGCCGAGGCGCTTCGTGCTATTTTGTCGGCTTCTGTGTTTTGATCTCGTGGGATTTGAACGAACTCTGTATGAAGAAAAGTACCTACTAACTGGTTTACCAGTTTAAGGTATTTCTGCATTCTTGTTTCCTTTGCTTCAAAATTTCCTGTGACCTGTCCTACGACGAGCTGTGAATCGCACTTCAGCACGATCCTTTGAGCCCCTAGTGCTCTCGCAATTCTCAAACCTGCCAGTAAAGCCTCGTATTCCGCTTCGTTATTGGTTATTGGGAACTTGAGCTGGACGCCATATTCGAGAACATCGTTTTCAGGGGAAGTGATGACGATCCCAACCCCACCTCCATGCTGCGTCGACGATCCATCTGTATGTATCGTCCAGATTTCTTCAGGATGACTTTCTTCCTCGGAGGTGGTAAACTCGGCTATAAAGTCCGCCAGTGCCTGAGCCTTTATAGCCGTCCGAGGACGGTATTCTACGTCGAACTGGCTGAGCTCAATCGCCCACTGAATCATTCGTCCTGCGGCTTCGGGTTTGCTCATTGCTTTCCTGACTGGTTGGTCGGTCATGACTATGATGGGATTCGCCTGGAAGTATGGACGAAGCTTCCTCGAAGCTACTATCAGGGCGAAGGTGAGCTTCTCTATGGGTGGATATCGCGCTTCTGCACCCTGGAAGGCCTGGCTGACATAATACACCGGGAGTTGCACCTTATTTTCCTCCCTTATTAATGCTGCGCTCACTGCTGTAACCGATACGGCCAAGTACAAGAATAGATCTTCGCCTTCCTTGGATGGGCTCAATAGTGGCGGATTGCTCAAATAGAGCTTCAATTCCTGGAATGCTACCTCACACTCGTCCGTCCACGCAAATGCCTTCTTCAGGGTCTTGAAGAATGGGAGACATTTGTCCGTCGCTTTAGAGACGAACCTATTGAGGGCTGCTACTCTACCAGTCAGAGATTGTACTTCTTTAATTGTCCTGGGTGAGCTCATCTCGAGGATAGCTTTGACTTTCTCGGGGTTTGCCTCAATTCCCCTCTGTGAGACGATGAACCCGAGAAATTTCCCTGAGGAAACCCCGAAGGCGCATTTCGAGGGGTTCAACTTCATGTGATACTGTCTGAGGGTGTTGAACGTCTCTCTGAGATCGTCCAAATGGTCCTCTTCTTTTCTGCTTTTGACGAGCATATCATCAACGTATACTTCGACATTTCTTCCAATTTGTTCCTTGAACATCTGGTTCACTAATCTCTGATATGTAGCCCCGGCGTTCTTCAGTCCGAATGGCATGACCCTGTAGCAGTATAGGCCTTGGCTGGTGACGAAGGCAGTTTTTTCCTGGTCCTCTTCTGCCATCAGTATTTGGTTGTAACCCGAAAATGCGTCCATAAAAGTAAGTAGCTTGTGCCCGGCCGTTGAATCTACGAGTTGATCAATCCTGGGGAGGGGGAAGCTGTCTTTTGGGCAGGCTTGGTTTAAGTCTGTGAAATCGACGCACATTCTCCATTTCCCGTTCGCTTTCTTCACCATGACCACATTTGCCAACCATTCGGGATAATGGACTTCTCGAATAAAGTTCGCAGTAAGCAACTTGTTCACTTCGTCCATGACAGCTTTATTTCGTTCCGGGGCAAAAACTTTCCTCCTCTGCTGGACTGGCTTCCTCTCCGGGTTTACCTTTAGACGGTGTTGGATTATGCTAGCAGGGATCCCGGGCATATCTTCGTGGCTCCAAGCAAATACATCGAGGTTGCTTTTCAAAAAGCTGACAATCTCTTCCTTCGTTTCAGGATTTAGGCTAGTTCCAATTTGGGTCGTCTTTTCAGGATTTCCCTCAACCAGCTCTATGGCTTCCAGCTTCTCGATGATCTCTGGGGCTTTTTCCTCAATCGTCCAGGTATGGTTCTCCTTCGAGGCTAGGACGGCTTGATAGCACTCCCTTCCTAAGACCTGGTCTCCTTTGATCTCTCCGACCCCCTGTTCTGTTGGGAATTTTACCTTTAGGCAGTACGTCGAGGTGGCAGCTTTCCAGCGGTTGAGCGTTGGTCGTCCAATGATCACATTGTAGGACGAGGGCGAGTCTACTACCAGAAAGTTGTGCCTGTTCGTCACTTGAAAGGGGTGAGATCTAGCCGTGACCGTCAGCGTCACTATTCCTTTGGGGTACACTCTGTCTCCACTAAAGCTAACAAGGGGTGAATCAAAAGGACGAAGCCTTGCTTGGTCCAATTTCAGTTGTTGGAAGGCGGGAAGGTAAATTATGTCCGCTGAGCTTCCATTATCTACCAGGACCCTTCTGGTATTGAACCCTTCAATCAGGACCATGATGACCAAGGGGTCGTCATGGGGTTGCTTCACGCCCCTGGCATCTTCCTCTGAGAAACAGATATCCTGGCTTGTTCGCCTATACTTCGGCGGTGGTAGGCCGTGCACACTATTTACCTGCCTCTGGTACGATTTCTTGAGGGAACGGAACGAACCCCCTGCGATGGGCCCTCCCGTTATCGTTTTAATCTCCCCCAGTGCTGTTTGTGGACGATGCTGGGTTTGGTCTTCGTCTCTTCAGAAACCCCCTTGTTGGCCCTTCGGTCTGTACCTGGTGGTATCTCCTTTTTTCACATACTGCTGCAACTTCCCTTTCCGAATAAGCTCTTCTATTTGCTCCTTCAGGTCCCTGCAGTCCTCCGTATAATGCCCGTGATCTTTGTGAAAACGACAGTATTTTCTTTTGTCCCGCACGTTGGGCGGCGACTGGAGGGGTCTGGGCCATTTGAGAGATGGCTCGTCCCTTATCTCGGTCAGGATCTGATCGACGGGCATCACTAGTGGTGTGAACCTCCCTGGACGAGGGTTCCTTTCTTCCCTCCTCTTACTACCTTCGTCGTTCCGCCGTTCCGCTCGGTCCCTTTTCTTCCCCCTCCGATCGTCTTCCCTATCGTTCTTCTTGGTCTTCTCCGCTCCGTCCATGGCCGCTAGGGCTTCCTCGGCATTCATGTACTTCTGTGCCTTTAGTAATGCTTCTGCCATCGTTCTTGGGGGATTATTGGCTAAGGAGGCCACAAAGTCCCTGGATTTCAACCCTGCCTTAAATGTTGTTAGTTGTACTTTATCGTCTGTCTCATCCACTTCCAGCATCCCCCGAGTGAATCGCGTCACATAGGCTCTCAAAGTTTCTTTTTCTCCTTGTTTGATGGTAAGGAGATGGTCGGCGGTTCTCTTTAGTCGTTGTCCACCGACGAAGTGACGGACGAAGGATCCGCTCAACTGCTCGAAGGTGTCGATGGACGAAGTCGGTAATTTGTTGAACCACTCCCGGGCCGCTCCTTTGAGTGTAGTGGGAAAGGAGCGGCATAGGATTTCGTCAGGGGGCTGCTGAAGGCCTAGAGTCGTCTTGAACGTGTTCAAGTGATCTAGTGGATCTTTCAGCCCGTCAAAAGGTTCCAGTTGGGGTAATCGAAATTTAGAAGGCACAGGACACTCTTGGACGGCCATGGTGAATGGCGAATCCGTCTTCCTGACTATCCTGTCCAGACTCTGGTCCGTCTTTTCCCTAATGGCGTTTCTCAATTCGTCCATCTCCTTTCTCATTTCCCGAAGAAGGTCTGAACTCGTCCCTTCGGGTGTGCTGGTACGCCTCCCGTTGCTGTCCTCTCCATCGTTTCCGCTGTCGACCAGGTGATTCTGTTCCTGTTGCAGCTGCTGCCTCATCTCCTGGTTTTGCCTGGTAAGTTCTTCCACCATGGCTGCGAGCGACTGGACCTGTACTGCCAACGCGGCGGGGTCCTGGCTAGGAGTGGATTCCATCTGGAGCGTTGTACTGGGTAGAATGATACTCTACAATTGAGGAACAACAAAGTAACAAACGTTTGTTTCCCACAGACGGCGCCAAACTGATGATGTTCAAATCGTCAGTCGAATGAGGTCGTCCAGAGTGAAATCGTCCTCCTTTATCCTGATCCTGAAAATAGTCAAAAAAAGAGCTATCTTGCACCGGTGTGGTGCCTGCCACAGAGTCTCCGATGCCAAAATTAGAATGAGTAAGTCAAGAAAAGCTGTGCTTGGTATGTGTCAATGTGTTTGTGTGTTTGTATGTTTTTCTTACCCCCTTTCCTTCTGAGGCGTCCGTTTATATATACTTGCAGGCGTTCTTCTCTTTTGTCCGTTGGAACATTAAAGGTGATATTCATTCCCTCTTTGTAACGTCTAGGCGTTGGGCTACTGGTGAGCTGTTCTTTCAACGGCAGCAAAGGGGAATAAATGTTCTGTAACAGCCCCAAGGTGGACGGGGGTGGTACTGCTTATCTTGGAGCGACGACCATTATTGAGATGATGATCCCAATAAGTCAATCGTCCTCTGATGCGACTCTGGACGATCCCTGGGTTTTGGCTAGACCCATCAGTCTTCATGTCCTGATTCTTCCTCCATGACTGATCTCAAGCCTCTACCACACAACCATCATGATAACTACAACATCACTAGCAGTCACGGACTATTGAAGACAAAAGAAACGGTACTGTTTCTAGTCAAGAGAATGGTACATGCGAGACTGAAAAACAGGAATTTCTCACACGTGACAACAATTATTCAAATGACAATGTTTCTCTCTCAAGACCAAAGATAAAAACAATCAAAAGACTGAGTGCCAGGTCACACCGTTTTGTTAATAGTTTGTTAAGAGAAATGGCGCCAAAGGTTGTCAAGTTTGTTTAGAATTCTGTTAGTGCACTAGAGTTAGTTACCCGTATAATTTGGGATCTGTTAGAGCCAAAGATCCACGTGATTATTAGTTGGGTCCTATATAAACTCTACTGATGGGCCCAGCCAAACCACCTGTATCGTCCAGAGTCATGATCAAGGACGAATAACACCTTCAGGATCGTCATCCCAGTGATGGTCGTCGGTCCAAGACGAGCAATGTCACCCTCGTCCGTCTTCGGACCGTTACAGAACATTTACTCCCCTTCCTGCCGTTGAAAGGACAACTCACCATTAGTCCATCGCCGAAGCGTTACAAAGAAAGAATGAATATCACCATTAATGTCCCAACGGATAAAGAGAGGGGCGCCTACACGCGCACAGAGATGTGTATATAAACAGGAGCCCCGGAGGGGAAAAGGTAAGAACACACACCGGATACCCTTTACACCTACTAAGCATAATTTTTCTTATCTAGGCTACTCGTTCTAACTTTGGCATCGGAGGCTCTGTGGCAGGCGCCACACCGGTGCAACATAGCCCCTTTTCTGTCTTTTTTCAGGATCAGGATACACCAGGACGATTCCCTTCTGGACGATCTTATTTGACTGACGATCCCAGCATCATCAGTTTGGCACCATCTATGGGGAACGATTGCTCCTCAACTATAGAACACCGTTCTATCCAGTTCAACGCTCCAGATGGAATCCACTACTAGCCAGGACCCCGCCGCGCTGACAGTGCAGGTCCAGTCGCTTGCAGCCATGGTAGAAGAACTTACCAGGCAAAACCAGGAGATGAGGCAGCAGCTGCAGCAGGAACAGAATCAGATAGTCAACAACGGAAACGACGGAGTAGACAGCAACGGGAGGCATACTAGCACGCCTAAAGAGACGAACTCAGACCTTCTCCGGGAAATGAGAAAGAAGATGGACGAACTAAGAAACGCCATCAGGGAGAAGACGGACCAGAGTTTGGACAGGATAGTCAGGAAGACGGATTCACCATTCACCGTGGCCGTCCAGGAGTGTCCTGTGCCCTCCAAATCTCGATTACCTCAACTAGAACCTTTCGATGGGCTGAAAGACCCACTGGACCACTTGAATACGTTCAAGACGACTTTGGGCCTTCAGCAGCCCCCTGACGAAATCCTATGCCGCTCCTTTCCCGCTACACTCAAAGGAGCGGCCCGGGAGTGGTTCAACAAATTGCCTACATCGTCCATTGACACTTTCGAGCAGCTGAGCGGTTCCTTTGTCCGTCACTTCGTCGGCTTACAACGGCCAAAAAGGACTACCGACCACCTCCTTACCATCAAACAAGGAGAGAAAGAAACCTTGAGATCCTATGTGACGCACTTCACTCAGGGGATGCTGGAAGTGGATGAGACGGACGATAAAGTGCAACTAACAACCTTCAAGGCGGGGCTGAAGTCCAGGGACTTTGTGGCCTCTCTGGCTAAAAATCCCCCCAAAACAATGGCAGAAGCATTACTGAAGGCACAGAAGTATATGAATGCCGAGGAAGCCCTAGTGGCCATAGATGGAGCGGACAAGACCAAGAAGAAGGATAGGGAAGACGATCAAAGAGGGCAAAAAAGAGACCGAGCTGATCGACGGAACGACGAAGGCAATAAAAGGAGGGAAGAAAAGAACCCTCGTCCAGGGAGGTTCACACCGTTAGTAATGCCCGTTGATCAAATCTTGACCGAAATAAGGGACGAGCCGTCTCTCAAATGGCCCAGGCCCCTCTAGTCGCCACCCAACGTGCGTGATAAAAGAAAATACTGCCGTTTTCACAAAGATCATGGGCATTATACGAAGGACTGTAGGGATCTGAAGGAGCAGATAGAAGAACTTATTCGAAGAGGGAAGTTGCAGCAGTATGTGAAAAAAGGAGATTTCGCCAAGTACGGACAGAAGGGCCAGCAAGGGGGCTTCCGAAAAGACGAAGACCACATGCAGCCTCGTCCACAAACAGAACTGGAGAGATAAAAACTATAACGGGAGGACCCACCACAGGAGGTTCGTTTCGTTCCCTCAAGAAGTCATACCAGAGGCAGGTAAATAGTGTGCACGGTCCACCACCACTGAAGCATAGGCGGACGAGCCAGGACATATGTTTCTCAGAGAAAGACGCCAGGGGTGTAAAGCAACCCCATGACGACCCCGTGGTCATCATGATCCTGATTGAGGGGTTCAACACCAGAAGGGTCCTGGTGGATAATGGGAGTTCAGCTGACATAATTTACCTCTCCGCCTTCCAGCAATTGAAACTGGACCAGAGAAGGCTTCGTCCTTTTGATTCACCCCTTGTTAGCTTTAGTGGAGACAAAGTGTACCCCAAAGGGATAGTGACGCTGACGGTCACGGCTGGATCACACCCCTTCCAAGTGACAAACAGGCATAACTTTCTAGTAGTGGACTCACCCTTGTCCTACAATGTGATCATTGGACGACCAACCCTCAACCGCTGGAAAGCTGCCACTTCTACGTACTGCCTGAAGGTAAAATTCCCAACAGAACAGGGGGTCAGAGAAATCAAAGGATACCAGGTCTTAGGAAGAGAATGCTATCAGGCCGTCCTAGCCTCAAAGGAGAATCATACGTGGACGATTGAGGAAAAAACCCCAGAGATCATCGAGAAACTGGAAACTATAGAACTGGTTGAGGGAAGTCCCAAAAAGATGACCTAGATTGGGACTAACTTAAATCCCGAGATGAAGGAAGAGATTGTTAGCTTTCTGAAGGACAACCTCGATGTGTTCGCCTCGAGCCACAAAGATATGCCAGGGATCCCAGCAAGCATAATCCAGCACTGTCTAAAGGTAGACCCAGAGAAGAAGCCAGTCCAGCAGAGGAGGAGAGTTTTTGCCCCAGAACGAAATAAAGCCGTCATAGACGAAGTGAACAAGTTGCTTACTGCAAACTTTATTCGAGAAGTCCACTATCCCAAGTGGTTGCCAAACGTGGTCATGGTCAAGAAAGCAAATGGGAAATGGAGAATGTGCGTCGATTTCACAGACCTAAACCAAGCCTGCCCAAAAGATAGCTACCCCCTGCCCAGGATTGATCAACTCGTGGATTCAACGGCCAGGCACAAGCTCCTCACTTTCATGGACACCTTTTCTGGATACAACCAGATACTAATGGCCAAGGAAGACCAAGAAAAAACCGCCTTCGTCACCAGCCAAGGTCTATACTACTACAAGGTCATGCCATTCAGGCTGAAGAACGCCGAGGCTACGTATCAGAGATTAGTGAACCAAATGTTCAAGAAACAGATTGGGAGGAATGTCGAAGTATACGTCGATGATATGCTCGTCAAAAGCAGAAAAGAGGAGGACCACTTGGACGATCTCAGAGAGACGTTCAACACCCTCAGAGAATACCACATGAAATTGAACCCTTCTAAATGCGCCTTCGGGATTTCCTCAGGGAAATTTCTTGGGTTTATCGTCTCACAGAGAGGAATTGAGGCAAACCCCGAGAAAGTCAGGGCTATCCTCGAAATGAGCTCACCCAGGACGACCAAAGAAGTGCAATCTCTTACTAGAAGAGTAGCAGCCCTCAATAGATTCGTCTCTAAAGCAACGGACAAATGTCTTCCATTCTTCAAGACCTTGAAGAAAGCGTTTGCGTGGACAGACGAGTGTGAAGCAGCATTCCAAGAGTTGAAGCACTACTTGAGCAATCCCCCACTGTTGAGCCCGTCCAAGGAAGGTGAAGATCTATTCTTGTACTTAGCGATATCCGTTACAGCAGTCAGCGCAGCATTGATTAGGTAAGAAAACAGGGTGCAACTCCCGGTGTATTATGTCAACCAAGCCTTCCAGGGTGCAGAAGCACGATATCCACCCATAGAGAAGATCACCTTCGCCCTGATAGTAGCTTCAAGGAAACTTCGTCCATACTTCCAAGCTAATCCCATCATAGTCATGACCGACCAACCAATCAGAAAAGCAATGAACAAACCCGAAGCAGCAGGACGAATGGTTCAATGGGCAATTGAACTCAGCCAGTTTGACGTAGAATACCGTCCTCGGACTGCTATAAAAGCTCAGGCATTGATAGACTTTATAGCTGAGTTTACCACCCCCGAGGAAGCAAATTGTCCTGAAGAACTTTGGACGATAAATACAGATGGATCGTCCACACAGCATAGGGGCGGAGCTGGCATCGTCATCACCTCCCCTGAAAACGACGTTCTCGAATATGGAATCCAACTCAAATTCCCAATAACCAATAACGAAGCAGAATATGGGGCTTTACTGGCAGGCCTGAGAATAGCGAGAGCACTAGGGGCTCAGAAGATCGTGTTAAAGAGTGATTCACAGCTCGTCATAGGACAGGTCAGAGGAGATTTCGAAGCAAAGGAAACGAGAATGCAGAAATACCTTAAACTGGTAAACCAGTTAGTAAGTACTTTTCTTTATACAGAGTTCATTCAGATCCCACGAGATCAAAACACAGAAGCTGACAAAATAGCACGAAACGCCTCGGTGCACAGCCTGGGCGATATGAACGATTGGAAGTTAGAAGAACAGAACTCCCCTAGCATCACGGAGTTTCAGACTTTTTCCATACGGAACAGCTCGGGATGGACGAACCCAATACTGTCATTTTTTCGTGATGGACGATTGCCCCAAAACCCTGAGGAAGCTAGGAAAATCCAGAAGCGTGCTGCCAGGTTTATGGTACTGAATGACGAGCTGTACAAAAGAGGATACTCCCAACCCTACTTGAGATGCATAGAGGGAGAAGAGGCCAAATACATCCTGGAAGAAATACACGGAGGAGTCTGCGGAGATCACATGGGGGCAAAGTCATTAGTCAGGAAGATCATGAGGACGGGCTATTTCTGGCCCACGATGCAACAAGACGCAGCAGAATTCGTGAGGAAATGTGACAGTTGCCAAAGATATGGGAACGTCTAGCGAGTTCCAGGTGAACAGATGACGACTATTTCCTCGCCTTGGCCATTCACACAATGGGGGATCGATATTATGGGTCCCCTGCCATAGGGAAAAAGACAGATGAAGTTCCTGCTCGTCGCAATTGACTATTTCACGAAATAGGTGGAAGCAGAAGCGCTTGCAACGATCACAGAAACAAAGGTACAAAATTTTGTATGGAAAAACATTGTTTGCAGGTTCGGGATTCCAAGGACGATAATTTCTGACAACGGTCGTCAGTTTGACAGCCAGGCATTCAGGTCATTTTGTTCGAACCTAGGCATCAGGAACAAGTACTCGTCGCCAGGGCACCCCCCAACCAACGGATAGACAGAAGTAACTAACCGGACCTTGCTCAGACTTATCAAGTCTCGATTAGTGGGGGCAAAGGGAGCATGGCCTAAAGAATTACCAAATATACTATGGGCGTATAGGACGACGACACGAACATCCACCGGGGAGACACCGTTCAACCTGACCTACGGTGCAGAAGCAGTCATCCCGGTTGAAGTAGGGCTTACCAGCCTCAGGAGGGAGTTTTTCGACGAGAAAAACAACAACAACCAACTAAAGCAAAACCTAGACCTTGTGGACGAAGTAAGAGATCAAGCTGCGCAGAGGATGGCCAAGTACAAGCAGAAGATAGCTGAATACTACAATCGAAGGGTGAAGCTGAAAAAATTTAACATCGGTGACCTCGTCCTTCGAAAGGTAACTCCAGCGACGAAGGGTCCGGCCTAAGGCAAGCTCGGTTAAAATTGGGAAGGACCGTACAGAGTCGTCCACTACTCACGCTAGGGAAGCTACCATCTAGAAGACGCAGAAGGAAAAAGACTCCCTCGTCCATGAAACGTCGAACATCTCAAAAGGTACTTTGAGAAGGAATCATAGCCTGACTGTAAAATGTAATTTGATTTATTATCTCTTTGTTAGAAATAAATGATTATCCAGAGTTTTCCAAGTATTATCCAGCATTTCAGAAGTGTTGATCTCCAATATATAAGACGATAATATTTCCAAAGGGATGTACATTGTCCTCTACCACAAGAGACGACGATATACCTTAATGGATGAAAGTCGTCCTTACCCACTTAAGGATGAAAGAAAGCAAACTTGTAAACAAGAGTTGCAAGTGTAAAAGCTATCCACGTTTAAGTCCACTTAAGGACAAAAGAAAGCAAACTTGCAAACAAGAGTTGTAAGTATAACAGCTATCCACGCTTAAGTCCACTTAAGGACGAAAGAAAGCAAACTTGTAAACAAGAGTTGTAAGTATAACAGCTATCCATGCATAGGTCCATATAAGGACGAAGGAAAATGAACTTGCTAACAAAAGTTGCAAGTATAAGAGCTGTCCATGCATAAGTCCACATAAGGACGAAGGAAAATAAACTTGCTAACAAAAGCTATCCATGCATAAGTCCATATAAGGACGAAGGAAAATAAAACTTGCTAACAAAAGTTGCAAGTATAAAAGTTATCCATGCATAAGTCCACACAAGGGACGAAAGCGAACCTGTTAAGAAAGATTATAAACATCCAAGCATAGAAGGACGACAAAAGGTAAAGATACTTACAGAATTATTAAGTGTAAACATCTAAAAGCAAGAGAGAGATATCAAGCAAAGAGCATATCATATAAAATTGATTGTTCAAAAGAAAAGCCCCAAAAACAGGAGGGGCATCCAAAAAAAAAAAAAAAACTTCTAGTGTTTTAGGCTTGAGCTGCATCACCATCGTCCCTTTCAGCCTGAGGAGGTTCAACGCCAGTGGACGCCACCGTCTGAGCCGATGCTTGGGCAGCCTCGTCCTCTTCCATCTCTCTATCAATGGCCTCGAAGTCCAGATTCTCAAGATCCACGCCCGAGCCATGTTTAATCATATACCTTCTGAGAAGTTCGAAACCCTTAAAGTACCACTGAAACAGTATAGTGTTATACTCTTTAGTGGTCAGGAAAGCAGTGACGGCCTTGGCAACAGCGATTTTCATCCGTTGGCCAGCATTTGCCAAGAGGTCGTCCTTCTGCTTCACCACTAGCTTCTCGGACTCCAACTGCTCAGTCAGGATCTTGGTTTTCTCCTTTGAAGCATTGAGGGCATCCATGGCAACACCGAGGTCGTAAAGCAAACCCGAAGCTTCAGCCTCCAGCGCCTCAACTTTGGAGTTGGCTACAACGGCCTTCTCTTCATTTGCTAGGTACTGGGTCGTAATGTGCATGGTCTCGCCTAACACCTTACCAGCGGAAAGCCACCCCAGGAGTTAGCAAAAAAAAAAAAAAAAAAAAAAAAGGGGGAACGAAGGCAGGAAGAATTACCTGCACGAGCTTATGGACATGACGGCTGACCATCTCGTGAGAAGGTGTGCTAAAAATCTCCTTCGCTTCCCCAAGGGTAAAGAATTCATTGACACAATCCACGGCCGCCTCTGCATCAGACCAGACGCTGGAACCGACCTTCTCCTTCCCCTTGCCTCCTACCTTCAGCCTTTTAAGAGGACGAGCTACCTCCTCAACCGAAATGCCTGGCGAGGCCTCCTAACCGTCCAACTCCAAAATAGGAGTGGACGAACCCCTTTCCACCATCTCTTTCTCTTTCTCCTTCTCTTTCTCCTTGTCCGTAAACCTCAGCTTCTTCTGTCCGATACTAGAGAGAGGTTCATTCTTCTTCTCCTTGATCTTCTTATACATCTCCTTGTTGAACTTGGACGTCATCTCTGCACCAAAGAAAACAAGAAGCTCATAAAAAAGAGGGGAATAAAAAGTTGAGAGGAAATCCGTCCTGGACGCTAAGGCAACTTACGTTTTTTCTCTTCCCGATCAAGAGCGCTAAGGACGTAGAGTGAAGGCTTAGGCCCTAGACAGTGACGAGCAAGGGTACGGGGATCAATAAGCTCGTTAAAATCCTCGATTGTCCTCGCGTATTTAACTGCCGCCTGGACCCGTTCATCAAACTTGCTCTCAAGGTTTGGACGCTCTTTCACTGTAAAAGGCAAAACACAAGGATCAGAATAATGACCAGGATTAAAGAAAAAAAGAGAAGGAAAGGGGAGCATCTCTTGAAGAGCAAACACACCAAGCAACGGGGTCTTCCACCAGCACAGCAACCTAGGGATGTCCCCCCAAAAGTCATCAGAAAGTGTCTCCCAACTGTCGCCCGACACAAAAAACTATCTGGACTTCCAGTAATGGAAGGACGACGGAAGATCAGCGACGAGACGAGACTTTCTATCCCAAGGGACGAACTCGTAATACCCAAACTCCCTGGATTCTTTCAAACGATAAAGGTGGACGAACTCGTTTACCGTCAGCATATCCCCATCAGAAATGGTCGTCCAGATGACCATACAGCTTATGACTATTCTCCATGAATTGGGCATAAGTTGCCCCGGTGCAAGGTTTAGATGATGAAGAAGCCTTATGATGAAGGGATGGACGGGAAGCCTGAGGCCGCACGAAAACGCAGCCTCATAGAAGCAAACTTCTCCATGTGCAAAGGCACAAGCCCTCTCGTCCTTCCTAGGGAGACGAGCCCTGGTCCCCTCAAGAAATTGAAACCTATCTTTGAACTTGCTAAAAACCTCAACTTTTAGGGAACACTTCTCCTTAAGGGCGTGAAACGTACGAACAACGACAGAGGACGATGGCGCAGAAGTGGCCGTATCTGCCCCGGTCCTTTCCCCGCCAAGGTTAGAGGACGCTCCCCTCTCCAAGTCACCTGACCCCATATCAGACCCCATAACTTCCCTCCTTAAGACCTCTCGAACAGATTTAAACCAAACCTGAGATTTGTACAACAAAGGGTATAAATCACCCAACACTAAGCCTAAGCCACCGCTACTAAAAACGAAACCCCCAATCTGTGGGTAAGTACCAACAGGTGGGAGCACACCTAAGGGCTTAACAGAAGACTCTAGCAAGGCCCCTAATCGGGCAAAAAGAAAAGCAACAGAGGGTGAAGTCCGTTGGATTTCAGAGTACCCACCATTAAAACACTACTTACCAAAGGAAAATGCAGAGAAAATGAGAGAAAAGGAATTCAAAAGACAGAAAATCAGAAAGGAAATAAAGTTTAAATAAGGAACATACCATAAAATTAGGAGGAAACTGAGAAGACAAAGGGCGAAATGCACAGCATAGGAAGTTGGAGACACCACACGCAGAAGGAAAGTAAGAAAGTAGCAAGAGGGAGAAAGAGCAAAAAGGAAAGGTTAATATCAAAAGGCCTTTTGCCTTGAAAAATGCGGGAAACTGAAAAGATTTCCACGTGAAACGAGGCTTCCCAGCCAATCGGAGTCAAACACGTGGCCACAATGTGTGCCACGCCACTTGTGAGCCATCAATGCAGAACAGAGTCCCAAGCGTAAAAAAAAAATAATAATAAAAAAAAAATAAAAGGAAGAAGAGGGAAGGACATATATATACATATAAAATATCTAGTCACACCCAACCAAAGTATGTGCATCCGTGCGAAAGTAAACAAACCTCCTCATATTCCTGCGTCCATCTGAGGTATGGACAACCCCAGGAATAGGGGTGCAGCTGATGGGCCCAGCCAAACCACCTGTATCGTCCAGAGTCATGATCAAGGACGAATAACACCTTCAGGATCGTCATCCCAGTGATGGTCGTCGGTCCAAGACGAGCAATGTCACCCTTGTCTGTCTTCGGGCCGTTACAGAACATTTACTCCCCTTCCTGCCGTTGAAAGGACAACTCACCATTAGTCCATCGCCGAAGCGTTACAAAGAAAGAATGAATATCACCATTAATGTCCCAACGGATAAAGAGAGGGGCGCCTACACGCGCACAGAGATGTGTATATAAACAGGAGCCCCGGAAGGGAAAAGGTAAGAACACACACCGGATACCCTTTACACCTACTAAGCATAATTTTTCTTATCTAGGCTACTCGTTCTAACTTTGGCATCGGAGGCTCTGTGGCAGGCGCCACACCAGTGCAACATAGCCCGTTTTCTGTCTTTTTTCAGGATCAGGATACACTAGGACGATTCTCTTCTGGACGATCTTATTTGACTGACGATCCCAGCATCATCATCTACAAATTACAAATCATCATTTATGTAAGATATTTTCCAATTCTCTCTCAAACACACACACTCTCTCTGCGTTTTTCCTTATGTTCTTAGCTTTCCTTGCATCTCACAAAATCTCACAGTGCTTAAAGGTTTTCTTCATGGTATCAGAGCCTATGGTTCAATCTACCACTCTTCCAGATTCAATCACAGCTCCTCCAGCTTCAACCTACCACTCTTCCAAATTCAATCACAGCTCCTCCAGCTTCAACAATGGTGTCTACTCCTTCACCTTGCCCAAGTGCAAACACAGCCATACACATCACAAACCAACCATTGCTTCTTCTCTCTAATATGTTTTGGAAACACCAAATCTCAATGGTGCTTGAGACTTATTCAATGATGGAATTACTCAATGGTACTCAAACTTGTCCAGATTAGTTTCTCAAAGATAGTTCTGGTGCTATCTCACAAGCAATCTGAATCCTAATTTTCAATTATGGAAATTGAAAGAGAAGACACTTCTGATCTTCATCAGCTCAACTCTTATCTCCAGCAACTCTTGCACTCACTGTGGGGTGTAATTCTGCTTAAGCAATGTGGAAATTTTTGGAGAATCATTTCTCCTTAGTTTCAAGATCTCACATCATGAATCTAAAGGGTGAGATTCATAATATAAAGAAAGGTACTGCTAGTGTTGATTTGTATTTGGAAAGGATCAAAGTGGTGAAGGACAAACTTATGGCAGTTGGCATTCTTGTTGATGATGAAGAATTGCTTCATATAGCTCTTAAAGGGCTTTCCAAGGATTTTAATTCCTTCAGGTCTACTATTCACACTAGAAGTGCAGAATTGACCTTCGATGAACTTACCACTCTACTTAATGTAGAAGAAGAATCTTTGACTGAATCTATTGAGATCAAAGATGCTTTTCCTCTAACTGCTGCCAATTCTAGGCCTCAAAATGCTAATTTCAACAACTCTAATCAATCCAGAGAAAGAGACAGATGCAACAACTCTCAAGGTGGAAAAGGTTGAAGCAACAATCCTTTTCATTTTCAAAGTCAAGGATAAGACAATCAATCACAGGGCAATACTCTCAGTTTTCCCCTCAATCCTCTTCCTCAAGGCCACGATGTCAAATCTGTGGCAAAATAGGGCATTTGCCCATCGATTGCTATTACAGAATAGACTATGCTTTTTAAGGCAAGCATCCACCAACAAAATTGGCAGCAATGGTAGCTAGTTCCAATGCTAATCATAATCTAGAACCTTGGTTGGCAGACAGTGTAACCACAAATCATTTTACCTCCAACTTGAATAACCTGTCCTTTCCTAAGCCCTATAGTGGTCAAGAACACATAATAGTGGGTATTGGTCAAGGCCTTCCGATCCTCACATAGGTAATGTAGAATTACCCAATTCTCATTTTCTTCTTAAACTTAGAAATGTTCTTAGAGTTCCTGAAATTGCATCTAATCTAGCCTTTGTTCATAAACTTTGTCATGATAAATAACTATTGGTGTTATTATGATGAAAACCAACTTTTTATTCAGGCTTTCCTCACGAGGAAGGTACTCTACTAGGGCAAGAGTGAAAGAGGGGTCTATCCCATCTATCCACTTCTATCTACACATCTCAAGCTTCCTCACAAAACTTTTTCTTTCTCTGCAATAACACAACCCATTTGGAAATTGTGGCATTCAAGATTGGGTCATCCCCATCAATCTGTCCTACGAAATGTTCCTTCTTTCTTATGTTTGTCTAGAAATAGAATTCATGATAATATAATTCACTGTACTTCTTGTCTTCATGAAAAAATGCATAGGCTTCCTTTTTCTAAATCTCAGTTTGTAGCTACTCATCCTTTTGAACTTGTTCATTTTGATGTATGGGGTCCTACTCCTACTCAATCTGTCAATGGATTTTGCTACTATGTCTTGTTTGTGGATTATTATACTCGTTTCACTTAGTTGTACCTACTTAAAAGCAAATTTGATGTGTTTCTTACTTTTACTCAATTTAAGGCTATCGTCAAGACCCAATTCTCCTCTAAAATTAAAACCTCTAATGGGGGTGGTGAATACACCTCTAGTGCTTTTAAGAATTTTCTCACCTTAAATAGTATTATTCATCAAATTTCCTGCCCATATACACGTCAACAAAATGGCATTGTCGAAAGAAAACATAGACATATTATGGAAACTACTATTACCCTTTTTTCTCATGCCAAGCTTCCATATTCTTTCCAGTCTTATGTAGTTTCTATTGCTACATACCTTATTAACCTTTTACCTACTTCCACTCTTCACTCACAATCCCCTTGGTCCTCTCTCTATGGTCACACCCCAGACTTGTCTCAACTTTAAACATTTGGTTGCAGTTGCTTTCACTACTTAAGGCCTTATAATACTCAAAAACTTTAGTCCAAAACTAGTGAATGTGTTTTCTTAGGTTACTCTCCTCGATCTAAAGGATATTTGTGTTATGATCAGTGTGCTAAAATCCTTCATACCTCCAAACATGTCTTCTTTAATGAAGATTCATTTCCTTTCAAATCAACTTCATCCACTTTTGTTCCCTTGACCCAAACAACTCATTTTTCCTCTTCCACTTTGTCACATCTCAATGACTAGTTGTCCAATCTTTTCTATACTCATTCCACCAATGCTCCCTCCATATTAGGTCCAATTCCACACACTAATCCCCCAACACCATCCACTATTTCCATTGTTCCAGTTGTTCCTTCCTCTCTTCCTATTGTCCCTACATCCAACACATATTCAATGCAAACCAAGTCCAAGAGTGGGATTACTAAGCCTAAACTTTGTTATGCAATTGTTCTTGACTATACCTACACTAAACCTCCCTCATATAAAATTGCATCCAAGTACCATCACTGGTGCTTAGCTATGGACTCAATGATTGAAGCCTTACAAAAACAAGGCACCTTTTCTCTTATGCCTTATCCTCCTTATAAGAACCTAGTTGGCTGCAAGTGGGTCTATAAACTGAAACTTAATAGTGACGGTTCCATTTCCAGATACAAGGCTAGGCTTGTGGCAAAAGGGTTTCACCAACAACCTGACTTGATTATTTAGAAACGTTTAGCCTTGTGGTCAAGCCTACAACTGTGAGGCTTATCATTGCACTTGCAGTTAGTTGTCACTAGTCTTTGAGGCAACTTGACATTAGTAATGCCTTCCTTCGTGGCATTCTTCAAAAGGAGGTCTATATGCAACAACCTCCTAGCTATGTTAATGCCTCATATCTAGACTATGTTTGCAGGTTACATAAATCCCTCTGTGGCTTAAAACAGGCTCCAAGGGCATGTTTTAAGAGGTTCACTGGCCATCTTCTCTATCTGGGTTTCATTGCATCTATTGTTGATCGTTCTCTCTTTGTCATTCATACTCCTCATGTGTTGCTTTATCTACTCCTTTATGTTGATGATATTATCATCAAAATCCCTAATCCTCATCACATTGCTCCTCTAGTTACTGTTTTGGGTCATGCATTTAAGCTAAAGGACTTAGGTCCTCTCAACTACTTTCTTGGCATTCAAATTACTCCTATTTCCACTGGAATTGCATTGAATCAACGCAAGTATGCCTTGGATCTCCTCCACAAATTTCACATGGATAATGTTAAACCTATCAAGACTCCTTGCTATCCCTTAATCAGACTAATCCCCATATTTGGTCATCTATTATCAGATCCTTCCTCCTATCGCAACATGGTGGGGGCCTTCAATACCTCGCTTTCACTAGGCCTGACTTGTCCTATGTTGTCCACCAACTTTGTCAATTCACGCAATTCCCCACTGATCAACATCTTGTTGTTGCCAAAAGGGTCCTACAATATGTTAGGGGTACTCTTATTACCTCTCTTCAATTCAATCCAGGACAATTGACTCTCTCCGCCTTTATCGATGCAGATTGGGCTAGGGATCCTTCAGATTGTTGATCCACCACGAGGTATCTTGTATAACTTAGCTAAAGTCCAATTTCATGGTCTACTAAGAAGCAATCCATAGTTTCTCTCTCTTCAAATAAGGCAAAATACCAAGCTCTTGCCTCTACCACTGTTAAACTATCTTGGCTACACTACTTGTTCCGTGAGCTTCATCTTGTTCTTTCTTATTTTCCTAAATTGTGGTGTGATAATGTCTCGACCATAGCTCTTTCCTCTAATCTTGTTTTCCATGCCTATACCAAACACATAAAGGTTGACTGTTATTTTGTTTGTGAAAAAGTTCTCAAGCGGGATATTCAAATGAACTTTGTCTCTAGCATAGACAATCTTGCGGACATCTTCACCAAACCCCTCTGCCCCTCTATTTTCTTCCACTATTTGCACACTCACAGCTGTTCATCCTCCCATTCATTTTTGGGGGGGGGGGGGGGGGGGGGATTGTAGACACTGCATTTTGTACCCCTTACAACTTAGACCCCTATTCTCTAAGGATGCTGAAATTCTAAGACCTTAGGTTGGTTTAGGGTCCAATCAGATGTTAAATTGACTTGAGAAATGTTAAAAAAAATAAAATAAAACTTTTAATGAGCAAATAAATCTATTTTTGGAAAAGTAAGCCAAGGAAATCCTTAACATGCGCATGTAGGAATCAGCCTATGCGCGTAGCTATGATGCATGCGTAAGAAGGCACGATCTTGCGTGCACATGTAAGGTTCCAAAAACTATGAAATGCAAGTTTTCTGTATTAAAGATTGAGGTTTGGAACGAATCCCACATCATTTGGGAGTCATTCTAAACTCCCATTTTTCACAATATAAATAGCCTTACATGGTATATTTTCAAAACGGGCAAAAATCTGAAGGGAAAACACTAAGATTCACTAGAAATAGTGAATCAAAGAGGAAGTTTTTCACAAAATATCCTCAAGTCATTTTTCTTTTGATTAAGGCATTTTTTGGTCTTGATCTTTGAGTTTAAGATTACTAATCACATTTTTATTGATTGTGAATAGATTTCACTGAGGGGAACGGTAAAAAATCAAGCCTAGGAGCTTTTGTTTTGAGGTATTGAGTTCTAAACTCTTTTCTCTCTTTTCTATTTTCTCTCTATTGTTTATCTTGTTTCTTTGCTTGTTTTGTGTTTTAATATGTTTATAAAGTTTAGGTTTATAGAGTTTTATGTTTTGAAAGCATGTTAGGTTGTTAGAATTCTTGTTTAGAAGTTCTGCTCTATTTTCAGTGTTGCTAGGGTTTCTGGGCTAAAACCCACATGTGCATATTCTTGGCTACATACATAGCCTTAATTATGCGCACGCATGCTTGTTCATGCGTGCACCTACCCAAAAACCCTAACCCTAACTTATTCGATTTTGTTTCTTGTTTCCTTGCATAATATGCTTCTGTTTTAGTTTCGTTATATATATATATATATATATATATATTCATGCTTTTGAGCTTCTGTTTCACATGCTTATTGTTTGTTTACTTTTCACATGTTTAAATTAGGGTTTACCTTGTGTTTTCTTGTTTTAATGTCATGAACACGCATTCATATGTTCACGCATTAATGCCATAGGTGCTGAGTTGCTGAAAGGTAAGTGAGGTAAGTCGTGCATTCACATGAGCCTACATCTTTAAATATGATTTTTCTTTAATGATAGAGATAAATGTGCTTGCTTGGATGAGCAATGCTTAATCACATGTTTGCTTGGATCTTTCTATACTCATGTTCTGCCTTGATTCATTGTTTATATGCATCTGCCTTGGATATGATATGTAAGATACTAAGGGCCTGTTTGGTTTAGAGAAGTTTTGAGTGATATAATCCAAAACTCATAACTAAGTTATCAAAAAACGTGGGACCCACACAATTTTTTTTTTTTTTTTTTGTTTGGCTTGATTTCCAAATGTTGTTTTCATCACTCAAACTCAAAAATTTTGAGTGAGAGTGATGAAAATGAAAACACCAAATTGGTGTTTTCAAAAGTTGAAAACTGAGTTTCAGTGGTATAATGGTAAATATTGTGACTTTATGGGACCCATGGTCAAACACTCAAGACCACTTTTTCTTCTTCATTTTTCCTCTCCACCTTAATAATATTTCTTCTCTCCCTCTCCTCTTTTCTCTTTTCTTTCTTTCTTTGCTTCTTCAAGCTGGGTTCTTTCAGCTGCTTCTCTTTTTCTTATTTATTTATTTATTTTTCTTCTTCACGGCTGTTTTTTTTTTCTTCTTTTTCTACATGCGATGATGGCAGAGATGGCAAAAGGCTTTGATTTCAGTTGTGATTTGTGTTTTAATTGGTTTAAGGTGTGCTTTTTGGGCTTCAATTTCAAGGCTTTTTTTTTTCTCATCTTCTTCTTTATTTTTCTTTCTTCTTCAAACCCACTCCAACATTTTTTTTTTCTTCTTCTTCTTCTTTCTTTTTCTTTCTTTCTTTCTTCTTTAGATCCACTCCACCATTTTCATACATGCATAAATTTATACCCAAAAACAAAAACCTACACCTCATTTTCATGATTTTGGTTTTTGATCTAAGGATTCTTGGGTTTGGGTTTGGGTTTTCTATGTTTGTGGGTTTTTTGGTGGATGTTGTGGTTGTGGATTTCTGGGTTTGCCGTTGGTGGTGGTGGAGCTGGGTTTCGGAGTAGCTGGGTATTGGTGCGTGAAATGGGTTTCTGGGAAAAGAGATGTTAATGGGTATTAATGAAAAGCATAAAGAAATAGAAATAGGAAGAAGAGTAAAGAAGACCGAACCTGTTTCCGATCTGAGCTGGCATCGAACACGGAGGTCCGTGTAGTGCTTTTCGCTTTATGGGGTTTGGGTTTGTTTCTGGATTGGGTGTGTTGCATTGGGAGAAAATTACTTATGAGAGGTAAGAGAAATCCCCTGCAGGTACCAACCATAGGTAAACAGTGCGGTGTCAGTGGGTGGGCTCCACTATTTTGGCAAAAAGTAGGCTTAAATTTTGAGTTATTTGACTGGGTTATGTTGCCAAACAAGAATCTTGGAGTTTTTGAGAGAAAGTGAAAACTGAGTTATGAGTTATGAGTTTTGGGTTTGAGTTATGGGTTTTGAAAACTGAGTTATGAAAACTGAGACACCTCTAAACCAAACGGGCCCTAATATGCTAGGGTTTATGTTATTCCATGCTAGATGAATACTAGCTTGACATGACATGTATGCTAGATGAATGTTAGGAGATGCCATGACAGATGTATGTTAGGGTATGCCATGATAGATGAATGATTAGGTATTTTATGGGATGATCGATGCCATGTTGATTGTTAGATGTATGCTAGTGTGTGTGTGAGTATAGATGCAATACTGGGTGTGCTTTTAATAAGGTTAAGACATAAGACACAATAAGAGAAAGCCATCCTTAGGTTTGGGCAGTTTTGGGTGCCTAACACCTTTCCAAGATCATATCTTAACTCAAACTCATAACTCTAGTAGTAAGATCAATGGTCCTTCCTCGAGATAATGCTATATACATGGTTCCTAGACCATTGCAAAATCTAGGTGGAGACTCCCCCCGTTGTGTACATGTGGTGACTCTGCTAGGGATGATGAGTTTAATTCCTGTGTCCTATGTCTTAACATTAATAAAGGCTTATTAAATACTTGTTTGTACACAGATACACTTGGTTCTATTGTCCCTTGACCTCAGTTGGTGATTAATGGGAAGATGGAATGCTTTATTTAGGCCCAAGTCTTTTGAATTTCATCCTACCAACTCACAATTGGTGACATTGCCTATGCTGGGATTTAAGTACACTAAAGGTTTGCCACCAATCCACGATGGTCCACTTAGGCCTTTAGTTGGAATCATGGCTCATGTCACACCCCAAACCCCAAAGGGTTTGAAGCATAAGAAAGACATCTCAAAGTACCTGTAGATTTTTCTTTCTTTCCTTTTTGACAATCCAATCCACAAAATTATATCAAGTTCTAATATCAAGAATTATCATAATAATTCCATTGAATATACTCTCAGAGTAAGTCAGAGCTCTAAGTAATAATTACAAAGACCATTGGCCACAAAAGAATAGAGGTCTGAATAGTTAATTACATATCATCAGCTTGTCTCATCAGTGGGAATAACATTACAACCACTATAATGTACAAAAGAATGAGTCAAGCCTATTCTAAGATATACACCATCTAATATACCCATTACAATTTGTTCAACCTCCATTAGTAGTTAGTCTAACTACTATTAGCCACCAAAAAGCTATTACAAAAGGTTGTTGCCTACTCTGAAAAGTTTATAAAATAATGGGATGAGACAGAGCCCAGTAAGTAGTATAATTAATGGGGATGGGGGAAATGCAAGTTTCATGATGGTAACAATTTACAAATCATGCTTTTAATTCGGGAATTTCCAAATAGTTTCTACAAAATCATTTTCCCAAAATAATATGACAAGAATGAATAGATTGGCACAACACAAAACTTCTCAAAATGTTCTCATGAGATTACATACTATATATTCCTCAAAATATCTCAACATGAAACTACTTACTATACTGGGAGCAATAACAACACCGTTCCAAATTAGAAAATCTAACCCAAGGCCACATGACAATTGCCGACACAAAGCCGGAACTCCTTGCCGACACAAAGCCAAAACTCATTGCCGACACAAAGCCGAAGCTAATAACCATCACAAAGACGGTGCTAAGATACCAATGTCACACAGACTATAGTATCTATTTAGGTAATCACATGTCACAGCACATGGGTAGAATATAATGAGCTCACAAATTACCTTTAATTCAAAATACATAATTCACTTCCAAGTAGTTTCATAAAATATTTGAATGCCCAAAATATTCACAAGGTTCTCAAAGCCTTCAACTCATTTCTTGTCAAAAAGATTTTATATTAACTTCCCAAATAACATAGGTCAAGATAAAGCATCTTTATATTTTTGCAAATAATGCAATAAATCCATAATACGCATTCTCTAGAATTTAATCAAAGATGCTAGTCTTTTCTTTGCTAACAAATCATGCAATTCCCCATATGCAATAAGAATATGCATTTTCATATATAATCATATATAGTAGGGTCACAACACAACACCTTTTAGAAAAATATAGTTCCACCATTAATTTTCCAAAATGTGTTTGACCCAAAAATAATGTTTATGCAACATGATTATTTTTCCAAAATAAAACCCATTAAAAAGCTACTTACCTTGCAACCCGCAAAAACCTAATTTTCCAAGCTCCAAAAGAAATTAGCTAGAACCTAAACAATACCAAGCAAACCTATCAAAATAAGTATAAAGCTTGAAATTGTATCTAGCTACATATTAGGAATTGCCGAATAAGCACTAAATTAGGCAAGCCTAGATTTAGCCTCACAAATAATATTTTCCATCTCCAAAGTTTCTCAACCAATTACTTTACAAGACATAGACTCCCATTATACTTATGAATCATACAAGGTATTATCTCTAACATCAAAACCTCAATAATTTATAAATAGTTTCCACAAGGTTTTCACAACATCATCAAGAGACCCATTACACCAAAATCACAATATCCTTTCAAACAAACAATATAAACTTTTAACTAGCTTCAAATAAACCATAAAATTATATTCACAATTTATTTCACAAGATATACCTCAAAACCCCTAAACTTTCACCATAACAAGCCTTAGATAGCCAACATTGTAAAAATCATGAACTCACTCATCAAATACATCCACCAAGACCAAAACCCATACGTATAACACATGAATATCACTTCTAATGCTCATAAATCACATGAGTATCTTTATTAAGGTTTGGATAAAAATATAACCTCAAGCAAAATATAAAACCCACCAAAAAGATGAGAAAATTTTTACCTCAAAACAAAGATGTGAAAGTGTTTATGGGTTCACAACAATTTTCCGGTGATCTTGCCAGAGAATGACGGTGGAAAATGGTGGTGGTGGTGGTGGTGGTGTGGAAGCACCGATGGAGAGAATAAGAGTAGAGAGGACCGTATGAGAGAATGAAAAAAAAGAAAGAAAAGGAATGAAGTGAATGAGCCGGCCAAAGAGAGAAAAATGGATAGTGTGAAAATGAGTGGTGGAGAATGGTGGGTAGTGGGGTTAGGTGGGGGCACACATGGTCCACAAAAGTGCTGACTCTTTTTTTTTTTAAATTGATGGGACGTTACAGCTCACCTAGTTGTGAGTGACCTACTTATCTATCCTTTTAGCTCTAGGGAGCCTACCTACACTTAGAGAGATCCAAGATCCCATCAAAAGATGATACCCTTTATATCTCTTGTTTGTTCAACCATATACCTTGTGATTACCTAATTCTAAAGGACAAATAAAATATGTAAAAAATGGAAGGATGACCCTAAAGTTATGGCATACACTAAGATAATTGGGATAAAAGAAAAGAAGTTCTCACATATTAGAGACTTATATCCAAAACCTCACAAATCTCACAAGATTAACTCACAAAACTCTCTAGGTCATTTGAAACGTGATTTGTTGGTGCTAGAGAATATGCTTGGTTACATAATCCAAATATGTACAAGAAATGCAGCAAAAACTCTTTTTTCTGTAAAAGGAGGCTAGGGTTCCAAAGAGAAAATCTTAGGAAGCTTTCTAGGGTCCAATTTTTCTTTCTCCACCTCCTTATTTAAATAGAAGCTTAATAGGCCTTTTAAATAGGCACTCCTATTCCAATTAGGTTTACACAAATCTTGAACTTTCCCAGTCCTATAAGAATCATGCAAACACATAAACAAATAGCTTTTAGGAATCAAAACGGTGCAAGCTATATCAAAAATCATGTAAGCTCGATAGATCGAGAGGTATTGAGACAAGTATCAAGCTTTAATAAATCTTGATAAATCGACAGGTATCGAGAAGGTATAGAGACCTGTAGATTTAGTTTTTCTTGAGCAATTCTTGAGTAATCTTCATGTCTTCAATGTAACCACTTGTAATGATCATCTTAAACCAACTTAGATTTATCCAAATACTAATAAAATGCATTTTGTCATAGGATATGCCAATTACTTAAAAATATGAACCTAAAAATCCCCCCTTTTGGCAATTCGTGACAAAACCACAAGAATACATTGAGTGTGTGTTTGGAAAAAATTAAAAAGTCAACTTATTTTACTATTGAGCTTATTTTTGCTATTATTTATGGACTCCACTATACTTTTTGGTACTATTCATGAGTCTCGCTGTACTATTTCAGCTAACTTTTACTTTTATCTACAGTACTTTCAGCAAAAAGTTTTCAATTTCAAAAAAATAAGCGTATCCCAATTAGACACTGAATGTCCTAGAATACATTCTACTCAAGATCACAAAAAAATAAGCCTAGTCCAAAATATCAGAACCTTGGAAGTTATTGTAAGAAGAAGGCCTGGAATCTTGACTTGGGTTTAACCTGTCTTTCTAGAAAGACACTAAACAAGAAGCATCAAGGTACCATGTGGGAAACACTGATAAGTTAATTAAATAAGCTCAATAAAACTTTTTTTTTTCACAATGCTAGCAGAATAAACAACAAGAATATCTCAATCATAGCATGTGTATAAAGCAAAAAGATACACATCTCAAAATATATCAATATCAAAGTGTATCAAACTAACTTTCCCCCTATGTTAGTTACATCAAAAATTTTCTTCCCTTTAACATGAAATTCTCCCCCTAAATCTATTACTTCCCCTGAAGAATGGCATTCAAATTTCAAATTTCTCCCCCTTTTTTGACACAATTGTCAAAGGACATAAAAAGTCAAAAAACTTGACCAAAGACAGACTGAAAACTAACATAGAAAGAACGAGGAGAGCAAGGAACCATAGACCTACAAGAAAAACATGAAAACCAAATGCTATGGACACAAAGGGAAAAAAATGCAACACATGAAAAATATATGAAATGCATGCTCAATGTATCAGACTATGTATCGAGAGGTATTGAGGAAAACCCAGAAAACTTCGATAGAAGAAGCTTGTATCGAGATGTATCGAGACTTGCAGATTCAGCTTTTCTTGAGCAATTCTTGAGTAATCTTCATGTCTTTAATGTAACCACTTGTGATGATCATCTTGAACCTACTTAGATTTACCCAAATACAAGTAAAGTGCATTTTGTCATAGGATATGCCAATTATATAAAAATATGAACCTAACACATGTTAACCCATCAAAATTTAATACACCTTGATACCTATCTCAGCACCTCTCGATCTATCGAGTCTCAAGTAAATTGAAATCCAAGATCCTTTTTTGGCCCATGATGACAAGGCTTCCTATAGGGTTTTGTGTACTAGGGTTCCAAAGCATGTAAGTAGACATGGCAAACGGTTGATTTAAGTCGGGTTTGGGTCGAGTTAATCGGGTTATAGGCCAAACGGGTTAGGTTCAGGAACGGGCCATTTTAAATAGGTTGAAAACGATCGAGCAAATCGGATTGTGGGTAGGTTCGGGCCAACCCATATTTACACATGAAAAAATTTTTTTTTTGAGAGAATGAATCAAATCAATCAAGGAAACAAATCATACATAATACCCTTTGTTTGTTTGTTTGTTTCTTCTTTTTTTTTTCTTTTTTTTTTTTTTCTTTTTCCAATTAAGTGGGCAGCTACTATTATAAGACTATTTGTGTTACTATTATACATGTGACGGGAAAAAAAAAAAAAAACCAAAAAACATAAAACTTTCCATATCCTTCCAATTCTAATAGTTTTGTGCATGACTAAAATTATTTACACTCATAATAACAAAATCTTCCATGTTAATAACTCATAGGCATAATGCTTATAATTACAAATTTACAACTTGAGAGAGAGATAGATTTTAACGAGTACAAAAAGTATATATTTTAAGTTTACACACTTCAGATTCAAAATTCACTAATGATACGGACTTTTTCTTTTACTTTACTTTTGTTTTGTGCTATGTAGACTTAGTGTTAGTAACTTAATCCTAGTATTAACTCTACTACTTAGTATGTAACTTAGTGTTAGACATTTAGTAGTGTAGACGTGTAGTTGTAAATGATTTTTCCTTTTGTATTTTTTTCCTCTACTACTTAGTATTTAACTTAGTGTTAGATGTTTAGTAGTATAAACGTATAGTTGTAAATGCTTTTGCCTTTTATATATTTTTTCCTCTACTACTTAGTATTTAGCTTAGTGTTAAATGGTTAGTAGAATAGACATGTAGTTGTAGATACTTTTGCCTTTTGTATTTTTTTTTTTCCTTTAAATTATTTTTCTTAATAAATTAGGGTATGACCACTGCCACTAGTGGCTACTAAATGGTAAATATTATCAAGGTAGTGCCTTGTGTCTTTATGTCTCTGCACCTAGCATCTTGGCATGTAGTCTAAATATTTAATAAATAAATAAAAGGTTTAAAAATTGGGTTGGGTCATGGATTAGTCAAGTCGGGTTGGCCCAAAAAAATAGGCGGGCAGCGCGTTGGTCCATTTTTTATTCGGGCCAATAAATTCGGATTTGGGCGGGTTCGGGTGGGTTTGCGTACTTGGCTATCATCTTTTTTAGTTACAGAAGGTTTCGACCATTGAAAGACCAGTACAAGTTGCCTAGAGTTGAAAAGAAGTTTATGAATGCTCTCATAAAAGATGTTGAATACGTTTCAAATCTGGGGAAAAAAATAGATAAGAAAGCCCATCAACTTTGGGATTCACAACTGAGACCAGGAGCGACTGTACAACTGAGCGATGTTGAGAAAGAATGGGTAAGTGCAATCGAAGTAGTGGTTCGTAAGGCAAAGTCTTGCTGTCAAAACTACCAGAGACTGAGTCGAAGAAGACAATTTCCGAGGTGGGTTTATTCCGTTTTTATGGATTTCAGAAAAATCCGTGGCCTCCACACTGAAATAGATTCTGTGAACGATGAGATGTATGATAATCTTTTCAGGAAATGTTATGAGATCTATCGATTGCTTGAGGGGTCAAGGTCTAATGTTAGATGCCTGCTGGACAGACCACTAGTAGAACAAAACTCTTAATACTTATAATCGAGCTGTGCTACTGCCACCAACTCGTTCTATTGAAGAGAAATTGAAGGACCTAATCCATGGAAAGTCAGATTTAGTACGTGACAAGAAAGATGACATACGGTACAACATAGAATTTCCGCTGAAGCTACTGCTTGCTTTCCTGGAAGATTTAGATGGGCTTAGAATGGACACTAAAACAGAGAAGGCCTGGGTGAAGCTTGTGGAGGAGACCATACTTGAACTACTACAAGACATGGATGGCATACTTAAAATAGCAAATCGAATGAGCTGGATTTTCTATATTGGTAATTGGATAGCAAGGCGTAAGCTCAAGAAGAGCTATGAGTACTATGACAGAATGTTATGGCTCCCTATTCTACATAAGAACATATGTGACTTCAAATTTATTAGAAGAGATACATCGAAATCTGTCCATCGGTCCCAGAAAAAAACAAATGTTTTCATCTCAGGCCACAACAACCAATGACGATGGCATTTCTTCTCTTCTGAACAACTTTCCACAATCAGCTCAGTCAGGGGCAAGCCATGGATGAGTTCACACAACTACAGAGTCGTTTAAAGGATGAACAAAAACTTCTCATGAATTCCAAAACAATTGAAGGCATAAAGCATTCAAGAATGGCTTGTACGGATCAACTGAAGGAAATTATTAAAGATGCTGGAAAATCATTGAAATCCCATGGAGAAAGTTCACGCTCGGAATGGAGTGAAAATCAAAACAAGACGAGTCTCGGTCAAAGTTCAAAGAAATTGGGCGATTTAAAACAGCACTCAGAATTCTCGAGATTTGCATAACAATATTTCGCGTTGAACAGAGGAGAGAGAGGAACTCGGTAGTTGGCATGGATGAAGATGTAAATAAAGTAGTCTCACAACTGATCACCAACAGTGAGAATTGCTCCACGCATTTTATTGTGGGGATGAAGGGCATCGGTAAGACAACACTGGCGCAGATGGTTTTTAAACATAGTGCTACTCAGAACCATTTTGAATCCAGAAACTGGGTGCCTCTAACTGATAGAGTGGATGAGGAAAAGAATGTGCTTCTGAAAAGATTAGGACATAAGGTCATGCCTGCACCAGCGACGAATAAGGAAGGGAAGGAAAAAGAGGAATGGAAGGAAAAAGATTACTCGATCAAGGAGCTGAATGGATTCCTGAAGGGTAAGAAGTACCTTATAGTTCTGGACAACATCTTGTTAGTGGAAGCCTGGGAGAGTTTAAAAGCCGCATTCCAGGATAGCACAAATGGGAGCAGAATTTTGATCACCACACGGCACAGGAGTGTAGCTTCAAATGCTGAGCACTACTACCAACTTCGACTACGAACCAAAGATGAGAGCTTGAGTTTGTTTCAACAGATGGTCGACCTTCCCTCTGAAACTTCTGACCAGCCTGAACTCTCTCCAGAAGCAGGAGAAGCTCAAAAAGTGAATTCACTTGCACGTAAAGGAGTAGGAAAGTGTGGGGGCTTGCCACTTTCCATCTTATGTGTTGGGTATCTATTTTCAGGGACGAAGAATGTGACTTATGAGGAGTTGTTGAAGGCGCTTGACCATATCGATCATAGCCAAACACCATGGTTGGAAATTATGGATTTTAATGTAAAAGACTTGCTTCCACATCTAAGGCAATGTCTTTCTTATTTTGGACTCTTTCCCAAGGACACAGAAACTTCAGCAAGGAGATTAGTCACTTTGTGGGTTGCAGAAGGGTTGGTAACACCAAGTGGCGTTGAGCAAGAGCCTCCAGAATTAGTTGCAAAGAATATTTTGAGAGAGTTGATCAGCCGCAACTTGGTACAGGTGGTGGAAAGAAAGCCTAACGAGAAGGAAAAGACATGTAGTTTCCCTAGTGATCTGCGAGATTTATGGTTGCGATCAAATGCAAGCTTTGATCAGCGGCTTGCTTATAATGCTGATGAGCATGATGCCAGTTCTACTCTTAGTCATGGTAGCGGTAAAAATTTACAAAATTTATTGCGAAGCTGCAGAAATCCCCGCTCAATTCTCTTTTTTGATACTTGAGAAGGCAATAAACCTGGAGAAGAAATTGGTAACTTCCTTTCTTTGGGTTTGCAAGTGGTCATCTCTTACAGTTGCAAGTCCTTGATCTTGAACATGTATTTTGACCCCAATTGCCAAACAGTATAGGAAAATTAATTCATTTAACATATTTGGGGTTAAGGTGGACTTACCTAGAGAAGATCCCACCGTCAATTGGCAACTTAACCAACCTCCAAATTCTGGATGTGAAGCATACTTATATCCGTATTCTCCCTAGTTCAATATGGAAATTGAAGAAACTGCGGCACCTATGCATGAACCAAATTTATCGAAGCCAAATTAAGCATCAATCAAGTGGGAGTTCTTTGCAAAATCTCCAAACACTGAGGAGTGCATTTGTAGATAAGGACAGTCCCCTAAAGGATAACCTCCGTAGGTTGACTAACCTTAGAAAATTGGCACTAGCTTTCCAACTGAACCTGTCACAGCAAGTAGCACTAGCTGAGAGTCTTTTGAACCTGAAGCAGCTTAAAGCTTTGAAGTTGAAATCAATTGATGAAATGGGTCAGCCTCAAGATCTGAAGGCGACTTTCTTGTTAGGCCTTGAAAATCTTTCTAACCTATATCTGTTTGGAAAACTAGAGAATACATCCATTAATAGACTCCCACAAAGCCTAACTGACCTTACCTTATCTGCGTCTGGACTTTTAGATGATCCAATGCCAGAGTTAGAGAAACTTAAAAGGCTTGAATGTCTCAGTTTGTACTCTGGTTCTTACACTGGGAAAAGCATGTCATGCTCCAAGGGAGGCTTTCCCCAGCTTCATGTTCTGAACTTCTGGATGCTTCAGGAATTGGAAGAATGGAATGTGGTGGAGGAAGCAATGCCAAAGCTCAAGAAGTTGGAGATTCGTTCCTGCAACAGTTTGAAGGTCCCAACTGGCTTGGGGAATCTGAAGACTCTTCGTGAATTGAAGTTAAAGGATATGCCAGAGAAATTCACAGCAGAAATTGAGAAAACCAAGGAGATAATTTGGGGCGACATTGCTCTATCTCCAGTCGATGACCATAGTCAATACTGAATGGAGCTGAAGATTATATGTAGGTAAGGCAGTCTTTCATTTTATTTCTCTGTTCCAATTCATTTTTTTAGTTCTTAAAACAAATCATTAATATTTTGACACTGCAACTTTTAACAGATTTCTGCTTCCTTTCATTACTTACTTGACCATGAAGAATGATGTGGGAGTTGGACAAAAGCCTGAAGAGGTGCTTAGAATTGATGTCTCGATTTACTATTTGGTTCATCAGGTTTTTTTTTTTTTTTTTTTTTTTTTTGTCTATGGGTTTGATCAATAAAAGTCATATGCTTGCTTTGTTACAAAGTGCTACTGTGTGCTTTCTCCCACCCCCCCCCCCCCCCCCCCACCACAAAAAAAAAAAAAAAAAAACAAAACAAAAAAACAAAAGGTGCTACTGTGTGTGTATTATTTTTGTCTCTTGGTTCTAATGTATTTGATAATAATATGTAATAGTCAAATGCTTACCGTGCAAATGACTGGAATAAAATTGTACGATTTCTTATACAAAGTGATATATGTGTGTTCTTTTATTCGGTTGGGTAACATGTAGTATGTTCTTTCTTTCTGGATGCATATATCTGTTTGACTCATGTACTCGAATAAAATAGTACGATGTCAGAAACATGGTGCTACTGTCTCTGTTTGTAATGTGTTTTTTATTCCAATTGTGTCGATTGGTTCTAAGGTACTTGATCAATAATATGTAGCAATAGTCGGTTGAAAATCCATCTACAGAGGAGACTTCCTTGTCGCTCTCCATTCCTCGTGGAGGCGATCAAACTTATTGCCATGTACAAGCTTCCAACCAGCGCTTCTGTTGGTATGCCTTCCCTATTCAAAAACTCGATTCCCAATCATGCCATTCGAGCTTCCAGAGGCCAAATCTGCAAAACCTTCACTCAAATCAACTAAAATCCATTTTAAACCTCAGCACCACAATATTTTGAAGGGCTGTTGGAGATCACGCCTCGTGAATTCATCACCAACACCACCTTGAGTAGAGAAAGTTTTGTTTGGGTGATCTTATCACGAATGAAGCCTAGCATTTTAAGCAAGCTAATGCCCATTTCTGTAAAATTCAGTGAATGCCTTGGTCCTTTGTTATAGCTCTATTTGTTCGGCTTGAGAGTAGAAAAATCTAAGGGGGTAATGCTGTATGCAGCGAGCCTAGAAGTAAGCATACCATCAAGTTGAATTGCATGTGCCCAGTGTACCTCTTTACACTCTTTACCATATCTCTCGAGCAATTCTTTTCTTGCTTTTTTTCATTGATACAAATTTTCTTTTGAATGTCATAAAGGTTATTGAAATTCAAAGAACTTTGCTGTGCTTTTGGCATTCAGATTTCAGAATAGTAATAGCAGGCTCTTCTGATATTGTTCGGCTCACTTGGGCTTTCTTTCTGGGAGGGTCTCTGGTTCACTAGCTGTTGGACATAGAGCCGCTTGATGAAGCTCTACGGGGAAAAAGCTTAGCTTGACTAAGAAAGAGGGAACTTAGGTGGCACTCAAAAGAGACGTTATACAAAAGGAGGCAGCTGAAGGCTAATACCAATGTTATGAATTTTGTTCCATTCCACTTGGAATGGCTAGAATTTTCTATTCCGTTTATTAACTAATACAAATCACCCCACTGTATAATTACCTTTTAAATTCTATCTCATTTCGGTTTATGCCACTAAATTTGGCTCCCTACAATGATTTTAACCGGGATGTAAACAAATCACTATTTTCTTTCCTAAGCCTATTTTTTTATTACTTAATTTAATATGTCATTTATTATTATTCTTAATTATAAATGAGTTTTTCATATTTACCTTACTCGCATATGTAATATGACATGAGGTTTTTTCTTTTTTTTTTTTAGAATGGTAGAAGTTTGTGTCAAGTGGCCAATTCTACTAAACATGCTAGGATACAAACACATGTCCACATCTCAACGTATCTAATAGAACTTGCCACTAGATACAAGCCCAACCTATTAAGAATATGTCTTTTTTTCATTTACTCAACCCATTAATATATATTCTTATATATTATGATATTAAGAATATATATTAATTGATTTTGAAAATAATTCGATATGGTGTGTGTGTGTATATATATAACTCTAGTTGATAGATCTGAAACTATATGGCATAATAGATAGATAGCAAAATATTTCATTCCAATTGATAAATTAAAGTGGCTATGGGAACAAAATCGACTACATTGGCTAGTAATGTTTGATTGGAAAATTAATAACCACTAACCAGTTTGTGCAAGTAGGGATGGCAATGGGGTAGGGCAAAGCCGAAGGATGGAGTCTTCGTCCTCGCCTCACATGGTTTTGTCTTGCCTCATCCCTGCCCCACCCTGCATGATGGGGAAAACTTTCTCACTCCATCCCCGTCCCTTCGAGCCCCGTGAAGCCCCACCCCATCCCGTAAAACTCTACTTTTTATTAATTTACCTTACAACTAATACAATTTTTTTTAATGAAACCTGTTTCATTAATAAAAATATACTTGAAATTACAACTAAATTTATCTCATCAAATCAAATAAATTTTTAGAAAAAATTGAATAATATGTCCAAATGTTTAACAAGACAATCACAAAAAAATAAAATAAAATAAAATAATAAATAAATAAAAAATCTCATAGTATAACACATAACAAAATAAATGCAAAGAACTACATTAGGTAGAATAAAATAAGTTAATATTGATATGTTTGTTTAAATAGTAGAGTTTTAGGGTATAAAAAATTTACAATTATAACTCTTAGTAACGCGAGGCGGAGCAGGGTGGGGTGGGTCTAAAAAGTCTAAACTCATCCCCGCCCCGCCCTGCCCCGCCCCATGGTGTGGGGCTAAAATCTTGTCTCATCCTTGCCCTACCACCTTTGCGGGGTGGGAAAAATCTGCGTGGGGCGAAACGAAGAGAGGCGGGTTAAGCATAAATGCTCTAAAATGTGTGAAAATACAGGAGTTGTTTAGACCCCAAGTTAAAAATTACAACTCGATAGATTTTACTTTAACTTAAATTAAGTGTTGAATAGAGTAAAAGCGAGCGGATGAACAAATAAACTACTCTAAACCATATTCAATATAACACAGCAGTAATATGAAAGCTAAAAGAGTATGGAAGAAGGATGCAAACACAAAGACAACATAGCGATGTGTTATCGAAGATGAAACCGAAGTCCTCAGCGTAAAACCTCTCCGCCGCCCTCCAAGCGGTAATCGATCCACTAGACAATCAGTTGAAATACATGGGTTAACAAGAGACCCTCCAAGCCTAATCTACCCGATATACTTATATCCTCCAAGCTCCTACACCAATAAGACTACTCGGAACCATGTCTTATCTAACTCTCCGAATCCCGCAACAAGCTCCATATTGCATTTGCCATCCTTGGCTTATTCCAATGCTTCCCAGTAGCACCAAAACCTCACTGAACACTCTGAAAGGGTGTGGTAAGTATTTGGGCTATCAACCTCTCATTGGTATGGAAATGGAGAGGTAGGAGTTGAGAAAAATCCACAAGCAAATGTGTAGAGATATGTGGGTATAACAATCTCTAACTCTCAAGGTTTGTGGCTGGGGTTTTCTCTCTAAAGCACTCCTCAATATCTATGGGTAATGTGGGTATAAATAGTATAGGCATAGAAAGTGTGTATCAGAAATGACAGTCTGGCAAAACAGAGTGTTTCGCAGGTGTCTCGCGTGAAGGCCTTACCCGCGAGCTACTCGCAAAACAAAGCTGTTTCCATCTATCCTGACTCTTCGCATTCCAATCATGTGCAGGGCACATACATCTTTTCATGGGATGCTTAGTCACGAGTTACCCGCAAAAACTCTTATGTCTTCAATTACTTGAGTTTTCACATACTCTCTCTCTATCACACAACCCTTACAATAAAGTCTCACAATAAATACAGTGTATAAAATATTGAATAGAATTACAATCAAATTTTTCACGGAATTAAAACCAACAAAATACATAGTTGTAAATCACAACTTTACAAAGCGGAGTGAGACAAAGTTGTCATCCCTACCTGCAAGAGATTAAGAGCAATAATCAAACGTTGGGCCAATATTTTCCATTAACTTTCCCAGACTGGCCCAAGTAAGTTTTTAACTTAAAAAAACCAACAGTCTTAGGACGTGGAAGAGATGGGCTTGCAAAGGTGATATATTCTTATGATGGCCTAGAAGATCAAGAAATGACTCAGCTACAGAAGAAGAAGCATGAAAATGGTGGTAATGAAGTCCTCACTCCTAAACGTAATAAGCATGAGGTTAGGGAGGCAGTAAAAGCTAAAATTTCTTCTTCATTGGCAAAGGGTGTCCTACAGCCCCGCCACCCATAATGACGCACTTAAGTTTGAACTGCCGTGAGTTTGAGAACCTACTGATAGTATGTGAGCTCCATTGCCTATCAGGTAACAAGATCTCTGTGTCATGTTTATGATGGAAATGCGACTCAATCCTAGATTCCTGGTCATATGGAAAAGATTCGTGTAAGGGTTGGTATGAGAGGTGGTGTTTTTGTAAATAGAGTAGGATTTGGAGGTGGACTCGCATTGCTTTGGTCAGTTAAAGTTGAAGTCGTCTTAAAAACATATTCTTCTAGTCACACATTGATGTTCGAGTAAGTGATGTAGAGACATGGCTGTGGCGTTTTGTAGAAACTATTAGGACGGCTACACTGGCAAGATAATTTGCCATGGTTAGTGTAATGGGAGACTATTTTGGACCAATTGTGGTGTGTGTATATTATACCATATCAAATTATTAATTCATAATAAAATAATATGTACATTCATAATATTATCGCTAACTAATTTAAATATATAACATGTCATATACAAGTAAAGAAAAAAATATTAATGATGAAAAAATATATATTATATGTGAGTAAAGCAAACAAGAAAAATTCATTGTTAAAAGAAAATAATAATAAATTCATACGTGAGTAAAGTAATAAAAAATTAGGAAAAATAATAATAATGATTGGCTTACATATTGGTCAAAATTTAGAATGAAATAAAATAAAGAGGTGATTTATACTAGTTAATTAATTGAAATGGAAAATTTTGGGATCTCAATACGCATGATGGGAAAAATTTTATTTATGAGAGTTTGGATGGGGGAGCTGTTGATCTACACAAAAAAAAATTTATCCTAATGCTTATATCATTCACAAGTCTGTTGCTAACTTAGATCATATGGCACTCCCCTCACTTTAAAGAGAAAGTATCATGCTTAAGAACAACATCACCTATTTCAGTTTGAACTGAGTTCTTCAAAAGGATTGTGAAAACTAATCATTTCGTCTCTTGAATCTCGTCAAAATGAATCTTGCTCCTTGAATTCTTTCCAAATAAATTCAAATCTAGCTCTTAACTCTTTCAAAAATAAAAATCCAAACAATTTAATATTATGTCGATTTAATTAGAAACAATTTAAAATAATTTCTTTCCAACTTTTCCAAGTGGAATCATCCACCTTCATTAAAATCGTTCTCTTTAATTGGAACTTCACCAACCATTTTAGTGGTTATTTAAATCAGCATGTTTATACAAATATTTTATGTGCATAAGAAATCTCTTACAAGTTTCATCAAATATATTGTGTATATAACTCTCTTTTATGATTACTTAATTACGCAACTCACCTCCAACATATCTTCACCATCATCGAAGTACTCATCATAGGCTTGCGATGAATCCAAATTAACGGATGAAACTCTTTTGATGTGATCATCCTCAACATTAAACTACTCTTCCTCCTCTTCCATGGAACTTGGATTTGGAATTTTGGATGGACGTTTTAGGCTAGTTGACAACAGCTAAGGCAGCAAGCAGCTCTAAAATCGCATCAAACTACTCTTCCTCCACTAAACATGTGTCTCTAGTTTAATCTCCTTGTGTTTATACATGTAATCTATATATGGTAGCATGCTGTTCTCCACATGCTCCTTTACATGCCATGACATGATACTAAGTTTACTAACTAGCTTCGCTATGATACCAAATGATTATAAAATATCAAAAATACATAAATTAAGGAAATAACAGCAAAAATCTAAAATTCCAAAAAATGATATAAAATATCAAAATTTATTGTTTGCTCGATCAACCAATCTACATCACTTGCTGAAGAAAAGGCAGTTTCATGATGATAGGCCGATTGTTATAATAATTATCAAAAGAAATACATGCATGAGTGAAAATAAACTCATTTACTCGTCTATAAAGATGGCCAATTAATTACAATAAATCATTTTAACAGGAACTAATTCAAATTGAAAGGAACCAAATCCTCAGGATAATATGCAGCAAACAAATTATTTTAGAGCAAAAAGAAAAAATTGATGCACTCACCCTTTGTCTTAGAATACATGTATATAACTTTATTAGCTCAGGAGAAGTCATATATAGGATACACTAGAAACAACAAGCATGACCAAACCAAAGAAAAATTTTACATCTCACGGATCAGGTTGCAATATTCCAAATGTGTCACATGAAGAAGCAATTGCTAGGCCATGGATCAGAAACCACTCTGTAGTACGAGGGGAACTGTGGATATTGGCCATAACCCGAATAGCATATGGTTGGAGTTGGGTTGTCTTCTTCGTCTTTCTTCTCATCACTTTCTTCCAGTTGTGCCACACTCACTATGGTGGCATAGCCAACCTTCTTCCTCAGTGACCGGGTCAAGCAAACCGAGTCAACTTCATCTCCTATCACTACCACCAGACTTTTATCGTCTCCTTCGATTGCCACTGAGGTCACACCTGTTTGGTAATCATACAAAAATTTGCAACATATAAATCGAATTAGTCCCTTAACTTATAGTTTTCAAAAGCATAAGAGAGTTTCAAATTTGATTCACAATTTCACACCTTCTGCCCCTGCAGCAAGCTTCAAGGCCTTGGTTCTACATTTGTCACCAGTCATCTGCACCTTTATTACTAGCTTCCACTGTACCATTGGATATATTACATGTAAAGAAATATATAGTGTCTTCTAAAACAAAAACAAAATCAAAAACAAGAATAGTGTTTACTTCTAAAAAGCTAGTACTATTATTTCATGCAAGTGCCATGTTTTGGGAGGGAAAAATAGAATACCTTCATGTTTGATATTATGAAACAAATGGCAAAGTTATAATAGGATCTATATATGATATGAATTTGTGTTTTTGGAATATGAGGTAGTAGTGTCTATTTATATGAGAGCTGATGAGCGGTAGTAACCTGTTGACTGACTCATGGGATGTACGTACACCAATGATTAGTTGACTCGGTATGAGTATTATGCTTTATACAAGACAAGACTTCGTATTGTATAGTCATAGGTTTAGGTTTTTTAATTCTAATATCTAGACCACGTTTCACAAGTAGGAAGTTACCTCGGAATTATTAAGAATCTTTTTGCAATTAATAATTTAAATACGAGTCTGGTTAATGTATGCTCTTAAAACATACAATAATTATCCATTTAAAAAAAAAAAAAAACTTTTTATGAAGATTTTAAAAAATTATCAAAATATTTAGTTATATTTTCATTTTTTCATAAAAAAATTTCTAAAAGATTTATTAATATATACTCTAAAAGCATAAGTTGGCAAAACTCAATAAATATAAACATGTATAAAGTCAACATATATGACGTCCAAGATCTGAAAGTCGACCTCGTGCTTATGTGAAAGGTTGACCGTAGAGATTAGGTAATCTGGGCCATGCATTCTCAAATTGCTTAATTAGCTGGGTCCGTATCTGAAAGCATAGAAGTTTTAGAATCATTGGCAGTTTCATCTAGGAAGATTTGAGTTCAGATTTCAGATGAACGATTAAATTTAATATAGGAATTGGTCTTTACTCGGTAAGACAAAGGTAATATACTAATATTAGGGATTATCTTCTGAGAAACTTTATATGAAAATTTTATTTTAATACTTAGAAGGGGCTAATTTCAAGCCTACCAGATTGGACTCCAATTGCTTAAGGTTAATTTTTGAATTCAGATTTGAAAGGTGCTCCATGGAAGACTTACGAGTCTTTTTTTTCCCCCTCGATAATGGAAGACTCGCAAGTCTTAAAGTAAGATTACATATACAAATAAATATTATGGGACAAGACAACTGTAACCTGAATTCATAATTCAAAAATAATGAAAGAGACCCCACAGGTATTGAGTGGTACGGTGGACTCATTTATCAACGGTATGACATAGATTTGGAAATCTTAAATTCAATATATCAAATTATTAGTCTATAGGGTTTTTTGGTATCTCATGAGAAGAGGGAGAAATAGTTTGCCAAAGGCTAGGCCGATACCATTTCCTAATAATAATAATAATAATAATAATAATAATAATTTAATGAAAGTGTAAAATGTCCCACATATCACAAACTCTCGGGAATCTATATATATATATATATATATATATATAATAGGTAAAGCGGAGAGAAATTCAAATTAGAATTCCAAATTAAAGTTCAAATTTTGTGCTATGTGTCCTAAATTATTTATTCTTAAAGAGTTTTATTTCTTAATTTTAGAATTAAATGTGGGACCACATCATATATATTCATCTAACTAAATTATTAAGTATAAAAACCAAAGAGTCTAGAATAAATGAATCGTAAAAAAAAAAATAAATGCTTCCCAATAATTTAAAAAAAAATGGACAATTTAAATTTTATACCTAAAAATATCCTTACAATTTTTTTTTAAAGAGTTAACAAAATATAAAAATGACTATGAATAGTATTTAAATTATATTATGTATTTTATTGTATATTTTTAAATGTATCTATGTATATGTATGGAGTTACAAGCTAGTTTCTTATAATCTATATATATAATAATTGATAAAGATGAGAGAAATTCAAATTAAAATTCCAAATTAGAGTTCCAATTTTGCATCATCTGTCCTAAATTATTTATTCTTAAAAAGTTTTATTTCTTAATTTTAGAATCAAATGTGGGATTACATCATAAATATTCATCCAAGTTAGTTATTAAGTACAAGAAACTAAAGAGTCTAGAATAAATGAATTGTAAAAATAAAATAAAAAGTGCTTCACAATATTTTTTTTTTTTTAAATGGACATTTTACATTTTATATCTAATAATATCCTTACAAAATTTTTTAAAGAGTTAACAAAATATAAAAATGACTATCAATATTATTTAAATAATATATATAGGAATTATATTATATATCTTTAAGTATATCTATATATATGTATGGAGCTACAAGCTAGTATGACTATAATAACAAAGAACATCTCAATAAGTTAAAGATAAATCCATTTCTCCAAAAACAGATAAAAAGAAAATAGGTTGATAATAAGGCTGACTTTAGACTATAATACCAAGCGAGATTCAACTTAACATCAAGTCTTTTCTTTAGTTTCCAAATATCGCCTTTTCTTTAGCTTCCAAATATCCTTGGTCCTTAATCTTGTGCATTCGTTGCATCCTTTAGCCAAGATCATTAAAGATCCCATGCCAAGTGCATGATGAATTGCCCTTCAATTGTCCAACTCTTCTATCAATCACAAAAGAGTGTTATTGAATTTGAAATCACAAAGCCATATATTCGATGAAGTTCACTGCAGTCAAACCGTCATGGAATCGACGGTTGGACTTTTTGTAATTGACGAATTCTTGGAGGAAATGACCTCTAGGAAGGTGAAAAACGCTGTCTAGACCCCCATGTACGACTTATTACCAATTTTAACAATTTATCAATTATGGTCCGGTTGAATAGTTAACCATTTCCATGAACAAAATCAGTAGCAGCTTTAGAAATTTTTTTGAAGGAGTTTTTAAGAAATTTAAATTAAATAAAATTTAATAAAAAAAATTTGAATATATTGAGTTATAAAAAAATGTAAATATATGAATTTTTACCACTTCTATAAGTTTTCATATTTTAATAAAATTGTTACATAATAGTTCATTATTAGTTTTGATTACATATTATCAATGTGCTAAGTGTAACCATTTTATTTTGTTAGTTTGTATAACATTTATTTATTTTTATGCAATTGTCATTATTTTTATAAAAATATTTTAAACTAAAATAACAAAATGTAACCAATAAAAATATTAACCCACGTATCCATATTCATTCATATATAAATATTACACTAAGTGTCTACTTATAACCAATCAAATATTTGAACAATTGCTAACTTTAATACTTTTTTTTTTCCAATTACGTACTAACAACCCCCTCAAAAAAAAGTTACGGACTAACATAAATAATACAATAAATGTCTAATTGTTGTTTAGTTTTAGGTTGTACTAATTTATGATCAAGGTGTGCAAGATTTCAGCCAATATATGCAAAAAAATTTATAAGCATAAAATAAACTAATAAAAAAAATATTATATATATATATATATATATTGGTTGTTGAAGTCAGGGGGTTCATTTGAACCCCCTAAACAAGAAGTGCTGCCACCCCTTACAAAATGAATAAAGTAATAGACCAAAAATCACCCACAACAAACACATGCTACAAGCAATATGTTGGAGAAGAGAAAACCCACGAAGGGAAAAACTCATAGAGGTTGTTAGAGATATATTAGACATATTAGCCTAATGTAATAGGCCAATTGCCTATATATACTCATGTTAGAATTCATTGTAATATAGGTTTTTGTACTACACTCTTATACAATAAAGATGTAACTCTTAAGGGATTCCTCCGTGGATGTAGGCAAACAAGGCTGAACCACATAACCTTCGTGTTCTCGATGTTCCTATTCTATACTTCCATTTCCGCATCCACTCTAACATATACAACATGATATAACACATCGCATTGCTAATAATATATTTAACATGGTATCAAAGTCAAACTTCGTCTTTGGCATCAAACAAAACGTCTCTAGCAAGCAAAGAAGATTATCATGTGCACACCACCATCTGAAGTCACACATGCTTGCCTGCTGGATCTAGACTCCACGACATCTCGCGGCCACCATGGCTCTGTGCTGTGTCAAAATCCAACAACCAAGCAAGCAGTGACTTAACTTATTAGATCTGGGTAAATCCAAGTTTCGCCTGATAAAACCAACACCACAGACGTGCTCCACAACCTCCTATGAGAAAAACCCAGAAGTCCAGCAACCATAGGAAGTCGCACGCGCCGCCGCACGCAGACAGAGTCCCCGGCTTATTCTCCCACGCGCTGCCACCATTTCCTCATGTGCACCTCATCCATCGGCCACACGTGCCGATGTATAGGCCTTGTCATCCGCTGATCTATGACGCACAAAAATCTGGTCCTCATTCGAGAATGTACGCGCTCTCACGTGCCTCTTGGATTCTCGCCATCAGTCCCCCGCACTTGTAACAGAAGCACGCACCATCCACGCGCCAAAGAACACTTGCTGACGTCATCATATGATGTCATCACTCCACGTTAGCAGCCGCACAAGCAAAAAGCCATGTTAGCCCTAAACACGTCATCAGCCACGTCAGCTATCCACATCAGCAGTATCGCCCTGTCAGCACCACGTCACCTAGCTGATCGTTGACCCGGACCGACCCGACCTGGACCACCCAGATCTGACCTGTAAGCATTGATCGTTGACTTTGACAAGGGTCCGTTAACTTTTGTTGACTTTGACTTTTGTGTTGACCTTTGGCCAAAAGTTAAAATTTTCGAAAAAGCCTATCTTTCTCAGCTTTTCACTTAGATTCCAATTTTTTGGACTTTGTTTCTTCATTTGAAGCTCCAAAATTGGTCAATTGGCACATTCTTCATTGTGGTTTCTTCAAAGGCATTCTTCAAGGCATCTCTAAGAGATCTTCTCATGCTTATCCAACCTCAAGTCTTCATTGAGCTTATGCCTTAAGTTTGAGGGAGGATGTTAAAAATATATTAGACATATTAGCCTAATGTAATAGTCCCAAGCCCAGTCCTACTAATACAAGTACGATTGGGATTGAACCTATTACATTAGGCTAATATGTTTAATATATCTCTAACAGAGGTCATGCCTAGAAAACCAAATCCACCATGTAGTTAAAATACAATACTACTTAGAAAACCTCCGAATACATGTATTCAGTCTCACTGCTCCTACTACAACTGGTTGCACTGACCACTTCTCTTCAATATATAGCTTGCCCCTGTGGTTTCCAACCCTAATCCAATACACTTACACACTGAAGGGGTAAGTTGATAATTTCCTCTAACAAGTAAGTCAACTTGGACAGGGTGAAGGTAACGAGAATACAAGGATTTCTCTTGCGGGTTTTTGTAGTCTCTCCTTTGTTCTATGAAATTAGGGTTAATTTTTTATTTTTCGTTCTTATACAAGTCGCACATGAGGATTAGTTGGCTACAAGAATAATAAGGAAAATCAAAAATTGAAATTCCTGGGCAAACTCGCTTGACTTAGTTTTGGATGAAGCTCATTTGAATTATTTTATGCAACTATTTTTCAGATTTGATTGTTTCCCTCAGTTTTTCCTAACACATTGAATCTCGTTTGACTGAGATTCCTACTATAACCTCAAAGACTTTGATGCATAAATAATTGAAATGCATAGAAATTCGCAATTACAACTGAAAGTTTTTAACAAGGAATTCTGCCAATACGACAAATATTGTCATAAAAGGAAAGTGGGGACCTTGCAGAGGTTGCATAGAGTTTAGGCTAACGAAGGTTTTGTAAGTTGCTAACTATTGTAATCATTCCTTTTATAGTTCATTTTCCATGAGACTATCCGTGTCCTTATAGTTGGTTTTCCATTGGAAATGTTTTTTTTTTTTCTTTTTTCACTTTGTAAATAAACCATTATTTCAATATATATAGAGGGTGTGGTTAAATAGTACCGTGAGAAAATTTGTTAATGGCACAAGCAAAGAGTACTATACTTTCCGAAAAGGGTTATAAACATGCCGATTAATAAGCCAGATTCATCCAAAAGGAACGTGAAGTTTGAATAGTTTCACACGCAATAAAAATTTAACTAGATTAGACGCTTAGAATGGAATCTATGGGTTATTCTCAAACCTAACAGCGGTTTTAAAAAGATGGATTAGGCTTTGTCTAATCTGATTAAGGTGGAACAAGGTTGCAAAAGCGAGAGCGAGAATACATGTTAACCCAATTGGTGCTTAGCATTGCTTGAATTTTGTCCTAAAAATTTGGATAATGTGAAAATCATGTTAGTATTTTTGTATCGAATAACTGTTTGCACTATGAAGTGAACATATATTTATTTTTCTGAAGTGTAGACAAAACCTCACTCTCTCCTGCTGCTGATTTCGTGCAAAATACAAATGTAATGATTGTGTTGTGACAACATAGATGGAGATTGTGTCAAGACTCAAGACCCTTGTGACCTAATAGCATTATCCCATTCTTTTAAGAGTAAAGTTATAAGCATAACATTTTCACAATAACTTGATAACAGCCTAGGTGGTTAGCTTTTAAGAGCATCTCCAATAGGCTCTCTAAAGCCTTATTTGGAGAGCAAAAACATAAAAATCATGCTCCAATAGTCTCTCTAAATCACTATTTGTAAAGTTGTGATTTACAACTATGTTTTATGTTGGTTTTATTCCATGACAAAAAGTGTTGTAATTGCTCTAATTTTGTTCCTTGTATTTTGTGGGATTTTATTGTATTGGGTTTAGTATTAAGTTGGTGAAGACTTAAGCTTAAATGAAAAATCAGTGAATTTCGCAAGAAGCTCGCGAGAAGCTAAGCCACGAAAGAGCACATGAAGAGCACATGGCTAAAAGCTGAAGAGTCGTGCCAGGTTGTCATTTTCGTGAGTGTCTCGCAAGTAAGGCCTTCCCGCGAGACAGTCGTGAAACATTCTGTCTAGAGAATTTTTATATGTGACTTCCTTACCCTTCATCCATACTATATATACCCTAATTACCTACAAATGTAAAATAGGCTATTCAGAGAGAAAAACCCTAGATAGGTTTCCTACAACACACACACCCATATTTTGGAGAGAGAGATCTACTCATCCTTAGTGAGAAATCATTGTAGCCTATTCTCTATCCCTCTCCATTATCATACTTTGAGAGGAGATTTGTACCCAAACACAATCTACACCTTTTTAGAGTGTAATGAGTGTTTTTGGAGTTGCTGGAAATCATTGGAAGAAGCCAAGAATGGCAGATCCAACATGAAGCTTGTTGTGGGATTTAGAGAGTTAGACAAGACACGGTTCTGAGAAACCTTGTTGGAGTAGGAGCTTGAAAAGCTCAGGTACAGCGGGTAGATTAGGCTTTGAGGGTCTCTTGCTAACCCATGTATCCCAACTGATTGTCTAGTAGATCGATTACCGCTTGGAGGGCGGTGGAGAGGTTTCTTGCCGAGTTCTTCGTTTTCTTTTCGATAACACATTGGCGTGTTATCTGTGTTTGCATTCTTCTTCCCTACTTTTTTACATTTCATTTTACTACTGTGATTATATGAATATGTGTTAGAGTAGCTTGTTTGTTTATCCGCTCGCATTTACACTATTCCGCACTTAGTAATAAGTTAGTGTAAAATCAATCCAGCCATAATTTTAATTGGGGGTCTAAACAGCTCTTGTGTTTTTTAACACATTTTCGAGCTTTCAATTGGTATCAGAGCGGGTACACTTGATTTGGTTTCATTACCTAAGTGTGATCCTTAACCCCTTGTGTTTATTTGCCATGGATAGTGCTTTGTATGCTTCTATGGATGTTGTTGATTGTAACATGCCATGTGTTTGTGAAAATGCCTCTATGAGTGTTTATCCTCATGATTGTGATGCCATGTTACATGATTCTATGGGTGTTATTGATATTCATAACATCAAACTCTTGAAGAAAGATGCTAAGAAATTTCAAAAGAATTTGAGCAAGTTATTTTGTGAAAATGATGATTTGATTGCTAAGCTCAATGAAGCAAACAAATTGGTTGAAAAATATAAGAAACTTGCTAAAAATACTCTTGAAAGCTGAAAGAATTTGAATGTTTGAATATGGACTTGGATGCCAAACTTGTTTTGTCTAACAAACTTGTTGATGAGCTAAAATGTGAAAATGAATTTCTTAAGATGCATTGCCAAGTGTTTGATTGCTGAACCTATTGTTAAAAATGATAAAAATATTTGTTGCAATCATGTTGTGGTACCCGATTTTGTGCCTATTGTATGTTCTATCTCAAAAGACAAATCGGTGTACATTCCTCCACATAGAAGAAATCAAAAGGTGGAGAGTAAAGCTATTAAGTCAAAGCTTCCGTTTAGGTCTCAACCTAAGGCTTTGGATGGATCTAAGTTTGTTCCAACTTGCCACCATTGCGGTGTGATCGGTCATATAAGACTTCAATGCTCCAAGTTGAAAAGAGAACAAAACCATGTTGCTAGATCCCTTCCCAAAAAGCCTAGTGGACCTAAACACATTGTTTGTCACCATTGTGGTGCCTTTGGTCATCTAAGACCTCATTGCTCTAAGTTTCAAGCTCTTAAAAGAATTAAAAGAAAAGAGAAACTTGAGCTTCTTGGAAGTTATGCTAAAAATGATAAACCGGATTTGAGTGATAATAGCATATTGTTAAAGAAAGTGTTTAATATTCTTAACTCCTTGTCTATGTGTATCTTTGGTTCTCATTCTTCCAACCCTCGTCTCACTTCTCATGAAACACTTATTCCAAACAATTGTTCTGTTTGGATGAGGAATGGTTCCTATGGTTGAGCTTTTGCTCCTTTAGTCCTTGATCTAATTCTTTCGATCTTTGTAGGACCCTTCATGCATTAAATGTCATATCTTTATTCATTTTGTGCATCTTGCATTTATTTGTATGCATTGCTTTTGTTTTTTATTATACTTTATTGCTTTTGTTTTGTGTAGATAAAAAATAAAAATAAAAATAAAAAAGTGAAAAATTGAAAAAGTTTGATCATATATGTTTGAGCACATATCACATGTGAGTTTGGCCTAGTACCTTCGTACTAATGGCGTAATGCATTTACGAGCTTAGCTTATTATGTATGTACATATATCTTTGTGGGAAAAATCTTGAAAACTATGTGTGATTGTTGTAAATAGATTTTTAAACTTGTCATGAATGATTGGTCAATAGTCTTGATGGTCTTGATACTTGCATAGACTTGTGCCTATACATCTTTCCACCTTTTCTTTTATGTTTTTGCAATAGAGCCCACCAAATGTAAATCTCAAAATGAATAAGGAATTATGAGCTGCAAAAGCCTGTCGCACATACTAGTATTTGACTAAGAAAAAGGGAAAGCGACTTTTGTATTGAAATGTATGGTGCTTAAAAAAGCCAAAAGCTTATTCTCAATATTGAAATTTCAAAATTTCAAACACTGATCTCAAAATGAGATGTATTGTTCAAAAATGATCAAATGTTATGTTGTGTAAAGAAGTCAAATGAAAAGCTTCTAATATTTGTAATCATTTTCTTGTGGGAGGTTATATATGTTCACTTCTATAATTGAGATAGACTACTTGGCTTAGCACTAGTTGTGTATGACTTGATTGAATTGATCATTGAAGTTTCACTCTAGTCTAAGGACTATTCCACACTTGATCCACACACACAACACACAAGTTTAATGTCCAATGAATATCTATTTCATTTGTGTGATTTTACATGTTCAAATGTAATGTGTGTGTGCTCAACCATATGTGGATCAAACCAAAAATATTTTTGTTCTTTTTGTTTGCTTTTGGAAGTGATTTGTATCACCTTTGTTTTTCAAAGTTTTCAAGTTGTTTTTGTGTGAAAAACATGTTTTCTGTTGTTTTCGTCACCCATTTCATATGTAAGCTCAACTAGGAGTTAAATGGTCCAAATCTCATGTTTTTCAACTTTGTACAAAGAGTTTCGCAACTGTTTCACGAGTAGCTCGCGAGTAAGGCTTATCCGCGAAAAATTTCGCAAGTACTTTCGTGAGTCAGCTTCCCGCGAAAATTTCAAGATCAACTTTTTAAAGGGCATTTCATGGGACATTTGTTTTAAACTTCTCTCATCTCTCCCAAACCCCTATTTTAATGCTTCAACATCAAAACCCAACTAATTTCAAGTGTTTTACATTCCATAAACATCTCTAAGGTAATCTGAAAGTTCAAATAGTGTAAAATACACTATGAACGTTTAGACCCCCAAATTAAAAATTACCAATTCAAGCTTTATGACAAACACAAAATGTGCAGAAAATGAACACAACCTATAAATAGAATTGATAAACAATCTAAGCCAATTAAACTCACATCCACAGTAAAAAATAAAAGGTAAAGATAAGGGAAGAGAGATGCAAACACAAGAACAACACAACGATGTGTTATCGAAGAGGAAACCGAAACTCTCGGCATAAAACCTCTCTGCCGCCCTCCAAGCGGTAAGTAATCCACTAGAAAATGTAGTTAGGATACATGAACAGCAATAGACCTTCCAAGCCTAATCTATCCAATGTACCTAAACCCTCCAAGCTTTTTGCTCCAACGAGGTTGCACCGAACCTATTTCTTTTCTAGCTTCCCGGATTCCGCCACTTGACCATAGCATCAACCAATGTGAAATTGGTTCCTTCCTAACTGCTTCTCAAAGTACCAAAAAGCCCCCTCACAGAAATGGATATGATGAGAAAAGGTTTTAGTAATGAGCCTCTCAAGGATTTGACAATAGAGAGGAAGAGAATAGAGGAATTTGAAGAGTCTCTTAGGTAAAGATTGTGGATGAGTCAATCTTGTTTTCTTTAGGGTTTCTTTCTCAAAATTCTTTCTGGAAGCCCTCTTTGAATCGTCGGTATAAGGGTATATATATAGTAGGGTGAGAAGGAATGTGAAAAGTTATATTTTGCCAAACAGGGTGTTCTGGCGACTTGACCTCGCGACTAGGTTGAGTTGCGAGTTCAAGCCGCAAGCAAACGGCCTGGCGAACCTGGGACTTTTGTCCTGTAGTGAACAGTTGGTGCGACATTTCAGCTTCTAGCATGCTTGGCACGTGTGCATCAATTTGGTGGCTTGCAGCCATGAGCCACTCACAAGATCCAGCTACGAGTCCCTGCTTCTTTGCACACACTTGAATAATTCTTCACACTATCTCACACACTACCCTTACATGATTCCCACCTAAATACAGGGTTACTAATTGCTAAAATACAAGTAAATTTGGTACGGAATAAAGCCAACAAGATGGTTGATGAAATTCAACCTTACAATCTCCCCCTTTGGCTATTTCGTGACAAAACCCTAAAACAGACTCTAGACTTAACATGTGAGTTGGGAACAGTTGAACATAACTCACTCACACCTAATTCTAGAAACTGTGAAGCTCTTGAATTATATGAACATGAATCTCCTAAAGCACAACAATACACCATGATCATTGTATGCAGAAAAGCATGAAATGCATATGAAGCAAGCTTGATGTGATCAAGCAAAGATGGAGTTAAGAAACAAACTATGGCTTGATCAAATAAGCAATCACTACAAGGTATCACAATGCTCATTCACACTTGGAATGAACACTTGGACATACAAGCTAATAAGCTCAATGCAAATCACTTGCATGCCCAACACTCAACTAGTGCATAATACACTAAGTATATGCATCTAAGAACAATCCTACAAAGGCACAAGAGTGACAGTACTTAAAAGGAAAATGCATGACATTTAGTTATAAGTACTAATTAAAAAAATGCATAAAAGCTACATAAAAGCATGGTACACACCGTAAAGCCTACAAACTATGCATAAAACATAACCCTAAAAGATTACAAAAGCAATATGGGTACAAATCACATTATATACTGAAGAATATCATCAATATATAGAATATACCAAAATTTCAAAAAGCATCCATGAGTTATAAGTTTAAAAACAAACATTAGTGTATTAAAGCCAATCAACGATTATCCAAAACATAAACAAAAATAACATTAAAAAAAAAAACTTAAAACAGTTTCTAAAACTTCTCCCCCTCAAACAAACACTCCCCCTCAGATGCTGCAAAATTATCTCCCCATTTTTGACCGGAATGGCCAAAGGGTCAGTACTCCTGGTTGGTGTAGATGTTGTCAAACTTGGCTGAAAGTACATTCAGCTGATCCTACATAGCTGTCATCCTTTTAGTATGTTGATTTTGAACCTCTCTGAGGCCATCAATCCTTTCCAAGATGATTTGGAATGCATCTGGAGGTGCAGCTGATGAGGTAGAGGCCCTGTTCCTTTTTGCTCTGCTTTTGGATGTGGAGGACTGTCCTACAGCCTCTGCTTCAATATCCATTGGATCACCTTCTTCTTGTTTAGCCCCTTCTTCATCTACATCACCCAAAAGCTGTACTTGTATCCGTATGATGGTTTGCTTGTTGATAGCTGAAGGTGTAGGCATTAGGCTGAAGTTTTGAAGAATTGGAACACCTTTTGCTCTGAAAATCCACATGAGAATGCTAGGAAAAATCAGCTTTGCTCGGGAAGTTGTTCTGGTCTCATCCATTATTGTATCAAATATATGAGAGCTGATATCACTGAATGTTTTCTCCTTGAGTTTCATAAGAAAAATGGCTTTGGCATTGTTGATTGTAGTAAGCTTCTTCACAGAATACAAGTTATTCATCATGATGATGATGAGGCACCTCATGTCAACTGGAAAAGCTATGGTATTGAGATATTTCTCTTCTCTCTGTCCACCAATGCGATTTTGGACAGTTTCTAATGACAACATCCTGTCTTTGTAGTTGATGAATTTATATTCCTCTAAACCCTCAAGACCAAGGACCCCATCAATATCATGGGCATCTAGAGTGAACCCATGCCCTCTTACCTAACAATCTAGCTCATCCTCTCTGATCTTCACATTAGAGTAAAACTCTCTTATTAGTGGCTCACACACTCCTGGTAAACCACTTAACAACTTTTCCCAACCTCTGCCCTCAAAATAGGTGGGAATAAATGTGTCTTTTAAGTCCACTAAATCCACAAATCTCTCATGAATTATAGTTCCCTTCATAAAAGAATCTTTGTATCTCTCAAAGTGTTGGACGGACCTAAACAGATCATAGTCCATTTTCAATATTTTCTTAGCCTTCTTTGTAGGAGTTTTCTTCTTCGAAAGTGAAGGAGCCATCAGTAATCAAGCAAAAGAGGCCACAACAAATAGATAGCACAATAGATAGAATTATAAACATTAGTGATCATGTCATAAGCATTGAAAAAATGAGCAATTTGGTGAAACAGATACCACATAACATAGACACGATCAGAGAATAATGGGGATAATATTATGCAACCACAATATTATGATACCTACCACACTAGCCCCATAAATAGTGCATACAACACATGAACAGACATAAACACATGTCAATGAGACAGGGCTAAAAGCTGCTTTAATCACATAGCAATCAGAGACATTAAACCAGATTCACCACAAATGAGAAATCATAGAGCACAAAAGACCCACACGTATTAGGTTCAAGCAAAATGGGTAAAAGAAACTAACATGTGATTGTAAGAATCACAAATCAGGCAATCAGATTATCTTAAGAAAACCAACACAGGAAAATATATGAATCTATCAACCGAAACAAGTTTGCATAGGAACAATACCTTTAATAATCCAAACAAGAACAATCCTAAAAACATCGAAACAAACCCATAACAAAAAATCAAAACCCCAACACAAATACTCACAAAAATGAAGCTCAAAATACAAGATATGAGATGAGAGAATAAGCACCCATACCTTTTTTTTTCTCTTGAAGGTTTGGAGGTAAACAAGTGCAACAATGGAGTTTGTAGAGAGTGACACGAAGTGTTTCAGTGAGAATCAGTTGAGAGAGAAAGTGAATAGTCATAAAAAGTTTGAGGGAAAACTGAAAAAAGTTTAAAAACTGACCCAGTTTTTGCCAAACACGTGTATTTCGCGACTGGGGTAAGACGCCAACAAGTCGCCAGGGTAAGCCACCAAAACACTCAAAGACAAAATTGTGAAAAAATTTTCTAAATGTTTTTCGTGATTGGAAGGTCTACCCACGAGGGAGTCACGAGCTGAGCAGCAAAAATCTCTGTGTACCCCTTGCAACTGGACCTTTCACTCATGAACAAGTCGCCAAAATCAACACGCAAGCTCTCAACTGTAGCATGCGACTTAGATGACCTGCAACTGAGTCGCCAAAACAGGGCAACACTGTTTTTGAAATTTTTTAGTTTTTGTAAAAATAAAATACTTTCCAAAAACACCTAAAACACTCAAAAATATTTTTGTGTTTGAATCAACAAAGATTGAGCATGTGAAAACACATTTTAACAAGTACAATCATACAAATGAATATGACATTCATTGAACATAAACTTGTGTGTTGTGTGTGGATATCAACAATGAGATAGTCTTTATTTTAATGTGAAACTTCAATGATCAATTCAACCAAGGCATACACAATTAGCACTAGATCATGTGATCCATCTCAATTATAGAAGTATGCATATATGACCTTCCACAAGACTTGATAACATAACTTGGAGCTTTACATTTGACTCCATCATTAGATCTTTTTGATCTTTTTGATAGAATTACATCTCATTGTGAGATTGCCTTTTAATATTTCTCCTTGATGGGATAGCCTTTGGCCTTTTAAAGAATCACACACTTTATTTTTGGTCGCTTTCCCTTTTCCCTAGTCGAATACTAGTATGTGCGACAGGCTTTTGCAGCTCAATATCTCTTTTCATTTGGAGATTTACATTTGTAGAGCTCTTTTTAGCAAAAACAAAAAATAAAAATAAAGAGTGGGAAGATATATAGGCACAAGTCTATGCATGTCTCAAGATCAACAAAAACTATTCACTAATCATTCATGACAAGTTTGAAGATCTATTTACAACAGTCACATAGATTTCAAGATTTCTTCCACAGTGATAAGAGTGCAAAGGAATAAGCTACGCTTGTAAATGCACAAAGCCATTAGTACAAAGGTACAAGGCAAAACAAGTTTTGAGACAAAACTCAACAAAGTCAATCAAACTTATGATTTTCTACTTTTTATGAGGTTTTTGGATTTTTGACACATAAGAATGAAAAGATTGATCAAAAGCAATATTGAAGACAATTTGTATGAAAGAATGCAAAAACAACTAAACAAATTTCAAATCACATAGTCAAAAAGCAAACAACCAAACAAAGTCACAAAGCATAGGAAGTATTGATGCATTGACATGTTGTAATGCTTATGCATGAGTACCCCTTTTTCACCCACACGTCACTTGCGTTTGGGGTGATATCCTTATAGGATTGAGTACGGGAGTTAGGGCTTTCAAACCTTCATGTGAAGCTTTCCAAACAGTTGGTGAATGCCCCAATCATCTTCATCACGTCCATCATTCCGGGATCACCACTTCGACCTCTTAACGATTTACCAACCCACTTTCTCCTGTCATTTCTAGGTCCTCGAGACCTTGGAGCACTTGCTCTATTCATTGCTCTCAGCTTTTGACAATTTGGTCGAGTGTGCCCATGAAGTCCGTAGTGGTGACACACATAGTTTGACCTAGGACTTCTTTGTGACCGGGGACGAGACTTTGCTCGGGATTCAAACCTGCCCACGATTTACTTATGAGAGTTGTTCAACATCCATTTGTCATCCATATTCCTCTTTTCCTCCATCTTGGGCTTCTCAGCAGTAGGACTAACTTCAATTTGCTCTTTGGCCTTTATAAAGTTCACTTCTTTGGTGACACTGCCGGATGAACTACTTCCTCCGATATATCCCAAACCGGACTTGTCTGATAACTGTTTTTTAGATGAAATAACATCATTTAGCTTATTGGTGGAGACTCTCTCTATCTTGGCATTGGTTTGCACAACCTCTTGCTCAAGAAATCTCACTTTTGTGTAAGCTTCTGATAACTCACCATTTAGCTTTTCTATCTCACACTTAGCTTCCTTATGACGCATTAGAAGACTCCTATAGTCCTCTTCGGCTTTCTTCATCTTCTTCACAGCCGCCTTGGCCACATGTGCATACTTTCCTGATTTTTCAAGAAGAGAATTATAATTCTCTTGAAGACATGCTGCATTCTCATCTTCTTCAACATCCGACTCTTCCACAATTCCTATGGATTCTTCATCACTATGTTCCCCAAGTTCTTGCACAAGCAAATTCAAGTCCTCCGAAGACTCAACATGAGCAATAGCCATAAATGCGGAGTAATTTCCTTCTCCGTCACAGCTTTCATCAGAATCAGAATTTGAAGAGTTTTAATCACTAAGTGTTGTGGCATACACCTTGCCTTTCGATTTCAAATAATTCGGACATTCTTTCTTAAAGTGTCCATGCCCGTTGCATTCAAAACAAGTGACATCTTGTGTAGATTGGGATTCTTTTCCATCTTTCTTTTTGAATTCCTTTTTCTCCCTTCCTAAACTTTGGAATTTCCCTTTATCACCAAATTTATCACTATTTTTGAACTTCAAAAAATTTTGGAAATTCTTTGCAAGATAGGCAACGTCCTTCTCAACTGCATCATCATCCGAAGAGTCATGAACATCCACCCTTTTATTTACAGTCTTGAAAGCAAGGGATTTGCTCTTTCTTTGATTGGGCAATGACAATTCGTAGGTCTGAAAAGAACCAATTAGCTCTTGGACATTGATATCATTAAAGTCCTTGCTCTCTTCAATTGCTATCACCTTGGCACGAAAGCTTTCCATCAATGACCGGAGGATCTTCCTTACTATTTTAGAATCCTCTGTTTTCTCCCCCAAATTGAATTTGCTGACAACTACTACATTCAGCTTACTATAGAAAGAGTCAAAGGACTCATCCTCACTCATTTTGAGCTCCTTGAACCGAGTGGTCAGCATTTGCAACTTGGTGTCTTTCACTTTCTTCGTTCCTTCGTAGGTGGTTTCCAATATCTCCCATACTTCTTTGGCAACCGTAATGTGTGAAATCCTGTGAAATTCATCTGGAGAAATACCACAGAAAATTGCATTCAAGGTTTTACTGTTAGCATTAGCTGCCGCAAGGGCTGCTTTATCCCAAGTGGATTTAGCAGCCTCCGACCTAGTCCAACCTACTTCTACGACATCCCAAACAATATCATCAATTGAACACAAGAATAGCCTCATCCGAACTTTCCAAAAGGCATAACTGTTTCCATCAAAAAATGGTAGAGCATTCAAAGATTGAGATCGGTCCATCTCAATACGGGGTCAAGGATCGCACTAAGGTGTTTAAACCACAAAGAGTGCACCCACTCTGATACCAATTAAAAGTTCAAATAATGTAAAATACACTATGAACGTTTAGACCCTCAAATTAAAAATTACCAATTCAAGCTTTACAATAAACACAAAGTGTGCGGAAAATGAACACAAGCTATAAACAGAATTGATAAACAATCTAAGCCAATTAAACTCACATCTACAGCAGAAAATAAAAGACAAAGATAAGGGAAGAGAGATGCAAACACAAGGACAATACAACGATGTGTTATCAAAGAGGAAACCGAAGCCCTTGGCGTAAAACCTCTCCGCCGCCCTCCAAGCAGTAAGTAATCCACTAGAAAATGTAGTTGGGATACATGAACAGCAATAAACCCTCCAAGCCAAATCTACCCAATGTACCTAAGCCCTCCAAGCTTCTTGCTCCAACGAGGTTGTGCTGAACCTATTTCTTTTCTAACTTCTTAGATTCCGCTACTTGACCATAGCATCAACCAATGTGAAATTGGTTCATTCCTAACTGCTTCCCAAAGTACCAAACATCCCTTTCACAGAAATGGATATGATGAGAAAAGGTTTTGGTAATGAGTCTCTCAAGGATTTGACAATGGAGAGGAAGAGAGTAGAGAAATTTGAAGAGTCTCTTAGGTGAAGATTGTGGATGAGTCAATCTTGTTTTCTCTAGGGTTTCTCTCTCAAAATTCTCTCTGAAAGCTCTCTTTGAATCGTGGGTATAAGGGTATATATATAGTAGGGTGAGAAGGAATGTGAAAAGTTATATTTTGCCAAACAGGGTGTTCTAGCGGCTTGACCTCGCGACTAGGTTGAGTCGCGAGTTCAAGTCGCGAGCAAACAACTTAGCCAGCCTGGGACTTTTTTCCTATAGTGAACAGCTGGCACGACGCTTTAACTTCTGGCATGCTTAGCACATGTGCATCAATCTAGCGGCTTGCAGCTGCGAGCCACTCGCGAGATCCAGCCGTGAGTTCTTGCTTCTTTGCACACACTTGAGCAATTCTTCACACTCTCTCATACACTATCCTTACATGATTCCAACCTAAATACAGGGTTACTAATTGCTAAAATACAAACAAATTTGGCATAGAATAAAGCCAACAAGATAGTTAATTAAATTCAACCTTACATAATCTTTAACTCTTTTCATTGATTTTGATCCTTAGATCATGTTTTTGGGGGTTTTATGTTCATAGTTGAGTTTTTCTCAAATGGGAGTTGGAAAACTTATTTTTTGTCAATCTCTTTTATTGGGCTTTGTTTTAAGTGATGATTTGCTTTGGATGTTGGCCCCTTGTGGCAAAAATAACATGTATTTAGGTAAGATTTTCATATGTTCATGCATTGTTTAACATACATGTGTAGTGTGTGCAGTCTAAGTGTTTGATAAAATGCCCAAATGACATTTTCTCGCTGTTTTGGACTCCAATGGGTTCCAAACTTTGGAGATCATCATAATTATTTATGTTTTGATCTTTGGTGGTGTGTTTTATGCACTTTGCCCCATGAGTGCTTATTCATGCATTGGTCATGCATCTCACATGCACACTAGATGCACTTTGCTGCACACACTCTAACACTTGACATGTTTTTCACTTCACTCATGCTAGTTAAGTCTTTTTAGACCTTTTAGCACACATAACATGTTCTTGTGTCTATGTCATACCTAGGTTTATATCATGTTCTATCATCCTTAGCATGTCATGTTCTTTATGCTTTATAGCATTTTTTTTTTTTGATGTTTTTGTCTTATGTTTGAGCTTCATTTTCTCATTCATTTTGCACCCCTCATGCATCATACCCTTGCTCATATCTTCTTTTCTTTCCCTCATTCCTCTTGATTATTTTGTTTATTCGTAAAAAAAAGGGAGAGAGTATACCGGAGAGTATACAGGTTTGTATCGTCATTTCTATATGACTCATATGCACACTCTTAGGGAGATTAATTCTACCTCATGCACATTCGTAGGGGGGGAAAGCTATAAGGGAGATGCATATACTAAGAGAGAAATGACATTTTCCTTGTTTTGTTTTGGTTTATATTACACTTGTGCCCTTAGTTGGATTGTTCCTAGATGTATATACTTCATGTATTTTGCATTAGTCGAGTGTTGGACATGCATTTATCCTTATGCTATTGTGCTTTATTGATTGCATGTTCAAATGATCATTTGCTTTGCTATATGATCATTATGGTCATTTCCATATGACTGTCATGTGTTTGATCAAGTTGCTCATATGTTTCGTAACATGTTTACTTGATCACATTTTACTTGTTACATTATACTTGTCCTTTTATCACTTGATTTACCTTAAGGGTCTAATATGTTTTGTGCAAGTGTTTCAAGTTATAGGTATATATGTTCCAAGTGCTACACAGCTTCTAGATTTAGGTGTGAGTGAGTTTTGCCATTATTTCCAAACTCACGTTTAAGTCTGGAGTCTGTTATAGGGTGTTTTGTCACGGAATAGCCAAAGGGGGAGATTATAAAGTTGTGATTTACAACTATGTTTTATGTTGGCTTTATTCCATGACAAAAAATGTTGTAATTGCTCTAATTTTGTTCATTGTATTTTATGGGATTTTATTGTATTGGGTTTAGTTTTAAGTTGGTGAAGACTCAAGCTTAAATGAAGAATCAATGGATTTCGCGAGAAGCTCGCGAGAAGCTAAGAAGCAAAAGAGCACATGAGTAGCACATGACTAGAAGCTGAAGAGTTGTGCCAGGCTGTTGTTTTCGCAAGTGTCTTGCGGGTAAGGCCTTCCCACAAGACAATTGCAAAACATTCTACCTAGAGGATTTTTATGTGTCACTTCCTTACCCTTCACCTATACTATATATACCTTCATTACTCATAAATATAAAATAGGCTATTCAGAGAGAAAAACCCTAGATAGGTTTTCTACAACACACACATTCATCTTTTTGAGAGAGAAAGCTACTCATCCTTAGTGAGAAATCATTGTAGCCTCTTCTCCATCCCTCTCCATTATCATACTTTGAGAGGAGATTTGTACCCAAACACAATCCACACATTTTCAGAGTGTAGTGAGTGTTTTTAGAGTTGCTGGGAAGCATTGGAAGAAGCCAAGGATGGCAGATGCAACATGGAGCTTGTTACGGGATCCAGAGAGCTAAACAAGATACAGTTCTGAGAAGCCTTGTTGGAGTAGGAGCTCGTAGGACTTAGGTATAGCGGGTAGACTAAGTTTGGAGGGTCTCTTGCTAACCCATGTATCCCAACTGATTGTCTAATGAATCGATTACCGCTTGGAAGGCGGCGAAGAGGTTTTTCGCCGAGCTCTTCGGGTTCCTCCTCGATAACACATCGGCGTGTTATCTATGTTTGCATTCTTCTTCCCTACTCTTTCACATTTCATTTTACTGCTACGATTATATGAATATGTGTTAGAGTAGCTTGTTTGTTTATCCCCTCGCATTTACACTATTTTGCACTTAGTAATAAGTTAGTGTAAAATCAATCGAGCCGTAATTTTAATTGGGGTCTAAACAGCTCTTATGTTTTTTAACACATTTTTGAGCTTTCACTGTTCATGAGCAAAAAATTGTTTGCTAATAGATAGTGGCTCTCTTGGTCTGATGACCTACTATTCATTAGATGACCTACAATTCACTATATAGTTACCACAAGTTCTTTACGAGATTTGTTAAAAAAAATATCATTAGGAAAAATTTAAAAATATTACCATTGGGAGATTTTAAAAATATGGTTGTTGGGTATTTGAAAAAATATAGTCATTAGAAATAAATGAAGGAAGATTGAAAAGATAAACAAAGAATGATTAAAAATAGAATGAAGAAATAATATTTAAATGGGATAGATAAAAGATAGAGAGTTTGTTGGAAAGTGTATTTGAAAAAATAGATAGTTAAAAGGTAAAAGAAACCGTTCACTCTCCGAACAGTACAAAATTTTGGAAAGTTTGCTTTAGATGCTCTAATAGTAGATAAAAAAATTAATGTCAATAATAATTTGCCATTTAGGTGTTGTTGTGGAATTGTTATGTCCAGGACTCCATAACATTATTCTTCTTTTAATGGGAAGAATTTAGATTGGAATCTCTCTTCTGCCACCTAATATCAAAAAAATATTTTTAAAGAAGAAGAAGAAGGTTTCCAGCCCACTCCCAGAAAGAAAAAAGAAAAAAAAATCAAATAATTACTTTAGAGCAAATTGCATTACTTTATACGATAAAATAGTAGACACAAATAAGAAACAGTAATATTGTTATGTAATTATTGTGTACATGATTCCATAGCATTATTTTTCTTTTAATAGGAAAAATTTAGATTTGAATCTGTCTTCTCCCACCTAATATGCAAAAAAGTAATTTAAAAAAAAAAAAAAGGCTTCGTCCCCGCTCCCCACCTCCCCCCCCCCCCAAAAAAAAAAAAACAAAATTCCAACACTTACTTTAATGCAAATTGCACTACTTTATACTATAAGAGTATGACATGCATGAATGTTGGACTCGTGAACCTCTCAGGCTCTCACTCGCTCAGGTCATTGTATCTCTTTCTCTTAGGTTACAACTGCACATTCCATTTTATATTCGAGTATTCAAACTTCAAAGTAAGTCACGAAACACGCTCTACAAATGATTAATTTAAGTTCATCATTTTCTTTTGCTCAGCCCTCACATGATCGTGAAATCAACCATGTGTTCCAAGTTCTCTTCTTTAATTTTTTCTAAGATGAAATTCCAAGTTTCTTAGGTGATCGTCCATCTGCCTTGGGCAGCCTGCATAAGCTAGGCCAACCTGCATGGGTTGACATTGCAGACAGGACTTCCAGTGTATATTATAATTTTCTTCGACTCATACATTAATACAAGCATAGTTTCCAATATAGTTTCCAATAAAAATAAATAAATAAATAAATAAAAACTAACATTCGGACTGGATATATATGATATAAAATACGTTTCATTTAGCTGAACGTATAAATAAATTTTTAAAATGCCGCTTAGAAGATGTAAATAGTGGGTTCCAATTAGTTTAATTAATAAAATTTCTAATAGTTGAATAAGAGATCCGAGACATCATCAAGAGCAGTCACCATAAATTGAAACCAGTGGCAAAACCAGAAATTTAGGTCAGGGGGCAAAATTAAAAGACGAGATTGAAAGTAAAAAATTAATTTAAAAAAATTTAAATGTGAATATTAAGAGTATACAATATACCTGTTAATATTTAAGCGTGACTCAATGGCTTAAATGCTTTTAAAAATACAACAAAAACTTTAAGGTACAAATTGAAAGAGATGTATCAAAAACTTTTTTTTTAAAAAAAATTTATGGGAGGCATGCTTTATACTATATTATATATACACTATTTTTATTTATTTATTTATTTTTATTTTTTTCAGAGTTCTATAAGTATTAGGCTGTTGTGATTCCTATTCCATATAGGCGTATAACATTAACAGTAGCTTGTTTTTGTTTTTGTTTTTGTTTTTTTTTTTAATCATTACTAGGTGGGACCCATAGTTTTATATTATAGTAATTTTAGGGCCTGTTTGGTAGCTTATTTTGAGCAATCTTTTGAGCATTTCAAACACGCTTATAAATATTTTCACATATTTTTTCAATTACATCGTATATCAAAAACACACAAACAACATTACTTAAACTCATTTACCAAACACCCTCTTAGAGTTCTTATTAGTTTTTTTTTTTTGAGAATAGATAAGACTACTGAGTTCTGAACCGTGTAGGAGGTGCAAATAAGACATTTCAGTTTAATATACTATCATTATTAGTAAAAAATTTGAAAGTTCAAGAGGGACACCTGCCCCGCTTGGCCCCTTATTGAAATTCTCTAATTAACAAAAAAAAAGTAAATGAATAATATAGTGTTAATTGTTATTATTTTAGTCTTTAACATTTTCTTTATATACGTGTTAAAAGGGATGCAATTGTTTTTTTTTTTTTTTTTTTTGAGAAACTGGGTTGCGATTGTTTTAAATGTACTAGTTAGTCTCCAATATTTTGATATTAGGTCAAAAATACTCCATATCATTAAAAAAAATTTATCATGACTAATGCTAATAGTAAAAAATTAATTTTAATACCGCTTGGACTTCCTCAAATGCTGCCATGTGGCTAGGTTTTTATTTTATTTTATTATTATTATTTTTTTTAAATAACCCCTTAAAGTAAAACAACCAAATCCTTAAAATATCTTACGCCTTATTTTATTCTCACAGCCAGCATGAATCTTAACTCCGGTCCCTAGATCTAAACTCTCTCTGTCTCTGACAGCCCATGTTTTGACCCACTGTGTTCTAAGAAATCCCATCTCAGTGCCTGCCAACAGGTCTAGGTCTTAATAATCTAGGGATGTTTGGTACATACACTTAAAAATATATATTTTATTATTTGAAAATATGTGTGAAAATACGTTGGGGTGAAAAGATATATAAAAATATGTGTAATGTTGTTTAAAAACTGAAAACATATGTTTGAGTGATGTAGCAAATGGGACCCTAGTCTTCTCTACTTTTTGCTCATTTCTCCATTTATGTTTGCTTACTAACAGGGCGAAGCTATGTTAAAGGGTGGGGCTATGACTCCCAAAGTTTTGAAATTGTTTTAAATATATATATATATATATATATATATAATTTTTTTAATATTTTCAAAATTTTATCTAAAAAAAATAAGAGTTGACCCCTCAAAATATTTAAATTGGTCCAATGATACTCTTAAAAAAATAATTGGTCTAATAGTAATAGAGAGATAGTTTTATTTTTCGCAATTCTAATTTTTATAATAAAATATTCTCTTATATCTGTTAAATATTTAATAAAATTTGGAATAAAACATGTTTGAATCTACATTTTTCGACTTGTATATGGCGATTAACAAATCATTGACTCATTAAAAAAATCTTGTCGCTAAAACTACATATAAAATGTATCTTTAGTTGTCACAACATAATGGGTTAGATCAAGATAACTTCAATACGAGCATCATGTTGAGGCCAGCCCTATTCTTCATATGGTTAAGAGGTTGAGGCTTGGTATAAGGTCGAGGCTCAACCCATTAGCCTTCATATGGTTATGAGGTCGGGATTTTACATCAGGTCGAGACCAACCCATTAGCCCTTAATGGGCTGGAGACCAAATTTGGCCCAAACGGATAAGAACGATAGTGCCTTAGGGCAAATCGCCTGCCGATCATTATTCAGTGTTAGGTGCAAGTTTTAAAAGAATCCTCAAAAGGTCTCACCTAATCAGAAATCTTGAATAGAATTGGGGTCCTTGTAACAAAGTGGATGAAACTTCATCATTGGGACCCCACTAGTGGGGTGTTATAAAAGGGAAAGTGGGTTAGAGAATAGGGGGATGGCATTTTTGGGGAGAGATACACGAGAGAAGAGTGAGGAATGACCAAAGAGGAAGAGAAGATTTCAGCTCAATATAACTCAAGCCTTCTCGGGAAACAGGCACACGAAGATAAAGAAGATAGAGTGGGCTTAAGAACCTTCCCTTAGGCTGTTGGGTTGGCTCTAGGAAGTTACCACAGCTTTAAATATGTTTGGAGCCTAGCTTATTCTTCCAAGTTTTGGATTATTCATATTTTTGAAAATTTCATTAGTTCAATTAAAAGATTTTTAACTTACTTTAGTATAAAATTTGATAATTTGTATCAAAAATGAAACTTTTAAAGAATTTTACTATGAAAATGGTAAAAATGAATTTTATTTTATGAAATATCGCCATCAAACATAATCTTGATTAAAAATACTAAGCACTTTTTTTGTGCGTATATATAACTTATCAAATAAAAAAGTGTGTGTATATAATAAAAAAGTGTGTGCATATATGTGTGTGAGAGGGTTGTCTTGATAAATATATTAGTGCTGCAACTTGGTCTCCTTAAATAAAAATTTCTGGCTCTGGCCTTGTTTATTGAGAAACTAAAGGCAAAAAGAAAAAGCAACCAAAAAAAATGAAGATGAGCTAAAAACGTAGAATGTTAAGGGCCTGTTTGAATAGAACTTATTTTGCTAAAACTGAAAACTGAAAACTGAAAACACTGTCGCAAAATAATTTTTAAATGTCTGAATAGTATCGTGGGACCCATTTTTAATGAAAAAGTTGCTGAAAAGTAGAATTTGTGGGTCTTTGAACAGTGCATGAATACATTGTTCACCGTGGAAAAGTCAACCTTTAGGGCTACTGTTCATTGAAACGCGTGGAAAAAAAAAAGGTGAAGCTGCAAACACAGATGCAGCTTTATTCCAATCCAAACGGGCACTAAGAAACATGTCTTTGGCATTTTGATTTTAACAATCCCCCTAGCCAAAACGTAGAATGTTAAGAAAACTCAATAAGAGGGAAATTTTTAATTTAGATTATCTTGTTTTTTACTTTTTTTTTTTTTTTCTAAAAATACTATAAATAAAAGATAAAAACTAAATAAAATAAATGAGTAACTCACATAGGATTCGCAAATAGTAAGAAAAATAAACAATATGTCGTGCATTTCAATTCCAAAAAGGCACTTAGTTTTAAAACCAATGGAATTAATCTTTAAATTTTGAAAGAATCGTTCTCATCATCTTCCAGGGTCCAACACTTCGCAAGTTCCAACACGAAAGACTCATTACATACCTTTGCTAGATCATATCTCCATGCCCATAGAGAGAGGTAGTGTCCTAAACACCTATCCAACACCACAAAATATAAATATACGTATATATGAGTATATTGTGAACTTGAATGAAAATTTGTAGGATCAAATAATCCAACCATGAAGGGAAGCGCGCCCCTCTTCCCTTCTATGGTTGTGAGCTGCTGGCTCATGCAAGACTTGAATCCAAGGAAGAAAATGCGGGTTCTAGAGGCCAGATAAGGCATGTGATTCAAGGTCGTAAGTATATAGATATTTAATTTATTATATTTCAATTCAATAATAAACTAACGTATCAGGTATTTCGTATATCTGTTTTCCTATTTTGGCTATCCTTTCAAGCAAAATAACAGGCAAGAAATTAAAATGAACGAGAAGATGTTTATAATATTCCTACCTTTACTAACTTATATTAAAAAGAAAAGAGAGAAAAATAACCCAAAAAAAAAAAATTTATATATTGCCTCATATAATTTAAATAATTCTTTGACTTTTGCCCTAGCATTAAAGTTGTGCGGTGGTCATATAATTTTATAATTAAAAAGTTTTAATTTGTATTTATTTAAAATATATAATATGTAATATTATATGTTATTAATATGTCATCATCCATATATATATATATATACCAAAGAAAAATTCAAAAATCTTATAATAAGATGAAAATGTTCTATTATAATTTAATTATTTAACCAATACTTCTAACAAACATTACAGATCAAACAAGTTTCTTTCCTCATAATTAATTAGTATGCAATAATTACATGGCACAAGCATGAATAAAGAGCTTCACTTCATCAAAAAATAAATAAAGAGCTTCACAAAAGACTACCATAACAATAAAATCAAGTTCACTTAAACCCAACAACACCCAAACTCAAAGTAACAATTTTTCAATAATAGAACCACGAAAACAAAAGGGAAACTATAAAGAAGTTACCTGTAGATTTGCCCAGACAGCAACGAGTGGAACCCAGTTGGGAATAACGGAAACCCATCTCTCAATAGCCCAAGCTAGCAATATTAGAGGAACCTTGAAAAGATTCATAGGCAAGTTTGAATTTTACTTTTTAAAACAAGTCAAATCATAGGTAAATCGGATTGACTTAACCCCAGCTGAAAAAAAAAATTATCAAGTCATAATTCAACCCATTTTTACCTTGGGTAAAAAGACTCGGGTTCGAATAAAGTAATTTCTATTAGTTTGTCTATTCGGGCCGGGTTATTGGGTTCAATTTTGTCATGTCTAGTCTCACATGCATACACACAATTTCAAGTTGTATTTAGTAGGCTGTGTTTATTTTTTTAATAAAAATAGACATATGGCTCCACGTGGTAGTCCCATTAGGAAAAAATAATAATATTTTAAAATATCTATTAACCATATCAATATTTTTCATCTACCATTTAACAATATGAACTATTTTGATAAACATTACCAAAAAGTTGAAATGTTAGAGACTAAATTAATACAGTGTAAATGTTAAAGACCAAAATAATAATTTTACACTACAAACAAGTACTCTGAAATTTATTTCTACTTTCCTTTATTTGAGGCAAATTTGGGTTCACAACTTCACTTCACAGTTAGCCCTTCCCTGCTTGAAATTTAAACTGTTCAGTAATACCAAGATGTGCCATAAGAAGCCACACATGAGTTAGGATCTCTCCACCTTGGGTGAGCTGTTGAGCATGTTGATTCCATTGACAATGACTAGCAGCATAACCCAGCATTTCAACCCACACATGACAAATAAACTCCCACTTGTTTTCAATACATAGCATGGAATGAGCAAGTTTATGTGCATTGGGAAGCAATAACTTTGTTTTTTCTTGTTGCTCCCTTGTTGGAGGAATATTTTTGACATTGACTAATTTTTTACAAGCAATTTCTTCTTTGCAACCTAAAGTTCTGCCAGCATTATCCTCATTGAAATTGTAGAAAAATTCAATGGCCTCAGCTCGTGTGTCATGAAACCTGATATGTCCAATCCCATTGGGCAGCATGAGGGGGCAAAATACAAGAAGATACAGCATATAGTTTGATAACAGCTGGCTACACTACAAGAAATTTGGTCTTTAGCGACGGCATATAGTCGTCACTAATGCTTTAAATATTGTCGCTAATTATATAGGCGACGAAAAATGTCGTCACAAACTTTCGTTAAACAAAAGTGGTAACAAAAAAGTTTTTTAGTGACAATATTAATGTCGTCACAAATACAATACTATTAACGACGACAAAGTCATCGCTAATAGTGACAATTGTTGTCATAAATAACTCGAGACCCCAAGACGAAATGTTGTCGCTACTAGCTCATTAGTAGTGATGAATTTTTTTGTCGTCACTGGTAGATTATTATTAATGACGACATTTTTGTTGTCGCTAATATGACATTAGTAGCAACGACGCTTGCTGTCGTCATAGATAATGATATATAAGTGACCACAAACATGTCATCACTAAAAATTGCATATTAGCAATAATATTGTTTGTCGTCACTAATGATATGATAAAATATTAGCGACGACATTGTCGCCGCTAATAATATTTTACATTTTTTTTTAAAATTTTTCTTTAAAATTTACATTCTGAATTTTACATGGGTACCTGTTGGGAAATAACAAAGCACAATCCTATGCACATAAAAAATGTTCAATCACAAATACTCATATAAGCATAACAATTGCTCAATCAATAACTACTAATAAGAGAAAATAATACCCAAGTTCAATATCATATACATAATAAACCACAATCCCACACATCACAAGTTTTCAATCACTAATACACATATAAGCATAATAACTACTTAATCAATAACTACTAATAAGGAAAAACAATACCTAAGTTCAATATCATATAACATAATTTAAATTCCAATCTATTCTCTCAAATATTAATCAAATAATAACATATTCCTCATGAAGATATGTTGCCAAGCTAAAACTTGTTGCAATAAAATATATCTCCCCTCGATATCATCTATAAAACTGTAACCCAAGGCATGCGACATTTTAACCTGAAACAAAGAGTATAAACCAATGTAAAGGTCAACTAAAATAGATGACAAAAATACTTACTAAATAGTTTTAACATTCAAATAAAATTTTAGCATTTATATTTTTCAAAAATACCATAGATGGGGATATAAGTTAGTAAACTTCTTGCTTTATAGATGCTTATAAGTTAGTAAGTAGTGTATTATGTATTAATTATTATAAAAAAAGTAGCTAGTGTGCCATGAAATGAAAACAGTGGGACAAAATAACAAAACTTCTATCATCACTCATTTATAACAAGACTAACACAAAATCTAAACCTTTACTTATTTTATTATCTCCGTACATATAACTCAAGTATAATTATACAACCATTAACATTTTCATCACTTGCACTTCACTAATTAAGTTGGAAGGCTCACACAAATATTTTGGGAGTTATAAATTCATGGGTAGTTGAATCAAGACAAATTGATGAACACAGAAAGAGAATTGAAAATCAGGATGAAACATAAATAAGTTTTTCTATGAAAAAAATTGTAAAATTGTCTTTTCAAAAACACTTTTTTTTTTTTTAAATTGTCTTTTCCAAACCTACATTGTAAACATGCTCGGTGAATTCAATGAATTATAATCAGCATGACATGTTTTCGTTCAATTTCAATTATCTATGTTGAATTCATTCACAATGAAAACTTAATTAAGTGTTATTTTTTTAAGACAAAGGTAGAAATAAGCTGTAGAGTACAAAATTCCTTAGAAAATAGAAGAGAAAGAAATGAGGTGTTTGTGTTTCCATGGTTACCCTGACAAAACAACTTTGCAACTACATAAAGAAACTATATAGCTGAGGACCAGAAAATACAATCCAACTCCAAAAGTTAGGACTAACCATCATTGCAAATCAGATATTCAAATAATAATTTGATAAGTCAATCATTCAAAACAACATTATAATATCATCCATTTTCAGCCCAACCCCATGAGCCCTGTTTCAACTTCTTGAGTTTGGATGAGACATGATGTGGATACTTATTTTCTGAAGTGCATGAAGTATCATGTTTACTACATGATAAGACATACATGAAAGACAATTGTAAAATTTTAAGAATTCATACAAAGAGTGAAAATAATCATGAAGTTAAAAATAAAAAAACGAAAAGAAAAGAAAGAAGAAGAAGAGAGAATGTAAATTAATTCACCCCATTATTATTTTTGTCTTATGTTTTAATATTTTGCTCCATATGTGACATTTATTACTCAATACTCAAATAAGTAATAACAACAGACAAGAAGAAAACATGTAGCTGTGATGATCTAAATTCTAGAATGTAGCCTAGCTAGCCAAGGTATTGATATTATATATAAAATATATATATATATATATATATTTGTATTGTTCATCTAAAAATAAAACAAACATATTTGTAGGAACATGAAATAGTTTTTATTTTATAACTTAGTTATTTCTTCTCAATCAAAAAAAAAAAACTAATTTTTTCTTCTACTTCCCCTAAAACAGAAAGACAATCACCCATCTAGGAGAAACTTTCATTTTACTAGTAACAAAAAGAAAATAGTAATATTAAAAGTTCCAGGATCTAAAAAAATCAATCTAACAAAAAAAAAGGTATGTGACCACATTCTCAGTAAATAAAAAAAAAGAAAAAGCATCCATATAGAATCTAGTGCAACTGCTATGGTAACAAAAGTACTTTCTTAGAGGGTTTGACAACAATATCCTTACAAACTAAGATTACATAATCATTTAAAAAATAAGCTAAACTAAGATTAAATAAATTAATTAAACAAGTAAGGCCACCATCGCCGAATCTTAATGCCAATGGCAAAACCAGGAATTTATTTTTGAAAGGGCCAAACAAAAAATAATTTTTTTCTTTATATATATATCAATTATATTCCAATTATGTATAATAGTTTTAAATGGTAATGTAAATGTAATTCAATATATAAGTTAGATATTTTATAATTCAATGTGTGCTAAAAATATGTATTTATTAAATTAAACAATCAAGAGAAGACAAATTTGAGAAAAAGAATGAGTCAATAGTTTTTAATTTGCCTATAGACCTTAATTTTCAAAATAAATTAGAAAAACAGTCACTCAAATTTCAATAAGAATCTAATAAGAAACAACCAATTTGCAATGCAAAAAGGAAAATGCTAGAATCAAATAAAATTATATAATTTTGTGTCACAACTTGTCATGTGATGGGTTTTGATTGATGAAAGTATATTCTCACATAACTCATAGATACTCTTTCACCAGTCATAACTCATTATGTGACAAGATGTGATACAAAGTTGTAAAATATTTAATGAACCTAACACAACTCATACAAAAATCTAAATATAGTACTAGTAATAATATATTTTAATAACAAATAAATAAATGAGAAGAAAAGTCAAATCAGTAAAAAGATGAGAAGATGATCCTAGCACAACTCATACAAAAATCTAAATATAGTACTAGTAATAGTATATTTTAATACCAAATAAATAAATGAGATGAAAAGTCAAATCAATAAAAAGATGAGAAGAAAACGTACCTGGAAACTCTACACACCAGTACACTTGCTTTGCTTTTAACCATACACGTGTGGAGCATTGGAGCCTTGGAGCTAATAATATATCTATTTGGACGGTTGGATCAAAACTTTAAATGTTACACAACAAACAGCTTCGTAAATAATGCAAAAAGTAAAGAAGTAAAGGAAAGAAAAACGCAGGAACTGATGGTGTTTGCAACTGCTTAATGCAATGGGCTGTTGTTATTGTTCTTAGAACTTGAGAAGGAAACAAAAAATGTGCTTCTCAGGCGAAAAATTGTGGGATCAAAGGTGTTAGGTACAGCTCCAGCCTTTTTTAGATGATTTTTGTTTTTATTTTCTCATTTTAACTTTATGAAAGAACAAACAAAATATGAATCAGAGAGCAATTGAGAGGAAAAAAAAAAATAACTGGCCAGTGGTAGAGGAGAGAAGAATCAGTGGCAAACTTGCGGTGGGCTAGAAATGGGTCCAAACTCTGTATAGTATATAGGTTCAACCGTTCAGCAAAAGATAGAGCGTGTTAGTGATAGGTACTAGACTGAGAAAAAAATGGGATCATGGGATTTCAATTCAATTTGTAGACCACCACAATTGCAATATTGGAGCGGGAAACTCTCCCTCCAATACTGAAAAATAGACTCTTTTTCAAAAAAAAGAAAAATGATTTCTTATTTTTTCTTTTTTATTTTAATGACCAATTTTTATATAAAAAATCTATATATATATATATATAAAAGTATTACATTCACAATATTTTTACAACAAATCATAGTGGGTTAGTTGTTATTGGTTCAAATTTGAACCTAACACTAAAATTATTTTTTTGTTCTAATAATAACAATCAGTAACAACTTGCTACTTAAAATTTGTTGTAAAAATGTTGTGAAAATATTGTGGATATATCATTTCTCTAAAAAAAATTATTAGTTTTCTTTTATCACTCAAAGATTGGTATGTGGTTCGGGATGAGGATTTTTTTCAAATTGACCCATTATGGTTGGGTTAAAAAAAAATGCAACTTAACTCAATCCATTGTAGGGGTCCAACCCAACCCACTTGGATATATATTTTTTTTTTTAGAATTAACCACTAGAATGACCAAAATATCCCTAAACCTATAAATTTACTAAAATAACTCCAAAATCTCTAAAATGATCAAAATATTCCCAAAACCTCTAAAATGAGTAAAAACACCATAAAACCTCTTAAAAAAAAAAAAAAATTTCCTTGAAACCTCTGAATGACCAAAATACACCTGAAACCATTTGAATGACCATAATACCCTCAAAACTTATAAAATATAACCAAAATACCCATAAATCTCTAAAATGACTAAAAATACCCCTTAACTTGTAAAATGACCAATATACTCTCTAAACTTTTAAAATAACCAAAATGCATATAGAATGAGCAAAAATACCATGAAAACTACTTAAATGACCAAAAACCTATAAAATGATTATTAATATACTCCCAAAATCACAAAAATGACGAAAATGCCCTCAAATCCTCTAGAATGAGAAAAAAGATACACTAGAGCCTCTAAAATGACCAAAATAACCCTAAATCCTCTATAATGAAATTTTTGGCCATTTTACAAATTTCAGATATTTTGATCATTTTAGATATTTTAAGGGTGATTGGGTCATTTTAGAGGTTTCAGAGGGTATTTTGGTCATTTTAGTTGTTTTGGGAGTATTTTCGTCATTTTAGAATATACTTGCCTAGTCTTGGGGGCATATGTCCCATGATATCTTACATGCATCAAGAATAATACATGTGTTTAGATATTGATGATTTTGATTTTAGAGGAAACAAATTAGCTTTAGTTTGAAAACCCATGATTAGCAAGAGTTAACGTAAACATAAATTGAAAATCTCATTTTTGATCCAGGGGAGCACCTACTAATCTTGCCTTTAAAAATGAATTTTTTAAAATTGGTAATTTTCTGTGGAAAAAATATAATTTTAAGGGAATTACGTTGAACTAACCCTCCTTTCACACCCATATGTGATCTAAGGGAAAACATACCTTTAAAGGTAGTACTTTGGGGAACATAATTTTAATCAAATGGAAGGATTATCATAATGGAGCTAATGAAATCGTCATGGGGCCATATGGCATGTGATCATTATGCGCCAATTCATATTCAAATCTTGGTCATTTGATTGAAGAGTATGACGACATATTGGTGTTGGTGAAATTTGAGACCAATTAGATGGTTAGATTGAGAAAACATAGCCACACAGGTACGCAACACATGTCCATCATGCGCCATACTTAGATTTGAAATCTGACCATTAGATTTGAAGAGTGTAATGAAAGGTTAATTTTGGTAAATTATGGTCACAATCAGACGGTTGGATTTAGAGAAATGCGTGGTCAAAGTTTAGTTAAAGTTTGTCAAACTTAATAGATAGTCCCGAGACCACTGGACTTGGTGAAATACATATTCAAACCTTGATCATTAGTATTGAAGAATATGATGACGTATTGGTGTTAGTGAAATTTGAGGCCAATTGGATGGTCAAATTGAGAGAACATAGCCATACAAGTACACAACTCATGTCCATCACGCACTGTACTTAGATTTGAAATCTAATTGTTAGAATTGAAGAGTATAATGAATGGTTAATTTTGGAAAATTATGGTCACAATTAGACGGTTGGATTTAGAGAAAGGCGCGATCAAAGTTTACTTAAAGTTGGTCAAACCTGGTCAAACTTAATAGATAGTCCTAAGACCACTGGACTTGGTGAAAATCATATTCAAACCTTCATAACTGGTATTGAAGAGTATGGTGACATATTGGTGATGGTGAAATTTGAGACCAATTGGATGGTTAGATTGAGATAGCATAAGTTTACTTAAAGTTAGTCAAACTTGGTCAAACTTAATACATAGTCCTAAGACCACTGGACTTGGTGAAAATTATATTCAAACCTTCATAACTGGTATTGAAGAGTATGGTGACGTATTGGTGATGGTGGAATTTAAGACTAATTGGATGGTCAGATTGAGATAACATAGCCATACAGGTATACAACACATGTCTGTCACACGCCATACTTAGATTTGAAATCTAACCATTGAATTTGAAGAGTGTAATGAAAGGTTAATTGTGGTAAATTATGGCCATAATCAGACGGTTGGATTTAGAGAAAGACGCGGTCAAAGTTTACTTAAAGTTGATCAAACCTGGTCAAACTTAATAAATGGTCTTGAGACCACTGGACTTGGTGAAATTCATATTCAAATTTTGATCATTGGTATTGAAGAGTATGGTGACGTATTGGTGTTGGTGAAATTTGAGAGCAATTGGATGGTCAAATTGAGAAAACATAGCCATATAGGTACACAACACATGTCCATCACACGCCATACTTAGATTTGAAATTTAATTGTTGGATTTGAAGAGTGTAATGAAAGATTAATTTTGGTAAATGATGGTCATAATCATATAGTTGGATTTAAAGAAAGACGTGGTCAAAGTTTACTTAAAGTTGGTCAAACCCGATCAAACTTAATAGATGATCTCGAGACCACTGAACTTGGTGAAATTCATATTCAAACCTTGATCATTGGTATTGAAAAGTATGGTGACGTATTGGTGTTGATAAAATTTGAGGCCAATTGGATGGTCAAATTGAGAGAACATAGCCATACAAGTACACATCTCATGTCCATCACGCACCATACTTAGATTTGAAATCTAACTGTAAGATTTGAAGAGTGTAATGAATGGTTAATTTTGGTAAATGATGGCCATAATCATACAGTTGGATTTAAAGAAAGACGCGGTCAAAGTTTACTTAAAGTTGGTTAAACCCGATCAAACTTAATAGATGATCTCGAGACCACTGAACTTGGTGAAACTCATATTCAAACTTTGATCATTGGTATTGAAGAGTATAGTGACATATTGGTGTTGGTGAAATTTGAGGCCAATTGGATGGTCAAATTGAGAGAACATAGCCATACAAGTACATATCTCATGTCCATCATACACCATACTTAGATTTGAAATCTAACCGTTAGATTTGAAGAGTGTAATGAATGGTTAATTTTGGAAACTTATGGTCACAATCAGACAGTTGGATTTAGAGAAAGGCGCGGTCAAAGTTTACTTAAAGTCGGTCAAACTTGGTCAAACTTAATAGATAGTCCCAAGACCACTAGACTTAGTGAAAATCATATTCAAACCTTCATAACTAGTATTGAAGAGTATGATGACGTATTGGTGATGGTGAAATTTGAGACGAATTGGATGGTCAGATTGAGATAACATAGCCATACAGGTACGCAACACATGTCCATCACACGCCATACTTAGATTTGAAATCTAACCGTTGGATTTGAAGAGTGTAATGAAAGGTTAATTGTGGTAAATTATGGTCACAATCAGACGGTTGGATTTAGTGAAAGGCGTAGTCAAAGTTTAGTTAAATTTAGTCAAACTCAATCAAACTTAATAGATGGTTCCGAGACCACTAGACTTGGTGAAACTAAGTTCAGTGGGAAGGTTTTCAGTGGATTATTGGGTATTGGAATAATTGTTAGAAAATGTCAATGAAGAAATCATTTTGAAAGATGATGAACATCATGTTAACATTGACTTAGGTAAAGTTGATTTGGCAAAATGATAAAAAAATTTATTATTTTCGCTCATATATAATGTAATATCATTTTTTATTTTAATCAATTTGAATATGTATGTTGTAAATATATTTTCATTTGATTTATTTAGTTACTTTTGGTAAATATTAAATTGATGATTGAATTGGTTATTAGTTGAATAAATTATGAATTTATAATGAATTTATTAATTTGGTAAATATTGACTAATGCCTTTCTTATGACACATGATACAAAAAAATCCAAAATTGATTCACGATACGATTCACATTTTGATAATTATGGGTATTAGTCAGTATTTTAAGTGGAATCAGAACTTTCTCGATTTTTGTTATTTTATCGATTTCGAGTTTCAAATGGGTAACATTATGATTTAGGAGTATTTTAAAGCAACAAGCCCTTCCTTGTCTCATTTTTTCTTTTTTCTTTTTAACTCATTTGAGAGTTTTAAATTACTTTAAAGGTTTCAAGGTTATTTTGATCATTATATAAGTTTGGGGGTATTTTGGTCATTTTGATGTGGTTAATGGAATTTTAATAATTTCATATATTTTAAAGGAATTTATGTCATTTTAAATATTTTAAGAGGCATTTGGAGGATTTGATAAAAAAAATCATATTATATCAAATTTATTTTGGCCACGTATTAGTGACGACAATCTTTGTCTTCATTAAAAGATCCCTTATAGCGACGAGCTAATTCGTTACTAATATATAATTTGCTTCCCTCCAATAATTCCCACCACTTTTTGAGAATGAAAATTTTTCCCTCCATTATATTTTGGTAGATATATTTGCGACGACATGTTGTGTCGTTGCTAAAAGGTGACTATCAGAGACCACAAATTATATCGTCGCTAATAATCTTCTAATAGCAACGACCAATGTCTCGTCGCTTATAAATAAAGCGTATATATAATATATATTTTTAGCCACATATCTGCAACGAAACACGAGATTGTCACTAAAGACGATTATTAGCGACGATAGATGTCGTCGTTAAAATAAAACTTATTTTAGTGACATAAATGTCATCGCTGCAAAATTTATTATCATTGCTAAAAGTTTCCCTCCATTTTCCAAAAGTAAATAAAATTCCCTCCATGGCATTAGCGACGAATTATTAGCGACGATCTTAGCGTTGTTGCTACTATGCACTAATTAGTGACGACCATATATTATTGTCGCTAATGTGTGCCTAATAGTGACGACTTTTTGGTCGTCACTAAAACATTGGTCGCAAAAGACCAAAATTCTTGTAGTGCTAGTGTCACGGTAATCTTTACAATCATCCAAGTCTTGCTCCTGATCATTAGAATGGAAACAAAGATTTGTTGCAATATGCCAGAGCAGAATGCTTTCATCAAATTCTACCTCAATTACACCTTTGATTGTGTCTCTATCTCCTCTACCGATATTATCAAGAGATTTTGCATTTTGAAACACCCAGTCACCCGTGTAAGCGCATAATTTCTTCCCATCATACATAGCTGATTCTAATTTGTGTTGAAGCTGGTCGAGGATCACCTGTTTCAAGTGTACTGGAATAACTTTTTTCGAGTACCTGTGCCGATGCTTCTCCAATAATCCATGAATGCATAAGACCTTCTGGATACATTTCCAAAGAAAGGATGAGACCTTCATGATAAAAATTCTCTTGGCAGGAATATCTTGAAGGCTAATGCTTATTATGTTGTACTGTTGCATGGTATTACACCACCTCTTCTTTTTAGTAAGTAGAAATGACAAAATGCCTTTATGTAAGAGATTACACTTACTCAGCCATAGCATTGTCCAGTCAGAGCATAGTTGTAATATAAGTGCGTAGAGCTCAAGGATGATTGCTCCAGTTAGCAATACATAAGTGATAATCACGTACACTCTTGAGTAATCATGCTTTTCGGTGATCAAGAAGGCCATGGATACAGAACTAATTGATAAGAAATTGATGCAACGGAGACTGATGCAGTAGAGAGTGAAGCAACCAGAGAAGCCATCCATCACAAATGAATAAAGCACGACTGCTTTTGAGTGGAACACATCATTGATGAATCCAAGCTCGATTTCAATTATTTTGAAAGTGTCTTCTGACGATACATTCTTGATGATGATTCGGCTGTTCTCAATATCATGGAAGTTAACGATGACATCTGCCAACAACTGCTTGAAAATTTTGAAGAAATTGTAGGCGTTCTGTAAAATGTCTGCATATTCAAGAGGATCGTTAACAGGCACGTTGAATTGCAAACCTAACACATAGCTCATAGCTGGGAGACTTCTTTGACATGCGATAACTTGGACGCGTCATGGACTCTCTGAAGTGTTCGCTGCTCGCATACCTCAGAACCCATATCCTCTCTCCAGACTTAATTATCCCAGCAACAAAGATTGGAAGAGCAAGAAAATTTAATGGAGTACTGGTCCAGCACCTAAGTACAACGTAGACAGTTGTAGTCACTTGGGTGACTAGCGTTAGTGCATGCCTGCGCCACAACTCGTTGTCTTCCAAGGAGTATGCAGTAATGGTGTCTGGGCCTCCAAGGTGCAAGAGAAGAAATGGAGCCCAGAATGCTGTAATTACAAGGTCTGGATTCACAGAGTTTCCTGCATTGTTGGAAAGCACACTAATTAAGCGACACTGTCACAGCCCACTCTGCTGACAAGTAGGTCAGCCATAGAAGAGTGCTGATCTTCTTACTAGCTGAATTCTTCCTCATGTTGCCAGTAAAGATGAGGATGCTTTGGAGTCCAGGGCTAAACAAAACGAGAGCACGGATCTCCAGTAGGCTCCACAATTTACTCACACTTGGGGGGATGATCTGCATGGTTTTCCTCCTATTTGTGAAGATCAAACTGCTAAAAATTTGCAATTGTTCCAAAGTTTAAACGCGGAATTAGAGGGTAAAGAGAGAAAAAAAGCAAAGAAATTAAGATTGCTTTATTCATTTTCTAGCTTACTATAAAATTTACTCTTTGAAGTACATTATTAAGAGGCCAATGTGTGAAATGGCACATATTAATTAATAATCTTACTAGTTGTTAACGAGGGAGGGTGAGGAGCTCTCTCCAAGACTCCGACTAAAGTAAGGATACGAGGTTGACTTGTAGCCTTTGTTTTCTATGGATGGGTTGTCTTACACTTTGCATTGATTTCAAGGTTTTTTCTTCCTTTGTTAACTGAACCTTTTTTGTCGTGATGCTGACTGGTCTATCCGGTGCAGGGACTTTAGGAAATCTATGCAACTCTTGTGTATTACTTAGAATAAAATATTAACACTTAATTTTGGGAACGGAAAGTCTGACAAATGTAACGTGTGTCTGCATAACTGGGAAAATCAAATTGGTCTTACTTGTTGCTAATGAATGTAGAGTAGTTGGAGAATCACGACTTATTCCACGGCAATTTTGCCGATTCTATCATGGTTAATTGTTACTTACATATTTACTAATTATTTTTTCTTCACTAATTATATTTTGTTACATCATAGTAACAATAAGAAATTGTGAAAAATTTTGTAGTCCTAAACTTTTCCATGAATGTAAGGGTCTTGATGTTTTAGAGAATTTATTAACAAGTTATTTTAAAAAAAGTTTTACAAAAAAAGTAAAAAATTTAAAAAAAAAATTTACGTTTTTTTTCTTTTTTCCTTTTTTTTTTTTTTAATGTTTCATAAACTAATACCCTTAGGGTATTTGTTAATATTTCTATAAACATTAAAGACACATTAATTAGTAATACATTTTTCAAAAACTAATTTACAGCTTTATTGAATAATATTATATACATATTTTGAAAATATATACAAATTGTACACATGTTTAAAAAACTACATACAACGACAATAAATCGTTTTTTTTTTTGGTTGAAATCATTCACATGTATTTTATCTTTTAAAAGTATGCATTACACACCATACTTGAATATTTATTAATTTTTAACATATGCCTACTCAGCGATTAACATAACTCTAATTAGTTATCTTACTTGTTGCTAACGTTGGAGTTCTCTTTAGACTTGAAGGTGGCTCACATTAGTAGACTAACAGCTTTCCCTGGTCATAAATCATAATCCTCTAAAAAAAAATGGTTATGAGTTCCCCAGACGGAATCAACCTCCTTCTCAATTTGGGTACTCCACACCAGTTGTGGGGATATAAATTTTTTCTAGGAGGCAAGCTAAATATAATAAGTTTTTAAGTAAAATAAAAAATAAAAAAATAATGCTAACAAAATACTTATTTTATATGTTAATTTAACTCAATAAATTTGTTCCCTATATTCTTTCATGACACTAAAATTATCTATATATAATGTCTAAAAATTAAATTATAACATTTATTATTACAACGCTCTTGTTGAGTCACATAAATATAACATTTCATTTCATTTCACTCTATTTTGGTCCAATTGGTCTACTTCGGTGATGTTTTGGGAGAAGATGTTGTTGTAGAATTAAAGGGGAGTTGTTTCATTGACAATTATGTCACTTTTTCAGCATAATATTGGTAGTTTCTTAATAAAATTACATTGCTTTATTATGTTTTTAAAGTTGTGTATTTTTTTTTTCTAATATAAGTGATTGATTTATTTATGTCTACTTCCTCTTTAGGTCATTCAAGATATATAGAGGATGAATTGTTTGCAAGGAGCACTAAAAACAAATTTTAACTACAAATTAAATTATTTACAAAATATCTTGCCTTATATAATAGTTGAATGTAAAATACATTATGTTTCCTTAAAAATAGAGAAAGAAAAGAACACTTGCAAAGTTTAAAACACTTTTTTCAAATAACAAATATAGATAGCTTAATTTAGAAAATCTAATACATTATATGAACTATATATATTTTGTTAGTAAATAATCACATCATTTTAAGAAATTTTGGAACTTGGAACTAACACTTATATAAGTCTCATCTACCATACTTTGCACCCTAAACTATCACATTTATTACACTTTGCACCCCGGTGTTATTTTTGTTGTTATGTTTAACAAAATCCTACTACACATGACAAGTATATGCTTCTTGCTTAGGTGAAGCAAGCTTAAAAGACTGAAATACCTTGCTGCAAAATCAATTAAAAAAAATACTCAATTTTTTCCATATCTCTCTTTGTGTCTCACGTGCATACCCACTGCCCAAACCCAAATTTAGATACTTGTCTCTCACCTTCTCGCTTTTCACCAAAAAAAAAAAAAACTGAAACTCAAATTTTTTTCCCCAGATTGAAACACCAATCCACCATTGTGATGAAATCCCTAAGTCCCCAATTATTTAATGATTTCCCAATCACACAGTAGTGCAAGTGCAAACTCTAGGTCACAAACGTCGTTCAGCTCTGAGAATGGAGTTAATTGTTGGTAATAATGACATAGCTGAATTATGTTGATTCAAATTTCACACATGTGAGGATGCCAATAACGTGTACATAGTGATGGAGTATGTCTTTTCTTGTTTCTGTTCTAATTTTAATGGAGAATATTTTCAACATTTCTAAAAGGGTGTTTAGGGTTTTGTTTAACTGATTTTGAGGAAGAGTTTTTCGGTCTTTTAAGTTTGTCCCACCTAAACAAGAAGCATGTACTTATCACGTGAAGTAGGATTTCATTAAACATAACAACAAAAATAACACCGGGGTGCAAAGTGTGATGAGTGTGATAGTTTAGGTGCAAAGTGTGTGTTCAAATAGTTTATAGTGTAAAGTATAATCTGATATATAATTTAGAATGGTAAAAAGTAATTTTCCAAAAAAAAAAAAATCATCAAAATTTTCCGTGTGTGGGGTAGGTCTATGGCTAGTTTATTATTAGTTTTAATTAAGTTGTATGATGTTATAAATGGAGCGTCTATATTCACTACAATAGTGAAAAGTATGAAAAAAAAAATCAAGATAAATTAAATTTCATTATTTATTTATATATAATATTTATCATTGATGAAATTTTTAGATTCCCCCCCCCCCCCCTTTTTTTTTCTAAATATGAATTTCAATAATTATTTTCGTTATCATAGATATTTATTATAATTGTGTTTTTTTAGATTATACATTTATTACAATTAAATACCAAGATTGTAATGTGTGTGTGTGTGTGTGTTTTTTTTTTTTTTTTAAAAAAAAAAGATTGTAATGAATTGTTTAAATATAAACATATTTTAAATATAATATATATACACACACACAAAAGAATAATGAAGAGCAAAATTGTAAGGTTTCAAAAGTTTATATGCACCACCACACACCTTATAAGTGCTTGTGGGGTGTAGAGATTACAAGAGTCAGAGTTCAAGTCTCTAGGAGAGAAATTCATACACATATATACTTACATTAGGTTAGAGTATAATTTATATCTTGTATTAACCAAAAAGAAAAAAGTTTATATGGCACGATATTATAAACTAAAAATAAATAAATAAGTGAAATAGCTTTAGTTTTATATATAACTTCAATATTATCTCACATAATATTAGGTCTTAGTAATAAAATTTATGATGAAATTTATTATTTACGTATGAGGAAGGAATATCACCTAATTGTTCTCAAAAACATTAGTCATTAATTTTCCCAGCGCAAGTTCCAAGTAAAGAAGAATATTTAAGAATAATAAGAGACAAGTCTAGCGGACTTGCGGAACCTGAACGAACCTTGGAGGAATTTATACCATAATATAGTGAGGAGGAAAAAAAATTAATGCCACTGCTACTCTCGCCTTCAACGACCCCAATTTACATTGTTTGGATTCAGCCGTTAAGAAACCTCGTTCCTTCATTGTTGGCCCTTCCCATAGTTTGTCAAATAGTGAGAAAGGAAGGAGGTTTATTTAGAAGAAGGGTTTATCGGGTAGAAAGTAAGAACTCAACCTCAAACTTTAATTAATTAAAAAATATATAAAAAAAAATTATTGAGATGTAAAATTCTAAAGTCTCCAAGGTTTAGATGTCAAAATTTTACATAATCAATAAAAAGTCAAAAGTTTCGGTCTTCATATTTATATATGGATAAATTATATATATATATATATATAGAAGCAAATATAGTAATATTTAATTAAGTAAAACAAAAGACTAAATAATTAAACAATATAAATATTAACTCTCTACAATTTCTGAAGTTGGAAACAATGTTTGTTTAAATCTAGAATTTTGTCACATTTGAACAAAGAATATATAACTGTCATTTTTATCAAGCAGCCATCCACTTGCCAGATTATGGAAAGACTATATTGACTTTGAAGTCTCTGTCTAGGGGAGTTGACGTTTCTTTTAAAACCGTGTCTTTGTTTTTGCTGAATCACAGATTACTCCGACAATTAAAGGAAGCGTAGAATTTTTATTATTATTTTGTAACTGAAGACTGGATGAAAGTTGTCGAAATAATATGTCGTAAAAAATCAAGACAGAAGTTGATAAAAAAAATAAAATAAAAATAAAAAATAAAGATAGAAGACGCTATCATTTGAATTGTTTCATTAAAATCGTTAGATAGTCCAAGTTTACATAACCCTAGTGCACTATCTAGTTGAGCTAGTGTTTTAATGATTAAAGAGAAATTGGGTAGATTATAGAATTATTTAATACACCAGTTGTATAATATTGGTTTCTTCCAATAAGATGATACTTCATGAGACCACTATGTGAGATTATTCTTTCATAATATATTAAGAATCGCTCACAAAGAACTACATATATTGTGTGAAATGTTTCATAAAACCATCTCATAAGATTTTTTTTTTTTTTTTTTTTAACAATTAGAAAATATATATATATATATATACATACATATATATGTAGATGTATGTATGTATGTGTGTGTGTATATATATATTCTTTTGCTTGGTAAAAAAATAGCTCATACAGCCGAGTATCATTGTCCTGGTCTACTTAAACTCGAATTTTATAGTGTAAGATCACCGAAACTAGCTACTTTGAGAGGACTTCTACCATCAGGTAACCACCTATATATATATATATATAGTATTGAGATGGTTTTATTGAATGCACTTACTGCATGCAACCGGTGTCGTATCGCAAGTGGGATTTACATCCCTAAACTCTCTGTTGTGTGGGCATCATGACGTGCAACGGGTGCTCTAGATAATCTCTTTATTATACGGCACACTTGTATTACATGTAAAAGATGGACTAGATAACGCCTCTTGGATTAGGGAAGGTTTACAGGGAGTCAGGATTGAATAAACGTCAAGTCATTACCTACTCAATTATCTAGTATTGTAACAATTAATTATTAAGTTAAACAAAAGATTAAATAATGAAACAATAAGAATCGAAGCATAGACCTAGGAAAAATGTTGTTTGAATAAACCTAAAATTTTGTCTCATTTGAAATTTAGATCCATCCATTAATTTTGTGTTTAAATCTAGAATTTTGTTACATTTTTTTTATACATTGATTTTTTTTTTGTTTAAATTATTGGATACATTGATAGTTAAGGTGAGGAGATTTGAATCTTGAATATTTCCATTGAAAACATCATAAAATTTTCTTTAAAATGACTACTCACTAGCTCAAATCAGAAATAAAGCGAGTGAAATTACGAAAAAAATATCAATAAGCTGCCCAACACAAATATGGAGTCTTGGTGATTTGAGACAAGGTGTGATATTTTGGTGATGCATCTGAATGTGTGTCTTTTATTTTTTGCTCATTTAAGAGAATTTTCACCAACCATTATATTTCTAAGATGTAATTGGTCACTTATTTCTAATTGATTTTATCTTCCAATTTAGGTTAAAAAATGTCCTAAGCATTCCCAAGCTAAACTAAGCTCTAAAATCATGTATCAAGCCAAAAAATGTAGATCCAGAAGTTTGGTTACATGTGTAGATGCATGATATTAGGCATTGTACAACGTCTATCTTTTGGCAATACCTTCTTTTTTCATATGATTCTTTGTTTGAAAAATAACTTGAATATTTGACATTGATATTTTTGGATAAACATGGTTTTATTTCCCAAAGCATTTTTTATCATTAAAAAAAATACAATCGTCAAATTCTTGTGGAGTATCAACTTGATCCTTGTCAATTTTATTGATCATGAGGATATTTAGTATAATTTGGTAAAATTTGGGTTTAAAAATGGTGATGTCTATGAACTATCAACTTATGGACTTTTGTGCAATTCTTAAAAGTTTAGGGGGAAAAGTGCAATTTTTTGTAGTTTAAGAATTGAGGTAAAAATTTTGAAATTTTTTGAGCAATTATTTAGTTTTCTAGGTCAAAGTGTAGTTTTAGAAAGCTTTTGAATTTAAAATGTAATTTTGGAAAAGCTTATGATCAAAATGAAATTTCGAGTAAATTTTGGGGTCAAAATGAAATTTTAGAAAGCTTTAAGTATTAAAATATAATTTTGGAAAAATTAGTGGGTTGAGATGTAATTTTGGAAGAATGTGATGGCATTTTCAGAGTAATCATATCAAAGTTTTTATAATAAAAAATTGTGTTAAATTTACACTAAAAAAAAAAAAAAACTATCCATATCAAATAAGGTAAAATTGTCTAAATGTGCATGCTACGATAAGTATGTAAATTTACACTATTTTATTTTATATTTTATTATTTCTTTACATATTCAAGTATGAATGAAGAGAATGAGTGGTTGTTGTTAGGGATGGCCATATCCATTGGGTAATGGATATCCAACCCTACCCGATCCAATTATTCTGGGTAATACCCAATTCTTAATGGGTAGAAGGTAATTGGGTAGGGTTTGGATATTACCCAAATATTTTCGGTAGGGTTTGGATATTACCCATTTAACTAATTAAATCTAACTCAAACCCAACTCAACTAAATTATTATGGGTCAACCTCAACCCACCCAATTAGCCAATAATCAAAATTATCAAATTGCCCCTAAAACTTGAAAATGACCAAAGTATTCCTAAAATATTCTAAAATTGTCGAAATACACCCTAAACCTAAAAAATGACTAAAATACCTCCCAAACTTTAAAATTACCAAAAATACCTCAGAAACCTAAAAAAATTACCAAAAATACCCCTGAAACCTAAAAAATGACCAAAATACCCCTAAAAACTGAAAATTACCAAAATACCCCCCTAAACCTATAAAATGACCGAAAGACCACTGAAACCTGAAAAATTACCAAAATACCCCTAAAACCTAAAAATTACAAAAATACCCTCTAAACCTAAAAAATGACCGAAATACCCCTGAAACATAAAAAATTAATGAAATACCCCTTGAAACCTAAAATGACCAAAATACCCCCCGAAAACTAAAAATTACCAAAATACCCTCTAAACCTAAAAATGACCGAAATACCCTCAAAACCTAGAAATTACCAAAATACCCCCCTTAAACATATAAAATGACAAAAATACCCCCGAAACCTATAAAATAACCGAAATACCCCCTAAACCTAAAAAATGACTAAAATACTCCCGAAACCTATAAAATTACCAAAATACCCCCTAAACCTAAAAAATGACTGAAATACTCTCGAAACCTATAAAATTACCAAAATACCCAAAAACTTATAAAATGACAAAAATGCCCCTAAAACCTATAAGATGATAAAAATGCACCTAAACCTAAAAAGTGACTAAAATAACCTCGAAACCTAAAAAATGACCAAAAGATCCCAAAACCCAAAAAATGACTGAAATACCCCCAAAGCTTAAAAAATAACCGAAATACCCCTAAAACCTAAAAATGACCAAAATACCCCGAAACCTAAAAAATTACCAAAACACCCCTGAAACCTTAAAATTACTAAAATACCTCCAAAACCTATAAAATTACCGAAATAGCCCCAAAATATAAAAATTACCGAAATACCTCTAAAACCTAAAAAATGACAAAAATGCCCTGTAATCTAAAAAATGACTGAAACACCCTTATAATCTAAAAAAAAATGACCAAAATAACCCCAAAATCTAAAAAATTACCAAAATTCGCTCAAAATCTACAAAATGATTGAAATATTCTTAGAACCTTTAATTTGACGAAAATACACTCGAAACATCCAAAATACCTCAAACCTCTATTTTGGTAATTTAAAAGGTTATAGATGTATTTTGGTCATCTTACAGGTTTATAGGTATTTTGGTCACTTTAAAGGTTTCAAGGGTATTTTGGTCATTTTAGATATTTTCTAGGGGTATTTGGTTGTTTTAGAGGTTTAGGGCTATTTTGGTCGATTTATAGGTTTTGGGGTATTTTTGGTAATTTTAGAGGTTTGGGGTTATTTTTGGTCATTTCAGAGGTTTTGGGCGTATTTGGTCATTTTACAAGTTTAGGGCGTATTTTGGTCATTTTATAGGTTTAAGGGTATTTCAGACATTTTTTAGGTTTATGGTGTATTTTTTTTACCATAATATAGGTTTTAGGGGCATTTTTGTCATTTTATAGATTTTGGGGGTATTTTGGTCATTTTATAGGTTTTTGGGGTATTTTGGTAATTTCTTAGGTTTATAGGGTATTTCGGTCAATTTTTAGGTTTTAGAGGTATTTTGGTAATTTTTCAAGTATTAGGGGTGTTTCAATAAGTTTTTAGGTTTTGGGGATATTTTAGTCATTTTTTAGGTTTAGGGGTTATTTTAGTCATTTTTTAGGTTTCAGGAATATTTTGGTAATTTTTAAGTTTCAAGGGTAATTTTTAAGTTTCAAGGGTATTTTCGTTAGTTTTTAGGTTTTGGAGGTATATTTGTCATTTTTTAGGTTTAGGGGGGTATTTTGGTAATTTTTTGTTTCGTGGGGTATTTCAGTCAAATTTTAGGTTTCGGTGGTATTTTGGTCATTTTTTAAGTTTCGGGGGTATTTTGGTAATTTTAAGTGGTTTTTGAGCATATTTAGTGAATTTGGGGGTATTTTGGTCATTTTAGAGATTTCATGGGTATTTTGCTCATTTTAGAGATATTGGTCATTTTAGTGGTTTTTGAGCATAATTAGTGATTTTAGAGATATCATGGGTATTTTGGCCATTTTAGAGGTTTTATGGGCATTTTGCTCATTTGAGAGATTTTGAGGATATTTTGGTATTTTTAGTGATTTTTGAGCATATTTGCTGATTTTATAAAAATTGGGTTTGGGTAGGGTATGGATATTCATGGGTAAACAAACTGGGTAACAATTGGATATGGATACTAATTGGGTAAGGTAATTGGATATCCATGGATAAATTAATTGTGTTGGGTATGGGTATACCCTACCCATACCCTACCCATGGCCATCCCTAGTTGTTGTGTGTGAAAAAAAAAGTAAATAGAGAAAATTGATATTTTATTGAAATATAGTGTAAAATAAATAATCTGATGTGTTTTGCTTTAAAAATTGAACAAATAAAATAAAGAAGTAAGCTTTTATAATAAAATAGACATATATTTTTGTACGAGTTGATATGAATATTGTAACTATGTTTAAGCTCAGCTGGGTTATAGCATTTTTTTTTTTTTTTTTGAAGTAGAAAGCTGGGTTATAGCTAATGTGTCAGTTGGATTCGATTTTTGGATTGGGCTTTTAGGTGACCTGATCGGTTTTGTAAGAAGAACGGCAACCAGGCTCATTACTGGTGGTGGCTCTTGCACTCGTTTGCTCTTCCCTTTTTTCTCTCTATCTCACATTTTTTTCTCTCTATCTCACCTTTTTTTCATGACCCAGACATCATGGTCGAGCAACTTCAAGGTTTCGATCTCGCCACTGGGTATGTTTGAGTTTATGGTATATGTAATTTCAGATGTTTAGAAGTGGACCTATGTATGTGGTGGTTGTAACATTATCAGATTAATTATGTGGCTGTGTGTCTGTGTTGGTGAGAATAGCTAATGTGTTTATATACATATTTCTGACGCTGCATGAATTTGGTGTATCCGTGTATGTGTATGTGATGAGCGTGTGTGAGTGAGGCGTACAGATTATACATACTAGAGGATGGTGAATATGTGCGATTGTTAAGCAATGTTTGTAAATCAATGTGTGTTAGGGGAATCACTGTACTGAAACTAGCATTAGTAACCATATGAAAAGTGAAAAGGAAATAGATGTTACACTTCTTTGATCCTTCTGCCAGCTTCTTCATGATCTTGGGTTTGAATTTCTTGCTCTGCAGTTTCTCGAGGACCCAATCCTCAAAAGGAACTCCAACCACCCGACTTCCCTGAAGACCGTCTGCTCTCAACAGCTTCCATTCTTGTAACATTCCCAGCTCGCTGCAAGCATTTGATGGCTTTTATTAGTCCAGAATATGGAAAAGCAATGAACTATAAGATTTATTAAATTGGAAAGATCTTAAACTCTGTACAGAGTACCAAAAAAATAAAAAATAAAAAATAAAAAATAAAAACCTGTTTGTAAAACAGTCATCAAAAGCCTTAAAGGCTAGTTTGCATTTTAAGACAATACAGCACACGCATTTCACATGCCGTTTATCCAAGCAATACCAAGCTAAAGGTTGAGAAATTCTTTTGTCGTTTAAAGGGAGTTGAGACAAACCTTGAGGCATTCACTCCTCTTTGTATCACAAACGGGATAATCATGGGGGCAACAGTGAGTGTGGTCCTTGCAACAAACAGCTGAATTAAGCTCACAACATTTCCAGGAAATGCAGATTCCAAGAAGGTGCCTTGCACAACAGCAGGTTTCACTTTCTCCACAGAAAGTGAAAATGTCACATATGGTGGGACCTGGGGAAGGTGGAGGAGGAGGATTTGGGCTTGTTTTGGTTGGATATGAAGCTAGCATGTTGATGCGGCATAGCCCTTGTGAATTCTTACTGTTCCTCAGCATGTGAATATTAGCCATTCATTCCCCAACGTGTTCCCCATGAGTTTTTCACAGTCCAATAGTCTACTCCATTTTCTGAACCATACCCTACAATCAATACATTATTTTTTAATATATATTATATTTAATATACTCATAATAATTATCTAGAAACATATAAATAGATTTTTTTTTTCGAGAAATTTTTAGAGTAAATAGTCGAGTGATTTACTAGAGTAGTAATTTACTTCAATGGAAATGTTTTGTTCTTTTCTTTGTAGTTGGGTAAAATTTAATATTCTGCATCATGTTTTTCTTGGAAATGTTACAGTAATTAGTAAATGCACTCTGTTACTGTTAGCATTTGTTTTCATATCTGTGCTGTTACAGCATCTCAAATGAGTTCATGGACATTCAAAACGCTTGTACAGCAATACGGTAGCAATTACCTACAATCAACTATTCATGTGGTGAAGAATGACTGGGTGTGAGAGCAACTTACCAAGAAAACAAAACCTTAATATGGTGCATCATTTCTCTGCTGGAAATGTATATTTTAGGAGAGAGAGGATAGGATTTTAATTTATGGCGTTCATTCCATGATTATTGCTCTCTATAGCTAAGCTACGGCACCAATGAGTTTTATATTAGTATAGGTGGGATTCAAATCCAGGTATCTTATTTGACAAGAAGTGACTTCATTAGTTATGCTAATTGAAACTTACAAAAAAATGTTGTAGTAATTAGTAAATGCAGTCTGTTTAGCTTCCCAAAAGGTTAAGCTAGTTGAAAAAAAAAAAAAAAAATTAGATGCAGTGAAAGCATGTTAGCCCAGGTTACAAGAAAAGAAAGGGGAGAGGTATCTATTATCTTTTGTTGCTGGTAAATTTTAAAACATGCAAACACAGTTAACTAGTAAAGGGATATCAATTCTCCCCTCCTCTTCTTCCCCACTATACCCTCTCATCTCATTTCCAAACATAGTGCAGAAGCTTCGGTAGACTGATACCAATATATTGGAATTTGGAAGTAATGGAAGCACATTCACAATTTCACACAGACAATAAGGTAAAACAAGTCACACAAGATAATAAAATTTAAACGGTTTAAATGAACTACAAACTCAACTCATAGTCCTCCACAAACCAAACTCATAAACACAATCGCATTCACAAACTAAAACCAAACCATATCCCATGACACCCATCTCACAACCAACCACTTCATACTAACAATGCCTACCATTCTATTAAAGTCTTCTGCACAGGAAACATATGATTTATAACTTATGAAACACTTACAGAAGCCGAACCTCAAATAATTAAACTTGAACAAATAGAAGTACTTCACCATGACCCCATAGTAAATTTCCATGTCTTCCAGGAAACAATTCTCTGGTTTTCGTTCAACACCACATCAATTCTCAGGGACCAGGAGAATAATAAAAGGAAGCAATCGTCTGCTACAAGTCCTTGCGTTAAGCTTACAATATTTTCGTAGGAAATAAAATCAAATGCAAACCAAAGGGAAAGAATGACATACCTAACATGTACTAAAGCTGGAGTCTTTCCAGCTTGCAGTCAATTTCTTTTCAGTAATGGTAGGAAATGGGCAATGACATCCCAAATTTGCCCCTTATTTCCTCGATTCTTGTTGTGAATTCCTCTGGCAATTCAATTCACGTAAATTCTTTGGGTGCTTTAACCCAGTGGGAAACTTCAACTCCTTGCAAGACCTGACAAAGACTCCAAGTATAGAACCTGAGGTTTGCTCATTTCATCAATCGATCTCAAACTCTTGAATGTTGTTCAGTTTCACTGCACACTTTGCCGATGCCCTTTGCTGTTGTGATGGTAATTGAAGTGCCAGTCCCAATTTCCGAAGGTTTGTCCACTTCTCCAGCCCATCCTTCAGATGACTGTTCTCACCCACAAAAACACCCCATAATGTTTGCAAGTTCTTCAAGGAATTGGAACTTGGTTGATGTGCGAATTTACTTCGATAAATCTGGTTCAAATATAGGTGCCGAAGTTCTTTCAGTTTCCATATTGAAGAAGGGAGAGTGTGGAGATGCATCCTTCACATCTAGAGTTACCTATGGATGATGGGATCATCTCGAGGTAAGTCCACCTTAAGCCAAGATACTTCAGTTCAATCAAGTTTCCTATGGCATTGGGTAGTTGCGGTCTGAATATAAGTTCAAGATCAAGAACCTTTAAAACTTTGAAGCATCCACTTGAAATGGCCTTGCGAAGGAAGTTCTCAATGTCTTCTCCAGGCTTAGTTCCCTCTCGTGTGTCAAAGGACAGGAAGGAAACATGCTTTTTATAACGTTGCAGATCAGCCGATGTTGTGTTGTTACCATGAATATGAGCAAAACTGGCATCATTTTTGTTAAAATGATCGGCAAGTTGCCGATCTGTACTCACACATTTGGACAGGCAGAGCTCTAGCAAAGCATTTGGCAAGCGACATGTCTTTACTTTCCCATTAATCTTTTTTTGTACTACTTGAATCATGTTCAGGCCAATCAATTCAGATAAATACTTCTCTGCAACATCTTCTAGAGTTTCTTTCTCAACATCACTTTGTTTCACCAACCCTTGTGCAACCCACAAAGCAATTAGTCTCCTTGTAGGAATTTCATAGTTGCTAGGAAAGAGTCTGAAGTAAGAAAAACATTTCTTCAAATCTTCACTCAAATCTTCATTCTCCAAGGTTTTGGACCATCCGTTTTGGAAATGATCATTGATAGGCACCCTTCACAGATCCAGAGCAGTCACATCTTTTCCTGAAAATTTATTCACAAGATATTCGATGGCCTGGGGTAAGCCCCCACATCTTTCCACAACTTCCTTTAGTGCTTCTGTGTGTGACGGTGACAGATTATCAGGTGGAAACTGTGCCCTCTGGATAAACAACCGCCAGCTCTCTTCTTTGGTTCGAAGTCGAAGTTGGTAGGGTGTGTTATCTTGATTAGCATGTGAAGCTACAGTCCTGCTGTGTGTGGTCAGCAAAATTTTACTTCCATTTGTGGTTTTCGGGAACGCTTCCTTTGTCAGATGTTGTCCAGAACAAGAAAGGAACTTTTTTTCCTTCAAGAACTTGTTCATTTTATTGATCCAGAAATCATTTCCATCCGGTTCCTCCTGTAATTCACTAATCTTTAGGACCTGGTTTCCCACATCTTCTAGAAGTGTGTTGACGTCATTGGACTCTTGAGGTACCGATACCCAAGCACGGAAAGGGAAATGATTGACAATGGCTTTATGGTTATACACAATTTTTGCGAGAGTTGTCTTACCTATGCCCTGCATCCCTACAATGGAATCAACAGAGATGTCCTCATTGTTGGTTAGCCGTGAGACTAATTCATGTGTGTCTTCTTCAAAGCCGATGCTTGATCTTGACTTTTGTCTTAGTGCAATGTGGTATACTTTGGTACTTCTATTCAGAAGATTGATAGCATGTTTGATTCGCTTGATTTCCATGCAGAGCTTTGACCCATGTCCTGTGTTGTCTAGATGATTCTCCCTGCCTTAGGCTGAATTTATATATATAGTTATGGAATCCTCTGCATCAAGAGAGATGCATCTCATTTTTTTCCAAGCAAGCCATTCTTGAATAATTTACACCTTCAGTTGCTTTTGGATCTTCAAAAAGTTTACATGAGTCCATCTGGTTCAATAGTGCCTTGATTTCAAGATATACGTCTATAAGTATATCTTGTTCCTGATTGAGATGACGTTGGATCTTGTTAACAGCAGATATCGTGTCATCTATGGGGACAGGGTTATTCTGAGATTGGAGTCACTCTGCTGTAGTTCAGTAATTCTGCGTTTGAATGGGAATCCCAGAGTTGACGTTGACTACGTTCGCCATCAATCAGAACCTCTAAATGCGGAAGTTCACTACATATTTTACAAAAGCTTTCAAAAATCTTGATTCTCTTCTAATCCACTTGAATTCATTGTCCAACATGGGAAGTATTGTGTAATTCAAGAAAAGGGCCACAATGCAAACAATGGCAAGGATGATAAGGCCACAATAGTAAGTAGTCATAAATGACTTAAGGGAACATAAGAAATCATGGAGAAGGTAAATGATGCGCCCATACAGATGACAAATAGAACAATAAAGGATATCAATGACAAACGAAAGTGGAATACAAGAGACACGATAGTGATTAGGAAAAATAAGAGAAATCTGGAACCGCAAGACCTGATAGAGAATTTTAAAACCAAGGAAGAAGTCCATGATTACTTTCTTCCTCTTGATATGCAAAACAGCTTTTCTTCAAGGTAAGAAATCTGTAATTGCATGTTGCATTGTGGCTGAAAAATGACTTTCTGAATCTGAAAGAGCAGGGTTCCTGCAAGCAGCGGACATGCTTTCGACAAATCTTTTGGTGGTGGACTGAAAGTTTTAGCAGAAAAAATGAGTTGAGAGTAGAGAGTTGCAGAGAAATTTCAGCAGAATATTGGAGGGAACTCCTCCAAGTTGGTCAATGCATGCCTACGATGAAGATAATAATTTTGCTAGAGCTCTATTTCTAGCCAATGAGCAAGTAAATAATATAAAGGCTATAGACTATTTACAATAAATTAGTCTCTCCAAGATTGTGACATTTGTTTATTTAATCATAGACGTTTTAATTTTACCCATTGACTCCAAAAATTGGTTAATGTTACATATCCTTCCAGCAGCATCCATCTTGAGGTTGCTGTTAAGTGGCTACAATAACACCTTGGGGCCAATGTATATATATATATATATATATTTTGTCACATTTTTAAGTCATTACTTGGATGCACTGTAAGTATTTACCCTAAACTATCAATTGCGATATCCCTTAAAAGTTTGAAAATAAGCAATTGACCCTCTAATCTTGTTCAAAATAATTGTCAGAAATCGCCTCAAATATCTATTTTGACTTGGTTACCATTATTAGTTTTTTTTTTTTTTTTTAAATCATATTTTAATTTATTGTCGATGGAAATTATATTCTTTGTCAAAGTAGTAGTGTTGTACTCTTTGTCCACCAAGAAACAGGTTTCAAAGCTTTATATGTAGGTAAGGATGTAAAGGGTTTGATGGCTTTGCCTCTAGAAGTCCTTTTAGAAGAACATGAGTGAATTTCTTCTCAGAGTTGTTTGGAAGTTAAATTTGAGTGAAAAGATACTTACATTTGTGTCTTGAAAATATTTTTATTATGTTAGTGTGACAGCACCATTGTGTGTTTTGGGTTTTTGGACTGTCTCAAATTTGTTAGTGTTGAGAGTAATGAAATTGGATTAATTCGTGTTTGTGCAATATTTTATGGGTTGGGTTAACAAGTGTCTTTAATAGGAAGGTTTTGATACCAATTTTTTGGAGAATATAAAAAACTATAAAAAAATTCAATTATTTTTTTTTTCCATAAAAAATTCTAAAAATATTTCTTAAACTAATATTTTTAGGTCATCTATTAATATTTCTCATATCTGATTTATATTTATGTTTGGGAGATTTGATTTAGAGTTATTGTAACCTATGATTAATAGTGAATTTTACTAATATTATCTTTGAAGTTAGTTGAATCAAATTAAATATTGTGTCTTGTATTGATGGTTTTACTTTTATTTACATGCATGTGCTTCCATTAGTCCCATCTTCCAGTTCCAACAATTATAAATAGCTCTTTAACAGTTCAAACACCGTTAAATTAATTAGCCAGCTAGAGGTGCTTTGTATTAGCCACACCCACCAGGAAGTCAACTAGTGTGCTGATTTGTCAGCCAGAGTTATAATTTGCATTTATGTAATTATATATGTACTTGAAGGTCCTCTCGTAACTTGAAAGTCAACTTGATACCATTGCATGGGGTGTTTTTTTTTTTTTTTTCCTAAACCATTGGGATCTGTGTTCCAATTTTTACTGAATTTGTAATATGTCACCAGGAAAACGAAACTAAAATAACATAAGAGCAAAAAAAAGACAAAATATAAAGGAGGCTCCTTTATTTGCTTTTACAATCAACTAGTACGTAAGCGGGGATATATGAATATGATTATTTTAAAATATGGTATAATATATAATTTACTCTTTAACTTAATTGTATATAATTTATTCTTCCGAAATAATAAATAATTTCTAAAAATAATTTCTAGTTATCTTTTTATTTTTACAAATATATAAATTTATCATTTTTTTTTATATTAGCCTTTTGATTGAAGTGGTCCATTTTCTTCAAAATAATTTTTTTTTATGAATTATATTTTTCTTAATTTCTTTTAATTAATACAACTAAAATTTTTAAATTTAAAATTTATTATTTAAAATTTTCATTCTCTCAAAGATATTATCATGATAATAAAAAATTATCACATAATTACAATTGACATTATTCAAATAATTGATAGGCACATTTAAATTCATGATAGTCATGTAGATTGTGTTTTGATATAAACTCAAATCCTCACTTCCAAATAAATATCAACCCAGAACTATAAGAGGGAGTAAAAAGACTTGTAATGCAAACTCAAAAAACACAACACCAAAACATATCAAGAGTTGCAAGAAAGAATTATATACAGAGAGAGAGAGAGAGAGAGAGAGAGAAATTTATTACCCTATAGTGGAGACGCAAGAAAGAGACCCACCAAAAGGAAACCAAAAAAGAACTATGTGAGAGAGAGAGAGAGTTATCACATTCTGGTGTGGGAAATATAGATTGAATGAGAGAAGATAGTTTATTTATAGTAAAGAAGATGGGATAAGAAGAGTCAAAATAAGAGAAAGATGAATGGATAGAAAAAGAGTAACGGTAGGGTAGAGAGGAGTGGGAAGATCAAAAGGTAAAAGTTAGAAAGAAATGTTGGAGAAAGTGGGAAATTAATAAAGGGAAGAAGAGTTAAAAATGAGAGAGTAAGAACTGAAAATAGGTGGATGATGTGGCACAATAAGAGAGTAGCAACATTAAATTCTATGTTTTAGCTTTTATATATATATATATAGATGGAGCCAATTTTACTTAGTTGTGTCCAAAAATAAAGGAGAGTTAGTACTAAGCAGTTTGGAAGGAGGCTTCTTTGGTGCTTGTGCATTTGATTTAAGTTTTATATATATATATATATATATATGGTACACACTCTTAATTTGTTTGTACCTATTTACCCACTCTTAACTTGCCTTAAATTCCAATTATGATTTGGAAAGTCAATTAGGTTTCCTAGTTGAAGAAGGAAAAATTAATTTGGGTTTTCTTATTATAGAAGGAAAGACTATTCCTTAGTGTAAATGGAAGTCTATTTCTTGTTAAAGAGGTAATGTGTTCCTATTCCAAGAGTAAATAGACTCCTTGTTAAAGAAGTAATGTATTCCTAGTCCAAGAGGGAATAGCAAAAGGGTCTTATAAATAGACAATGCTACAAAGAATTTGATGGCTTTGGCCCAAAGATTCTCCCTATGAGGAGAGGAAAAATAGAGCATGAAATCAAGAGAGAGAAAATAGATTTTCACTTGGGAGAAACGCAAAAGGAAAAAGAGTGGAAGGTATTGCCACCTTCAAGAAGATAGTCAAAGAGGAGAGAGTTAAGGGTTGCCGCCTTCGAGAAGATGGCTGAGGAGGAGAGAGTAAAGTGTTGCTGCCTTTGAAAGAGATAATTAGTGTATGTGAGAGAGTAAAGAATTAATGTTACAATAATTCTTGTGTATGTCGTGAGACATACACAAGAATTATTGTAATTGATTTGATAATAGTGAAATTATTCAGAATTTGTCCCATAGTTTTTTCCCTTTAAGAGAAAGGGTTTTGCATGTAAATATTTGTATTCTTATGTGTAATTGCTATTTTGGATTGCTAATATTTGTGATAATATTATTTGGGACCTAACAGTTTTTGCACAAAACAAATAGAGGAGAGCAGGGAGATAGTACTATTCATTAAAAAAAAAAACTGCTTCCGCAGCCATTTTTGCCCAGTAATCCGATTGAAGAAGTATTGTGAGCTTACCCAAAATATTATCATCGCCTCCCTTTCATTTTTAGTTCTTGTTCTTGATCTTCAGATCTTGATTTGCTAATACCAAGAATTACCTATTGAAATATAAGGTTTTTGGCGTGAACCATTTTATCAACTCACTCACATAACAAATGCCAAGTGTTTGTGAAAATACCCATCATTGTATTCACCCCACTTATATTTCAATCCCAGTATGAGTAAGTGTGAGGTTGGAAACCATAGAGATAAAATCCAATGAGGTACACAGAAAAATTTTTAAGGAGGTTACACGGAGTGTCAGAGGTTCTGGATCAAAGGAGAATAGTATGCAAGGATCACTGAGGTTTTGGGACTACCGTGGCGGGAAGGTAAGCTGGGAGATTGCAGAGGTTGACTTTGCAAGTGTTCCTTTTACAGTGGATTTTCAACGGGACTTTGTAGTTTTTTCATTTACAAGGTTCTCATTTGGTTTTTCAAATCATGCCAATCTTTGTGTATTCATTGCTTTAATTTCTAAGTTATATGTATATGATCTGTTATATTGGGGGATTAACTGTTAAATTATTTATTCTGTGTTGTTAATCACAAAGGAGTCTAACTATATGTTTGGATAGCGGCCATGTCCAGCTTTTTTGCGCATCTAGCATTTTTTGTGGGTCTTATGCACTGTTTACAGGACCCACAAGTATTATTATTATTATTATTATTATTATTATTATTATTATTTCAGAAAAATAACCTTAAAACTGGGTCTTATAGTACTATTCACATGTTTAAAATTTATTTTGTTATAATGTTTTCAGTTTTCAGCATTAAGTGGTATTCAAACAAATCCTAAGTAATTTTTCTCACTTTTGTTGCTTTTATTGTCTTGGTTTATGGTATGGTGAGCTGCTGATTTATTTATTTATTATTATTTTGATAATTTAATAATTTGAGGTAGGGGGATTTAAATCCTAGATGTCTTTGCTGAGACATAAGAGGTGTCAATTAACTAAAGGCTCTTGGTGGTGAGTTGCTAATTAATATTACTATATTTACCCGAGGGGCTATACCAGATTTAACAATAGTATTTTACATGATGCAGTCCATTTGGTTTCAGGAAGAACTGATATTGAAACAGCTATTTGTCTTGAATGAGAATAATAAATAGAACCGAAAGGATTCAATTATTCAAGAAAATACATCACTGTTTATGATGATAGAGAGAAACAAGTACATTCTCTACATAAAGGTGAAGGACGTACCGATAACAACATAAGAAACCAATAAATGGAAGAACTTCTTATCGACCAAGTCTCCCAATTTATTCAAGTCATCTGCATAACAAATGAAACACCTGCGTAACCAAGCAACATGTGAAAGAAAAACAAGTACCCTCATGGAGTTCGAAGTAGAAGATTCACACGTGATGGGAATATGTACAATTCTCAAACCTGTGAGATGTAAAAATAGAGAAAAAATACATCAAAAGAAAAAAATAATAATAATCACACACAAAACAGTATTTACGTTGTTTGGCAATTTGCTTACGTCTACGAAGTTACAAAGATTTCATTATTTTCAAGGAAAAAATACAGGTTGCAGCAGTATAGTTTTTCTCTTAAAAACGACAATAAGCCCTAATCTCCAAATGCAACAGTTTTTATATCTGTGCACAGGATTCACAATGAGCATTACCTCCACTCCATAAACTAAGTCTCGAAAAATCTCCAATTAAAAACTATAATAATATTATTTCAAGTCAGGTCATAATCCAGATCAAACACAATTAGGCTCCATAGAGCCCAACAACACACTCATCCACCAACAAATCCCTTTGACTTTCGTCCAATGCCACATAATATGGGACTGATGATAATGAAATCTGTTGCGAACAATATTAAGGTGCGATTTGGATTCCACGTTTCTTGCATCGCGTTTTGCTTTTTTTTTTTTTTTTTTAGCTGTGAATGTTGATTTTTCCATGAACAGTGTATCCGTGCACTGTTTACGGGACCCACAAACATCATTTTTCAGCAACTTTTTCATTAAAAATAAGTCTCACGGTACTATTCACACGTTTAAAAATTATTTTGCTACATTATTTTCAGTTTTCAATTTTCAATTTTCAATTGTATCCAAACAAACCCTAAAAATTTCAGCATTAGTTTGAAGGACAAAAAAATCAGAAGTATTTAAAAGAAAGACACACCTAGAATGTATAAATGCTTGATTAGTTACTTTCCACTCAACTTGGACTACCAGTTGTCTTTTGTGATCCGGGAGGGTGGGCAGCATCATCCCAGACTTGCCACTTCTTTTTCTCTATTGTTCTGGTGAAATTTTCTGGCATATTTGTCCACTTCAATTCTTGGAGACTCTTTAAGTGCTTCAACCCTGTGGGGACCTTCAATTTGTTGCAGCACTTGATATCTAGCTCCCTCAGTTTTTGCATTGCTCTTTCCTCCACCTGTAGCTCTTCTAGAGACTCTAGTTTCCAAAGTTTCAAGACTAGAAGTTCGGGAAAACCCTTCCCCAAGCAAACCATCTCTTTTCCTTTGAAAGAGCCAAGGTGGAAACAGAGTGATTTAAGTTTGGGGAGACTCCCTAGAGTTGGCATTGGATCCTCCATAAGTCCCAAGGGAGACAAGGTAAGGTCAGACAGACAAAAGTAGTCGGTATTTGGAAATACAGATTTGATGGACTGATCCTCTTGCTTTCCAAACAAATATAGGTTGGAGAGATTGTTGAGCTCGGAAATATTCTCCAAGTAAAGATCCAGAGCTTCACCATTCTCACCAACTGATCTCAATCTCAAAGATTTGAGGTATTTCAGACCTTTCACCCATTTGACCAATGCATTTTGCTGTGATGGCGACTCTAGGCAGAATGCCAGTCCTAGTTTTGTAAGCTTGTTCAGCCCATTCTTTATAGCACTGAAATCATCAAAGAATAAACCCCACAATGTTTGTAGATTCTTTAGGGAACTGCTCATTGGTTGAGGCACAAATTTACTTCGATGACTCTAGTTCAAGTATAGGTGTCGAAGTTAGTGCAACTTCCATATGGACTTGGGTAGAGTTCTGACATAAGTATGCTTCACATGCAGAGTTTGGAGGTTCAGTAAGTTGGCTACGGATGATGGGATTTCCTCCAAGTAAGTCCATCTTAAGTCTAAATACATCAACTGAACTAATTGTCCTATGCTGGGCAATTGAGGTCTGAATACACGCTCAAGATCAAGAACCTTTAAACTTCGGAAGCATCCATTTGCAATGCCCTTCTGAAGAAAGTTCTTTATATCTTCTCCAGGTTTATATCCTTCTCCAGTGTCAAATGAGAGATAGGAGATGAGATCTTTGTACCTTTTCTGAAAATTTGGTGAATTAATACCATGGCAATGAATATCATTAAAACTATTAGAGATTCTGTCACAATGATTAGCAATAATCCATTGCAACCAGTTTAGGACTTTTATTCTTGTCACGACCTTCTTCCTCTGCAACGGACAAAGCACTAATCTCCTTGTCGGAATTTAATAGTCTCTAGGGAAGAGATTAAAGAGAGCATATATTTTTCTTAGATTTTCATGCCAATCTTCAAAATATATTCCCTGGCTAAGAAGCCAATCTTCTAGAAAATTACTACTTCCTGTTTTCAGGTATGCAAGCCATTGTTTCAGGTCAGGATAGATGTGATGCAGCCATTCTAGCAACTTCGGATCATTCGCGTCTTTCCCTGACATTAGATACCCAAAATGTAAAATTTGAAATGGCAAGTCCACACATCTTCCAACAATTTCTTCAGCTAGTTTTTTTTACATTGTCAGCAGCAGACCCAAAATCGTCTACCATCCGGATTTATAAACAATCTCCAACTCTCTTCTTTGGTTCGTAATCTAAGATAATGGAGTTTGCTAGGTTGACCAACTGTCCTAGCTAAACACTGGTCATTTGTGGTGAGCAAAATTTTACTCCCATCGGTCTCCCGAAATGCTGCTTTTAGAGTTTCCCAGGCATTTTCATTTGCCTACGTCCACTGAGTTGCAGAGATTTCACTATTTTCAGGGAAAAAAATACAGGTTACGGCAGTATAGTTTTTTTCTCTCAAAAATGACAATAAGCCCTAATCTCCAAAAACAACTGTTTTTATATCTGCGCACAGGATTCACAATAAGCATTATCTCCACTCCATAGATTAAGCATCGGAAAATCTCTCATTAAAAACTATAACAACATTATTTCGGATCAGGTCATAATCTAGATCAAACACAACTAGGCTCCATAAAGCCTAACAACACACTCATCCACCAACAACTCCCTCTAACTTTTGTCCAATGCCACATAATATGGGACTGATGATAATGAAATCTGTTGCGAACAATATTAAAAATTTCAGCATTAGTTTGAAGGACAAAAAAATCAGAAGTATTTAAAAGAAAGACATACCTAGAATGTATAAATGCTTGATCAGTTACTTTCCACTCAACTCGGACTACCAGTTGTCTTTTGTGATCTTAGGAGGGTGGGCAATGTCGTCCCAGATTTGCCATTTCTTTTTCTCTATTGTTGTGGTGAAATTTTCTCAACTTCAATTCTTGGAGACTCTTTAAGTGCTTCAACCCTGTGGGGACCTTCAATTTGTTGCAGCACCTGATATCTAGCTCCCTCATTTTTTGCATTGCTCTTTCCTCCACCTGTAGCTCTTCTAGAGACTCTAGTTTCCAAAGTTTCAAGACTAGAAGTTTGGGAAAACCCTTCCCCAAGCAAACCATCTCTTTTCCTTTGAAAGAGCAAAGGTGGAAACATAGTGATTTAAGTTTGGCGAGACTCCCTAAAGTTGGCATTGGATCCTCCATAAGTCCCAAGGGAGACAAGGTAAGGTCAGACAGACAAAAGTAGTCGGTATTTGGAAATACGGATTTGATGGACTGATCCTCTTGCTTTCCAAACAAATATAGGCTGGAGAGATTGTTGAGCTCGGAAATATTCTCCAAGTAAAGATCCAGAGCTTCACCATTCTCACCAACTGATCTCAATCTCAAAGATTTGAGGTATTTCAGACCTTTCACCCATTTGACCAATGCATTTTGCTATGATGGCGACTCTAGGCAGAATGCCAGTCCTAGTTTTGTAAGCTTGTTCAGCCCATTCTTTATAGCAGTGAAATCATCCAAGAATAAACCCCACAATGTTTGTAGATTCTTTAGGGAACTGCTCATTGGTTGAGGCACAAATTTACTTCGATGACTCTGGTTCAAGTATAGGTGTCGAAGTTAGTGCAACTTCCATATGGACTTGGGTAGAGTTCTGACATAAGTATGCTTCACATGCAGAGTTTGGAGGTTCAGTAAGTTGGCTACGGATGATGGGATTTCCTCCAAGTAAGTCCATCTTAAGTCTAAATACATCAACTGAACTAATTGTCCTATGCTGGGCAATTGAGGTCTGAATACACGCTCAAGATCAAGAACCTCTAAACTTCGGAAGCATCCATTTGCAATGCCCTTCTGAAGAAAGTTCTTTATATCTTCTCTAGGTTTATATCCTTTTCCAGTGTCAAATGAGAGATAGGAGACGAGATCTTTGTACCTTTTCTGAAAATTTGGTGAATTAATACCATGGCAATGAATATCATTAAAACTATTAGAGCTTCTGTCACAATGATCAACAAGATGCTCATCTTTTATTTTATTTTTTTGAGAAACAGCAAGATTCTCATCTGAAATAATACTTTGAAAGAATTTGTGATCTCTGAGAGCATTAGGCAGGCGACATTTCGTTACTTTCCCATTAATATTCATTTCAACTGCTCGAATTAAGTTGAGGCCAATCAAGATTGACAGATAATCCATTGCAACAGGTTTAGGACTTTTATTCTTGTCACGACCTTCTTCCACCAATTCTTCTGCAACGGACAAAGCAACTAATCTCCTTGTAGGAATTTCATAGTCTCTAGGGAAGAGATTAAAGAAAGCATATATTTTTCTCATATTTTTATGCCAATCTTCAAAATATATTCCCTGGCTAAGAAGCCAATCTTCTAGAAAATTACTACTTCCTATTTTCAGGTATGCAAGCCATTGTTTCAGGTCAGGATAGATGTGCTGCAGCCATTCTAGCAACGTCGGATCATTCGCATCTTTCCCTGACATTAGATACCCAAAATGAAAAATTTGAAGTGGCAAGCCCACACATCTTCCAACAATTTCTTTAGCTAGTTTTTTTACATTGTCAGCAGCAGACCCAAAATCATCTACCATCCGGATTAATAAACAATCTCCAACTCTCTTCTTTGGTTCGTAATCTAAGATAATGGAGTTTGCCAGGTTGACCAACTGTCCTAGCTACACACTGGTCATTTGTGGTGAGCAAAATTTTACTCCCATCGTCTCCCGAAATGCTACTTTTAGAGTTTCCTAGGCATTTTCATTTTCTGCTGAATTGAAAGGTACTCTTTCTTCAAGATATCACATACCTTATAACAAACAAAACCAAAGATCACAATGAATGTACTGTAACTAACACAACACTAGAAGAAAACATGCTAATCAATCAGAATAAGATAAACAAAAAACTTGATTTACTTAATAAAATTAAAAAAAAGGAACTCGGAACATTCACTAAATAACTTCAAAAATGACATACCTTGTTTATCCAGACCTGCTTGGCCTTTTGATCAGTTGGAGTCACCCAATCACGTGCTGTAAAATGACCCACAATAGCACTGTGGTCAAATATTTTCTTTGCCAGGGTGGTCTTACCGGTACCCTTCATCCCCACAATGCAAACGACATGTTTGTTTTCAGATATCAGTTCTGAGATCACTGCCTGTATGTCTTCATCCAAACCGACTACTCCCGTCTCTTCCTTTATTTCAATGCTATATGCTTCCATAGTTCTTTCAAGGAGATCCAAATCATTCTTGATTTGTTCAATCTTCTTGTAAAAATCCGTCTGACCACTTTTCCAAAATGTATCTGACCAACTCTCCTTGGCTAACTTCTCTTTATATTTTTTAAGCATTTCTCTGTCTTGTCAGCCAAAATCTTCATTTGCTTCGACCTTTCCTCTGTTGAACTATTTATGCCTTCTCATTATCTGGCAATGTGGCCAAGTTGTGCAATGTGGCTTCTCATTATTTGGCAAAGTGGTCTTTTAACTTGTAATCTTTTTTGTTCTTTTGATATTGGTAACAGCCCCCTTTCTTTTGTTTCTGTTGTTCTGGGTGAGGTGTGTTTACCTGTGTAGTTTGTTTTCTCTCTTAATAAAATTTCCGGTTCATTAAAAAAAAAATAATAAAAAAAAATATAAAAAAAAGGCTACACTTTACCCCTTAAGGTTAATTTTGTTAGCTTCTGTACCCCATCAATGAGACTGCCGTCAAAGAAACCTATCATCAAAATTTTGAAGTCATGAAATCTCTAGATAAACCTAATTGCTAATTCAATGAAATATACAAATTATTTCACAAACCCTGATTTTAGTAGTTGACCCAAAATTACACCTATTCCCTTTAATTTGAATATGGAAACAAGTTTAAACTCCTACAACAGCTTACCACCAATTTTGATAATTTATTCAAGACCTAAATCGAGTAGTTATTTAGTCGGTATTAAAGCATAATATAAAAAATAGTTAAATAACAAAACAATCAATTATAATAGACTTGATAAGTTGAGCAAACTTGAACTCATAATATGGCATTAAAATTTATGAACATTTAAAACCCTATTTTATATTAAATTGGACTTTCAGAACAAAATATCAAGTTAGAACGGAATTTGGACTTAAATTAATGTAAATCCTAGGGGCCGCGACTCTTGGATTATGGAATAGATGGGTTGGTCCCTAGGGCTTTGGTTATTTCTTATTCTTTCTTATTAAAATGCTATTATTCTGGTCAAAAAGGAAGAAAAAAAAAAAGTAATTTATCTTTATTTTTTATTTTATGAAACCTATTATACGAAGGGAAGCATGGTAAACAACACATCAGTAGATTAAAAAGAAAATCTCTATAGACTAGGGCGAAAAATTGGTAACTATTGTATGCCTCGATGTGGGAGGAACTGCTACTACTGCAAAAGATGTGCTATACTGCTATTCAAAGGCACAGGCGCTCAGCGAGGAAGAACAATATAATTATTTTTGAAATTGTGATGCAAATAGAGTTCCTAGTCACTGGTTGTCTTTGCCAATGCCATGGAAGATCCCAAACAAAATACAAAGAAAAATTAAATGTGTAAAATTGCGAGCCATGTGTGATGCATATATAATAAAGACTAGCAACATAAACATTAATCCATTACAGTACAGAGATACAATCCATAACACCTTAGCATCAGATCACCAGCGTAATCAAGATGCCCTTTATTGTAGCACTCATTACATAATTAAACTTTAGCACTGATAACAACAATAATTATCTTATAGTATCGGCATTTATTTATTTAGTTATTAGACCCACATGGTGTGAGAGAGACATGCCGTATGAGCAATAAAGGAGGTACTCTCTCCTAACCCTGGTTTTGGTGGCAGCAGCATTTGAGCCTGAAGCACTTCGTATCCATGGTCTTGGAACAGTCAAGGCATTTTATACCATCTGTGATCAATCCATCATTCTTTGGGATCTCAAAGTTGCGGAAAATACCATCTTCACGAAGTTTTTTTTCATAGCGTGTCACGAGATGTTTTACAAATTCAGTGTCTCCACGAAACTGCTTCCATTCGTCAAACTGCCCCAAGACTTTCAGAACTGTTGTCCCAAAACCACTGAACACCAATTTAGAACCTTTGCACAGCACAACCCATCGTTTCTCTATCTCATTTCTGTAGGAAAGCAACTTTAGGCATTCCTTTGTCCCTGAGTCCAATTCAGTATCCTTGTGAAACTTGGCGAATAAAAAGTTGGTTATGAGCTTCCAGAAATTGTCAAGCTCATCCTTCCCTTTACCATCCTTTCCCACACAAAACAACTCTATGGAAGTCCTTGCACTGCTTTCATTTTTCACCTTGGTTGCTTTCTCATGAAATTCTTTGCTCCAGCTCTCATCGTTGCCTCCATAAATGAAAATGCACTTCTGATCTTTGATCTGATTGAACAAGAGCAAAATTTTAATTTGTTTGAATGAGCTTAGTTGTTTTTATTCTCTCTTTTTGTTTTTCTTCTTTTTTCTTTTTGTTTTTCTTTTTTTTCAATTTTTAAGTAGTCTAAATAGAATATACAAGAAAATGCACTTCTCCTTTGTTTTATCTCTTTAAAGTACAGTCCTTTGTTAATTTCAAAACAAATTATAATCTAAATAAATTGTATCTTCTCTACAAGTTCAGTCATTTGTTTATATTTTAGTTATTGATATATATTTTAAAATATATAACATAAATAAATATTTTTGTTTATTGTTCATGAATGTTAATGATGGGTAATACTTAGGTAGTTCGTGAGCAGTGCTCCGAGCTCTAACAAAGTGAGTGGGCTACATGGTGGGACTTACGTGTAGAGTCCACTCAATTTGTAAAAGCCCAGAGCACTGCTCCAAAACTATCTAAGTTTTTTCCGATAATAACTAACTAGCTAGTGTTTATATAACCCTGGACTCCCATTACCATTGCAATGTTTGCATGTTTATGCATTTAGAAAGGTGAAAATAAACTTTACCCAAGTTGGTAACATGCTGTCAGGACAAATTTCAATCATTAAGGAACCAAACCAGTCATCTCCATTGTGTAGATTGTCTTCTTTGCTACGAGTAAGTTCGTCTTCTTTACTTCGAGTGAACGGGATGGCCCTTATCCCCCATGTCATAATCATGTGGAGTGCATTATGGTGTTCCACTCTCCCTTGTGGATTCAATACCACGATGATAGGCTCATTCTTGAATTGCCATTGCTCCTTAACGTACTTGATGCTTGATATTGATGAAAATTGTTGCACTACATACCAAGGTATATCATCACGCCGAATATCAAACTTCTTTTGCGTGTCATTGGTCCAGGGCTCAACAATTGGGATCCACATAATTTTAAACTCTTTCTTCATTTCTTTATAAATGGGTTTGAGAATAGAAACATATTCTGAGATTTCCAAACCCGAAAAGAACAGCAAGACATTCTTTGTTTTCACCACTTCCATATTGATGAGGGTCTGTTTGCGCAACACAAATTATAAAAATCAAGCTAGGTTAGCACGAATTTGTAGCCTCTTAATTAAATTGATTCTTCTTCTTTTTTTTTTTTTCTTTTTTTTTGAGAAAGAAATTGATTATTCTTTGTTTGTCTATTTAATGTATTTATTGCATATAATAAATTAGATTAAACGCATAATTTTTAGTTGAACCAGGAGTAATTACGGGTGTTTTTAACATCAACAAAAAAGAAGTAGAGAGAGACTAAGTTGGCGTGTAGCTATGATCATAGACAAGCACATTCATGAAGATAACATTACGGACATGCTTGGAAAATAGAAGTAAAGAATCATAACAAAACAAATTGTCTTCATCAACTAAAAAATAAACTCACTAACGAAAATATATATATATATATATATATTCAAACTATACATGGTATAATTTTAATTAAGCAATATTTTATCACTTAATATTTATTTTTGACAAATATCCATTGAATTACATTTTTATCTTATACAATTAATGGATATAAAATTAATTTCAAAATGATCAAATATCAATAATTTTTTCATCTATAAAATTTTCAATTTCAAATTTTTGTATTTTAAAATTATTTATATAAGATGAGTTTTTTTTTATTAAAGACTGAATAGCATTTTATTGATATAAAATTTGGTATGCATATTAATAACATAGAAAAAATGTAATCTAATGATAGGATTTTAAAAATTGTCATAGAAAATGTCGTTTGTTGAAAAAATGTGAGATTTTGTTGTGATTATAGAACTCTTATATACAATCTCATTTAAAATTCTATAAAATGTAACCTCACTCTTTTTTATATAAAAATTAATACGGAGTACTATGTGAACTATAAAATGATAATTTTCCATTTCATTTGAAAAATGCTGAGAATATTGGTTCCATTTTCATTTCTTAGCAAAGAAATTTTGTGGAGACAACTCTTGTGCAACAACTTTTATAATAACTCTAATACAACCGACTATAAATGGTGGTGAAAAATAGTATATAAATCCATAATAAGTAATTTCTTACAAGTTACAGCTTATATCTTATAAAAGTCGTAAAAATTTTGACAAAAAAGTCATGGTTCTAATAAAAGGGGTTACTAGCTAGTATAGTATTAACTAGAATGTCAATAACAGTAGGATGAATAAAACCACAAAAGTATCTGTGACAAGCCAATGGTCCTTCAGCCTAATAACACGTCAATTCTAGTGGTGGCTTTATGTTAAGACATTTGATCCCCAATAAATGAATACAAGAACTAACCGTGTCGCTGTCAAAAACTTTGACTGGTTGCTCCATGTCCTCGACACCAATTAGCTTATTCAAGACCTCCACAATACAATGCGGCTCTTTTAAGAATTTTGTGAGCTTCCTATAAGCCTTTGCTTCCGCTGCATTGAACAAAAATCTTTGTTCAGGGTTTTGCGCATGTTTAAGTCAGATGGAAATATAGCATGTGCAACATATCATGGTAGCACCTGTTGGGGGAAAAAAATGTAATAATAGAGGTTGCATTTGCGAGTAAAATCAGCCTGAGTAACAAACCTATCTGTATTTCAAATTTTAGTTCGACAAGAGTGTCAGCAATTTTATCAGCAAAACACGAAATTTCCTCCGTTTCAATCCTGAAATTATGAAACCATAGTTATTTGCATTAGATTTGTTAAATTCATAGTTAAGTGATTAATTAAATTCGCCATTTTCAAATAGTTCAAGTTTTTCAAACAACTGATCAATTTACAGAGCAAGTTGTGAACCCTCCTATTGTATCAAACCTTAATTATAACTAGTGATATCAGATAGGGTAATTCTTCTCAAATAAATTTAGCATGTACTTTACATTTCAAGGGTAAGGACTTACTCATCTTTATCGAGACAATTCATCCAAGTAGCGCAAGCTACAACAGTTATGATAGCCCAAAAATCGTAATATAAGATATTGTCTGTTGACGATTTTTGTTCATCCCCGTAACATAAGATATTGTCTTTTGAAGATTTTTGTTTACCCCGAGTCTCCTGATCACCATGCTTAACAGATAGATGCCCCAACATAACAATGCAATCAATGAAATTGAATGTCTCCTTGATCAGTTTGTTAAGTTTAAGAATAGCATCCTTGTGTTTATCATCAAATTTTGGCTGTGTTCGAAGAACAGGAATCTGTTTCATGATCCCAACTGGCTTGATGAGATGGTCTGATGAGTGAAACTGGTCAAGGTGCCTGCAGAAATCTCCATAATCCGAAGTAAAAGCCGCAAGTGTCAATACTGCCTGCGCATGCCCTGAATAACCTTCGAGTTTTTCTAGTATTGACTCCGTTGTTTCTATAAGAGCTCCCTTTCTCAGATTCTCATTGCATGCCATCTGACATTACATATTTTCCATTATGAAAAAAGTTTATGTAATTATGTACATAGCAACATGATCACATTCATATCACTATATCAGCACTTACTTATTTACTTGGTACTTGAAATGGTACATATGCTTTTGGATATTAACTATTCTGCATATTTAAAGTGAAATAGAATTGCTATTCTTTGTCATTGAAAAAACAAATATTTCCAATATTGTTATATAGGGCTTACAAGGTAACATCGACATATCTGATTAGTTTCAAATCTATTGCATGATAAATAATTTTCTTAATTTCTTTTTTAATACCCTAAGATTGCTCTTAAAATGATATTAGTTATACTATAAAAAAAATTTCAATTTTTATGGCAAAAAATGGTTGTAAATTCTATAATAATTTATTGGCATAGAGTCACTTGTAACGCTAAATACCACCCCCTCCCACCTAGCTTTAAGAGTACTTTTGGACTGGAAATAATTACCATTCATACCTTTAAAAAAATATTTTGGCATGAAGAAGAACACACAACCAAGCGCATCCTAAAGAATAAAAAAAATAAAAAAAACTGCTTCAAGGAAACATGTTAGACGTACGATAGTTCTTCTAGTAGGTTTAGTTGAAGAGAAATCTTCTTCCAACCAATTTAGTGATCTTCAACATTTATATTTAAGTAATCTTCAAATAGTTCCTATTATTCTTTTATCAAGATTGTGCTCTTTGATTTAGTTGAAGGAGTTTTTAATGGAAATTACTTTATGCATGCTATTACTTTCGTGTTTATTGGAATCTCTGGATCATTAAAAAGTCCTCTTAGAAACTTACAAAAATAAATGCTTCAATTAATTTATTCTTGTCTAACATATACCATGCAGGAAAGTTCCTTGAGTTTACATAATGGTGGATTGAAATCTGGTGCGATGGCTCTTTCACCCTTGATCACCATGTGTGGTTGATTGTTACCCTTGAGTATGACAAAAATAACCATCAGTGAGAACTTAAACAATATAAGTAAAATAACAAAAATAAAAATCATTGTTTACTTCTTGAGTTTAACAGTGTGTTTGGATGAAAGGGAGAAAAAGGAAACAGAGAGAAGAGGTTGGGGGAATGGGAGGATGGGATAGGAGGGGTTTAATTAACCTTATTTGGATGCTTTATTTTTTAGTGAGAGAAAGCAAGGTTTGAGGGATTTGGAAGGGAAAGATACTCATCAAAACCCACCATTTTTAATTCCCTCAACTTGAGAGTATTCTATCAGTGGTGAAAGATTCCACTCATTCTAAAAAATAAATAAATATATAAAATTCAAATTTTCTTTTATGATATCAATATATATATATATATATATATATCTTTTAAGTTGAACAAATAAGTGGTATATTGACAGTTATATGATTCCTTAACATTTCCACCCATTTATATTCTAATTTTTAAAATACTCAAACAATAGGGAGGGATATCATGCTTGTTTAAATTGCATTTCTTTTCTCTTTTAAAATTATTTAAAGCAAAAATGGGGGCTTAAAAAACACATTTTTTAAAATTTTTGAAAACATAACGAATTAAATTTTATGCTCGTCTCTATGCAATTTCAAAATGACTAGGCCAAGAAGGGTATTTTTTTTTTCTTTTTTTTTTTGGTGAGAAAAAGAAGGTTATTTATTAAAGGAAGTGTTACCACAACAGTGAATCGCAACCTTCGGACTAGATGATAACATTATAAAATAATAATTATAAAAATAAAGAGTTTGTGCAGAGTAGTAACATATACATATACCCCAAAAATATTGTCAGCAACAATAGTAGCAGGGTTGAGAATGTTTGTGACCATAGCAAAAAGAGAGGCAACATCAACTTTTTTGTGAGTACGAGGACGGGAGGGAAAAAAATTTTCCTTGATATCATCGGCTGTCATTTCAAACAGTGACCACGGCTTCTTACAGGTAGCAATGTCCATTGGGTATTACAAAACAAAGCTAGAATGGTCAGAAGGGAAGGGATAAGTTAGGTTGTTTGTGGTAATGGTGTGGTGCAACTAGCTTGTCCTATTGCCCTATTTATAGATAACAGGACAGTAATGAGGGGACCATCCAACGTACCATACACTGAATGTAATCATGCATGCACATGGATTGGAACAAATAAAGGTAAGAGAAATAATCCGGTACTGAAAAAGAGAAGAGCAATGTTACACGTTGTAAAATGCTTTCGGATAAAATATATAGTTGGGTAAGCATAACAAGTGTTCTTAAAATAATGATTAACAATTTAATTTAAGAAAATTTTAACATCATTTTTATGAAAAATTAAAAAAGTTATCAAAATATTAATTTTTTTTTCTCTTCTCATAAAAATTTTCTTTAAATAAATGGTTAATCATTACCCTAAGCTTATCTATTAGCATTTTTCTAACATATTTATGCGTTTAGATATAGGGGCACCAACTAACCCGAAAACTGTAGGTTCCAGTTAACTCAAATAGTAAAGTCTGTGATGGTTGAATAAGAAATCTAGGATTCAATTCTCGCCTACACCAAAAACTGATTGGTGTCTTGATCTAATGATAAAGAGTTATCATCAGGAACGAAAGTCATGAGTTGAAACTTTCCAAAAAATACTAACCGAAAAGCTTACATGTACATAAACGAGTTTAGACTCAATTATGTTATAATAATCACTCACTTTTATCGTTATTATCAAGAAAAATGTTGTACACCAAATTTATAAAATTTTAAAAACATTGTATGCTAGAAAAATGTTGTAAAACATTTTCCAAACTGTGTCCTACACAAACCTGCAATAGACCTATAGCTACTTTACAAGCTACAAATAACAATAATTAAAGATTTAATTTTTTATTAATCGAACAAACTTTTTTCTTATGAGAATTTTTTATTATAAATAATTACAATATGCTGTTAGCTTCTTAACCTCCTAAAACCTCCAAACACTTTATACATGAAAAGATGCTAATTAATCTATAAGACTCTTGATTTTTTTAAGAGAAGTAATTGATCTAACTTTTTTAATTATGATAATACAAAATATTTTTATTATATCATCTTTTCTCATTGCTCACGTAGACTTTAAACCACTTTAAGATACCTTAGTACCATAGTTTGCCAAAAGATATCAATATATTTCGTTTTGTTCTAAGTGGGATTCAAATCCATATTTTTTGGAGCTCACAAGATGAAGCTCTTTTAGTTAAACATCTTTAATCACAAAAGCTTTACCACTAAAGTTCTACCTCATACATCCTATTCGATAAAAATAAATTTTATTTGTTGAACTTGTTTTTTTGAAACTAATTATAAGTTGAATTTGAACCCGCTGGAACCCATGCTAAAACATAACTATTTATGACAAAAGTTATTTACTCTATCTCATTTTTTGTGGTCAACTTTATATTTCACCAATTACAACTTGTGATACATTATTTTTTTACTTTTCTTATGGTGGATACCACCACATGACACCCCTAAAAAAAAGTTTTTAGAAAATAGATTTTTTTAAAAAAAAATTATGTCGAAAATCACGAATTTTGAAAATTTTAAGGAGTAGCCACTTACTTTATATTTTTTGAAAGCTAGGGAAAATAAAATAAGAAATGAATAAAAAGTTATTAAATAATTCCGTGCATAAAATTTGTCTACATTCCACAAAGGACGAGTTCAATGTTAGATTATGTCATGAGAATGAAGGTGTGAAGTACCAGCACTCTCATGTCTACCGATCTCTATTAAGTAAGTGCTACTCAATATTTAATGGATTATTTGATGGACACGAAATTATTGACTGAATTTATTACATCAACTCAATCAAGTAGTAAATTTTATACATTCTCAAAAAAAAAAAAGTAGTAAATTTTATAGTATGGATGCCTAAAACTAAACCATATGACAAGACAAGCAATTAACAAAATGACATGATAATAATGAAATTAAAAACAAGTATAAATAATAGGGAATAATAATTATATTATGTAAAGGATGTCTAAACTCAACTTAGATTTTTTTTTAGGATAAGTCAACTTGATTTAATCTTTATTATTTGGATAGGAAAGATCAAAATTGTTTTATTTTGGGCCTTATTTTGAAAGACATGTTGAGATTGTGTTTAAAAAGAGTGGTTCGAACAATGATGTGATAAAACTGTGTCAGCCTAAGCCTCATTCTTTAACAAAGCTATGTAAATGACGAATTAAAGCCCAATACTGTTGCTTTATTTTTAGAAGCAGACTAATAAGGCCTAGAGAACAATCCGCTAGTTTATCAAAAAATAAATAAACAAAAAAAGAGAACAATCTGCTAATTCATATTGAAATCTCAACTCAAACTCCTCACTCATCAGCTATCTTTATTTTTAATCCAAGCCACTTAGCCAATTATTTCTCTTTTCCAACATCAGGGTCTAAGTTCCTAATCTCTGTCAAAATCTCACGGCAAAGTTTAAATCTTTATGAATTAAACTACAACAGATTCAAACAGAGTTTAGTCTCAAGAACAAGAAAAGGAAACAAATGAACTCATCATAAAAGCTAGAAATTTTTGGAGAGGAAAACATGGTTATGTATTTGTGTGTATTTTCCCTAAGGTTAAACATGGTTTTGTACTTCTTCTCCCAATACTGCTGCCTTCTATTTTGCATTTTGCTAGCTGTTTGTTTGTTCTCCAGTCAAACCGATGGCACCATGCAAACAGAGCATGCTGCTGCTTTGTTTGATTTGGCAGGTGAGGTACACTGTAGACACCACCGCACACGGCACACTGCACGCCTCACCACACTAATTTATATTTTTTTTTTTTTAACCACTAAAATCAAAAGTTGATCAAAAGTTGGATAGAGGAAGACCCTCAAATTTTGAGGCAAAAATTGATATAAATCTTTTTGGAGATATAAGGAAAAAAAAATTAGTTTTACATTTTTCCTCTACTTTTAAGAAGTTCCAAATAATTAAGTAATGCTAGAAATAATATAACTTTAAATACATGGATCTTACAAACATATGTGTCATCAATCTCAATAAATAATTCAGATAAGAAAAATGCTAGAAATATTATTAATTTTACTTGAAAACTTTACAATTGATATGACAATTAATATGATATGTTGACATCAATAACATATGAAATGCATTTTTGAATTACTTTTTGTGATAGGTAATACATCTTTGTAAATCTCATATTGTAAAATTTATAATGTCTCTAATATCATTAATTCAAATACTTGTTTATTATTTTCTTGAAGTGTCACTATTCACATTTATTTCTATATCGTTTTAAGTTTTTTTTAGTAAAATTTGTTATAGTTTTAGCCTTTTTTCACCAAAAAAAAAAAAATATATATATATATATATATATATATTACAAAATTAAAAAATGGATTTTTTTATTAAAAAAAATTATGATATTAAACACTAGTTGAATATTATTTAAGTGATAACAAAAATGTATCATTTAAATATATCACCTTAGGCCTCCAAATTTGTTGGGCCGCCCTTGGTTGGACAAAAGAGTGAGAAAATTTATTTTTGATTAAGAACACAATATGTTTAAAGAAAATTGTCAGATTTGGGTAAGAAATGAAAAGAGAATTTTTGCACATTTTTTTGAAATTGAGAATTTGATAAAATAGCTGTGAAAAATAAGAGAATGATAAAAACAATATTAAGATCAAAGTTATTGAGATAAATGGTAGAGACATTAGAGAGTTTATGTATGCGATCTTTAATTTATTTATTAATGGTGGACGCATGTGCAAAAGGGTATGCATCATAAGTAAGGGACGAAATAGGATGTCTAAACTTATAAAAGAATACAAATTATGTGTCCCACTTTTAATATTTCATTTTATACGTATTCCACCATTTTCCAAAAAAAAAAAAAAATTTACTCCACCAATCATAACTTATTATGTATTCATTTGACTTTCCTTATAAAATAACCAAATTAAGTTTAAAATAGAAAAAACATCAAACACATAGATTACATTTCAAAATTCAGGATTTATTATTGGAAATGATCAAATTTAAAATCTAAAATCTTTAACAACAACAACAACCCAAAAAAAAAAAAAAAAAAAACTTTCATTGATTATGTAAAATTTCTTTGATAAGGCTTCTTACAAAACATAATGCTTCCAAGTACAATCAATAGATTTTCTCCAAGAAATGATTAATTTAATTTAATTAATATAAAGATCTTTGCTCATCATTTGGAACATTAAAAAAAAAAAGGTAATTAAGGGAAAAGACCACTCATCATGATATCTTAATAGTCCATTTGGATTGAGGGAGAGGGAGGGGGAGTAGAGTAAAGTAGAATACATTTAGCACAAAATTAGCTTATTTTTAGCCAACACTACTTTACTCCCCTTCACTCTCCCTCCTTCCCCCCTCCATCCAAACAGAACATAAAACCTATTGCACACAAATAGAATTGGAAGGTGTTTCATATGTCTGACGATTTTGTTGTATTTAGGGCTTTGGAGGGATGATTAAGATGGCTTGAGTGATGTTAAAATGATGTTTGAGAGGTGGAAAATGATTGTTAATAAGCAACATAAAAAAAGCAACATAATCTACTTTAATTAATTAAAACATCATTTGATAAGTTGGCATAATGAGATAATATATAGTCAATTCCATTGCATAATTAAAAACCGGGGTCTTGATAAGTTGGTATAATGTAATGACATTGCTAAACAACTCATATTTCTCTCTTTGCAATGGAGTCAAAAGTATTTATCCTGCCTCCATTCTTTTTCTTAATTTTTTCCATATATTTTCCTAAGTTGTCTGCAACAAAACGTAATTTTTAGAAAAACATGCTCGCAAACAATCGAAAGGGGAAAAACATAGTAACATAAAATTAATATGAAAATATCTACTTAGGGTGTGTTTGGATTGCGCTTATTTTTGCTGAAACTGAAAACTGAAACTGAAAACACTGTAGCGAAATAATTTTTAAATGTATAAATAGTGCTGTAGGACCCATTTTTAATAAAAAAGTTGCTGAAAAGTATAATTTGTGGGACTCGTGAACAGTGTACATATACACTGTTCACAATTGACAAAGTCAACTATTACGGGCCGAACAAAAAAAAAAAAAAAAAAAAGAGAAAAACGCAGAGGAGAAACGCAGACGCCACTTTCATTGCAATCCAAACGGTCACTTAATTTCACAATTATGATTTTATTTCCCAAATCTGACAATATCAGCACACTAAATACAACTATAAATTTGTAATATTTAATCTAAATCAATGAATCAATCCACTTCAAAAGAAGAAGATACTAATACAAATTTCTACATATATGAAAAGATTTCATAATTTTCAAAACCTAACATTAGAAGACAATACATCCATTTGATTGGGCCGAACTCAAACAACCAATTGCCATGGTTAAACTCTTACATTTCCAAAAAAAAAAAAATATAAAGTTAAAATAAATAGATTAAAAAAGAAAAAGAAGGAGAAGAAGCTAAGATTCATCAATTTTCCTTCTAATGAAAGACCAACTATCCTAAAAATAGCAGGAAAGATTTGTGCTTACATAAATTAACTTGATTATAGTTGGTAGAGTATTTGCTACCATCTTTATATCATTCCAATTTTATAGAATTCTCTGAAGGGACAAAGTATTTTCTACCATCAACTATTTACTCATAATATCAATTCAAAGAAAAAGTGAATACTTGAGCAACACAGGATGAACAGGTGGTTTTGTTGTTTTTAGAAATTTAATGGCCATTTGAATTGAGGAGAGAAAGGGGAGAGTGGAGGGGAATAGAATAAAATTGACTAAAAATAAACTAATTTTAGGTCAAATCTACTCTACTCTATTTTACACCCCATTCTCTCTTTCATTCCAAACAAACCATAACTTGTTTTAAGGATAGTGGTGTCTTTTACCCAAACAATGGGTCTATTTCAATTGAGAGGAGAGTGGAAAAAAGTAGAGTAGAGTTAGCTGAAAATAAAATAATTTTAGATCAATTTCATTCTATTTTACTTTACTCTACTCTTTCTATCTCGACCTCAGTCCAAACAAAGTATAAGTTTTTCAGCAAAATAATAAACCTATGTCGTGGCTCACGCAGCCTGCACCCAACTAACTTGCTCCCCACGCTGCTCGCTGGCAGCTTTCCTTCCTTATCACTTTCACTTTTCTTTTCTTTTCTTTTTTTAAAGAGTACAAGTACAGCTACTGATCAAAAAGAGAGAAAAGAAAAAGAAAGAGTATAACTGTATAACTGAAAAATGGCAAAAGAAAAAGAAAAAGCAATCTCAAAATTTTTTTCAGTGAAAAAAATAACCGCAATTTGGCAATGACAGTAGAGAATTTGTATTTAATAAGCTACTTCCAAAACCAATAGCAAAGGTAATCTATCTAATATATGGTGGATATGAATTTAGAAGATACCCAGCCATATAGAAAAGAAAAAATAAATTTTTATTTTTTTTATTTTTTTTATATAAGCTAACTTCTACTTTGTCACTGTCACATTTAGGTAGTGTTTGGCACTTATATTAGAATGCATTTTCACAACTTTCTAGGCAAAAAAAAAAAAAATATATCAAGTCTTTGGTTAGACAGAAGTCGTTAAGAATAGAATGTGTTTTCCAAATCTACATTTCTAGAGCAAAAATCAAAAGTCACAAAAATGTGACTTCTCATTTTTTACTAGAGTATATGGGATGCACTAATTAGTCACTCGTATGAGAAGATATCTCATGAGAGGAATTGAGATATATTTTTGATAATATATGGGAACCATATATATGGAACTTACACATATATAATTTTACGTTTCTTATTTATTCACATTTTTAAAAAGCAAATTCTTCATTTCTTCAAACCAAATGCAATTTCATTTAATATAATTATTTTTTAATAAAAATTTCAGCTTAATGCTAAACGCAAGTTTTCAAGAAAATGCATTTTGTCATAATACATTTTGTAAAATGCATTCAATTAGAATGCATTACGGTATTGATCATTCCAAAAAATATAATTAAGCTAAAATGCAAAACTCACCCTCTATGTTCCACCAAAATTAATTTTAACTCTTCTAATTTTTCTTTCATTCACTTCAGTCCTCTAACTTTTAAGTTTATTCAATTAAAGCTTTTTCATCAAGTTTTATTATATATTGTGGTTAATTTTCCAATTTTTTAAATTTTTCTTCAAATTTTTTTAATTGAAAAATTCAATTAATCATTGAAAAGTATTTTCTAGATTTTTTAATTTTAACAAAATTTGATGGAAATGTATTAATTAATTAAATCTGAATGTTAGAGAATTGAAATGAACAAAAATAAAGTTAGAGGACTAAAATAATTTATGAAGAAACTTAGAGAGTCAATTTTACATTATTGCCAAAAATAAACTACCATAAATTACTGTAAATTACTGGATACACAACCGACAAACTCAAAAGAATAAGAAGGTTTATGTTTCGTTCTGGCCGCTTCCATATAACTTACTACAATATTGAGACATTGTAAATAGCATAATACGTTATAAATTTATTTAGTTTGATAACACTGTAAAATGTGTAACTAATTTTTCATATACTATTTTGTAAATTAAAATTACAACTTTTTATTAAAGAGAAAATTTTTTTGTAATTTAAACAAATTGACTTTTTTTTTTTTTTTTTGGGTGCAATATTCGATTCAACAGATTTTATGCTTTCTGTTCTAGGCTTCATTATGTTCTGTCATTTTGCTTTAACAATCCTATCCTAGTGGTCCATACTCCATTGTACTGACAAACGTGTAAAACAACTCATTGTTTTATCTTTGATAGACTCATGGTATTAATTCATCTAAAAGGGAAGGGAAAAAAGATACACTCAACGTATTTATCCTGCCTCTGTTCTTTTTCTTTATTCTTTTCCTTTTATTCTCCTAAGTTGCAATGACAAATTTATAAAACAACTCATGACTCAAAGTATTAATTCATCAAAAAGAAAGAAAAAAGATACACTCAAAGTATCCTGCCTCTATTATTTTTCTTATTCTTTCTCCTTTTATTCTCTTATGTTAAAACTTTGCTTTTAATAAGATACACACATGCAAACAAGAAGGGGAAAAATAGAGTCTATTTGAGGACTGATTGTTGGTATGTATCTGGAAGAGCTCGTTACGCATAGGATTTTTTTTTTTCTTTTTTAACTTAAAAAAAGTAAAGAAGTTAATGAATTAATATAAAATAATTGGCTTCAAACTTATAAATTTGTATTTGTGAGTTAAGTATTGTTCCTATCAAGGAAGTCAATACTATATTGAAAGTAGTTTTGGTTTGGTTGAAGGAATGAAATTTTTTAATACGGTGAGAGACCACCTCAAATGGGAAGTTTACAAGTACCAATGCATTGTTTCATGATTACTACGATTATATAAATATATTTTTATTAACATTTATGTATTAATATTTTTAATTGGAGCTCAAATGATCCTTAAAAAAATGTATATATAGACATATATTTAACTTATATAAATTTTTTAGAATCAATTTATATAAATTAATATCGTTTATTTTTTCCCTCTCAAAAATTATTTCGTTTTTCTTCTCTTTCCATCACATCTCTCTCAAGTCACAAACACAAAGTCACATCTCTCTCTCTATCTCTCTCTCTAAAAGAAAATATTGATTACTTGAAAAAAGAGGTTATTGTTTCACTACGAAATACATGAGACAGTGAAGTTGTAATTTTGTTATTTTAATTAATTCATTGCAATTATTTTAGGTGTGTAATATATAAGGTATGAGAAAAGTTAATGGATGCATTAAAGGTATTTATTTAGAAAATATTTTTTAAAAAAAAGTTATAGGAAAAATAAAAGCTATTAAACCTTTTTTTTTTACAATTTTTAATAATTCTCATAAAAATTGTATCAAAACTTTCCTAAAATTATTCATTAATAAATGTCTTAAAGACACCTGTAAATCTAACTCATATATATATATATATATATATATATATATTTATTTATTTATATTTATTAAGTAGGGATGGCAATTTTGTCTTGCTCTGCTTGACCCGCCCCTCCCTATTTCGTCCTATGTGGGTTTTTCCTGCTCCACAAAAGCGGTGGGGCTGGGATGAGGGCGAGATTTTAGCCCCGTGGGGCAGAGTAAGGATGGGTTTAGACTTTTTAAATCCACCCTGCCCTGCTTGCCCCATCTTGCGTTAGTAAAATTTATAATTATAAATTTTACACATCCTAAAACCCTACTATTTAAACAAAATATATCAATGTTAGCTTATTTTATTCTATCTAATGTGGCTCTTAGCCTCTCTTTTCTCTCTAACAAGGTTGAAAATAAGGTAACAATTTTGTTATGTATTAGGAGTTTGAATTATTTTGTTATGTATTGTATTATGAGATTTTTATTTTTGCTATGATATTGTCTCATTAAATACTTGGATAATATTATTTAGTTTTTGCTAAAATCAATTTGATTTCATGCGATAAATTTAGTTGCAATTTCAAGTATATATTTATTAATGAAACATAAAAAAAATATGTAAATAATTGTAGGTCAAATCAACAAAAAGATGAGATTTACAGGGTGGGGCAGGGTGTCAAAGGGCGGGGATGGGGTAAGAAAATTTTACACGTCATATGAGATGGGGGCGGGAATGGAGCAAGACAAAACCATGCAGCACAGAGGCGAAAACTTCATCCTTCAACCCTGTCCCACCCCATTGCCATCTCTAATATTATTAAGTTAACAAAATAAAGATATACTAATAAAGACAAAAAAAAAAAAAAAAACATTTTTTATTAATTCTTTTGGAGATAGTTTCAACCTATGATGTCCGCTTTTGATAATATATTTTTATCATCAGACTAAGGTACCAATCGACTTTTGATGTAGGTGGGGATTGAACCACAAATTTCTTATTTAACCATCAAAGACTTTACTAGTTAAATTAACTGGAACCCACTATTAATTATTATTAGATGATGGTGTTTATAACTTTCACTAAAATCAAGTCTCATAATTTAATAATGATGTTGTGTGCTCTATTTTATACGGAGAACTAAAGTTCAAAAGGGAAGGGCTTGTATCTAGTGGAAGTTATCACTGGACACGTCAGGATTTGGACACGTGTCCACAATCCAACGTGTCCAATGATAACAAGCTGCACCCAGTTCTCTTGGACACGTGTCCAAATCCTGACGTGTCCAGTGATAACTTCCACTGGACACAAGCTGCACCAAGTTCAAAAACTCTCCATCCCATATCGGTGGGACTATATATTAATAACTATAAAAATATGTTATAAACTTGATAAATATGTTATATTGTGTGCTCCTGTTTTGAATCGATATGTTACAAACTTGATAAATAACTATAAAAATATGGTTTTAAGTAATACACTGAACCACATTGTTACCAAAATATTCCTGACAAACTGAAGCAGTACTTTGGCAATGGAACTGACAACTTTGGTTATCTCTCCTAAATACCAAATTCATGAATATTAATTATAACCAAAAAACCTATTGTTTTAACATTAATTGGGAAGATCTATGCCCTAATCAGTTTAACTTCTTTTTAGTTGAATGAAGATTTGCTACTCTCAGGGCCTCAGGGGGACGCTACACTCTCTTTAGGGGTTCAAATCAACCCCTAACTTCCCAAATATATATATATATATATATATATATATATTGTTGGGAATAATGCACAAAGTAATAAAGAATGAACAAGGATAAAATGTTTCATAAAATTGTTTACAAGGATTGAAACCTCTTCAAATTTTCAAAACAGTCACCAAAAAATTCTACAAAAAATTCAGTTTTACGAGTTTCGATGGGTTAAGAGTTCCTTTCGATTGATCGAGTGCTCTTTTCAATTGATCAAACAACAATTGAGCATCAATTGAAACAGGCAAAGACTCTAGGATAGATTTCCTTACCATTTCGATCGATTGAGCAAAAGATTGACCGATCGAAAATACTGAATTTCAAATTTTCACTTAGAAAATTCCAAAACTTGAATTTTCACTTTATCAAATTTATGAAACAATACTTTCCAAACTCAAACATCATTATTACAACATATATATATATATATATATAAGTGTTTGTGAGTATCTCTCTTTATTATAAATTTATATTATATGTGTAAGTATGTATCTGATACTAATTGTATGCATTAGTTTTACTTTTTTTTTTGTTACAATGTTATTTGTATGAATTATGATGTGTGTGTACAATATTAATATAATATAACTTTATATAATTTAATAATTAGAAAATAAAGAGGATTTCTTACATGTGTATGTATTATTATCATGTTAGAATATTGTTTAGTTATAAAGTTAGTGAGTTTCAAGAAAAACAATAGTAAAGCTAGTGGTTGTTCAAGCATTTGATTGATTTTTTTATTTTTTTTATTTATTTTATTTTATTTTAAGAATCAGCATTTGATTGATTAAGTGGACACTATATGCATTATTTATGTATAGATGAATGTAGTTGTATGGGTTAATAATTAATACAGTGCTAGTGAGTTGAGTTTTGTCATTTACTTTTATAAAAATAATGACAAATAGATAATAATAACTACAAGGAAATAAAATGTTATATAAACTTAACAAAATAAAATGGTGATAACTACCCACATTGGTAATAGATAATTACAACTGATAATGAATTGTCATGTAACAATTTCAAAACTCCTAGAAGGAAATTGTAAAACTTCATAGTTTTTTTTTTTTTTTTGGGTTGTTGTTGTTGTTGTTGTTGATATCTCAATATATTCAAGTTCTCTTTTTATTAAATATTGTTTAATTTAAGTTTCTTAATGGTCCTCCTAAAATCGCAAAACTCTAGTAAGGGGATTAAAAAACGTTTCTGAGTAGAGAGAACGGCAATTGTGGGGGAGAGAGAAGTAGTACCTATAGAGATAGGAGAACTCCAGCTACAAGAATTGAAAATTATTGGGAGGAGGGAGATGAAAATTTAGAGGAGAAGGAGCGGCTTTGCTTTGGTTTTTTGAGATTTTAATTTTTTTTTTTTTTTTAATTAAGTGTATTATGCTAGATGAAGGAATAGGGATTAAATAGATTTTGATAAGTGATAGCTATTCTTCATTTTAAAGAATAGTTATTTATAAAAAAAATGACTCTTCACTATAATAAAAACATGACCAAACAACCATATAGATAAACCACATGAATAAATTACATTATATTGTCTATTATTATATACCAAATGTGCCCTTAATGATTCATTTATTTATTATTTTATTTTTATTATTATTTTTGCTAAAGGAAAAAATAAGGCTCTTACAACGAGCTCACTGCCCTTGACCTACTTGAACCCTACTCATGATTGGCGTAAGACCTTCCGCACAATTAATTAGGTGTGCCTATACTTGAACTCACAAGATGAAGAATTGGATATCTTCATACCAGTAAAGCAGCTCCACAAGTGGTGACCTTCTTTATTTATTTATTTTGGTAATATACACATATATTAAATATTAAGATCTTACAAACCGATTAGAAACAAATTTAAAGTTATCAAAATCTAAAAAAAAAATAAATAATAAATAAAACGTTAGAAGGGGGAACCTGATAAAAAATAAACTCAGACATTTGAGAACACACCCTCTCTTGGTAAAAGCATCGGCACACTTGTTGGATTCTCTTAAGCTATGCTTGACTTTGAAGCTATCAAAACCTTGGATGATATTCATGTAATTAGATACAATAATTTGGATTAGCAGTTAAGAGAATGCTCACTTTTTAGAAGCATAACAAGTTCCATTAGCCTCCAATTCCACCGAAAGATGGGTAATTCCAAAGTCTCTAGCAAGTTCAAGGCCATCCCTTAAGGCCCATATTTCACCTAGCATACAAGATGCATTACCAATTGACCTAGAAAAACCTTTAACCCAATTTCCATTATCATTACAAATAATTCCCATTCAGTTAATGATGGGAAAGCATGAATATGAAAAACTTTTGGACTAACCACTGTTTGGGCTCATTTTTGGTCAAGCACAACACCAGTGGCCCAATAAAAAAGAAGGCCAAATAATGCAAGCTATCAAACCAGATAAAATTGGGCCCATTATACTTATTTCTCTGCCTCTAGTGACCCAAGCCCACATGGAAAGCCCATTGGGAATTTAGAGATGTGTTGGGGAGGGCAAATAGGGACCTTTTCATATTCCATCTTTGCCCTCAAGAAAAATGTTGTAACTCACCAATAATAATAACTGACACAATCCCTCCAATCTCAATTGTTAGTTGATTTTGAGATAAACCTTTCGTTTGTAGATGAATTGCATTTGCCTAGCTTCCAATACACATCGCTAGCATTCATAAACCCATGTCCACTAGCTAAAGTTTATCTAGACAAGACAAATGGAAATATATATATATATATATTATTTGTAAGTTTCTCTTTTTTAATTGAAAATTTTGTTTCAACTGTTGTTTAACTCCTACTCAATCAATCAGGATGCTCCTATGTTGTACATCTTTTTTACCGTGTTGCATGTCTTTTCAATTGGCTATTCATTGATTATTCAGCATAGGCTGCCTGTGTAATGTGTATCATTCTTTGGTGGGAAAAAATAGGTTTTTGCATTGAGTTACATTTTAAAATATGTACAAAACTCGATTATAAGGATATTAAATTTCACACAAAACTTAATTTTATATAAATCAAATTTAAAGAACAAAGATATTTTGTTAAATAGTTTTAAAATAACAACATTATGTTTAATATTTTAAAAAGGAAGTACAAGTGTCCAATTTTGCGCTTCTTTTGTGCATATTGTTTTCACTTTCACAGTTTCATGGCCATCATGTTCTGTCTACAGCATCTTGTCTCCTTGGCCGCATAGGTGTTGGTATTTTACTAGTATCTTAGTTATGCTGTGTAGGTATTCGTGCCGTTATAATTTCTACATTCTCTCGTGAAACACAAGTGGCAAGCAACAAATCCTAAGGTGGGAAAAATCCCATGTCAAATACTATATATATATATATATATATATATATATATCTTTTTTTCTCAATTTTGTTGTCTTTCTTTCTTCTTTGCATCTTTCTCCAACTTCCCCTTCCTAATGGATCTCACCTACCTGAACCTGAGCATCTGATGCGCCCAGATTGGCAGATCAGAAGTTGATGGCGATGGGTTTGGATTAAAAACTGTGGGTTTCACAGTTAAGATTGGCATATCAGAACAAAAAAGCCATGGCTGTATGGATTGAGGCGGTGGGTTTCATGGCTACGAGCATTGAGGTTTGTTCCAGCGGAGGTGTATGTGAGAAGGAGTTCCTCCCGCGAGCTTGGGGTGCGGAGCCAGGAACTTGACTTTGGTGGCCGAACAAAAAAAAGTAAGATGTTTATTTATTTATTTTATTATAAAAAAGATGATTTTTTTTTCTCTATATACAATAATAAAAATAATAATGTTAGTGGTAAAATAAAATTTTTTATGGTTGTATAAAAGATTTGGGGTTCAATCCCTGCTTACATCAAAAATTGATTAGTATCTCAAGTTTTGACTCCGTACTTATTTAAAGATAAGTTGAAAGGTAAACCATACACGTGTAGGTCTTGGAAAAATTATAGCTTGATAGGATATTTTCAATTTTTATTTTCAATTTTTAAACAACATTACACATATTTTCATAAAATTTTTCTCCTACATGTATTTTAAAAAATTACAAACAATATTACTCAAACTACTCTACCAAATTCTTATAATCTCAAATCTGTAAAAAAATCTTGTCTTGGAGGGGATGAAAGAGTAAAGCAAGAATACAACGTAAATCAGCAAACCGAACCAACTATCTCAAAGAAAGAGAGAGAGAGAGAAAGAAAGAAGTGTCAAAGCCAGATGCAAATATATAGGAGGCTGGTGGTGTGATAGTTTGACTGTAAAGCCATGAAATTTATTGAGTACGAAAAATGTAATTTTTCGTCAAACTCTAAAGTAAGTCGTAGGGGCTTTTCAATGAGGTTGAGGAAAAAAAAAAAAAAAATTCATTCTCTTTTTTCTCTTCTTTTTTATAGATAATTGTTAATATAATCTTGTGTTTATCATTTGTGTTTGATTGTCCAATTATTTAGCGTGATGATAAATTGTACATAATTGTAATCCTATTCTACCTACACCCATCTTTTCAAGACTCCCATTTTTTCCAGGTTTCTTACTTCCCTTTTTATTTAATATTATTTTGGTTTGTTTTCTGTAATATATTTGGATGATTTAATTCTGGTTTTCTTTTTGCTGTGATAATTAGATTTCTTGTTTGTAATTTTCGTAAAATTACCATTTTGGCCAGCTTGAGTTGTTGCTGTGATATATTTGTAATTTTTTTTTTTTTTTGGGAGTGTGTTTTGAGCAATCCAAGCTCCTTTGAAATTAACGACTGTGGCTTGGGAAAGATCTCTAAGGTCCTGAGTAGATGTTTGAAAGGACAATGGACATGTTCGAGAAGGCTGCATATACTCAACAGTGTGATTAGTTCACATTAGAAGAAATAGAAGACCTCATGGATGGAGTTGGCTCCACTGATCTAATCAAAACCATTTATGAGCATTGGTGGCAATCTTAATTTTATTTACTTTTTACAAAGACGTACGATTAATACTAATTTTAGATTAGTTATAAACAAAGCCACTATTACAAGTTTTGAGAAAAAAAAAAAAAATCGTAAAAGCTGAATTACCACTAAGATCAGCTGTTTGTAAAATCAATATAAATATATATATATATATATATATATTTTATAAATATTTTGCTTGTGTATATTTAATTTGCTTGTTCTTATGTATTTATATTTAAATGCATCTCAAGGCTCATTTTATTGTGCTTTATTCAGCCACCGTTGTGGGAAAGGTATCAACACGTACTGTTCTTTTTATTGTGCTTTACCATACTACTGTTCTTTTTCTGTTTACATATTTTTCTGTCGAATTTTTAAAACAAAAGTGTTGAATTAAAACCATTCATATATTTACAGTATACATTCTCTCTCTCTCTCTCTCTCTCTCTCTCTCTCTATATATATATATATATATATATATACTTATATACATGACGGTACATACTGTATTTAACTAAATATGTTCGTTATTTTTGTACATTTATATCTACATCAACGGAAAAGGTTCCCATCCCGGTCTGTCTTTTTCTTATCTCACAAATTGCGGCCCTTTCTTAAGGAAAAATAAAAAAATAAAATAAATCACTTTAAAGACAAACGTTTTCTTCACAAATGAATGGAAGCCTTTAACAAAAAAAAATCATGGGCTTGTCCCGCATTGATGGGATGTGTGTGTTTGGATTTATAACTTGCTCCAGGTTACCAATAGTTACATGCAGTTTTGGTAATAACATATGATTTTAACCAGAAAAAGAAAAAAAAAAAAAAAAAAAAAAGGAAGCCTTATGGCCCCACCCCTTGTCATGTCCTCATGCAATAAGTTTATCCAATGAAAAACCCATATTTTTATACATACACCAAACAAAAAAAAGGTATTTGGAGGAAAATTGTCCAATTAGAGCATTTGTGCTAAATCATGAAGCGCAAAAATATTTATTGAAGACCCAAATCTTAATGCGTAAGAAATTCCATTTGGGCTGCGTGTATTTCTTAAATATAGCGTTTGGACAAAAAAAGGTTCAACTCTTAAGAGCATCCACAAGCCCCACCAAAAGTTACTTTATCTATTATACTTACACACATGCTGTAGTAGTGGATCTATTTTAGCTATCAATGCAATAAAATAATATAAACATCATAATAAAATAATATATCCCCTACAATAAAACAATATATCCCACTACCCAAAAAAACAACACAGCACAAACCACAACCACCTCTACCATCAGCCATAGCCACAACCACCACTACCACCACCACCAGACATAACCAAACCCACAAACAAAATAAAAAATCAAACCACCATCATAGTCACCAATCCACCACCACAGCCACCAAACCCACAGGAAAAAAAAATCAAACACCGTACCACCAAACCATAGCCACAACAACCACCATCGCCACCACCATAGCCACCAAATCCACAGGAAAAAAAAAATCAAACACTGTACCACCAAGCCATAGCCACAACAACCACCATCGCCACCACTACAGCCATCAAACCCACAGAAAAAAAAAAAAAAAAAAAAAAAAAAAAAAAAAAAAAAATCAAACATCATTCCACCACCACAACCAAAATCCATAAACCCATTATCAAAATCATCCACCACCACTACCATAGCCAAAATCAACCACCACCACCACAGCCACCAAACCCATATGAAAATACATTTAAAAAAAATAAAAATAAAAATAAAAAACTCAATCACAGCAAAGAGAGAGGCACGGACTGGACGATGGTGCTTGGGGAGATCGGCGAGCTGGGTTGACAATGGGGATTGGGGTGGGTCGGCGAGCTAAGATAGAGAGAGAAGTGAGAGTGACTGAGAGAGAGAGAGAGAGAGAGGCACAGATTGGGCGATGGGGCTTGGGGAGATTGGCGATAGGGCCTAGGGTGGGTCGGCAGAACCTATCGGCGATGAGGGAGCTGGTTGATGAGTTGAGGGATAAGGGAGATGAGGGAGGCCGACGAGCTAGAGAGAAAAAAAAATTGAGGAAGAAAGAAGAGAGAAGAGAAGCCGGAGAGAGAGAGAGAGAGAAAAGGAAATGTTTATTTAATGAGAAAAGGAGAGAGAAGTGTAATTTTTTTTTTTTTTTTTGAGCTACAGTGCACATCTAAAGGTAGATGTGCACTGTAGTTGTGGAGCTAAATCTTTTAGATTTAGCTCCATTGCTGCATCAAGATTTTTTGTAGTTGAGAGCTAAAAAATACCATTATATCTATATAGCACCACTGCTGTGAGTGCTCTAAGCCAGACTTCTTTGGAAAACTAAATTGTTGAGTGGTCTAAAAGCTAGTCACTGTCATATGGGAGGCTTGAAAGAAACTTCAGATTGAGCACTCACATAGTCACATTAGAGGCAGTTTGGTACCGTTGTTTAAATAACAGTTTTCAGTGTTTAAACAACAATACTTCTAATACATATTTTTATAACATTCAAACACATATTTCTACAACAATAAAAACTAAACAACAATACTTAAATCCATCCCATCTTACAAAGCATTCACGTTACTTCTTTTCTAGACACATCCCATTATTTTCCTCATTTGGAAAGGAAGACCACGGAGCTTTGGTAAACGACCTAAACTCAAAGAACCCACTCCGAGACGGTGTGACTCACAAAATTTGCATTTGTCATCTCAGATCTTTTAAGTCATGGTCCAAGCGCGTGAGATTTCACAGGAAAGATTTAGAAATTGATCGTTTGAATGGCTAAAGGCACAAGAGACAAGAGTCCACAAAATTGACTATGCACATGAATTCGCTTGACGTGTCACAAGTGATTATGTGGGCTTTCGAAAAAGCTTGTGCACAATTAGGTCTTCATTAGCTAAGACACCTTTATTTTCAATTAGCTAGTTTTTAGGAACAATGGCTCTTCCTCTTCTCATTGTAAAATTGACATTTAATTTATTATTTGTTAAGAATCTTGAGACTTAACTGGCACATTTTGGTGTTTTTAAGAGCTTTATTGTCAAGAGCATGGCATTCGGTCCATTTTAGTCCATTTCAATTCATTTGGTCTACTTCATCCCACTTCGATGATGTTTTGGGAGAAGAGATTTGTGTAGAAAGAAGAGTTGTTTCATTAACAATCATGTAACTTTCCTAAAAAAAAAAAAAAAAACAATTATGTAACTATATCTGCTTTCTTTTTAGTCTATTTAATACGTATAGAGGATGAAACATATGAGAGGAGTACTAGAAACAAATTCAAACCAAACATTATATTATTTTCAAAATATTTCACTTTATATAATGATTGAATATATGTGAAATGCATTATATTTCCTTGAAGAAAAAAAATTAATATAAAATGTCTTACTAAACAAGTTCTTGTAACTTTGTGGCAGTTTGGCAGTCTTTCGTCATTTATATTTTAGGCTCCAAGTTCAAAACTCCAATAGCAAATAGTAGATTTTAAGGTAATTAATCAATTGTATTGCGCAATTGTGATGAAAACCATGCTCTTATTAATCAATGAAATACTTGTAGTTTGATGTATTAAATTATTAATGTGACATATTTCGTCATACAAGTTAACAAATTTAGAGTATTGGACACGTTAATAAATTATTAATGTTTGTATTTCCTCATACTTATGAGAAAGGTGATTAGCTTGAGGAATTTCTTCATGTCAATCATTGAAACTATCGAAGCCAAACGCAAATACAAATTACATATATTTTTTAAATTCCTCCAATTCCAAAACCTTCAAATATTTGTCTCATTACCACTGACCATCAATTTATACCCATTGCACAACACAGCCCATCCAAAATTCTCATTCTTGTACGAAATCAACTTTTCAATCTCTTGTCTCACCGTGCACGGTTTGTAGTTTAAAAATAACTCTAATTCGTACCAAAAATGCCCAGCAATCCCATTGTCATACTTCCCTTTACTTTTCGTTGTCAAGTGATGCAACTCTATGGAAATCTTGGCTTTCTGTATGACTGGATCTTTAGTCAGGGCTTCTGCTTTCTTAGTAAAATGGTTGATCCACTCTTTATCTTCGCCTCCATAGATGAAAATGTGCTTACCCTCCTGGATCTGGTTAAATAAGAGATTTCAAGGAAATGATTTTACAGACTGAACAAAATGAAAGTTGCTTCAAATTGTATGGGCAAATCACAATTTACTCATCTGTGGTTTAACCAAAATGTTAAGTTGTTTCCTTATAATTTGAAATCTCATGATGTAAGTATTCTATTGGATTTTTTTAATCTTATTTAATCTTGTATTTATATATATATATATATATATATATATATATATATATATATATATTAATGTTTTGAAAGAGAGAGACATAAAAGTGAAACAAAATTGTAAATTTAGCCATGTTTTTAACAAAAATGGGTTACGAAACTCTAATTGAGCTAACTTTATGTGGGTAAAGTGTTAAATTTCAAACAATATGTAGGTAACTTAAATTTCAGTCAAATCATAGGTTGGTAAGTTGTAATATGTTTTTCATGAATATGTGTATATGCATGTAATGTGTGAAATGTGGATGTTTATGCATTTGAATATGTGAAAATAACTTTACCCAGGTAGAGAATTTTGGTTCTCGAAAGTGTTCAATCATAAAGTATCCAAACCAATCCTCTCCATTGTGAATAACCTCCTTGTGGTAATCCTTGAAACAAATTTCAAACATAGTGCTTTCACGCACACGCCACCTCCATTTGTTAAACTCCTCTAAGACCTTCAAAATCGTTGTTCCATTTCCACCATCCACTAATTTAGACCCTTTGGACAGCACAACCCATCCACACTCAGTGTTCTTGTGAGTCCTGGAAGAGATAAATTTCTGTAAGCGACCATCTTTTCCTTTACAGCCCATTTCCACGCAAGACAAAACTATGGAAATCTTGGCATGTTGTATAACATAATCTTTAGCCAGGGCCTCTACTCTTTTTGCAAATTGTTTTCTCCACTCTTCATCAACGCCTCCATAGATGAAAATGTACTTTCCCTCTTGGATCTGATTGAACAAAAAATTTCAAGGAAATTTTAATAATTTTTTGAATGAATGCAATAAAATTATAGAAGTTAGTTCAATGTGCACCCACAACTACATGTATATGTGTTAACGAGTAATTATTCAATATTTCGATAATACAACGACATGGTAGCTGAGTACTATTTCACTATATTTAAGAAGTACCTAAAAATTTTCGTAGTGCAATGTGTATATATAATATAACCTAACATCCCTCACCACCCTTGGAAGAATGCGAGTTAAGTATGTCTGAAATTTACTTTACCCAAGTCAGTAATTTTGGAATATGGTTAATCATATGGAGACCAATACAGTCCTCTCCATTGAAAAGTTCTTCCTTTTGCGGAAGAATCATCTTGTAATCCTTGAAACTATTGACCAAGCCAATCTCAGGCACCAATTGCTTCCAATTGTTGAACTCCTCCAACACTTGTAGAATTGTTGTCCCGTTTCCGTGGCTCACTAATTTAAATCCTTTGCATAGGAGAGCCCATCCACTCTCAGTCTTGTAGGAAAGAACATTTTGGACTACCTTTGTCAAAGGATCTGATTCAGTCCTCTTGTCAATCATAGTGGAGAGAAATCTCTGTAGGTAGTTCCAAAAAGTTTGGCTATCACTTTCCTTTTCCCAGCAAAATGACTCTACGGAAATCTTGGCATCCACTATGATTGGATCTTTACGCAGTACATATGCTTTATCATTAAATCGTTTTTTCCACTTTTCATTCACGCCTCCATAGAAGAAAACGTGCTTGTCCTCGTTCATCTGATTGCACAAGAAATTTCAAGGAATTTTTTTTATTAGAATGATATAAAAAAAAAAAAAAAAATAATCAAGGTGCATGCATGAATACATGTATATATATGTGGTGTGTATATATCAATAACTCTAGGAGACAATACTTATTACCGATATATTTCACAACCAATATGGCAAGTTATTAATATTAGATAATAACAGGATATTAATAAATTTTTTTTTTTTTACTCAATTGTTATAAAAAAATGTTGTGCCTATGCCATTACTTGAATTTTGTATATGTATGCATTTGAAAATGTTAAAATAACTTTACCGATTGCGTCATTGTTGTAAAATTGTCAAATATCAAGTATCCAAACCAGTCGTCTCCATTGGATAGTTCTTCTTCTTTCTTTGTAGTAAAAGGGAAGGCATTTATTCGTGATACAGTAATCATGCGGAGTGCATCTGGATGTACCACAATCCCTTGTGAGTTCATCACCACAACAATAGGCTTATTTTCGAATTGCCACTTCTCCATAACGTACTTGATGCCTAATTTGACTGAATAATTATGCACTATGTACCATGTTGGCATCTTAGACCGCAACATGTCAAACTTCTTTTGCATGTCATTAGTCCACTTTTCCTCAATCGGGATCCATACAATCTTATATTGATCCTCTTTACTTATTTCTTCATAAATTGACTTTAGAATTGACATATCCACTTCAGAGATGTTTAGGCCCGAAAACCACAACAATACATTCTTTGTTTTCACCATTTCAATGCCAATCTGTTTGTGCAATACAATTATGAAAACTTAGCTATGTTAGGACCAATTTTCATACTGTTGATTAATAAATTATTCTTATTGTGTCTATTACTACTCTATTCTATTGAGCATAATTTAAATAGAATATTCGTAACATGTAACATGCGTAAGGGGTAAGAGTTAACACAACGAAGTGTCATTAGAGACAGTTATGGGCCAACTTTGCAGGCCCAACTTAAATCTCAAAGGATCATGGTGAAAGAGTATTGCCCATAATGTTTGGTCAATTTTTTACTTTTTATTTTGGTAGTTTTCCGCCCAATATGATTTTGGGTTGGGCTAATACTTGGTTAACAACTACATTGAAATTACCTTGCTATACATTTATTTTAGTATTATTCGTTTGCAAAAAATATGAAATATATACTGTTTAAAATTTTATCCCAAAAACTTTATACGGTGGAAGATGAGGGAAAAAAATAAAAACAAGTTTGCATGGGATATATATTTTGTATGGTTTTTCAAAATTAGAAAATGTTGGGCCTTCACCATCTTTACGAAATCAAGCCTGAGCTCGATCAAGGCTAGACTTGAACAAGCACCATTTCTCCCAAACATAACTCAACCCGGCCCAATCCTATAGACATTTCTTGTTTGTTTCAAAAGACAAGTTTCATTACTTATTATGTATTTGCCTTTCCCTAACATGATGGTCCCATAGTCTCCCAACGTCCATACTCTGTACACAGCCACTCATAAAGTATGGACATTTGGTGGCCACATTTTCTAACTGATATCTACACTTTTGAGTGGTGAAATAAATTTTTTTCCCTTATAATGATAATAGTAAAATAATATGGTCGAACATTATTTACAAGAGCTAACCTCTGTATTTGTAGAACCATCATTGATGAGTGGCTTGAAAGTCATCTCCTTGAAGGCCACCATGATTTCCATCGGGTTTTCCATGATCTCCACGAGCTTCTGATAACGTATTTGCTCCTCAATAGGTTCTACATGCGATTTTAGAAAGTTTAATGTGACATTGATTTTCTCAGCGAAGGGAAATAGTTCAGGTGACTTGTCCCTGAAATTACGAAACCATGGTCATGAATGAGCCAATGAACATTTGCTTTATGTCAAACCTAAATCATAACTGTAACATGGTGGAGAATTGAACTATATTTGATAAATTACCAATTAATGTTCCAAAAGCTTAATCTAAGACTTTCATTTCACAAGTGAGACTACAACCCTTTTTAAGTGAAGCCAAAAAACAAGCGGAAATTTTTAAAAAGGGAGGTAAGGTGGAGAAAGTTTGAACCTAAGACCTCATACTATGATAAATGTGTGATTGCCTAAAAGTTTAAATTTTTGAAAAGTTGTGAATTTAATCATTTAATCTAACACTAATAAAATGAATTCAACATATATTATACATTTTCAGGGCTAGAACTTACTCATCGTTAATGAGACAACACAATTGAGTTGTGCAAACTACAACAGTTATGATAGCCCGGTAAACATGTATTGGTATACTGTCCTTGGCTGTTGACAATGACGATATATCCTTCAAATCATTGTTCTTAAGTACTTTCTCTAGCTTAAAGATGTACTCAACAACATTTAATGTTGCCTTGATCAAGTTGTTAAGTTCATCAATTGCATTCTTGTGTTTCAGAAGCCATGAACTCTCTAAGATGGTAGGCACCCCCTTCAAGATCCCCATTGATTTGGCGAGTAGGCCTGATTGATGAAGCTGATCAAGGAGCCAAAATTCACCATAGTCTAAAGCAAAAGCTGAAAGTGTCAACACTGCCTTTGCATTCCATGAATAAGTAGAGAGTCTTCTAAGTATTGATATTGTTATTTTGTGTGCGACTTCCTCATCCAAATCCCTACACGCCATCTGACGTTTAAATTTTCATGATCACCAAAAAATACTAATGTAACTACATAGCGAAAGGATCAAATTCATCCTACACCTTGTTAAAAGTTGGTAATTCAAATGGTTTTGACATAGTTGGTTTAGTGGTTCCCAAATATCGTGATGTTGAGGATTTTTTAGATAAAATATTTATAATCAGCTTATTGAAATTAATCCCTAATGTATTTTTTCTTAAAGTGTGTGTGAGATGAGAGACTACATACTTTTGGAATAATTAGATACCTGTAGAGAGTTACACACAATCTAAGATGTTTTCGGGGCTCAAAAATACTATTTTCTGTAATTATAATTACCTCAAAGGAGAGTTGCTTAAGTGTACACAATGGTGGGCTGAAGCAGGCTTCAAGGGCTTTCTCCTTTGGTTGTGTCTGGGTAGTATCCTATAGAAAATAATAGCTAATTAATTGTAAGTGAGAAAAATCAAACATATATAAGAAGAGATTTTTTTTTTTATTAAAAAAAAAAAATCTTGTTTGTATGAGGGGTAGATACCGTTGGGTGTGTAGTAGTAATTTTCTAATTAAATAAATTACTTCATCTGCATCTGTTTGTACATTTTATAATAATCTGTGTAAAAATTCAATGCTCATGATCTCTATTCCATTTCAAGAGGATATATAAAGTCGAGCTTCGAGGTTTATTGTTAAGGAAAGAATTGGGCTAGCAGGGGAAAAAAAAGTTAAAATGAAAAAGAAAAGTCTATTTCTTATGTGTGGTAGTAACATATATATAAATTACCAGAGTATTGTCAACATGGGTTGCACCGTTGAGAATGCTTTTGACGACGATGAAAAGAGACTCAACATCAAAGTTTTTGTCATCATGAACATGGGTTGCACTAATTTGATCCATGATCTGATTGTTAGACATGGTTGACACGCTCAGCTCATCCTCAATGGCTTTCTGTGTGGAAACTTGAGGCAACTGGTTGCTTGCCATAATTTATTAGCTTTTAAAGGTTGAACAATAGCCTGAACAATTTATAGGCATCAGAACTGGAATAAGGCACAACCAGCAAAGACTTGGAAGGGTATGCTTCATTAGCTTCAGTTTACAGTCACCACCTAAATCGGGTCAATTGAGTAACATTGATTGCCATGGAATCATGGATTGAAGATTTGAGGCGGTAGACCATAAGATCAGTCAACTTTTATTTTTTTATTTTAGAGAGAAACTTTCATTTGTTTTTTAGAAATACCAGATGTGCGTAATGTATTTTAATACCACAAGATTCAATAATTAGTACCACAGAATATTACTCATCCCAGAAAGTTAAGCAATTAGGATTAGGATTCAAAAAGTAGTATAATAAAATTCTTCAAAGTTTTGGACTTTTAGAAATTCCAACTTACAAGAATTAAAATTCCTCTACGTGAAAATTTATGTAGTTTAAATATATCTAGAATTTGAACTTATTGTAGTTTAGACAAACAGTATGCAAAATATTTTTATTCTAAAAATAATATAATAAAAACCATTTATTAAAAAAAAAGTTTGACTAGTAATGATAATTTTAAATGATAAAGATATCATTGAACATTGATAAATATCTCATTCAGGTATAAAATAAGCATTTTATTCTCTAAATGTAAGTCTATATAATTAACTTTAAGAAAACAAGTTTCTAAAAAAAAAAAAAAAACTTTAAGAAAACAAATTGGAAAATTGAATTTAAGCGTTATATAACTTATATTAGACGAGGATATACTAGGGAAATGTTTTTGGTTGATTTCTACGGATCCACGTGCCCTCTCAAAAGAACCTATTTGTGAGATCAAAATACACCTCTTACAAATACTAGGTAAAATAAACACTTAATGACACGCCTGTAAAATATCAATTGTGCCGGCTTGTATTTGCTGTACTAGGGATATTTAGAATGTTTTGACTGGTACAATGAAATTTAAAAAAAAAAAAAAAAAAATTAAAAATGGTTACAAAACCTGTTATTTAATCTAATATATTGGGTTAATGTATTTAAGTTAATATTTTATATATGTGTGTAAAAATATATAAATAGCAGCAACTTTAAAAATGTACACCAGTATCAACCGATACCACATTATTTTACATTGGTTAAACCAAAATGAACTCAGGTACAAAATTAACTCATTGGATTTAACAACACTTGCATATATATATATACATATATATATATATATATATATATATATATATATATAGTTTCTGATTAAACCTTTTATTTTCATGGTAAACTCCAATTAACATTAATATAATTCTCAAAATTATATTAATAAACCTTTTAAAAGAAAAATTAATTATTATTTTTTTTAGAATCATAATTGACCTTAATATGTGCAGCTGTACACTGCCATGCGAGGCCAGGGAGGTAGCGTGGGACTTGCCTTAAAAGAAAAATAAAAATTGGTAGCGTGCGGATCTCTTGTTAATTACAAAAACATATAACAGGTTTGACTAAGCAATGGCAATTTGCAACTAATTTGATAATGATCTCCATTTTACAGAAGAAGTGATTAATATCACAGGTGACTAACTAATTGCAATTATTTAGCTCGTCGGATAATGATCTCCTTCAAACTTTAAAGCATTTTAAAATCATTCTAGGTTCAATAATTGGATTAATTAATCCCAGTTTTTTTAAAAAAGAGATAATAATATCCAAATTATTTTTATAATATTTAATTAATCCCAATTGGTTCAATAATTGGAAAAATTGAACTGCTACATGATTAATCGTCAACAACTAAAAGTGTTTGGCATAATATAAAACCTAACCAATAGGAGTGTTCACGGTGTGGTGAGATGTGGTGTGGTTTCGGGTCATTATTTTTTTTTATACAAACATTAATCAGTTTTAGCTATTGCTTTCTGTTTGTTATAATTATTGTTATCATTAGTATGTAACTCGTGCAACTTGTACTTATACATAGGAATGATAAATTATAATGGTACTATTGATATTAGTTTAGGTTATTAAATATATAAGACATTAGTTCGACCAAGACATTTAGAGGTATTAAAATGATTTTTCCTTGTAATTTTAATGATATTAGTTACGCCAGGTTTCTCATTACACTACTGTTATGTATATAATTTTGAGAATCATTTTTGGCCACTACATATATAGTATCAATTCACTATCACTGTCCATGAAATTCTACTAAATACAATACAAAATAAAAGAATAAAATGGTTCAATAGTATCTCCTAAATTGAATGGGGATAGATGCATGGGATCATTTAGCTCAATTACAGTTTGATGCGTTTAAGATTTTCATATACAAAATATGTAAATAGAAACAATATAAAAAAAAATTAAAAAAAAAAACTCATTAGTTCAGAAATAAAAAAAGAAAAGAAAAGAAAAAAAGAAGCAAAAATCCAAAAAATTTAATTTGTATGAAAAGCTAACAAAGACAAAATCTAATTTTAATTCTAATCAATTTTTTTCTAAGCTTTGGTGTTATATATATATATATATATATATATATATATATATATATATATATATTTATATAACCTAGGTTTATTTATATTAGTCTCCTCGTACTTAACACTCGACCAACTCACTTTGCACAAAAATTAAAAAATTTTAGATTAAATGGGACACGTTATGCAAAATTAAACTCTAATTGAAATATAATTTTTACACTAAATTAACTCACATGGCATAAAAATTTAAAATTTAGATTAGATGAGACACATGGCGTAAAGTAGACTCTAATTGAAGTCTAATTTGAAATTTAATTGAATTTTCTCTCGACTTTTCTTATTAATATATACATAGATTTCCAGAAGTTTGTTAAAATTTTTGGTTCCATATTAAAATTAAAGCGGATATATTTAGCGTAAAAAATAAGTTTCAAATTTGTTTCTTTCATTCAAATAAATTCCATCTAAGATTCTGAAAAAAAATCTTTCCAAGAAGAAATTTTAATATTTTGTTATATATATATTCCCATTGCACCAAAACTAATTTTAAATGTGTATTCTTATTAAAATATTTTTTTTCCTTCAAATTTAATTTCAAAAAGGATTTTTTCCTTTTCTCTTTCAATTTTTTTCAATTCAATTCTCTAATTTCTAAATTTATTCAATCTAGTCCTTTTTTTTATTAGTGTCCTTAGATAAGTTTGGTTAAATGCCCCAAAAAAGACGTTCTAGCTTTTGGTTTACATTTAAAAAAAAAAAAAAAATCCAATTTAATAATTGTAGGGTTACAAATTGTAGACCAAACCCAAATGGAATAGGATATAGGCCCAATAAGCCCAATACAATGAATTTGTAAGAGAGTGGGTGAAAGAACTGGGCTAGTAATGGATTTTCTAACAATTAATCAGGGTTTTATGTCTGTCCGAGGAGGATAAAACGCATAATCAAAGGTTGAATTCAGGTCCAAGGAGTAAGTTTTTGGATGGATAGGCTATTTCAGATGATTTTTTCTTCCCAGTGCTACAATAAATCTTATTCAATCTCTCTCTCTAATATTTTTCCGATCCCCTACTTATGGAGGTTTTCCTCCATTATATAGTTCTCTCCATTCATTCTCACCGTCCACTTGTTTATCATCCAACCCTGCACTCAAGTCTTTGTCCTCCTCAGCAGCTTTTCTAATTTTCTGTGAGTGATAATGGTTGAAAACACTGTTCAGAGGTATTCTCCATATTAATGCGGTTAGGAAAGCTGCTGTAATGCATTTAATGCGATGGTAGCAGCTTTTCCCCAAGATATTTCCGCGTTCTTATCCTTTCCTTACTCATCTGAAGTCTATCTTCGTCGCTGGAATTTCCTAGAAGGTGAAGTTGGCGTGACAGACATTTGTCAGGTCCGAGGAGTCCGTCCCTCTCGGACCAGTGCCTTTCAACATTTTTCTGCACTACCACCTACTATGGGGCCTTTCCCAATACTTTCTCCTCCTCGGACGCGTTATTGTTAGTGAATGGGGCTTTAAACCCAATACAAAAGCTCAAGTTTTGGCCCCCCACAATAATTAATTGAACTCTTTTTATTTTTTATTTTTAAAACCTTGAATTTTTTTGTGAAATTAAAACTACACAAAAATCCTAGTACAATTTCCTGAGATGCTCTTTCATGGAGGTCGAGCTAGGAAGCAATCCCTCATTCGTGTGGCGCAGCTTACTGGCAACAAGAGAGATTATTCGGGTTGGGTCAAAGTGGAGAGTGAGGGACGGTAGTGTTGAAGTGGGCCATGTGTGGCTTGAATTACCAAGCCCAATCATTCTTCTAAACCAAATACAAGCAGTATTAGGAAACCCAATTCAACTGGGATTATAATTCCTAGTACAAGCCGACCTACATATATATATATATATATATTAGGTTTGTGATACTTGGCAAGCTGTGAAAATTAGAGATAATTCCTAATAACCTAGCAGCCGCATAAGAAGAAATAATAGTGTTTTCTTGTCTTGTGGGTGAAAGAGAATTAGGGTGTATTGGGAATTGGGTTTCTTGAGAGTGTTATTGTGCACTATTGTATCTCCTTATTTTATAGTGAAATCCCTGCAACTCCGTGGACGTAGGCAAATTGCTGAACCACGTAAATATTGTCTTGTGCGTGTGATTGTTTTTTCTTTGACGTGTGTTTTCTCTATTTGTTTTGTTTCTCACAGGTTGGAATTTTGGTTAAAATTCCCTACAACTGGTATCAGAGCCTAGGGTTAGGTTTGAGTGGGAGCAATGGCAGAGGAAGCAGGAAAGGCGTCTGGAATAGAAAAGTTTGATGGCACAGACTTCGCGTATTGGAGGATGCAGATTGAAGATTATCTCTATGGGAGGAAATTGCATCTGCCTCTTTTAGGGACAAAACCTGAGGCTATGAAGGCTGAGGAATGGGCTCTTCTTGACAGACAGGTACTAGGAGTTATCAGGTTAACTCTGTCTAGGTCTGTTGCACACAATGTTGTAAAGGAGAAGACCACAGCAGATCTGATGAAGGCTTTGTCTGGTATGTATGAAAAGCCGTCAGCAAACAATAAGGTGCACTTGATGAAGAAACTGTTCAATCTGAAGATGGCAGAGAATGCATCAGTAGCACAACATCTGAATGAATTTAACACTATCACAAATCAATTGTCGTCTGTAGAAATTGATTTTGATGATGAGATCCGTGCACTGATCGTCTTAGCTTCTTTGCCAAACAGTTGGGAGGCAATGAGGATGGCAGTAAGCAATTCTACAGGAAAGGAAAAACTCAAGTACAATGATATACGAGATTTAATTCTGGCTGAGGAGATTCGTAGAAGAGATGCAGGTGAATCCTCAGGATCTGGTTCTGCCCTAAACCTTGAGACAAGAGGCAGAGGTAATAACAGAAATTCAAATCGGGGCAGATCAAAATCCAGAAATTCTAATCGGAACAGAAGTAAATCTAGATCAGGCCAACAAGTACAATGCTGGAATTGTGGGAAAACAGGTCACTTTAGGAATCAATGCAAAAGTCCTAAGAAGAAGAATGAAGATGACTCTGCTAATGCTGTAACAGAAGAGGTACAGGATGCATTACTTCTTGCAGTAGACAGTCCACTTGATGATTGGGTTTTGGATTCAGGAGCTTCGTTTCATACCACTCCACACCGAGAAATCATACAGAATTATGTTGCAGGTGATTTTGGTAAGGTGTATTTGGCTGATGGTTCAGCCTTGGATGTTGTAGGTATGGGAAACGTCCGGATATTGTTGCCCAATGGATCTGTTTGGTTACTGGAGAAGGTTCGTCATATTCCTGACTTAAGGAGGAATCTGATTTCTGTTGGACAACTTGATGATGAAGGACATGCAATACTATTTGTTGGTGGTACTTGGAAGGTTACAAAGGGAGCTAGGGTATTGGCTCGTGGAAAGAAGACCGGTACTCTGTACATGACCTCAAGTCCAAGAGACACAATTGCAGTTGCTGATGCAAGTACTGATACAAGCCTATGGCACCGCAGACTTGGTCATATGAGTGAGAAAGGGATGAAGATGCTGCTGTCAAAAGGAAAACTACCAGAATTGAAGTCCATTGATTTTGACATGTGTGAAAGTTGCATCTTAGGAAAGCAGAAAAAGGTGAGCTTCTTGAAAACTGGCAGGACACCGAAGGCTGAAAAATTGGAGTTAGTACACACTGATTTGTGGGGGCCTTCTCCGGTTGCATCCCTTGGAGGTTCAAGGTACTACATCACTTTCATTGATGACTCAAGCAGAAAAGGTATGGGTTTATTTTCTGAAAAATAAATCAGATGTATTTGAAACCTTTAAGAAGTGGAAGGCCATGGTTGAGACAGAAACAGGTTTGAAAGTAAAATGTTTGAGGTCAGATAATGGAGGAGAGTACATAGATGGAGGGTTCAGTGAGTATTGTGCTGTACAGGGAATTAGGATGGAGAAGACCATTCCTGGGACACCACAGCAGAATGGTGTGGCTGAGCGCATGAACAGAACTCTCAATGAGCGTGCTAGGAGTATGAGGTTGCATGCTGGACTACCAAAAACCTTTTGGGCTGATGCTGTTAGCATTGCAGCTTACCTGATAAACCGAGGACCTTCAGTTCCCATGGAGTTCAGACTTCCTGAGGAGGTTTGGAGCGGTAAAGAGGTAAAGTTTTCACACTTAAAAGTTTTTTGGTTGTGTTTCTTATGTTCATATTGATTCTGATGCTCGTAGTAAACTTGATGCAAAGTCAAAAATATGCTTTTTCATTGGCTATGGTGATGAGAAATTTGGCTATAGGTTTTGGGATGAACAAAACAGGAAAATCATCAGAAGTAGAAATGTGATATTTAATGAACAGGTTATGTACAAGGACAGGTCAACTGTAGTGTCAGATGTTATAGAGATAGATCAAAAGAAATCTGAGTTTGTCAACTTAGATGAATTGACTGAAGGTACTGTCCAGAAAAGGGGTGAAGAAGATAAGGAGAATGTAAATTCACAGGTAGATCTGAGTACACCTGTAGCTGAAGTCCGCAGATCTTCCAGAAACATTAGACCTCCACAGCGTTATTCACCCACTCTAAATTATCTCCTGTTGACTGATGGTGGTGAGCCAGAGTGTTATGATGAAGCCTTGCAAGATGAGAATTCAAGCAAGTGGGAGTTAGCCATGAAGGATGAGATGGATTCCTTATTGGGGAATCAAACATGGGAACTGACTGAATTGCCAGTAGGAAAGAAGGCTTTGCACAACAAGTGGGTATACAGAATAAAGAATGAACATGATGGTAGCAAACGTTACAAGGCCAGATTAGTTGTTAAAGGGTTCCAGCAGAAGGAGGGCATTGACTTCACAGAGATATTTTCTCCAGTTGTGAAGATGTCAACAATTAGACTGGTACTAGGAATGGTGGCTGCAGAAAACTTACATCTTGAGCAGTTAGATGTGAAGACAGCATTCCTTCATGGTGACTTGGAGGAAGACCTTTACATGATTCAGCCAGAAGGGTTCATTGTTCAGGGACAAGAGAATCTAGTCTGCAAACTGAGAAAGAGCTTGTATGGCCTAAAACAAGCTCCAAGACAGTGGTACAAGAAATTTGACGGTTTTATGCATAGAATTGGGTTCAAGAGATGTGAAGCTGATCATTGTTGCTATGTTAAGTCTTTTGACAATTCTTACATTATATTACTGTTGTATGTGGATGATATGCTTATTGCAGGGTCTAGCATTGAGGATATTAAAAATCTGAAGAAGCAATTGTCCAAACAGTTTGCAATGAAGGATTTGGGAGCTGCAAAGCAAATCCTTGGCATGAGAATCATTAGAGACAAGGCTAATGGTACATTGAAGCTTTCACAGTCAGAGTATGTGAAGAAAGTCCTTAGCAGATTCAACATGAATGAAGCTAAACCAGTGAGCACACCCTTGGGTAGTCATTTCAAACTAAGCAAAGAACAGTCACCGAAGACAGAGGAAGAAAGGGACCATATGAGCAAGGTGCCCTATGCCTCAACTATTGGCAGCTTGATGTATGCTATGGTGTGTACAAGGCCAGACATTGCACATGCAATGGGAGTTGTGAGCAGATTCATGAGTAGGCCTGGAAAGCAGCATTGGGAGGCAGTCAAGTGGATTCTGAGATATCTGAAGGGTTCATTAGATACATGTCTTTGCTTCACAGGTGCAAGTTTGAAACTGCAGGGTTATGTAGATGCTGATTTTGCTGGTGATATTGATAGTAGAAAGAGTACTACTGGGTTTGTTTTTACTCTAGGTGGTACAGCTATATCATGGGCTTCAAATCTACAGAAGATTGTTACTTTGTCTACTACAGAAGCTGAGTATGTTGCTGCCACTGAAGCTGGAAAGGAGATGATTTGGCTACATGGTTTCTTAGATGAATTGGGTAAGAAGCAGGAGATGGGCATTCTACACAGTGACAGTCAGAGTGCAATCTTTCTTGCCAAAAATTCGGCTTTTCATTCAAAGTCGAAGCATATACAAACAAAATACCACTTTATCCGTTACCTTGTTGAAGATAAACTGGTAATACTTGAGAAGATTTGTGGATCTAAGAATCCGGCAGACATGTTGACTAAAGGTGTCACTATTGAGAAGTTGAAGCTGTGCGCAGCTTCAATTGGTCTTCTAGCTTGAGGACAGGAGGATGAGTTGCAGGGATAAGGGATTGTGTTATGGAGGATTGTGGTTGATATTTGCAGCTTGTGAGCCCTTAAGGGCTAAGGTGGAGCTAATGGAGGAGTTTGCTCATGTCTCTTGATCAATTCAAGCCAAGGTGGAGATTTGTTGAAGTGGGCCATGTGTGGCTTGAATTACCAAGCCCAATCATTCTTCTAAACCAAATACAAGCAGTATTAGGAAACCCAATTCAACTAGGATTATAATTCCTAGTACAAGCCGACCTACATATATATATATATTAGGTTTGTGATACTTGGCAAGCTGTGAAAATTAGAGATAATTCCTAATAACCTAGCAGCCGCATAAGAAGAAAGAATAGTGTTTTCTTGTCTTGTGGGTGAAAGAGAATTAGGGTGTATTGGGAATTGGGTTTCTTGAGAGTGTTATTGTGCACTATTGTATCTCCTTATTTTATAGTGAAATCCCTGCAACTCCGTGGACGTAGGCAAATTGCTGAACCACGTAAATATTGTCTTGTGCGTGTGATTGTTTTTCTTTGACGTGTGTTTTCTCTATTTGTTTTGTTTCTCACAGGTTGGAATTTTGGTTAAAATTCCCTACAGGTAGGGCTTGATTTTATTGGAGAACAGATTCCTTCTATGCGGGTAAATGAGCTTATTGATGAGTTGACTAAATAGTGGGATCGTGGAAAAGTTTTTTCACTGTTTACTCATAGGACCTGTGTGGTGATACTTGCCATTCCTTTGGAAAATACCTACTCTCGGGACCAGTGGGTATGAGGGAGAATCGGTCACAAAGTTTCTTCGTAAAATTTGCATACCAGGTTGCCTTTCGCTTGCAGTAGCCGAGGAACACGTAACATTCTTTTGCTAGGGGAGATCGGTCACTATGGAAGAAAGTATGGGCCCTTAATGTGCCACCAAATTAAAGTGTGTAACTTTGTTTGGAGAGCTTGCTCCAAAATCCTACCTACCAGAGATAATTTAAGAAAAAAGAAACCGTAACAAGTATTATTTTGAGAGAGTTTTGTTCCAGCCAAAAAGAATAGTTGAGGGTGCAAATGGCTTTCTGGAGGAGCCCCAAAGGCTCATGTTGGCCGAGTAGAAATCCGGAATGTTTCATGGGGCTCTCCTTTTGTTTATGTTTGTTTTTCCTTCTGCATAGGCTTTGTGTTCCTAGGGACCTCTTTCTCTCCTAGCTTCCTGGGGAGTTTTGTATACGTTTTTCAGTTTGTTATCTATAAAATTTTCTATCTTTTACTTATAAAAAAAAAAAAATGCTATTTTCATCGCAAAATTTTTTATTTGTTATTTTAGTCTCTAAATTTCAACATTGTTGTGAAATTGACCATTTCTTTCCATTATTGTCTACAAAATTGCTGTTAAGTCTAGTAAAACCACGACGTATCACATATGTGAATAGTATTAACTTTAGAAATGACAATGGACAAGAGGAACAACTTGATAGAAATGTTAAAGTTTAAGGCCTAAAATGACAAAATAAGAAATGTAATAGCTGAAAATAAAATTTTCCCCAAACTTTCAAGGTAAAATTTCAATTTTATCCTATTTTAATTTCAACTTTTCATCTTTTGACCTAATGTACCATACAAGAATCTCCTAATAAATACGTGAAATAATAATAGAAGACTTTTTTTTTTAATAATTCAATAATTATAATAAGGAGATGGGAGTTTTGAATTATAGATTTCTTCATTTGAAGCATCAAGATGTATTAATTGAATTACAAGTCTCTAGGCACAATAAGGAAGTTTTAGACACATGAAAATATCTATCTTCTATTTATTTTTTTCCCAGGGAGAACTTAGGTACAGTTTTTTAAGAGTTGTATTTTTATTTTTTGATAATTCGATAATTGGGGAAGAGGAATTCAAATCTTGGAATGAATATGTCTCCATAGAAAACACCAAGAGATACCAACCGGTTGAGATATAATGTCCTTGGCAAGAGTTGTACTTTAAATTTTTGTAATTGAATGAAACCATATTTTGACTAATGCTGAAAAAATAATACCATTATCTTTTCCCAAGATAATTAAATTGACCATGTGTTTCATTGATCATTATAACCACTTTATTAAAAGCCTTGTAAGATACTTCTTGGTATTTCTAATAAAGATGTTCACGATTTAAATTTATCCTCTCACAACTATAAAACTATAACAAAAGGAACAAGTCTGACCACATTTATTAAATAGAGCATTAATATCACTATGCATCCTTAATGTGATGGTTGCTCTACAAGTACAAAGTTTTTATGGGATGTTGGGGGGGGGGGGGGGACAAGGGTCAGGGTTCAAATTTTCAGGAGAGAGTTTTACACATATATACACTTAGATTATGCTAGAATATATTTTCTATCTTAATTTGTATAAAAAAAAATGGAGCATTAATTGAATAATTGTTAATGTCAAAATACGTTTTAAATGTGGGATACTATTTTGACTTCAAACAGAAGAGTAGGAATTTATTTTGAGGTCATTAATATTGTATTTCAAAACTCTACTTGCATAATGCATCTATATAATCTATTATGATTAAAGGACAAGATTTGGCAAGAAACTTGATTATTACCAATGGCTACAAGCTTACAACTCTTACTAAAAAAATTAGCATAGTTAGATATTTTGTAGATTGGATATTCTTAACATGCACATCAAATTTCTTGTCCGTCAGATTTTAATTACTATTTCATTTATAAACTTCTTTTCTTGTACATAATTTTAGACTATAAAAGTTGAAATTTAAATATTTAATTGATGAAATAGTTATTGATTTTTGATCTTTTGAAAACTTTGCAAACATAAAGGATATAAGAAAAAATTTCTATCTAATAGTTAATTTGTCAAAATTCATATTCAATATAAAGACATTGTATTTAGTACTATGTAGAAACTTTTACTAAATAGTAATTAGAGTGAATGATATTGCATTTGTAGAATGCATTTTTTTTTAAAATTTTTTTTTACTGATGATAAAGAAAAATAGATGGGTTGTCTTTAATAAAATTATTTCAATTAAATCATTAAATTTTATGTTTGTTGTCAACACCAAAAAAAAGTTAAAATCAAGTAGTTCTCTTCACATTATACATACTACGACTAGGTGGTAAAAGTATTGCCAAAACTTTGGTCGATATCAATGTAGATCTATTATTTCAGGAGAAATGCTAAGTTTTCACTATTTTTACAATACTTTCACAACAAATTCTAAGTGGTAGGTTGTTACGGGTTGTTATTAGCTAGGCAAAAATGTAATTTTAGTGGTAGGTTCAAATTAGAACTAATAACAATTAATTATGATTTGTTGTGAAAATATTGTGGACGTAGTACTTCTCATTATTTCGGTGAATCATTTGGTTATTTAAGAGTCCGTTTGGAATCCACTTATTTTGCTGAAAATATTGTGGATGTAGTACTTCTCATTACTTCTCATTATAGATAAAAGTAAAAGTTAGCTAAAATAGTATAGTGGGCCAAACATACACGTAGTGTGCGTTTGGCTACAGATTAAAAAGTTAACTTATTTTATTATTCAGCTTATTTTTACTACTATTCATTGGTCTCACTGCACTTTTTGATACTATTCATGGGTCCTATTGTACTATTTCAGTTACCTTTTACCTTTATCTACAGTATTTTTATTAAAAAGTTTTCAGTTTTAGCAAAATAAGCAAATCCCAAACAAACCCTTAATCTGTCATTAAACTATGATAACTTTAAAAGATTATTTTATTGTATTAAAAAATTAAAAATATTTTATTTTATTTTTGGAAAAACCAATTTACACTTTTGATTTCGGTGAATTGTCATCAAAGTATATTTTTTAATATTAAAATGATATTTTATTTAATATTATAGTATTAAAAAATATTGTTTAATATTTGATGGAGTATATATATGGAAGGAAAGTTTAATTTTTAGAAGAAAAATTAATAATAAATGACTAAAATAATTGATGAGGGTATTTTTGGCAAAGAAGTTGAGGCCCAAGAACAAATAAAGTCTATGAAGGCTAACGGTACCCACAGAACCGTCGGCCTCTTAGAAGCCGATGGAGTCCTCAAATGACGGTAATGCGGACAATGCAGCCATAAAGCTAACAGGCGCATCTCCCCCACAAATCGACGGAGGATCCTTGAGCTACGAAGAGTCTTAAACCGATAGAGAGGAAAGTCGATGGGTCCTACTTGGCTTTACTTGGTATACTCATGTATGAAAACACCTTGCATATCACCCACAGAGACCCTCATAGCACGATTTTCCCTTCCCAAAAGGGAGAGTATCCCTAAGATCTCGTGAAGCATTAACTCCACCTTCTCCCCATAAGGAAAAACCCCCTATTCTCGGGATCTAAGGCTCTCCCCCACCACTATATAAGTGATAGTTCTCCTTCTTTCTCAGGTATGTAGAAAATCTCTAGCTCTCTCATTATAGAGTTTTTAGAGATTTCTCATTCACTAACTTGACTTTTGAAGGGTCTTTGGCCGGTACCACACTAATCTCTTCTGTTTGGTTCTTGTGTTCTTGTTTTGCAAGTACCCACTAGCGTGATTTGAAACCAACAACTTATTGACGATTTTTGTGTATCATTAATAATAAAAATGAAACTTAAGGGATAAAAAGGACAACTCTTCAAAATTAAATCTAGAAGGTGTTGTTTGTAGTCCAGCAAAAAGAAAATGTATATCGAAATTCAAGAGATTGCTCATATAAACAATCTACCAAGTTTCAATTATAATAGTTCACAAAAAATTGTTCCCTACTAGATGCAATAGACACCAATAAAACCATCGATTAACATGGTTTTGCCAAATCCTAGTCATGAACAATATTATGTGGTCATCTCCACAAGCACGTAGTGGTGCCTCAGCTCAACCATAGCTTTATGGATTTAACATAATTATACAATATCATCAAAATCTAATGTACCAATATAACCATCCGTCAATACATATATGAATTTGCCTACAAACGTACATCTAATCCTTCATTTGATATTTGTGAACTTGTAGCATTAAATTTTATGAACTTGTAGACAATCTATTTTACATTATTAAATTTGGACCACCAGAATCAAAGATCAAGTTGGAACGGATTTGGACTTACACTCATGTGAGTCCTGCAGGCCATCGACCGTCGGATTGTAGAATAGATGGGTTAGGCCCTTGGGCTTTGGTCATTTCTTATTCTTTCTTATTAAAATACTTTATCCTGGTAAAAAAGAAAAAAGTAGTTTATTTATTTATTTTTTTCTCTAACCTATACTACAAAGGGAAGCCTGGTAAACAATAATCAACACATAACTAGAAAAAGGTTGTTTCTTTCAGAGTGTGTTATACAATTGAGTTTTTTAGACCAAGGCAAAAAGTTGGTAAGTATTCTATGTCTCGATGTGGGAGGATCTGCTACTACTACGTACATAAGATGTTCTATACTGCTATTCAAAGGCTCAGGCGCTCAGCCTGGAAGAACGATATAATTATTTTTGAAATTGTGATGCCAAAAGAGTCCTAGTCGATGGTTGTCTTTGCCATTGCTTGAAAGGTCCCAGGCAAAATAGTATAAAGCGATATTAAATCTGTAAAATTGTGAGCCAAGTGTTGTGCATAATAAAGACTACTAGTAACTTGAACATTAAACGATTACAATACACTCATACTTTTTGCATCAGATCAACAGTGTGATCAAGATGCCCTTTATTGGAGCACATTACATAATTAAACTTTATCACTGATAACAAACGTAGACACGAACACAAACACAATTAATTTTAATAGAAATTGTACTGGCAGAGAAATAAAGGGTACGTAGCAATCTTGTGCAACAATAATTATCTTATGTATCAATATTTCATTGAAAATGAGGATGACTGTTGTGTTGCAAAACTATTAGATGTCAGATGTAGTTGTCGTGGCAATCAACTGATGATACACAGGCTCCATAGGCACCTGAGGATTCATATGATCGATATAGGATCCTTTGAGCTGTGCCTTGGTACCATGATGATTGTGGCAGAATTTTAAGTTGAAACCATGTTGATTGTGATCGCAGCATTTAAACCTGAAAGATGTCTCCATGATCTTGGAACAGTCAGGACATTTTCTATAATCTGGGATCAATCCATCGCTTTTTGGGATGTCAATGACGCGGCAAGGAAAACCGTCTTTAAAAAGTTGTTCATTATAGTGTTCCTCGAGGCATACTTCAAAATCAGATACACTATCATTCAAACACTGCCTCCATTCATCAAAGTTCTTCAAGACTGTCAGAACTGTTGTACCATAACCACTGAACACCAATCTAGCCCCTTTGCACAGCACAACCCATCCTTTCTCATTCTTGTAAGAAAGCAACTTTTGGATTTCCTTTGTCATTGGGTCCAGTTCGGTAACCATTTGAGACTTGTATAAGAAAAAGTTGTCAATGAGCTTCCAAAAATGCCCTAGACTGCCACTGTCCTTTCCCACATTAAACAATGAAATTCTTGCACCCTTTACTGCATCATTAGCAAAGCCTGTTGCTTCCTTACTAAATTCTTTGACCCATGTAGAATCCTTGCCTCCATAAAAGAAAATGTGCTTCCCCTCTTCGATCTGATTGAAAAAGAGCAAAAAATTTATTTAAATTGGAACAATAAAATTTGCTTCAACCTTCTTGCATGAATACATCTATGTGTTTGTAGTTATTGGTCTAGAGGCTTATAGTTTAACTAGTTGATATCTTTGTATTTTTAATAGAGATATTAAAAATTTAAATTCCTAGCTTCTTCTCCATTATAATTATCAAATTATAAAAAAAAAAAAAAAAATTATGATTATTGATTCTCCCACTCTCGTTAATATACACAACTTATTTTTTATGTTCAAAATATGGACATCAATAAAATTATGAACATTTTGTGTATAACTTATATAACAAGAGTGAAATTGAATAAATAAATATATATGTGTGTGTGTGAGAGAGAGAGAGAGAGAGTTGTTGAATTTTTTTTTGTTAAAATAGAAAAATAGGAGGGGATAATTAGAGTGGCTTCTTTGCTTAAATGTTATCATAGTAGCATCCTTACCCTTAAGTCTGGGCTTGCAAATAGGAGAACCAATGAACAATAATAGTTATCCTAACTCTACAAAGGCACTAGTTGGCACTATTGAATTGTTTGACTTCTTAGTTTACTAGCAAGCTTTATATTGTTACATCAACTTTTTGAAAGATCACATTATTCTTTATATTATCATTATAATTTTATTTATAATTCTGATTTTAAAACCCAAAGAACCCATTATTTTACTAGAATAAGATATCTTTAACAGTAGAGTAAGTTTGGTCTTTTATAAATGAATTACAATTTATTTAATTATATCTTAACTGATTAACATATCTTTATATTTCTCACGGAGATATTTAAAGTTTAAATTCGTAACTTCTTCCTTATTGTAACTATCAAATTATTAAAAAAAATATATATATTATTATTATAGATTCTCCCACTCTTGTTAATATACATATAACTCATTTTACGTTTTAAACGTGGACAATGCTAAAAATTATAAACATTGTGTGTATTAATTATATAACAAGAATGAAATTGAATATATGAGAGAGAGAGAGAGAGAGAGAGAGAGAGAGAGAGAGAGAGAGAGAGAGAGAGAGAGAGAGAGAGAGAGAGAGAGAGAGAGAGAGAGAGAGAGAGAGAGAGAGAGAGATGTTAACTTTTTTTGTTATACTAGAAAAATAGGTGGGGACAATTAGAGTGGCATCTTTGCTTAAATGTTACCATAGTAGTATAATTCTCCTTAAGTTCAGGCCTGCAGGAGGACCAGTGAACCATGACTATTATCCTAACTCCACAAGGGCACTAGTTGGCACCATTGAAGACTTCTTAGTTTACTAGCAAGCTTTATATTGTTACATCAACTTTTTGGAAGCTCACATTATTCTTTATATTATCATTTTAATTTTATTTATAATTCTGATATTGATATTTTCTTACATGATCGTTAAAACCCAAAGAACCCATTATTTTACTAGAATAAGATATCTTTAACAGTAGAGTAAGTTTGTATGTTTAGGCATTTAGATTGTGAAAAGAAATTTACCCAAGTTGGTATGTCAGGACTGAATTCAAGCATTAAGGATCCAAACCAATCTTCACTTTTGTGCAGTTCTTCATCTTTCCAATGAGTGAAAGGGAAAGCCCTTGGTCCCCATATCTTAATCATGGGGGCCGCATTATGGTGTTCCACGGTCCCTTGCGGGTTCAGCACCACAATGATAGGCTCATTCTTAAAGTGCCACTGCTCCCTAACGTACTTGATACCTGATATAGAAGAAAAGTTTTGCACTACGAACCACGACATCTGAGACCGCAGCGATTCAAACTTCTTTTGCATGTCATTGGTCCACTGATCCACAATTGGTATCCAAACAACCTCATACTTGTCCTTGTATTTGCTTGGTATGTTTTCATAAATGGGAGTGCGAATTGATACATATTCTGAGATTTTGTCAACGTCCAAGTCCGTAAAGAACAACAACACATTCTTTGTTTTCACCGCTTCGAGGATCTGTATTAGCGATACAAATATAAAAATTAAAAGTAAATTTTGATAAAACTACCATTAGATTCTTCTTAATTAAACCTTACATGCACACAAAATTTCAAATATTTAACATTGAAAATTTTAAAATTTTTTGCTTTTTAAAATTATTCATGAAATATGGGTGTTTGGATTAAAGAGTAAATAATATTTGATTGATACAAAATTTGACATTTATATTAATAACATAGATATCATATAATCCAGCAGTAGTATTTTCAAAATTGAAATTCAATAAAAAGGTATAAATGATTTAATATTACTTAGAGTTTTGTATCTAAAAAAAAGTATTGCTTAAAATTACACAAAATATGACTTAATCTTTGACCCAATATATACATTATGTGTGTGTGCGGGGTGTGTTTGTTATTTAAAAAATTGGGATTAAAATTAGGCCTCTTGCAGGCTACTCTTTTTATATCTGTTTGGACTTTGGATATCTCTTATCAAGCTTGAGTAAGGTTGGGGCTAGACTAATTAAACTAGTACTATTGTCATAGCTCTAGACTAGATTGGCCCAACCTTAATTTTACGATATTCAATTATAGTAATTCATATTTTTCTTTATTTCAAGCCAACTACATAGTATCTATTTGTTTCTAAAAGCAAAAGATAGTATCTACTGTAGAACTAACCAATTCGTTGGGAAAAACTTTGACTCGTTGCCGGTTGTCGCTGGCAAAAATTAGCGCCTTCAAGACCTCGGCAATGTCAAGCGGCTCTTTTAAGAATCTTATGAGCTTCCAATATGCCTCTATTTTCTCTGCATTGAACAAAAATCTTTGTCAGGATTGGAAATCTAGTATGTGCAACATATCATGGTAGCACTTGCTGGGAAAATAATGTAATGATGGAGGTTGCGCAACTGCACGCTTAATTTCTTGTTAGTAAGATCAGCCTGAGTGACTAACCTATTTCTTCATTGCAAAGTTGTATCTGCAATTTTAGTTTGCCATGGATGTCATTAATTTTCTCAGAAAACTGCGAAAGTTCATGTGTCTTGCTCCTGAAATTGTGAAACCATGGTTATTTCATTAGATTTGTTAAATTCAAAGTCAAGTGATTAAATTCACAATTTTCAAACGATTCAAATTCTTTCACACAAGTGATAAATTTATTATTAGAGCAGCAGGTGGTGAACCCTATTGTATCAAACTTTAATTAATTTTTTTTTTTAAATATTAAGTATTTTAACACACACATGATAATACGATAATTATATTAAACTAAATTTAGCATATATTTCACATTTCTAGGTTAAGGACTTACTCATTTTTAATGAGACAACACATCCGGGTCGTGCAAACTACAACAGTTATGATAGCCCAAAAAACATATATCGAGGTATTGTTCGTGGCTATTGAGAGTGTTGGTAGATCATTTGGATTATATTTAAGAGATCGTTCCTCCAACGTAACAATGCAATCAATGACATTCAATGTGTCCTTGATCAGTTTGTTAAGTTCAACAATCGCACCCTCTTGTTTATGATCAATGCTTGGCTGCGTTAGGAGAGTAGGTATCCCTTTCAAGATCCCTAATGACTTGGTGAGTTGGTCTGATGAGTGAAACTGATCAAGGTGTTTGCAGAAGTCTCCATAGTCCAAAGCAAAGGCCGCAAGTGTCAATACTGCCTTCGCATGCCATGAATAATCTTTGAGTTTTTCTAGTATTGACTTTGTTGTTTTGAAAGCAGTTTCTACACCCGGATCCTTGCATGCCATCTGACATTACATATTTTCCATTATGAAAAATGCCTACGTAATTGTGTATGTAGCAACATGATCACATTGATATTAGCATTTATTTATTTACTCGGTACTTGAAATGGTACATATGCTTTTGTATATAAACTATTGTGCGTATTTAAAGTGAAATATTATTGCTATTCTTTGAAATTGCTATTCTTTGTAATTGGAAAAATAATAGAGGTACTACCAATTTGTTGTATAAAAGGCTTACAAGTAACCTCGACATATGTGATAAGTGTCAAATCTTTAGCTGATAAATAAAATTCATAAATTTTTTTTAATACCCTAACATTGCTCTTATAATGATATTATTTATACTATTAAATAATTTTAATGGTTAAGGCCAAAATTTTATACTATAATTATTTATTGGCATTGAGTCAGTTGGAACGTTAAAAGCAATTACAACTATGATTTGGTAGCCAGGACATGTGTTACTTTGGTAGCCATCACATGTATATCTTGGCAAAAAAAAAAAAAAAAAGGCACGAGAAAGACACTTGTCCATTATATAGGAAAATTTGAGACAAAAAAAGTAGGTTTGAATCATTTGTCAAGGATAAAACAACTAGAAGACACTTGGCATTTCATGGAAGAGATTCTAGTTAGTTGAAACAAATACCACCACCCCCGCCCCACCCCCCCCCCCCCCCCCCCCAAAAAAAAAAAATCCACCCTTGCTTTTAAGGGTAGTTTTGGATTGGAAATAATTACCATTCATACCTTTAGAAAAGGCTTTGGCACCATGAGGAAGAACGCACAATCATGCGCATCTTAGAGAACAAGGAGAACTTAAAGGAAACATGCCTTCTAGCTCACGATGTATGGTAGTTCTTCTATAAGGATTAGTTTAAGAGAAATCTTCTTAATTACGGCTAATTTAGTCATCTTCAACAATTGTATTTGAGTAATTTTCAATTAGTCCCAAGTATTCTTTTATCAAGATTGTGCTCTTTGATTTAGTGTTGTAGCAGATTTCAATCCAAATTACTTTATGTATGCTATTACTTTCATGTTTATTGGAATCTTTTGATCACTAAAGAGTCCTCTTAATTGGGGCATTTTACCAAACTCATGCAAAGTTAGATGCTTTCAAAAATAAATGCATCATATAATTTATTTTTGTCTAATGTATACCTCATAGGAAAGTTCCTTGAGTGTACATAATGGTGGAATGAAGCTTGTTGCGATGGCCCTTTCACCCTTGATCTCCATGTGTGGCTGTTTAGTACCCTAGAGTATGACCAAAATAACCATCAGTGAGATAACTCGAACAATATATACGGAGTCGATAGTGTTTTGATATAAAAAACAATTATTGTTTACTTCTTGAGTTTAACATTGTGCTTGGATTAAAGGGAGAAAGAGGGAAATAGAGGGAAGGAGTTGAGGGGATGGGGGATAGGATAGAAGGGGTTTAATTAACCTTATTTGGATATTTTCTATAAAAATAAAAAATAAAAAATTGAAAGAATGCAAGGTTCGACAGACTTGGAGGGGGTAAGATACCCATCAAAACTAATTATTTTTAATTCCCTCAACTCGGGTATTTTATTGGAGGTGAGAAGTTCCCCTAATTCTAAAAGTAAAAAGTAATAAATAAATAAAATTCAAATTTATTCTTATGATATCAACTTTTATATATATATATATATATATATATATATATATATTTCTTTAAGTTGAACAAAAAAGTGGTATATTGTCGGTTATATAATGTCTTAACATTTTCTCGTATTTATATCATAATTTATAAAATATTCAAACAATAGGAGGAATACTGTGCTTGTTAATTAATTTACATTTTTTTTTAACCATTCTTAAAGCCAAAATGGGGGCTTGAAAAACACATGTGGTTGAAGGTTTTTGAAAACACAATGTGTTAAATTTTTATGCTCGTCTCTATTCAATTTCAAAAGGACAAGGTCAAGAAGGTTATTTATTGAAGGAACAGGAGTTACCACAATAGGATATCCCAACCTTCGAGAAATTATAAGATTCATATGGTGGATAAGTGACGTGGTTCACCATTTTATTAAAAAATTTTCACTTGTTTAAAATTGTTAGTTAAAAAATTTTTTTAAACATAAATTAATTACTGACTCAGTAATTTTAAACAAGTGAAATTTTTTTAGTGGAATGATAGACAAATAATGTGGTTTACCAGAGGACTCTATAATTTCTTCCAACCTTCGAACTAGAAGTAGAAGATAACATTTTTATTTATTTTTTTGATAGATAAAAGATAGCTTTTTATACAAATATAAGAAGAAGAAGAGGAAAATTCTTATAAAAGAGTGTGTGCAGGGTAGTAACATATACATATACCCGGAAAACATTGTCAGCAGCAATGGTCGCAGGGTTGAGAATGTTTGTGACGATGGCAAAAAGAGAGGCGACATCAAACTTTTGGTCAGTATGAGTTCGAGGGACACTAATTTCTTTCCTGATCTCGTCGTCGGTCATTTCAAACGGCTTCTTGTTGCTGGCCAGAGAGGCAACATCAAACTGTTGGTCAGTATGAGTTCGGGGAACACTAAATTCGTCGGCGGTCATTACAGACGACGAGTGCGGATCGACGGCCATTTTCATTTCCATTTGGTATTACAAAACAAAGCTAGAGAGGTCAGAAGAGAAGCGATAAGTTGGGTTGTTTGTGGTAATGGTGTGGTGCAATTTGCTTGGCGTATTGCCCTATTTATAGACACCATAAATCAAGAAGAAGATTCAACTTCAAAATCTCTTTGAAGTTGAATCTTCTTCTTTACTTTTTTTTTTTTTTTAATCTTTTTGTCTTTTAATTTCTTTTTGTACAGTATTCGATTCAACCGATTTTATTGTTTATGTTCAAGGGTTCACTATGTCTGTCATTTTCCTTCAACAATACTATTCTAGGGGTCCATTGTACGGACAAACCTATAAACAAACACATTGTTTTATCTTTGACACTCTCATAGTTATGATTCATAAAAAAGGGAAGGAAAAAAAGATACACTCAAAGTATTTATCTTGCCTCTATTATTTTCCTTTTATTCTCCTAAATTGTAGTGACAAACCTTTAAAACGACTCATTGTTCTATCTTTGACAGACAAAAAAGTATTAATTCATGATCAAAAATAAAAAATAAAAAGAAAAGATACACTCAAAGTATTTATCCTGCCTCTATTAATTTTTTATTATTCTTTTTCCTTTTAGTATTAGTGAATTCTCTATTTTGCTTTGCTTTTCTTTTCTTTGCCTTTTCTTTTTTTCTTTTTGGTTGGGGGGGGGGGGGGGGGGGGGGGGGAATGGGGTGTTTGGGGTTAGACAAAAGGTTTTGCCTATAATAATATAAGTGGATGGTAAGATCAATATAAAAAGACAACCAAACATTGAAGGTCTAACATGAAAATTTTAAAACTTAAATGACTACAATGAAATCATCCCTAAACTTTAAGAGTAAAAAATGTACTTTAATTTTATTATTATTATTATTATTATAGAAATTTTAAGTGAAAAATGTTCATGAAATATCACGCTTCTCACTCATCATCCGACTAAATTTTGCTTGTCACGTGACTCACGTCCTTTGAAAATGGGACCCTTTACAAGTCATTCCTCTTTCTTAATGGTTGCTTTCAACACGTACAGCTTGACCATTTGATATTTGATTCTCCCTATATATATATTGCGTTTTGCCATTATTAACCAATTATGGAATTTATTTGCAGTCCACATCCAGTAAATTAAAGGTCCCATTTGAAACATGTTATAAAAACTATGTATATATACTTTAAGATGTGGCAACTTGGTAGTTCGGGTAATCTGGACAAGTTGGCAACGAAACTTAGCTTTTAGTAAGATACGCATGCAAACAAGAAGGGGAAATGGAGTCTATTTGATTGGATATGTTTATTGAAGAGTACATTCGGCATAGAATTTTTATATTATTTTATATTATTAATTTTAATTAAGATAAATAAGTAAAAGAATTAATATAAAATTATCGATTCCAAATTTATAATTAAAATTTTGAGTTAATTACCATCCCTACTAAGGAAGTTGATACCGTGTTGAAAGTCATTTTGTTTTTGTTAGAGAAATGAAAATTTTCAATACTATGAGAGACCCGCTCAAATGGGATGTCAGAGGTTTTTCTATTTTTTTTTTAAATTAATAATTTTCAACCTGTAAAATAATCACGAATATATAAAGTAAATTGCAAAAATGTGCAAAAAAAAAGACTGAAAAATTCCATAGGAAAGGAAACATAAAAATAATTTGAAAATGAGTTTTTATTACATAAACATTGTAAAATAGAAAGAAGAGGCAAACCCAACTCAAAAAAAGAAAAAGAAAAGATGTCAACAAAAAATTTTCAAAAGTCTTGAAAATCAGTAATCATAAATTTTGACGCAGCCATGTACACAAATTAAATCCCATTTCGCCTTTTTTTTCTTTTTTCTATTTGACATAGTCTACCACTTTCCTCTCATTGAGTGTCTTCCTTCTATTAAATTTGTGGTGGTTAGTGTTAAAAATTATATTGCTTTTTGCTTGTAATTTTTATAGAAATGATTGTGGGAAGTTTTGAGAATAACTTGTACATGATAATTGATAAGTAGTGTTTTTTTTTTTTTTTTTTTTTTTTTTTTTTTTTTTTTTTTTTTTTTTTTTTTAACACTGAAAATGTAAGTGGGTAAGAAACATGAGTTAGTGGGATTTTAAAATGGAACACAATTTTAAATAATTATTGTTGTAAGTGAATAAGATATATATAAATATATATATATATATATATATAAGGAATAAAAAAATATTGTAATTTTAGGAGTATTATTTTTAATCTAGAAAAGAAATTTATTTTTTTACAAAGAAGTAAACATGCATATGTTTTAATTTTTTATATAATTTTTTTAAGATATATCATTTATAAATGGATAAACCAATTGGAAAACCGCTAAGAGAGTGGTCATGTTTTGTAGGCAATGTTTAGAGATATATTTTTCCTAGGTTCTACTATAGTTTTGTCTATACTTTAGTTTCTCAAATTTTTTTAGCACTTTTTTGCAATTTACTTATTTGTGTATTCACTTTGTATGTAACTATATGATTACTTTACAGCTTGAAAATTAGTAATTTTAGAAGAAGAAAAAAATAGAAGAGTCTCTGAACACGCGTTTATATAATTAGAGTTTAATGACCCAAAAAAAAATTGTTTATTAGACATATTTAACTTATGTTTTTGTTATCAACTTATATAAATTAATGGGGTTTCTCACGCCGCCAGGGTTCTCTCTGTTAGGGTTTTTCCTTAGCTAGGGTTTAGTTTGGTTTCGTGTAGAATTTTAGTCCCTAGCTTTGTCTAGGTCTTTGTTCCCCCCTTACTCCCACGAGTTAGGTAGGACGGAGTGTGTTATTCAGATTGACTATGGCAACCTTGGACGACCTGTGGGCACGTTTTACTCTTTCTGAAGAAGAAGTGCAAGGGGTGGATGTCCCAAGCAGCAAAGAAGCTAGTGTCCATCGTCTTGCAGGTAAATTCCTTACCAAATGTATTATTAACGCAGAAGCTATAGCAAGAACTTTCAAGCCTTTATGGAAAACTGTGGGTGAATTGAAAATACGGGATGTTGGAAGGAACGTTTTGGTGTTTGAGTTTGATGATGCCCTAGATCTTGAAAGGGTGCTGGAGTTTGAACCTTGGTCATACAATAAAAGTCTAGTGATCTTCCAAAAAACTGAATCAGTGGAATCAGCCCCATCTCTAGATTTTTCAATGACATCTTTTTGGGTGCAACTGCATAATGTCCTAGAAATTAGCCTAACTCAGGAAACCGGAGAAGTGGTAGGTAACATCATAGGAACCACTATTAGAGTAGCCGCTCCAGAGGATGATGGTGAGGGATGTGAATTTCTTCGGGTTAGGGTGGCAATGAACATCACAAAACCTTTGCCCCGTTGCTGTAAACTCAGGAGTGAAGGTAAACACATTGGTTGGGCCCTTTTAAAATTTGAACGCCTCCCAAATTTCTGCTACTGGTGTGGGAGGGTAGATCATGTTGAAAAAGATTGTGAGATTTGGCTTAAGAACAGAGAGAAGTTTGGAAAAGAGGATCAACAGTTTGGTGACTAGATGTGGGCTGAGCAATTCAAATCGTTCCGTAAATCCGTAGTTGTGATAGCAGGCAGTGCCCGTGGCTCTTCAAAATGGAAGAAAGGTCCTTCAGTGCCCAAGGACAAAACTATCAATCCCGTGGCAGTGAGCTCCAGTCCATCAACAATACTTTCAGAGTCGGTAATGGAGACTGAACCACCTGTGGAGTATGCAGCCGCTAGTCATACGTCACCCACTGCATGTGGTGACCCGAAGCAAAATCTTGAAAAGGAAAAGATGATGGCAGGTTTGTATGAAATAGTAGCCAAGTTAGGCCGTGACCCTCAAAAGCAAGCTTATGAATGTAATGCTTATGCTGATCCGAGACAGGGTGGTGGTGCGGCTAGCAGAAATAAGGGAGAAGTAGTGATTCAGAGAGCCAGAACCCCGTTACAAGACTTGACCAATTCTCAGATCAACCTACCAGACAATACTACACTCAGGACTTGGAAGAAACTTGCCCGTGAGGTTACTCCCCAACAGGAAAATGTTAACAGCCCAACTAGCATTGAACGTAGACCTTTGATGGAATTGGATGAGCCACAACCAGTGAAAAAGAAGTGCAGGCAGACTAGTGAGGTGATTATGAAGGAAAATTATAAGGCGGATGCTGGTTGCCAGCTCCGCCAGGGCCAATGAGCTGCTTAAGCTGGAACTGTCGTAGGCTTGGGAACCCACAGATAGTTGACGAACTGGTTACCTTAGTTGGTAAAAAAGATCCCAATGTGGTGTTCCTCATGGAAACCAAGTCTAATGATGAAGCTATTGAGAAAGTTCGCAGGAAAATTCAGTTTGCTCACAAGTTTGTTGTCCCTCGACCAAACCAAGGAGGAGGTTTGGCCTTATTGTGGAAAGAAGATTTTCAGCTAGATGTTCAGACCTCCTCTGACAATCACATTGATGCGGTAGTTGACCAAGGGATGGATGACGCCTGGCGGATAACGGGTTTCTAGGGAAATCCTGACTCTGCCAACCGGGAAGATTCCTGGTCACTACTACGTGACTTAAGCCATCGTTTCTCACTTCCATGGATATGCATCGGGGATTTTAATGAAATTCTGAGAGCTGAAGAAAAACAAGGGTGGCTTGATAGACCTGAACGCCAGATGCAGGGGTTTCGAGATGCTTTAGATTTTTGTAGACTTAAAGATTTGGATTACACTGGCTTTCCTTTCACATGGTGTAACTGGAGACCGGGTGATCATAATGTTTAGGTGAGGTTAGACAGAGGTGTAGCTACAATAGATTGGTTGCTAAAATTTCCCACATCCCGTGTGCATCATTTAGAGGCATTCCATTCGGATCATAGACCATTGTTTCTAGCAACAGATTTGGAGGCGAGGAGATTCTATAGAAAGAGGCGCCCGTTCAGATTCGAAGCAATGTGGCTCAAGGATAAAACTTGTGAAACGGTGATTAAAAACTCTTGGGAAACACCTTCGGGTTCATCTCCGGTAGCTACTTTTTCACATAAAATTGACCTTTGCCAAATAAATCTCCGTGTATGGAACTGCAACACATTTGGGCATGTGAGAATTAACCTGGAAAGAAGTTGAAGGAGTTGCATAGGGCGGAGGAGATGGGGCTGTACAGCACTGATCCTGGCTGTATTAGACAACTTCGTGATGATATTCAAGCCCTAAAAAACAAAGAAGAAGTGATGTGGAAGCAAAGGTCCCGTAACAGTTGGCTGAAAGATGGAGATAGCAACACAAAATACTTCCATAGTAGGGCTACTCAACGAAATAAGCATAACTATATTTTGGGTTTAGAGGATGACAATGGAGTTTGGGTGGAAGAGGATGGCCGGTTGGGTGATTTATTTTTGAACTATTTTTCCAACTTGTTTTCAACATCTAATCCAACAGGTATTGATACTATTCTGGAGGGGGTTACACCTAGGGTCACGGAAAAGATGAACTTTGCTCTCACCTGTAACTTTACAGCTGAGGAAGTCCATTTAGCCATGCAACAAATGGCACCACTCTCAGCCCCTGGCCTCGATGGCATATCTCCGGTCTTCTACAAGTCATTTTGGCACATTGTTGGAGAGGATGTCACCAAGGCAGCCCTTGCTATTCTCAATGAAGGTATTATCCCGGCCTCTATAAACTCCACTTTCATCTCTTTGATACCTAAAGTTAAGAACCCCAAAAAAGTCTCTGAGTTTAGACCTATTAGCCCGTGCAATGTTTTTTACAAAATTATTGCTAAGGTGTTGGTGAATAGACTGAAATCTGTTTTACCTCATGTTGTCTCTAAATCTCAAAGTGCTTTCCTTTTAGGCAGATTAATTACTGATAATGTGCTTGTTGCGTTTGAAACTTTACATTATTTAAAAAGGAAAACACAAGGTAATACAAGTTACATGGCTTTAAAACTTGACATGAGCAAGGCCTATGATAGGGTTGAATGGAGTTTTTTAGAGAAAATGATGCTTCATTTGGGGTTCTCGGCTAATTTTGTGGCTACTATTATGTCGTGCATTAAATCAGTTTCTTATGTTATGCTTTTCAATGGGGAGCCTATAGGGCACATCAACCCCACTCGGGGGCTTCGCTAGGGCGACCCTTTGTCTCCTTACATGTTCTTATTGTGTGCTATTGGCTTTCAAGGGCTACTCCATAAAGCTGAATCTGATGGTGCAATAAGGGGGGTTTCTATTTGTTGTAATGGGCCACGTGTCTCTCACCTTTTCTTTGCAGATGATAGTGTCCTCTACTATTGGGCAAAGCAAACTGAATGCCAAGTCATCCTAGATATTTTGGCCACTTATGAAAGAGGCAGTGGGCAAAAGATTAACAAGGAAAAAACCAATCTCTTCTTTAGCACCAATACTTCCCCTGAAATTCAAGACAGTATCCAACAGCTCCTTGGAGTGCCTTCCATAAGAAATTTTGAGAAATATTTAGGCCTTCCAGCTCTTGTGGGTAGGGGAAAAAAACAAAGTTTTTCTTATATTAAGGAGCGTGGGTGGAAAAAATTCCAAGGGTGGAAAGAAAAACTTCTATCCCAGGCTGGTAAAGAGGTACTAATCAAGTCGGTGATACAAGCTATTCCAACCTATTCTATGAGTTGTTTTAAGCTACCTAAGGGGTTAATCCATGAACTAGAGACCATGATTCGAAAGTTTTGGTGGGGGTATGGAAATGAGGGGAGAAAAATTCATTGGGTCAATTGGGAGCGTTTGTGCCAAGCAAAAGAAAGTGGAGGATTGGGTTTTAAAGAAATAGAAAAATTTAATGACGCTTTGTTAGCTAAGCAAGTGTGGCGTATGATGCACAACACGGATTCCCTTTGCTACAAAGTTTTCAAGGCGAGATTTTTCCCCAATTGTTCGATTTTAGAAGCTAATGAAGGCACCGGGGGGTCGTATGCTTGGAAGAGCATCCTTAGTGCAAGGGATGTGGTGAGAAAATGCATGGTTTGGCGGGTTGGGAATGGCTAATCTGTTAACATAAAGGAAGACAAGTGGCTGCTTGATCAAGTTTGCAAAACAATAATGCTTCCCCCTCCTTCTCTCCCACCTGACGCCAAAGTTTGCAACCTCATTGACCCTGAGTCAGCCACTTGGAAGGTGGATCAAGTGCAGCAACTGTTCACACCATTAGATGCAAAGCTGATCCTTAGCATTCCTCTTAGTGCAAGACTCCCTCCGGATCGTCTTATATGGTCCCATATGCCAACGGGTGTCTTTACAACTCGTAGTGCCTACAAGATGTTGGCAAATTCAGCTTTAGCCAACAATACCAATAGCTCTAACCCAAACCCCCAGAAGCAATTTTGGAGAGGACTTTGGAAGCTACAAGTTCCAAATAAGGTGAAGATATTTGCATGGAGAGCTTGCAACAGAGCTTTGTCTATAATGGATAGCCTCATTAGGCGGCATATTGTGGATGAGAATCTGTGTCCGGTTTGCAAATTGGTGGCTGAAGATCCATTGCATATGGTGCTGTACTGCACTAAGGTGGAACCGGTGTGGAGGGAGCATGGTTGGTTCAGCCAAGCCATCTCCTCCCCACTAAGTGATTTTACTGACCTACTTTCTAGATTTTTGTAGGTAATAGAGGATAACAGAGCAGAGCTTTTCATATGTATGGCATGGAGCCTTTGGCAGCGACGAAACAAATTGAGGATTGATCTCCCTTGTCATCCGCTAAACCAGGTTGGCCCTCTAGCTGCAAAATTTCTGCAAGACTACCTCAACGCACAAGACTCTTAATCACCAAGCAACTCCACGGCTCTGCCCACACAATCATGGACTCCCCCAAATTCCAATTCCTTCAAAGCTAATTTCGATGAGGCAGTATTCAATAGCTCTAACTCGGCAGGTATAGGCGTTATCATTCGCGACAGCAACGGAGAAGTGATTGCTGCCATGTCTGAGCGCATTCGTCTCCCTACCACAGTGATGGAAGTTGAAATGTTGGCGTGTAGAAGGGCGGTTACATTTGCTATTGAAGTTGGTATCCAAGACGTCACCTTCGAAGGAGACTCGCTGACAGTGATTCAGGCCATCAACAGTGGTGGTGCAAGTGAAGCCCCATACGGCAACCTAATTGAAGACATTTTAGTTTCTGTTTCTAGCTTTTCCTCAGTTGTTTTTTAGCATGTTAAAAGACCTTGTAACAGGGTAGCTGATGCCCTCTCTAAGAAAGCCAAATTTGGTGATGTTTTTCAGGCTTGGATGGAAGAATTACCTCCTGACATCGCCCCCCTGGCTGTGCTAGATGTTCATTAGTTTTTCTTTCTGTATTTGTTTTCTAGTTTTTTAATAATAGCCCAGACTTTGGGTCTGGTTTCTCAAAAAAAAAAAACTTATATAAATTAATGTAATTAATTAGAATCTAAATTGATTCTCTTTTTTTATGCAAGATATGTCTTAGCTATTTTAAGAACAAGTCCATTGACCACCCAACGAATTCCTAAGAATTAAAAAAAGAAAAAAAAAAAAGAAAAAAAAGAAATAAGGAAAGAGTGAATAAGTTATTTGAATAAAGAAGGAAAAAAAAAAACATTTAAAAAGAAAGAGAATTCATGGTTTACAGTAAACAAAAAACATTTAGGATAAAGTTTGGTTACAAACTTAGTTGGAATTGAAGGATATAACTTAAAAAAAAAAAAAATTGTAAAATATTTTGAAAATCTAACTATTGGATTACATATTCTTTACGTTTTTTTAGACATATGTCAAATGTTTTGCTAATTGGATATTATTTACTATATGATCTATAATTTTTTTTTTTTTTGCATAATTTTATACTACAAAAATTGAAATTTAAAGAATTGATTGATGACATAACCATAGATTTTTAATCTTTTAAAATTTTGCAAGTATAGAGAATATAAGAAGTTAATGCAGTTCAATGGTAGATTTTCCCAGTTGGTGGTATCAAGGCAAATTATTGATCTTTGATCTTCTGAAAATTTTGCAAATATAAAAGATATAAGTGAATGACAATGCGTTTGACTAAAAAAGAAAAAAGAATGACGTCACATTTGTAGAATGCATTTTTTTTTTCTGATAATAATTAAAATTAGATGGGTTGTCTTTAATAAATTTATTTTGATTAAATCATTAAGTTTTATGTTTGTTCTCAACGAAAAAAAGAAAAGGAAAAAAAGAAGAAGTTAAAATCAAGTAGGTCTCTTGATATTATACATACTATGACTAGGTGTTACTAGTAATTATCAAAACTCTGGTCAATATCAATGTGGACCTATTATTTCGGTGAATCATTTGGTTGTTTAATCTGTCATTAAACCATGATGACTTTAAAAAGATTATTTTATCTTACTGAAAAACTAATACAACTTTATTTTATTTTTAGCAAAACCAATTTACACTTTTGATTTCAGTGAATTGTCATCAAAATATCTTTTTAAAATATTAAAATGATATTTTATTTAATTTTATAGTTTTAAAAATATTTTTTAATAATTGACTGAGCATTTGGAAGGAAAGATTAACGTTGAAAAAAAAAATTAATAATGAAGCACTAAAATAATAAAAAAGAAACTTAAGGGATAAAAAGACAACTCGTCAAACTTAAAACTAAAATTTGTAATTTGTAGTTCAGCAACAAAAAAAAAAAAAAAAAAAGTACATCCAAATTCAAGAGATTGCTCATATAAACAATCAACCAAGTACCAATTTTAATAGTTCACAAAAAATTGTTCCCTACCAGATGCAATAGAAATCGATAAAACCATCGATTAACATGGTGCCAAATCCTAGTCATGAGCAGTATCATGTGGTCATCTCCACATGCACGTAGTGGTGCCTCAGCTCAACCATAGCTTTATGCATTTAACATAATTGATGATGCACTACATCGTTAGTAGATACGATCGTCTAGATGGAATGAAATTCAATCGTAATCTGCCAAAAAACAATGAGTTGCTCCTCCCTCTAGTAATACTCGTGTGGTGCCAACCAATAACCCTACAATGATAAAGTCAGATACTTGAAAGAGAATGACAATAGGATAATAATATTTAACTAAATATGTGTGTACCTTTCTCTTATTTTGGAGTGATTTATATAACTTATCCCTTTGTAGCCATTGGGAGTCTTTAATGGCTCTATTCCTGCCCCTGGAAACATATTGGTCATCTTAATGAAGTTTATGATGGGAGAAAGTATACCATGTTTCGGTAATATCAACTCAGCATCTGTTTTGGTATTTCATACCCAATAAATGAGCGACACCTATTTCAAAAAACCACATCTGACTTAATCATTTATTAGAGTAGTCTGATGTGGTTTTTTGAAATAGGTGTCACTCATTTATTGAGTATGAAATACCAAAACAGATGTTGAGTTGGTATTACTGAAACATGGTATACTTTCTCCCATGATTGTCACTACGTATTTTGACAACTATAGGAATATGAGAGGTCATCTTGCTTTCCGAGTTAGTTGAGACCCTTGAGATTTCGTTCTGTTCGCATTTAATGGGACATGACATTGCTGATCAAGTCGTGGCCACATGTCATGCATTCACTAGTTGGACATAGGTACACCTTTTTATGTGCCCTTTCATTTTCCCACGTTTCGGTTTTAAGAGTGCCCTTAAAAACTTTCCCCCCCTCTCTTCTTCCTTCTTGTCCCCAACCTCTTTTGCAATATCTCTTCCTTCAAGCTCAAGCTTTAGAACCTTTTCTTTAGGTATGGTTTTTCTCTTACCTGGACACTCCCATTTTTTCTGCATTGATGGTTGATTACTTTGAGACTAGGCATCTTTACCTTGCGTTTCTTTCTTTTTAGCTCGTCTTGAAGCTTCTCTTGAGTCTTCAAGTGGCCATCATCCAAGGGATAGGCTTTTTGCGTTTCGGGACATTACTCTTAGGTTGGTTTTAACTGGTTTTTGCCTTTGTTGCATCAGCCTTTGAATTTTTATCATTTGTTGCATAAGATGTCACTAGAAGGGAGAGTGGGTTTTGAGGTTAGGTTGAGTGAATTGGATATTGGGTTATAGCCTAGTGATCAACCCGTCGCAATGGAGATAGATACTGTTGCCTTTAAACCTTTGCCTTCTTCACAACCTATGATTGTTCAAGCTCTCAAGGAGTCTTGTACCTTGAAAGAAGAGCAAGTTGAACTAGGGACAAGTTTCAATTTCCTAAGCATACTAAAATTCATCTTTTGTGTTCAAATGAGAGCTTGTGTTTTTGCTCACAATGAAGTTTGGTTCTACGAAGCTAACTTCTTGAGTGGCCTTAGGTTTCTTGTCCATCCGTTTATCATTGAGCTTCTTCATCGTCTAAACATAGCTCCTAGATAGCTCATGTCTAACTCGTGGAAAACAGTCATTAATTACATGGAGATTTGGTTGTCCATCCATGAGGAAGATATGATTTGTATAGACGAATTCATGTATTTGTATTGTCTAAAGGAGTCAAAGCAATTTGGGTATTATGAGTTCGTGCCTTGGAAGAGAAAGTCTAGAGTTGTGGCCAACTTTCCTTCTTCCTTTTGTAATTGGAAATCTAGATATTCCTTCATTTCCGGTAGTGGTTGGGAAACTTCTTCCGATGAATTTTGGGGTGAATTTCCCATGTTGCTGCGTAGGTGGGAGACTCCCATACTCAGTGTGTTGTCTTTATCCTTCTTAGCATCTTTATTGTTTAACACTTATCTCGATCATCTATTGTTTGTACCTTTCTTTTATTTTGGAGTGATTTATATAACCTCTCCCTTTGTAGCTGTTGGCAATCTTTAATGGCTCTATTTTTGTCTCTGGTGACATATTAGTTGACAGAATCTACAATTAGACCTTTGTTATTTATTAATTTTGGTATTTAATTTGTACTTTTCGGAATTTTAGGTTAAAGGTGATTATTTCTTTGTTTTTATGTGCTTTTAATACTTTTTAGGTCAAATTTGGTTCCTAGTATGGTTAGGTATTAATTGGGATTTATTTTATAATATATATTTTTTTGTTAGTCAAGTTTAATGGAGCCCTTAAATAGGCCTCTAGGTTTGTAAACATTTTTCGGTATTATTGATATTAATAAAAATTTAGACTTTTATCTATTGTTTTATTTGGTGGATTCCAAAAACTTCTTCTCCTTGTGGATTCAAGAAACCCTCGTGGATTTGAGGTTACTTTTAGAAGCACACATGTTATGTTACTTGTATTCTAGAAGTAGTCATGTTCTATTTCTTGTTGCTTCCGCATCTCGCATTAGTTGGCATCAGAGCCTTGTCCTTACCCTAGTTTAATGGCTACTAAATGTGATGGTAGCATTTTTAATAACCAAAAGGTTAAAGCAGAAGTTCTTAGGAAGGAATTTCTTCAACTTCAACATGATATCCTCCAAGTATTACATGAATTATAGCCAGCAGTCCCTCTTGTCAGGAAATCCTCCTAGAAGAACACCAATTAATAGACACACTCCTAAATATAAGAAAACATCATTCTTTAATAGAGAGATGCATAAGTTATATTTTATTGATTGGCTTCTTGATTTGGAAGAGTAAGGCTTGCATTGAATAAATTGAATGGTGAAGCAAAGGAATGGTGGGAAGACATACAAATGGATAGAAAGCATCGAAGTAAGCATCCAATTCTCTCTTGGCAAAGAATGAAAAAGGTGTTGGTTGATTTATGTTTTCATCATGATTATTATGATATTCTAGATTATACAAGTGCTAATTATAGATCTATATATTCATATGATTCAAGAAAAGAAAAATGTTTAAGGGTCAACAATATGAAGTCAATTTCTAAAGAAAATATTGAAGAAAATCAAGTCTTATTATCACAAGGGGAAAATGTTTGTGAAGATAAATTACATGAAAATTATTTTGAAGCCAATGAGGAAAAGATAGATGTTCTTAATACAGTAGGTGAAAATTGCAGTGAAGTAGATGATTGTGAGGTAGAAATTGTAAAGAACATTGTCCAAGATATTGATGAACCCAAATCAAGTGATTGCAAGTTTGATGCTCGTGTTATTTCTAGGGTAGGCAATACACAAAAGTTTATTAATTTTGTTGGGGGTTGAAAGATTTGCTTCAATCAACTCTCATTTGGTGAATATTGTCAATTGCATAAAGTCTGTTAGGACATATGTAAATCATGTTAAGAACATATGTTATTTAGAATTGGCTAATCTTTTGACAAAACGCGGTTTACTTGTAATTTGGTAGATCTAAGATATGTTTAATACTTCAAAGAACAAGAGTTCAAGTCCAAATGTTAAAGCCATACAAATCTGTTCAAGAATCAAGTGAAGAAGTGCTGGATGTTTGCTCGATGCTTGACAGCTACAAAAATTAGTTTTTCAAATATGATTTCACGCATATCCATGTGTATGTGTTTAGGCTTTCTTTTCTCACAATTCTAAACACATATAAAGATTATTTTAAGGGCCATCTCAGTTGATGAAACTTGATGCAAAGGTTTTGTTCAAGCAAATTGTGACCGGAGACAGAATTTGACCTAGTTCATCTTTCTCTTAAAGAAGTTGTTGCATTTGTACGCTGTAGGGTTTTATAACCAAAGAGCTTTGTGATTTTGATTGTGTCGATGAACTGAAGAACTTTGCAGCCAACATCCTTCTCAAGTTGGTGATTAGTCACATACTTGGATTTGTGCATTGATTGGTTAGTCATGTACTGGAAGCCGTACATTGAAAGGACAAAATGTCATTACAAAACAAGTCCAATTGGGTATTGGGCTAAGGGTTCAACTATAGGTTGGTATAAGGTACTAAGATTCCTTTACTTGTAACTGTTTGTTGTGATAATAGTGGATTCTTAGGAGTAGTGACCTTAAATTCACTCAGTGGGGTTTTTTCCTTAGAGGTTTTCTCCATTCGTAAACAAATCACTGTGTCAACTTTATTTTCCACTACATATTAACTTGGTAATTTGTTTGTGCTATCACACGTATTGCATGTTAATTAAATTAATTAATTAACCTGGCTAATTAATTGATTAATTTATCACAATGGGTCAATATATTCTTGGTTTATCAAAGGTTAAGGAAAACGAGAATCTCAAGTTAATTTGCTTCCTAATTAATTGATGAGCTACAAGTTTAGAAAGAAGACTAAGGGACTCAAGTATTCCAAGTATTTGTTTGCTTGGTATGGAAGATTTCAAATCTCAATTATCAACTCGAGAGCGAGTTTCCTTTCAAGTGAAGGGATCAGATGTAGGATAGAATCTACAATTAAACATTTTTATTTATTAATTTTGGTATTTAATTTGTAATTTTTGAAATTTTAAGTTTAGGGTTATTATTTCTTTATTTTCCTATGATTTTAATGCTTTTTAGGTGAAATCTGGTTCCTATTGTGGTTAGGTATTAATTATAATTTGTTTCAAAATGTATTTCTTTGTTAGTCAAGTTTAATGGAGCCCTTAAATAGGTCTTTAATTTGTAAATGTTTTTCAGTATTATTGATATTAATAAAAATTTAGACTTTTTTCTATTGTTTGTCTATTGTTTTTGAAAGCTCACTTAGTGTGTAAAACACTAGTGAATGTTTAGACCTCCAATTATAAAATTACCAATAGAAGCTTATTCTCAAACAATATATGTGCGGAATGATAAATATAAGTTATACCTAAATATTGCAAACTACTCTAAGAGCATTCACAGCAGTGGAGCTAAAAAACTATAATGCTATTTTAGCTCCACTGATATACCAAAAACACCTTGCAGCAGTGGTGGTAAAGCAAAATTTTTTTGCTGATTTGCTACAGTGCACATCTATCTATAGATGTGCACTGTAGCACTCATCTAAAAACAAAAAATAATTTTTTATTCCATCCTTCTATTAAAATAATACCTATCTAAATATTTTATTCATTCTTTTACTCCCAACCTGCCGTGCTCCTCTCAAAGCCTCTGAACCCATTTCTTTTTTTTCATCGTGCTCCTCTCAAAGCCTCTGAACCTATTTCTTTTTTTTTCATCATCTCATCAAGCTCTCTCATCTCTCAAGCTCATCATCCCTCCGATCTCCCTCATCAGCCCTCATTTATCATCAAGCTCTCATCTCCACTCAACACCAAAGCCAAAGCCGTCGCCGTCGCCAGCCCCAGCCCCCGGCGTCGCCGTCGCCAGTCCCAGCCCCCGGCGTCGCCGTCGCTAGCCCCAGCCCCAGCCCCCGGCGTCGCACGCCACTCTCACCTCTCTGCCTCACCGCTGCCGGCCCACCCACGTCCTTGCCGTCACAGACCCATCTTCCCATCTAACCCATCTTCCAACCTTGCCGTCACAGCCTCTCCTCCTCCTTGCAGCCCACGCCCGTCGCCGTCGCCGTCGCCGTCGCCAACCCACTTCAGGTCAATGCTCTCTTTTCATTTCTGGTTAATTTTTTTAATTGTTGTTTTGGGTTCATTTTTCTGGGTTTGGTGTTAATTTTGTGCTAAAAAATGTTGGACCTATGTTGTTTTGGGCAAAATTAAAAAAAACATTTGTATTGGAATAATTGCTAAATGGCTTTTTTGTTTTTTTTTTGGCTGTGTACGTGATTTTTGATTTGGCACTATATGAGGTTTTTGCTGTTTTTGCTGGGTATAAACATCTGAATGCAGGAATGAATTGGAAATTGTCTGTATGCAGGAATTTGTTGTATGGTTTTCTTGTAATAGAAAATTTTGTGGTCTCTGCCATTTGTGCAGGGAAAGTTTGCATGATAAATGTCTGAGAAATTTTTTGTGTTCTCTGTATTGGGAAATTTTTTGTGGTCTCTGTAAATGCAAATTTGTTGCGTAATTTGTTTACGGAATTTGTAATATAAATGTCTATAAATGAATTTGCTTATTTATCTATAATTGTAATATAAATGTAAGTTTGTTGTGTAATTTGTCTCTATAAATGCCTATAAATGTCTCTGTAATTTGTTGTGTTGATATAAATGTTAGTTTGGGAATTTTCTGTGTGCAGGTATTATTACATTTTATTTTCTAATTTTATGGAGTCACGTAGGGACACCGAGTTACGTAGAGACCTAACATATATCACGGGAATCATGAATGGGGATATAGAAATTGACTCACAATTTATTGGAACCTCTCAAACTACTCCTGTGTCAGTTTCTGATTCTCCACCTCCACCTCCACCTTCAGTTGAAAATGCCTCTTCTACAAAAGGAAAACGGGGCTCTAACTTTAGTATGGAGGAAGATAAACTCCTAGTGGCAGCATGGCTCAATACTAGTGTTGATGCCATAAACAGTAATGAACAAACCCAAAATACCTTTCGTAAAAAAGTTTGGGAATACTTCACGCAGTACAATACATCCGGTACCACACGTACTATTGTATCCTTGATAAGTCGTTGGGGAGCGATTAGTGAAAATACAAATAAGTTTGCCGGGTGTATGGCTCAAGTTAATGCACTTCATCAAAGTGGTATAACCGAAGAAGATAAGGTATAAATTATATTGCAATAGTGTTAATATGTCAATTCACCAATAGTTTGAAGATATTAATCATGTTATATTTTTTTTAATTTTTTCTAGATTACCAATGCGAAGGCTTTGTATTTAGAGAAGTACAAGAAACCATTTCTTCTTGACAATTGTTGGCTTATGTTAAAGGACCAACCAAAGTTTGCCGATCCTAACAATGCTAGATGGAGATCATCCGTGCCTCCAACTTCGGAGTCAATATCTATTGGCGAAGGGGATTGTAGGTCTGGACTTGGTGACACTTCTAATTTTGAGAGACCTATTGGTAGGAAAGCCGAAAAGGCCATTCGAAAGAACAAAGCCACTGGAAAAGATGTAGGAGAATATTTGGCCAAGAAATTGAAATTGATTGAGGATGTAACTCGGTTGGAAGAGGAAAAAATGTGTTTTGAGAGGGAAAAACTTGCGATTGAGAAGGAAAGCAAGGAAGAAAAACTTAAGATTGAGAAGGAAAGAATCATAATTGAGAAGAAAAAATTTGAGATGACAGAAAGGTTAGAGGAGGAGAGAATCATGATGATAGATACAAGTGGCTTCACCGGAGTACAAAAACTTTTTTATCAACAACTCCAAGAGGAAATCATGGCAAGACGAAGTTCACGTAATTAATGGATGTAGCTTAAGCTTTTATGTATTTTGGATGTAGCTTAAGTTTTTATGTATTTTGTAGTAGCTTATGTAGGCCTTTATGTATTTTGGTAGTAACTTATATATTTTGTAGTGGCTTATGTCACGTGACTTTAATCTTAAACTAAATGTATATATTTGTGTTGTGACTTGAAGTGCAATCGAACAAAGACTTTGAAGTGCAATCTTTTTTATTTTTGGTTAAGTTTCATTTAGTTTTGTGAAGTGTCTTTGATCCAATTATTTTTATTTATTGAACAATGAACATTTATAGTATTTCCAAGTTCGATATTGTGGATTTATGGGTTTGTGTTGTGACTTGAAGTGCAATCGAACAAAGACTTTGAAGTGTAATATTTTTTATCTTTTGTTAAGTTTCATTCAGTATTGTGAAGGTTTTTTTATCCAATTATTTCTATTCATTGAACAATGAGCATTCATAGTATTTCTAAGTTTTTTTTTTTTTTAGATGTATGTGTTTGTGTTGTGACTTGGCCGTGAATTGGTTAATATTCATTTTGTTGTGGCTTATGTTACTTGGCTTTAATCTTGCATCTATAATAATTGCTTTCCAATTGTCTTGAAGGTTGCATCCATGAATCACTATTTGTTTCGCAAGTTCCTTCTTGATGACTCAGATGAAGATGAGATAATCGAAGAACTTCTTACGGAAACATCACAACCTAAACGTTGTCGTTCTATCCGACGTAATCATTTGGCAGGCCATGAGAGGCTTTTTCTTGATTATTTTGCTCCCATACCAATATATCCACCCGGTTTATTTCGTAGGAGATTTCGGATGAAGCGTTCTCTTTTTCTCCATATTCAATCTAAGGTAAAAACTCATGACTCTTATTTTGTCCAAAAAAGAAATAGTGCGGGAAAACTTGGTTTATCTTCATTACAAAAAATAACTGCTGCACTTAGAATGCTTGCATATGGAGTATCGGGTGATTTTATAGATGAATATGTGCGAATTGGAGAAACTACTGCATTAGAAAGTTTGAAAAAATTTGTTACTGCGGTAATTGATGTTTTCTCTGAGGAATATTTGAGAAAGCCAAACAATGAAGATATTTCTAGACTATTAGCTCATGGCAAACGCCGAGGTTTTCCAGGTATGTTAGGTTCAATTGATTGCATGCATTGGAAGTGGAAAAATTGTCCATCTGCATGGAAAGGTCAATATTGTGGTCATGTTCGTGAGCCTACTATTATTTTGGAGGCAGTAGCATCATATGATCTTTGGATATGGCATGCATTTTTTGGATTACCTGGGTCAAATAATGATATTAATGTGTTAGAGCGATCTCATGTATTTAATGAATTTGCTGAAGGACGTGCTCCTGCAGTAGATTACTCAATCAATGGTCATGACTACACAATGGGATATTACCTTGCTGATGGCATATATCCAAAGTGGGCAACATTTGTGAAAACAATCCCAGCTCCACAAACACAGAAGCATAAATTATTTGCAGCAGCCCAAGAGGCGTGTAGGAAGGATGTTGAGCGTGCATTTGGAGTACTTCAAGCACGTTTCGCAATTGTCCGTGGGCCTGCTCGATTTTTCCATCTTGAAACACTCCAAAAGATTATGAAAGCGTGCATAATTCTCCATAACATGATTGTTGAAGATGAGCGGGAAGATGAGCAGGATAATAATGAAGTGGTAGACTTGGATTATGAACAAAATGATGGAGTGGATAATCCTCCTCTGCAAGTGTTACGTGAACAAAATGATGAATTTTTGTCATACATTGAGAGGCATGGACGCATTAGAGACCGAGAAATTCATTTTCAACTCCAATCGGACCTTATTGAACATTTATGGCAATTGCAAGGCGAGTCGTAGGAACTTTCTTTTTTGTATGTTAAGAAGCATGAGTCATAGGAACTTGTGTGAGTGTGTGTGAGTTTTATTGTAATTTGGTTTGAGTTATGTATGTGAGTAAATCTATGGACTAAATTGTTCTTGCTATAATATGTGTTCTATTTTATATGTGTTCTATTTCATAAGTTTTCTTATAAAGTTCCTCCATTTCATAGTTCACATTGTTCCAAGATTGCTTTCGGATAATTGAGATGATAATAGACTATCATGATAATTGAGAAATTGTTTTAGTAAAAAAAAAAAAATGTATAAGTATAATTTGGGTTAAAAAAAAAGGCGGTGGTGGTGAAAGAGGCGGCGGCGGTGGCAGCGGTGAAAAAGATGGCGGCGGCGGCGACGGTGGCGGTGGCGGCGGCGACGGTGGCAGTAGCGGTGGCGGCGGCGGTAGCGGTGGCGGTTGCAAGTGGTTGTGATTGTTGTTTATTGTAGTGGATATATTATTTTATTGTAGAGGATATATTATTTTATTGTGATGTTTATATTATTTTATTGTGTTAAAAGATAAAATAGCTCCACTGCTGCAGCATGTATGTAGGTAAAATAGATAAAATAACTTTTGGTGGAGCTAAAAAGCTAAATTTTTAGCTCCACTGCTGTGGATGCTCTAAGCCATAATTTAATCATAACACAGCAGTAATTAAAAGCAAAGAGTAAGGGTTTGAGAGAAGCAAACGCAAGATAACACCGGCACGTATTATAGAAGAGGAAACTGAAGAACTCGGTGAAAAACCTCTCTGCCGCCCTCCAAGTGGTAAAATGATCCACTAGAAAATCAGTTGGGTTACATGAATAGCAATAGACCCTCCAAGCCTAATCTACCTGATGCACCTAAGTCCTCCATGCTTCTTGCTCCAACATGGTTATGCTTAACCTTATCTTCTCTAACTTATCGAATCCCGCAATAAGCCCATTGCATCAACCAAAATGAATTAATTCTCTCTTGAACTGCTTCCTAAACACCAAGAACCTTCTCACTAATATGAATATGGTGAGGTAAGGATTTGGCTAAAGATCTTTTCAAGGGTATGACAAGGGAGAGGGTTAGAGTAGAGGAATTTGAAGAATCAAAGGAATAAGATCATGGATGAATCAATCTTGTTGTTCTCTAGGGTTTATCTCTCAAAATTTTCTCTAGAATCTTTCTACATTTTGTGGGTATAAGGTTATATATAGTAGGGTATGAAAAGAAAATGTGAAAAGTCATTTTTCTGCAAAACTGGGTGCACTGGCGAGTCACTCACGACTGTGACAAGTCGCGAGTTACAGTCGCTAGTTAACAGAATTGTCAAACTGTACTTTTTGTCCTGTAGTGATCTAGCCATCTTGACCCTTCAACTTCCTGCATGCTTCACACATGTGTTGGATTCTGGCGAGTCACCACTCACGAGTCAGTCACGAGGTCCAATCGCAAGATGCCTCTTGATGCACACACTTGATCAATTCTTCACACTCTCTCAAACACAATCCTTATATCATTTCCACCTAAATACAGGGTTTCTAAATGCTGAATTACAAGCAAATTTGGCACGGAATAAAGCCAATACATAGTTGAATAAATTCAACTCTACAATTTCTCTAGTAAATTTCAGAATCATCTCGCCTTGTGGAATCAAGGTTATTTTTAGAAGAAAACGTGTTTTATATCTTGTTTTCTAGAAGTAAACGTGTTCTACTTCTTGTCGCTTTTGCATCCCATATTAGGTTGGCAACGGTCTTGTCTCTGTTTATTTCCGTTACAGCTGTGCATTATATGCTTGTTTAATATATTTATATCGTCCATTCCTAATTGGACGACCTTTATTTATGTACTTATCAATAATTGTACAATATCAATCTTATGTACCAATATAACCATCCGTCAATGCATATATGAATTTGCTTACAAACGGAAATATAATGCTCCATCTGATATGACACAAAGTTTAAATACAATAATTGTGACACTAATTTTTATGAACTTGTAGACAATCTATTTTGCATTATTAAATCAGACCACCAGAACAAAAGATCAAGTTGGACCATCGACCGTAAAATAATTAAATCACCAATGTAATCAAGATGCCCTAGCTTTTTTGTACCACATTACATACTTAAACTTCAGCACTGATAACAAACGTAGACACACTCACAAACAAAATTATTTAGTAGAAATAGTGCAACAAAACTTATCTTATGTATCAGCATTTATTTTGGCAATGAGACTCACATGCTGCTGTGACAGTCATGCCGCATACGAGCGATACAGGAGATACTTTTTCCTTGGGCTGAACCTTGGTAACATGACCATTATTGTGGCAGCAATTTAAGTTGAAACCACGTTGATTCTGGTGGCAGCACTTAAACCTGATAGACATCTCCATGATCTCGGAGCAGTCAGGGCATTTTCTACAATCTGGGATCAATAATCCATCAATTTTTGGGATGTCAAAGTCACGGCATGGCAAACCATCCTTACGAAGTTGTTCGTTATAGTATTTCTCGAGACATGCTTCAAAAGAAAATGCACTTTCGTTCAAACACTGCTTCCATTCATCAAAGTTCTTCAAGACTGTCAGAACTGTTGTACCATAACCACTGAACACCAATCTAGCCCCTTTGCACAGCACAACCCATCCTTTCTCATTCTTGTAAGAAAGCAACTTTTGGATTTCCTTTGTCACTGTGTCCACTTCGGTAACCATGTGAGACTTGTATAAGAAAAAGTTGTCAATGAGCTTCCAGAAACGCCGTTGGATGCCACTGTCCTTTCCCACATTGAACAATGAAATTCTTGCACCCTTTACATCATCATTAGCCAAGCCTGTTGCTTCCTTGCAAAATTCTTTGATCCATGTGGAATCCTTGCCTCCATAAAAGAAAATGTGCTTCTCCTCTTTGATCTGATTGAACAAGTTTTATTTAAACGGGAACAATAAAATTTGCTTTAAACTACTTGCATGAATATATCCATCTATGTGTGTGTAATTGACCAACTTGTATTATTATCTTTGTATTTCTAATGGAAATATTCTATGTCTAAATTCCTGGTTCATTCTCAATTATGACAATCAAATTATCAAAAAAATATTTATGATTATAGATTCTCCCACTCTTGTTGATGTATATTGAACATACATATAAATGTGGACATGAATAAAATTATTGACATTGTGTATATAAATTATATACAAAACTAAAATTGAATAAATAAATAAAGATATATGTGTGTGAGAGATCAGGAAGAGAGCGCGTGAGAGAGAGAGAGAGAGAAAGAACTTTACCCAAGTTGATATGTCAGTACTGAATTCAATCATTAAGGATCCAAACCAATCTTCCCTTTTGCGCAGTTCTTCATCTCTCCGATGAGTAAAAGGGAAGGCGCTTGGTCCCCATATCTTAATCATGTGGACTGCATTATAGTGTTCCACGGTCCCTTGTGAGTTCAACGCCACGATTATAGGCTCATTCTTGTAGTGCCACTGCTCCTTAACGTACTTGATAGCTGATATTGACGAAAAGTTTTGCACTACGAACCATGACATCTTAGACCGCAGCAACTCAAACTTCTTTTGCATTTCAATGGTCCACTGCTCCACAATTGGGATCCAAACAATCTTATACTCGTTGTTGCTTGTAACTTTTTCATAAATGGGGTTGAGAATCGAGACATATTCTGTGATGTTGTCCACGTCCAAGCCCGAAAAGAACAACAACACCTTCTTTGTTTTCACCGCTTCGAGGATCTGTTTGAGAAATACAATTATAAAAATTAAGCTATGTTAGCACAAACTTGTAGCCTCTTAATTTTGTATATTATTCTTTCTTTGTCTATTTACTCTTTTATTGCATATAAATTAGATCAAATACATGAATAGAGACATTTAGTTGAACCAGCACAGACAGTCATGAAGAAAACGTAACGGACATGCTTGGAAAATAGAAGTATATATATAGAACCATTGTACCATTGTAACATTTTTATGGCCCTAGACTAGATTCGCCCCCTTAAGGATATTCAATTATGGGAATTTATATATTAATTTCAAGCCAACTTGATAGTATCTATTAATTTGCTGATCAAGATTTCTTTTTTATATAATAGTGTAAATGGTACCACACCATTTAAAATTTTAATTAATAAAATATCATTTCTTTTTTTTTTCCTTTTTTTTTTTTCTTTGCAAAAATTAAATCTGAACCATGAAACGCTTATTTTTCATTTTATTTGAAAATGCTAAGGATCTTGGTCCCATTTTAGTATAGTATTACTGACTAGTATATATAATGATAATAGTACAAATAAAACCACAAAAGTATCTGTGACAAGCAATTCGATCCCCAATAAATTTATACTGTAAAACTAACCAATTCGTTCGGAAAAACTTTCACTTGTTGCCTGCTGTCGCTGGCAAAAAATAGAACCTTCAAGACCTCGACGATGTCAAGCGGCTCTTTTAAGAATCTTATGAGCTTCCAATAAGCCTCTATTTTCTCTGCATTGAACAAAAATCTTTGGTCAGGAGTTTGCACATTTTTAAGTCAATTGGAAATACAGCATGTGCAACATATCATCGTAGCACTTGTTGGGAAAATAATGTTATATGGAGGTGGCAACCGTATTCTTAATTTCTTCCGAGTAAAATCAGCCTGAGTGACTAACCTATTTCTTCGTTGCAAAGTTGTATCTGCAATTTTAGTTTGACATGGATGACATTAATTTTCTCCGCAAATCGCGAAAGTTCCTGTGTCTTGCGCCTGAAATTGTGAAACCATGGTTATTTACATTAGATTTATTAAATTCAATGTTAAGCGATTAAATTCACCATTTCAAGCAGTTTTTAAGTTTTTTCAGACAAGTGATAAATTTATTATTAGAGCAGCAGGTGGTGAACCCTCCTATTGTATCAAACCTTAATTATAAGGACTTACTCATCTTTAATGAGACAACACATCCGAGTCGTGCAAACTACAACAGTTATGATAGCCCAAAAAACGTATACTGAGATATTGTCCGTGGCTATTGAGAGTGCTGGTACATCCTTTGGATTATACTTAACACATCGTTCCTCCAACGTAACAATGCAATCAATGACATTCAATGTGTCCTTGATCAGTTTGTTAACTTCAACAATCGCACTCTCATGGTTATGATCAATGCTTGGCCGCGTTAGGAGAGCAGGTATCCCTTTCAAGATCCCCATTGACTTGGTGAGTTGGTCTGATGAGTGAAACTGATCTAAGTGTCTACAGAAGTCTCCATAGTCCAAAGTAAAAGCCGCAAGTGTCAACACTGCCTTCACATGCCATGAATAATCTTTGAGTTTTGCTAGTATTGACTTTGTTGTTTTGTAAGCAGTTTCCTCACTCGGATCCTTGCATACCATCTGACATTACATATATTCCATTATGAAAAACGCTTATGCAAATTGTGTACGTAGCTACATGATCACATTCATATCAGCACTTTACTATTGTGCGTAATTAAAGTAGAATAGAATTGCTATTCTTTGTAATTGGAAAAATAATAAAAGTGCTACTAATTTTGTTATAAAAGGCTTAAAAAGTGACTTCGACATATGTGATTTTTGTCAAATCTATAGCATGAAAAATAAAATCTTAATTTCTTTTTTAATACCCTAACATTGCTCTTATAATGATATTATTTATATTATAAAATAATTTCAGTGGTTAAAGCCATGAGTTTAAACTATAAACTTTTAGCATAGATTCGCTTGTAACGGTAAAACAAGCATATGATTGCCATTCATACCTTTAAGGGTAGTCAAACTTACTAGCATAGTCGTAATAGACTTTTAATAGTGTTTGGCTGGCAATTATCTTTTCTAAAAATGTAGTCTTCGATTGAAAATGATTGCCATTCATACCTTTAAAAAGAGGTTTTGGCACCATGAGGAAGAACATACAACCAAGCGCATCTTAGAGAGCAAAGAGAACTTAAAGAAAACATGCCCTCTAGCTTAGAAGCATGAAAGTTTTTCTAGTAGGATTAGTTTAAGAGAAATCTTCTTACAGCAAATTTAGTGATCTTCAATCATTTTATTTAAGTAATTTTCAATTAGTTCCAAGTATTGTTTTATTAAATTTGTGTTCTTTGATTTAGTTGTAACAGTTTTCAATCCAAATTACTTTATGCATGTTATTACTTTCATGTATATTGGAATCTTTCGATCGCTAAAAATTCCTCTTAATTGAAGCATGCATTTTACCAAACTCACACAAAGTTAGATGCTTTCAAAAATAAATGCATCATATAATTTATTTATTTCTAACAGATACCTCATAGGAAAGTTCCTTGAGTGTACATAATGGTGGAATGAAGCTTGTTGCGATGACTCTTTCACCCTTGATCTCCATGTGTGGCTGTTTAGTACCCTAGAGTATGACCAAAATAACTATTAGTGAGATAATTTAAACAATTTATGCGGAGAGAATAGTTTTTTATTTAAAAAATCATTGTATATTTCTTGAATTTAACAATATGTTTGGATGAAAGAGAGAAGAGGGAAATAGAGAGAACAGATTGAGGGGATGGGGTAGGAGGGGTATAATTAAACTTATTTGGTTGTTGTTTTTTCGTTTTTTATTTGTTTATTTATTTATTTTTATTTACAGTGAATGAATGCAAGGTTTGAGGCATTTGGAAGGGTACGATACCCATCAAAACCAAGCATTTCTAATTCCCTCAACTTGGGGATATTCTATTGGAGGCCAGGGGTTCCACTCATTCTAAAAAGTGAAAATTAATAAATAAATATAATTCAAATTTGTTCTTATGATATCAACTTATAAATATTTTCTTTAAGTTGAACAAAAAAGCTGTATATCGTCAGTTATATAATGCCTTAACATTTCCTCCCATTTATATTATAATTTTTAAACTATTCAAACAACAGGGAGGGATATTGTGCTTGTTATTTAATTTGCTTTTTTTTTTCTATGCCATTTTTAAAGCCAAAATGAGGGCTTGAAAAACACATATGGTTGAAGATATTGGAAAACACTAAGTGTTAAATTTTTATACTCATCTCTTCGATTTCAAAAGGACAAGGTCAAGAAGGTTATTTATTAAAGGAAGAGTTACCACAATAGTGTACCCCAACCTTCGGACAAGAAGTAGAAGATAACATTTATACCAACAATAATAATAATAACAATAATAATAATAAATTAAAGAAGAAGAATAAGTAGTAGTAAAGAAAGTTCTTATTAAAGAGCGTGTGCAGGGTAATAATATATACATATACCTGAAAAACATTGTCAGCAGCAATGGTAGCAGGTTTGAGAATGTTTGTGACGATAGCAAAAAGAGAGGCAACATCGAACTTTTCGGCAGTATGAATTCCGGGAACACTAATTTCTTTCTTAATCTCATCGTCGGTCATTTGAAACGGCTTCTTGTTGCAGGCCATGGCTACACTGGGTATTACAAAACAAAGCTAGAAATTAAGGCCAGAAGAGAAGGGATAAGTTGGGTTGTTTGTGGTAATAGTGTGGTACAATTAGATTGGCTTATTGCCCTATTTATAGGATTCTAGCTTTGGGGGGGCTAAAGCATGAACTGATAAACCCTAAATTGTTTTATGTTAAAAGGTGATTATGTGTATTTCTTTTACTATCTAATATACTAACTTTAACTTTTGCTTTCTTGGCACCAAGATACATGTGGGAGTATTATATGTGAATGATGTTGGATATTTACCACCAAAAAAAAAAAAAAAGAATGATGTTGGATGACCCTGGTGGATAAAGCATTGGAGTGACAGCCATTACTCTGAAGGGTGATCTTGGGAGTATAGAAAAAGAGTTGGAATGTTTGGAGAAGTAATGTCTCCAAGGCTTTGATCTCTCTGACGGTCATATTTCACTAGTTTTTCAAAATTAAGTTAATTTTAGAATGAATTTTCACAACTTTCTAGGCGTAAAGTGCATTAAAAATAAAATAAAAATTCTGGTTTTTGTTTGGACAAAACCTATTCACTATATATAGGACCCATATATATGGAACTCACACATATATAATTCTACACTTCTTTTTTTATCAACAACTCCACACTTCTTCAAACTAAAAGCAATTTTTTTTTTTTTTTTTTTTGAGAAATAACTAAAAGCAATTCCATTTAACATAATCACTTTTTAATAAATGTTTCAGCTTAATACTAAACTCAAGTTTTCAAGAAAATGCCTTCTGTCATAATAGAATGCATTCCAGTAGTAATCGCTCCAAACTAGAAAATAAATTACAAGATACAAACCGGACACACTCTAAAGAAGGAATCTTTAAGTTTCATTCTTGCTAGTAACTTACTACAACATCGAGACAACTGTAAATAACACAATATGTTTTAAATTTATTTAGTTTGATAACACTGTAAAATGTACGACACTATGACTACTTTTTCATATACTATTTTGGTAAATTGAAATTAGAACTTTTTATTAAAGTGAAAATTGTCTTCTGTTTTAAGCAAATTGACTATTAACAAAATCTCTTTGAAGTTCAATCTTCTTCTTTACTTTTTTTTTTTCCCCTCTTTCTTCTTCTTGTTTTATTGAGTTTTTCTCTTTTGCTTTTGTACAATATTCGATTTAACAGATTTTATTTTTTATGTTCAAGGGTTCATTATGTCTGTCATTTTCCTTCAACAATCCTATTTTAGGGGTCCATTGTGCTGACAAACCTATTAAAAAACGCATTATTATATCTTTGATAGAAACATAGTAATTATTCGTTAAAAAGGGAAGGAAAAAAGGTACACTCAAAGTATTTATCCTGCCTCTATTCTTTTCCTTTTAATCTCCTTAGTTGTAATAAAAAAACTTTAAAATAATTCATTACTCTATCTTTGATAGACTCAAAAATATTAATTCATCAAAAAGAAAACAAAAAGAAAAGATAGACTTAGGTTATGTTTGGTAACAGTTTTTGTTTTCTATTTTCAAAAACTTGTTTTTAAGAATATAAAGAAAAAACAATTTTCTTGTATTTTTGAAATCAAAAACATGTTTGGTTAGTTGAAATTAAAAAGATAGTTTTTTAAAGAAAAAAATAGAAAATACTAAAATATGTTGTAATTAGGATTTAAAATTTAATGTTAACTCATTAAATAAGAAGGATTCATTAAATTAAATGCATTTTTTCATTGACTTTTGAATATTAGAAACTGAAAACAGCATTATGCATGTTTTCAGTTTCCTTCACAAATTGAATTTTGAAAACAGTTTTTGTTTTCTGCCCATTTTGAGTTGCCAAACAAGTTTTTCAGTTTTAAAAATAGAAAATTGTTTTTGAAAACAGAAAATAAGGAAAAAAAACAGTTACCAAACATACCCTTAGTCTTTGTTCGGTAAAGATTATTTTTGTCAACTTATTTTATTATTCATCTTATTTTTGCTATTATTTATAGGTCTTACTATATTTTTTAATACTATTTATGAGTCCTACTTTACTAATTCAATTAACTTTTATCTTTATCGACAATATTTTTAGTAAAATGTTTTAGGTAAAATAAACCGATATAAATGAAGCCTCAATGTATTTATGTTGCCTCTATTATTTTTCTTAGAGGTATTCACAAGTCGGTTGGCTTGGGTTTGGAGTAAACACGTGACTCAAATGCATTTGCATTTGGATTTACGGGCAGGTTCGGTCAGATTGGAGGTTGGCCAACACACTCAAATTCAAATCGACAACCAAACACAAAGAGTCCCACACCAGTAAACCGCAAAGACCAAATTGTGCCATCAGCATTGCCGCACCCACAACACAATGATCCAAACCCACTTCCACCAACATACTCAAAAAATACCCATGGCCAACTATCATACCAACACCACCAATAAATTACAGAAAAAGTGAAAACAAAATGAGGGGGAGAGCAAGAGATAATGGGGAAGCTTGGAAGTAAGGTTGGAAGTAATAGGGTAGTACGTGTCTAATAATGGCAAAGTGAGAATTTTTTAGGCCAATCATGTAAAGAAGCGTGAAAGATATATATATATATATATATATATATATAACAAAAATCTAAGAAAATTTTAGTTATAGTCGGTCGGTTTGGTTGCAACGGATTTCCTTAATAAACAACTGACATTTGAACCAATTGCTATCGGGTTTAAACAATTATACTCGCAATCGACCGAAATTACATTTGAAGCCGACCAAATCTTATCGGTTCAGTTTGAGCCGGTCGGTTTTAGTCGGGATTGGGTTAGTTTGGACACCCTTACATTTTCTTATTCTTTTTCCTTTTATTCTCCTAAGTTGTTGGCAACGAGACTTAGGAGGGTATGTTTAGTAACTTTTTATTTTTTTCTCAATTTTTTATTTTCAATTACCATTTTCTGTTTTTATTAACCAAAAACTTGTTTGGTGAGCTGAAACCATCGGAAATTGAAAATAGTTTTCCTTTCCAATTTATAAAGAAAAATGAAAACAACCCTTTGGCTGTTTTCATTTAGCATTTTTTTTAGGCTTATAAAAACACAGACAAAATGGTGTACTTTTACCACTTTAAGTAACGAACCAGAACTCTGGTTCGAACCAATGCAACAACATATTTTGATTTTTACCCATTCTCTCTTCCTAATTTCAGATTACTATTTTTCTGTTAGCAGATCGGCACTATGTTTCACAGTTTTTGGCAAGCCCCCTTCTTCTTCTTCTTCTTCTTCTTTTCATCTCCTACACCTTCATTTCGCCTTCTACTACTCTAGTTCAATTTGTTTTCTTTGCATTGTTTCATGTTCCTCTTTGGTTTTGTGAGCCCACTTGACTAAGCATACTGGAAATGACAAAAACAATAGTTGGAAAGCTCTAGACTATGTTGCTTTCAACTGGGCCCCCTCTAACAATATGATGTATCATATCTTTATTTATTTATCTTTAATTTCTGATTTTTCCCCATTATCTGAATTACATATTATTGTTTTATATTCTAAAAGAAAAAGTGAATGTTCTTATTATTATAATTATTGGGTAAATATTTGGATTTAAGATTTATATATCAATTGAAATATGAAATTATAATTTAACGGTTTCTAATAAATTATATGGCCTTTGACCAATGATATGTAAAATATATATATATATATATATATATATATATATATGTATATAAATAAATAAATAAATAGTGGTAACTTCAAAATGGTATACTGAAATAGAATGGTATTGAAATATTTCATTCTAAAAGACAAACCAAAATGGGCAGTGATACAATATGTATAACTTTGGTAATGAGAGCACGTTGCACAATTTATAACTTCATTTGGATGGCAACAAGAAATGATAATTTGTTTACTCAATTCAATGTTGATGACCTTATTGCTGATGGTGAAGGTAGGAATAACTCAAATGAGCCATCACACGCTATTGACTTAATTGATCAAGCTACTAAAGCTATGGAAACTTAAAGGGATTAGATTGCATAATTAATGTTGAATAATAATAAGCAACATTGATACGATTGAAGAACGTGAACCATTGGCATCTGGCAAAGGTGGTGGTGGGGTAGTGGGAATGTGATGGTTTTATTTTTAGGTAATTGAAATAATTAAAGGCATAAATTTAACATTTAATTAAATAAATGGATATGTGGCATGTTCGTGAACTATTAGCATCCGGCAAAGGTGGTGATGGAGTAGTGGGAATATGATGCTTTTTTTTAGGTAATTGAAATAATAAAAAACATAAATTTAACGTTTAATTAAATAGATGGATATACGGCATGTTTTTATTTGTGTAGTAAATAGTAGAAAAAAGAAAAAAGGACGGAAGATTTAAACTCCTGTTCAATGTAAATTAGGATTCCTCCGGATACTAAAAAGAGAGCATTGATATATAGCTAACGGTTGTCATTTACTCAAAAACAAATACTGAAGAAAAAAATAAAACTCCTTACAGCATCATCATTACTTAGGGCACCACCCCGATTCATTGTGTGAGCCTCATGTTGTCCACTCAGCTCTAGTCGGCGACAGGAAACCCACAAAAAAGGTGTCTAGCAATGCTAGCCTCCGCTCAGCTCTAGTGGTATCTCTTTTTCTTTCTCCTCTATCCCCATTCATTTTTGTTTTAGCCTTGGAAGTTCTATCGAGGCAGGAAAACTTCTCTCAACAAAATCAAAGGTTTCAAACTGAACAAAGACCACGGTTTATGTCCATGCCTTCCCCAAAAGCTGCTTCATGGTCATCACAAAGTAATTTTGCTAATAGAGATATAATTAAAAAGAAGCTATATGCCACAGAATTGGGAATGGTTGGAATACTAGGATCCTTGAAGATCCGTGGATTCCCACTGAACCAAATTTTATTCCAAAGTTGAAGCATGGGGCAACCTATGAAGTTCATCTAGTGGCCAACCTGATTAACCGAGACACCAGACAGTAGGATAGGGGTAAGCTAACTAAATTATTTAAACCTGAGACTATCAATAAAATCATAAATATTCATTTGGACTCAATAGTCTTCCCAAGATCAGGTCATTTGGTGTTTATCCCCATCAAGTGAATTTGCTGTTAAATCAGCATACAATGCAATCAGATGCTCCAGTCTCTCTAGCCATCCTATCTTCAGCACTAATAATTGGAAATCTCTGTGGAAGATGAAAATCCAAGCTCGCCTCAAGAACCTCGTTCGAAAGTTAACTTGGGAAATTATCTCCTCCGGAACGATTCTTAATAATAGATTTCGTCTCCTATCTATTTTTGCTTCCCTTGTAACAATTCTCCTGAAACTTTAGAGCACCTATGTCTCTAGTGGGATTGGGTGAAGCAACTATGGCTGTTAGCCACATGGCCTTTAAATTTTAGCAACATGGTGAATCTCTCTATCCAAGAATGGGTCAAGCTCAATCTTAAACCTACAGTGGTTTGTGTGATCATATTTGGATGGAAAAAAACAAAGCTAAAGTTGATGACATTAAAAGTTCCCAACTGATTTATCTAAGCATATTTTCAAATTATATATGGAGCACAAGGAGAAAGGTTGGAAGCCCCCTCCAAAGAATTGGGTCAAGCTCAACTTAGATGCAGCAATTAGAGTGGATACAACCATACTTGCACCTAATAGCTAGAAATGAGAGAAGGAAATTATTAGTAGTCCGAACTGAGCAATTCAAGCCTAGTAATCCTCTGTTGGAAGAAGCAAAGGCGGCCTTATTTGTAGTTAAAAAATATGTTAAGGAAGGATTCAATAATATTGTTATTGAAGGAGATGCTTAGAATTTTATTGATTGGCTGAGAAGCCCTTATGCGATCCTCCACTGAAGATTAAAGCCATTTCCAAAGACATTTTATATCTTTGTAAATCTTTTGTAAATTGTTCTTTCTCTTTTGTGTATAAAGATGATAATGCTCCTGTTCATCTTTGTATGATTAGACTGGGCCAGTGCTCATCTCTAGCCTCCCTGCCTTGGTATCATAGGCAATAGATCTAGATTTTTTATCATTATTAAAATCGGCAAGTGGGTTACAACTAGTTTGCATTGACTATTTTTTCTCCCCTGAGAGAAGCAGTGACTTCTTTTTTGGTTAGGTTTAATACATATTGAAAATTTCTTTCTTTGAAATACTAAAGTAAGTTCATTACCTTCACCAAAAAAAAAAAAGATATTATATTTTATTTATATTCCAAAATTTTTTTTTTTGAGAAAGATTTATATTCCAAATTTGATCATATTGATTGGCTTATATTATTATATTATATGATACTAGCATATGAAATTATTATAGAGAGCTATTCAATTCTACAATTTTCTTAAGACTACATAACTGGATTATAAAATTTAATTTAGAATTTATAGTTAATGTAATTTGTAGAAATATCATCCACAGATTCATATTCATATACGAAGAGAAAAAGTTTTCAAGATTTAGAGATTATCGCTCATTCTAGATTTCAAATGTTGAAATTTTAGATTTTGAAACCCTAGAAAGACCCAAAGTTGTGAACATAAAAAAATAATAGATCTTGCTTTCTTAGAATGTGATCTTGGATTACAACAATTAATATCCACATTAATCAACTTGATGAACATTTCAAACTTGAGCCATATCAAAATAGAAGTAAGGATTAAAAACAATCCAATTCTAAAAATCAATTATTAACAATTTCAGTAACATAAAAGAAGGTAAGGTAGAACTTTGTTGAGTTAAAGTTAATTTATGAAATAAAAGATTGTTCACCTTTTTTTGGTCATGATTTTTTTTTTCAACTTAATAATTTTATTATATATAGTTTGGCTCCCTTAGAAAAAAAAAATTCATAACTCTGCCATTGCACATATAAGAACTAAAATGCAAATAAAGGAATAGTCATGTTAACGGATGCCATTAGGACAATGATTAACAATCTATTTTAGAAAATTTTTGACATTATTTTTATGAGAAATGAAAAAAATTGTCAAAATATTAATTGTTTTATTTTTCATTTTTCATAAAATTTTTTTTTAAATTGATTATTAATCATTGTCTTAGGAGTATCCGTTAGTTTTTTATTTATTTTTTTAAGAACTTGTTTACGTTAAAAGGTGATTGTGTGTAACTTTTTTACTATTTAATAGAGAATATATTACGCTAACTTTAAATTTTGCATTCATGACACCAAGATACACGTGAGAGTATTATATTATATGTGAGTGAATATATATGAGAATGATGGTAGATGTCCCTAGAGGATAAAGCACTGGAGTGACAGCTATGCCTTTGAAAGGTGATCTTGGGAGTAGAGAAAAAGAGTTGGAATGTTTGGAGAAGCCTGTCTCAAAATGCCCATACACAATTGTAGTGGATGGCTTTCATCTCTCTGACCGTCTAACCCCCAAAAGAGTTAGTTTTTCACAATTAAACTAACTTCTCAATACACTCAAAGGGTCTGATGAAACAGAAGCGTACTTGTTAGAAAATAAGGCAACCCACGGACGAGTTTAGCAAAAAATAAAGCAAGCCACATGGTAGTAAATGACCCAACAGGTAGTCTGCCCTACTTAGCTTTAAAAAAATGCGAGATGTTTGGGAGGAGGGGGGCAATTGATCAAATTCAGCTGAATTTGAACAATTTAGCTTACTTTGTAATATATTCGAAGGGGGAGACATTTGGGGCAGGGGAGCCCTGGCCCTGGGCCCCAACGTGATTGAGCGTATATTTTAATATGGATTTTTTGTTTTTTAGCAAACTTTAATATGGATTTATGTATTAGGTCTCTCTATTTCACAAGCAGGACAGATTATAGCATATAGTATAAGTTTGGTATCCTATAGTTTTTTTAGTAGCTTATTTGCTACATACGAGATAAAAGATGTAATTTTTATTCGCTAAATGTGTGACAACAATATAAAAATTAACTTAGTTCAAAACATCTAGTTTTCTTAAATTTTAAAAAGAAAAGTTGAGACAAAATACAAAAATCTTTTTGCGAATTGGACATGTAATATATGAAACTTTTTGCTATAACTGAAAGAAAGCAAAGAAATGAAACAGAGGAAATGACAGCATTATAAGAACAAGACAAAAGATGCAAATGACCTCGTTTGCTTAGTGAGAAGAGAAAGATATTGCGAGAAATGACACGGTCTCATTTAAGTGATAGACACGTTCAACACGTGCGAGAATTGGAGTCTGTTAACAAGAAATCTAGGTTTCACAAAGTCATTGGCGGTTCTTGTGTACTGTTACACATTATTAGTATATAGTTTTCCCACCCTTTTTCTCCGTTCTTTGTGACTGCTCTGTTTTGTACTTGTAGTATAAATAGTAGAGCTTGTAATTATTTCATTCACCCTCTCTCATTCTTTATTTGGGTAATAAGAAATTTTAGTTTATTTAGAGAGCTTAACAAAAACTTAATACTTTTTGTTCAATTCCTCTTTTCTTTTTCTTTTTCTTTTATTTTTTTTTTTTTTTTTGGTATATCATTGTTGCTTTTGAAATATTGAGAAGCTTTTGTTTTGACTATTGCATTATTGCTATTTTTTTCTCTGATGGTTGTCCAGATATTTTTCTTTTGTGAAATAATCTAAACAGATTTTCATCGTTCAATGGTTTAGTTAAATTTTTTTTTTTTTTTAAAGTAATTCAATTGTTGTAACAATGGAGAGGAGGATTCAAATCTGGATTCTCTAATAAAGGAAACCAAGTTATATTACTTACAAGACTTTTATTGTTTTAATTTATTTTTAAAAGAACACAATTAAAGTACTAAAATTATATGGATAAATATCAGTAAAGGTCTTTCTACAGTGTCTCCAATGTTTTCAAGGTAAGATTCCCACACTAGATGTAAGAGCCCAAAATCTCCCTAATACAAAAACTGGCCTTAAAGACCCACAAAAAATATATATATGGCTGCATGTATTGGACCCAATAAGCTCAAAGTTCTCATCTCACAAATCAGGCGTAGAGCCCATGGCAGTCCGTGTTATATTTTAAGAGCCCTATTAACAGAAAATGGGCCTCCCAAAGAATTAAATGGGCCATTAAAATTAAGGCCCAAGTTCTGTCTCAAGCACAAAAAGGTGAACCCAAGGAAACTAAAGCCGATTGAGTTGAGTGACCAACTCTGGACCTGTTGGATGCTAACTAAGAAAATCAATCCAGAAAATTCAAAAACCCATTCTTATTATTTCTAATCCGACTATCTTATGACTGGTCATGGGAAAAGATCCGACACCTATACTTTTTCCACTCTACAACATATTGGAAAATCAGAGAGGAGCATCATTTGCATAGGTTTAGACCAAAGCTCGGAAAAGCCATGGACCATGGCTGTCCTCAAGTCAGGCAAGTCAGGTTTGTGCCCAACCCGCAACCAACCCGTCGGAGATTGGGTAGGTAGGTGCCCAACCTGCAACCGACCCGTATTAGGGTCGGGTTTTACGTGTCGGTTTCCCGTCGAGTGAGCATCGATTTTGGGTGAAGCTGAAACCCGTTGGAAACCACTGAAAAAAAGGAGAAAATCGGCAAGATCTCTCCCAATCCGTCCAAGATCTGGTGCGATCTAGTTGGATTTGGCAAAGATTTCATCAAATTCGATGCTTTTTCCCCCAAATCATGCCGAGAATCGTTGGATCTGGTGGTTTGGTCGCCGAAATCTGCCAAATTGTGCTAGAAAACTTGTTGAAAAGCTTGAAATTTACAGCAGGTCGTTCTCTCTTCGAGCGGGTCAGGTTGAATGGGTTTTGAGGGAGGGGACCCAAAACTGAACTGCTGGCGTCGGGTTTTGGAGCTCAGGACCTGCGTCCGACCATCGAAGTAGTCGGATCGAATTGTAGCGAGTCGGGTACGGGCGGGTAGCCTATGGTCAAAACCCCAAAAGGACTTGAAACTTGACATTTCTCTCATCTTCTCTAGTAGCTATGTTAGTAGCATACGATTTGTTTGTTTTGGCGGATAATGTTTTCTTCATTTTCCAGTGTCTGATACTATGATATATTAGAAAAATCTAATTAACAAGAAACTTCTGGTCTAGTTAACAAAACATAATGGAATTTGACAAAACATAACTTTTCTGCTCTAAAAACTGAAGCTGCCGAAGTAAAAACATTTTTCGTGTATATATATATATATATATATATATAAAACCTTATATAATTCGCTTCCATAACATCATAACACACATAAACCAAATATCTTTAACAGGCATTGGATGCAGATCATTACTAATATATATATTAACATAAAATGGATATTCTTCGAAAATTTTGTTGTGGGTTGAGTTTGCACTTTCAGTGACCATGAAACCATATTTCCCAATTTCATTGTTTTGTAATTTCTAGGCCGATTGGCTACAAAATACGTAAAGTAAAACCAAACGGACCTATTAAAGAAAATTTCAATTTCAAAACTTTCTAGGACAGGAAAAAGTCTAGCCTCAAAATTAGTATTATTATTATTAAATTTTTTTTTTTTACACTATGCAATGATTAAAGAAACTATCCATATATAATTTTACTCACAAAAAATATTTTTTGAGAAAGCAGTCACAAGAAATTTTTAATGAGTTATGCGACTTGTTCAAATAATCTATACCATATATTGGCCTTTGAGCATGTGCTCACGGGTGTATTCAGAGGCTCTTCTATATTTTTTTTTTTTTTTGGTAAATATTAATAATTTACATCTATTATAAATTAAGATTGCTACTTTTTCCAATCACAAAAATACCTAGGCGTTTGATGAGTGTTATGCATTTGTATCATATATTAATATTATTAACTTTTCTCCACGCATAATCAAATACGTAGGTTTTTTTGTGATTGGAAAATGTAGTAATTCCAAGTTATTATGGATGCAAATTATTAACTTTTTCTTAAAATAAAAAAAAAAAAATAGAAGAGCCTCTAAGCATGCACGTGAGCAAAATAGCCAAAATAGGAGGGCTACCAAAATAACTAAAATATCTAGTATAGCATTGGTAGGACCGAGTTTATAAATTACAAATAAGAAGGCCATGGTGTTTGTAGATAAGCAAAACAAAGCTATGAAGGAGGGGTTTTTTTTTTTTTTTTTTTTTTTGGGTTATCTTTTTTTGGAGGGAAACGAAAGAGGAACTTCAAATTACATTGTTTGCTTTGATGACAAGAAGAGGGGGATACATTTTTCAAATGTCAGAATTACCACAACAATGAGAATAGACAATAGAGTATGTTAGGTTCTAAAACTTTAGGAACTAATGTATTAGAACTTCACTTTGTATTGGTTGGCAAACCATGATCAAAATATAAAGTCTAGGTTTAGGCTTACTCAAAGTTTGAATTGATGTAAAGTTGGAATCAAGTAATTGTAGGAATTACTATTCAAAATATGCAAGGCTCAATTGATCGAAAGTCTTGCATCAATAATTTTTTGCAGAATTCTCAAACCAACCCAAGCCCATATGACATGTAGGGTTAAGTGTTTCACTTCAAGTATAAAAGGAAAAACCCTAGCTACATTTTAAAAGTCTTTGTTGAGTTGTATGTTGAATCTTTTGTGAGATCTGAGAGATGTTTACCTTCATACACACATATAGAGTTATCAAGATCAAGATTCACTTCAAGAGCTTGATGATTGCTTGAGTTATTGCATAAAGAACTTTCAAGAAGATTTGAAACCTTTGAGTGGAGTCTCAAAGTCACAAGTAGGAGAACTTATGGTTGCTGTAGATTAAGGAAAGAAATAGTCTGTGGACTTGGAGCTGTCACGTGGTAGTGGTAGTAAGTTTTCTACACAAGATAACAATAGGATGTTAGTGGCTTAAGTTTTATTGTACAAACTTCAATTGTTTCATAGTGGATCTATTTCTACCTTAAAGATTGTAAGGTTAAATCCTCCCCAGGTTTTTTACCCGTTAGGTTTTCCTGAGTCATCAGATTTATGTGTTCTTTATTTTCCACATTATATATGTTTTACACAAATTGGTTTAATCTAGATCTAATTAACAAACTTGTTAATCAACTTGGCTTAATATTAAGTTAAACATATTGTATTAAGGGGTCTAAAAACTAACAGAGTAGGTGTAGCAAATGGAATGGCTTTCAACTTAAAATTTGAATTGTTTCAGTTGGGAATGAAGAGGGGAGGTTTTTAGAAAATTATTAGGTAGTCAAATACTACAACATGTAACCCTTCTTTAATTAGAATGATAAATCTTATCACTAACTTTAACTTTTGCTTTCTTGGCACCAAGATACATGTGGGAGTATTATATGTGAATGATGTTGGATGACCCTGGTGGATAAAGCATTGGAGTGACAACCATTACTCTGAAGGGTGATCTTGGGAGTATAGAAAAAGAGTTGGAATGTTTGGAGAAGTAATCACTACAACAAAATGTATTTTTAGTGACCAAAAAGTTCGTCACTAAAAGTCTAGTTTTTCGTCACTAAGGACCTTTAGTGACAAAATTGGACTTTTAGTGACGAAACTCATTTCGTCACTATAGCCCCGTCACTAAAAGTCCTGGTGACGAAAAATTTCGTCACTAAAAGTCCGATTTGATTTTTTTTTTAAAAACTTTTAGTGACGAAAACGTTTCGTCACTAAATGTTTTCCTCACTAAAAACACTATTCAGTGACGAAAATATTTCATCACTAAAAACACTTTAGTTTACTAAATCATATTTAATGACGAATAATTTCGCCACTAAAACTATGTTCGGGTACATATAGTGACGAAAAAATTCGTCACTAAAACTATTTAAAAAAAAAATCCAAGCACATATAGTGATGAAAATTTTCGTCACTAAAAATCCAAGCACACATTAACTATATTATAAAATCACCATTCCTAATGTATAAGTTGTAGAAAGCAAATAAAGTACTTACCAAAAAGTATTTTAACTTGAAGTTGAACCACCCCCATAAATAAGAGCATCATCATAACCCTTCCTCCTCAAAAAGTTAAGAATATTCTTTTGGATCTCATCTTGCTTAGTTCGTGCCTCTTGGTCCTTAGCTCACTCCTCTTGATCTCTAGCTCTTGCCTCTTTGAGCTCAATTATCTCATTTTCTAACCGTTGGATATACTCCACCGATGAATTAGAGGAGGCGGTGGTTACTAGAGAAGAGGAAGGTCTCATGCCAAGTCCTTTTACAATACCAGACTTCTTCTTAAACACCAAGTTTGAGATCTCCTCTTGTGTAAGGGGAATTGCATTAGGATCTTGACAATGATCCGCTTGCACTTTGAGAATATTTTCCTATCATTTGAAAGAAAGAAACAAACAAACAATCACAACATTAATACTACATATGCTCAAAATAAAATTTTTCGGTTGTGTCGTTTGTTTCTGACATTTTTATGGTAAAATTACCTTAAGAACCCTAGAGGATTTTAATCCAAGAACATTCAACATCATTTTTCAAACACGATTGATTATTTAAATGCCTATCCATTGCGCCAAACAGTTGGAAATGGAAAGACAATACTGGAAATCATGGCTTCATCAATCAATTCACTAAAACTTAATCACTATCTTTGTTTGCCTTTCATATAAAAAAGAGAACAAATAAATTTTTTTTTAATTAAAAGTTAAATAATAGATGAATTTTTAAGCTTATATAATCTAGAGTCACTAAACTGAAGCCTTTTAAGCCTTGGCTTCGTGAAACCAAAGAAAGAGCAATTGAAAGAGTGAAACATATTTACAGAGAGTTAGAAAGCCAAAGAAATAAAAATAAAAGGAAAAATTGCAAGGAAAAAAAAAAAAAAAATCTGTCAGAAAAATGAGGATCAACCTTTGTGACCCACAACTCAACCTAAAACTTGTTGTTTCAATGAGTTGGGTTCAGGTTGACTTGTTTCTTATCGGTCCAAAACCCCTACCCATATCAATATTTTCTCTTTGGGTTCGGGTCCAATTTTAATAAGTATAATTTTTTAGTTGCCAAACAAGCTACAGTCTACTAACAACCTCAAGAGTTGAAATCGCTAAGGCAGAAAGAAACAAATTAATCAAGTTCATTTCTTCCAAATAAAAATAAAATAAATTTGTTTCACTGTGCTAAAGTCTTTATTAGAACCTTTTGACTCTATCTGCACTTCACATTTCAGGGACAAAAATTGGTGGTGAACTAAATAATAACAATACTGACAAATGATAGTTATTATGTTTAGAAGAAAAATCAGAACAAGCTCATACCGGATTTTAGCTTTTTCGTCTCATTGTTGTCAAAAAAATTTGGAGGGAGCACAGATGATGATGACTGATTTTTGGGCACTTCTGTTGAGCTTTCAGGTTTAACACTATGCAACTCTGTAGATTTAGGTTTAATCAACTCTTTATGGGGCTCAGCTTTCACATTGTTAACCCGGGTTAGTCCAACTGCATTAGCCTTGATAGTATTCATTGCCTGTACCAGCATAAACATTCAATTAGTAAATACTCATTAAGAACCAAAGAAATATTTTGGGGGGGGGGGGGGGGTGGTCAGAAAGATGCCATATAAAATACTTATCAAAAAGAAAAAAGATATGCAATACAACAATTGTAAAATTGGCTCAAAATGAAAAATCCCCAAAAAAAAGTACAAATCAAGGAATATTTGGCAATAACTAGTGTGAAAATATACTAAACTCCCCCCCCCCCCCTTTCTCTCTCCATAGAAGAAAATCCTAGGGGTGATATCAGTTCAGTGTGATTAGTATTGAAGGCATTTTTTAGACCAAATTGAGGCTGTTGGTTTTGCCATATTGCTTGTACATTAGCACCAACAATTGGTTTTCTAGGTTTTGCTTTCATTTTCTCATCAACCAAAGGAAACAAAGAAAATCAAAAGCCTTAGACAATCCACCAACACTGAAATCCAATATGGAAGAAAAATCTCACACTTACAGCAACCACCACCACTGAAACAGAGGAAAAATATGCAACCCAAGCGTATTAAAAAAATAAAAAATACCCTTTTAGTTTTGGAGCGTTTGCCACTAAATCAATCAAAACATGATAACAGAACCAACAAATAAAACAGAAAAAAATTAGGAAGATAAACAAAACAAAATATCCTAAGGCTCAAGTCAATTACAAAATTGATATCCATGAATTCCTTTTGTGTTCTCCTCCAATGTTCATATGAGAGACTTGGATAAAATTAATTGCAGTAGGTGATTTGCTTTTAGTAAACTTAACCGGAAAATGAGATAGTTTTCAAGAAAATGAACCACTTTCCAAAAAACATTAGCGTCAATTCAAAATATAATGATCAAACAAATTTAAACAATGGATTATAAAAGAACTAGCCTTTTTTCATGTATTAAACAAGTGCTTAAAAGGGTACATGTTAGACTTAGTCTTATGCCTACATGTTAACATAAGAAGGGCTTCAGTGATATTAATTTTCACTCAATAGACCTCAAAACCCACTTATCCAGTCCTGCAATAGCATTGAAGGCATTACCCTCACAGTTACTGACACGGCATTACCTGACATCCTACTATCATTACTAGGCCATCAGTATGTTATAATAGCCTCTCCAAAAAATGGGGGGTAAGGTTGTCTACCATCATCTCTCATCCACAAAAGTGAGAGCTTTGTACACTAAGTACGACTTTTTTATATTAAAATAGCCAACAAAAAAGTACAACACTCGAAGCAAAAGAAAGTGAAGTGGCCTTGTCCCCAACAGTTTTTGTGATGTAAACCTTTTGGTAAAAATCTAAATTATTTATAAATATATATACACATTTAAAAATTATAATCCTTACTGAAAAACGTACATTAATCATAAGGGAGGCTTTAAACACTATAGAATATCTTTACAAGTACATCATAAAGCATTGCACCCTCCACCATTCATAAAGACAGTGTTATATGGTTTTTTCTTTTTTTTATGGTTTCCTCTTATTCACTTTAACTAGGGAAGAATATCAGACAGTGCCTTCTCTAACTTGGAAATTTCTGAATACAACCAAGTAAGCATAGAGGAACTCTCACAAATATCATCATTGCACTTTCCACACCAAAAAGGTGGGAAAAACCCTTAGAGTTGAACACAGTGCAATTATGGAAGATCATAATTCATAATGGAGCTACATCTAAGCATGTCAACCTGTGTATATACATGTGATTTGTTTGTAATCTAATATTTTTATGAGTGATCATATAAGCTAGAGCCCGTGATATTTTTACATGTCCAGGATTCATACATGATATGGTAGGGATCGTAAAAAATCACCTTATGATGTTTACGAGAAACTTGGTGGGCATCCCAATGGGATTCAGATTTCAAAACGAGGTCACAAACCCTACAGACAGGCTGCTCAAGCTCATTGTACCTGCATATATTACAAGAAAAGACAAACATACAGTAAGAAACTTCATCATGAACAGAATAACATACTTAAACAAGAATAACTAAACACACCATTCAGAATCTAATACCAGATGTATAGTCTGAGCATCAAAATTTATAATTTAAAAAAAAAAAAAAAAAAAAAAAAACAATGTTGGCTCCAATTTGAGAGAATGACCTGAATCTGAATTGTCAAAAAATAAATAATTGAAAAGACAACAACATGTTGGCACCCCAAGGGGTAGCACAATTAGCTAGTTTGAATATCCCATTCCCCCTCTCCTTGGGTGCAAAACTTATAAAATGAAAAAGGAAAAAAAGACAACAGCCAGTTGGTACGCTATATGTCCTTTTATAAGTTATAGAATATGTAACTAAAGTGAATGTGTGCACTTCTCCCTCTAGTAACATATTATAGGTATAACTATCTCAAGCACCCAAAAAAATCATTATAATTTTCAGCATAAAACCCAAAAAAATCAGACTTAGCAAATTCTTAAATTCTCAATACTAAATCTTTGCAGAACACTATAAGCACTACAAATTACACGTGCTATTACATGCGCATTCAAATTACATTTGCATCTTACAAACTAAGCAATAACCAAGACTTTAATTAGCATTAAACCCAAAAAAATTCAGACTTAGCAAATACTTAAATTATCAAAAACTGAACCTCTGCAGAACACTACAAGCATTACATTTTACACATGCTAGAACATTCTCATTCCAGAATTTCATTACATTTTCATTTGACAATGTTTAACTAACCCAACATAAACAGCTAAGCAATAATTGAAACTACAATCAGCTTAAAACCTAGCAAATCAGACTTAGTAAATACTTAAGCTCTCAAAACTAAACCTTCGTAGAACACTACAAGCATTACAATTTACACATGCTAGAACATCAGCATTCCAAAAGAGCATTACATTTTCACTCTATAACTATAATGCATAACTAACCCAACACTAACTGCTAAGCAATAACCAAAACTTCAATCAGCATAGAAAGCAACAAAACCAGACTTAGTAAACATTTAAATTCCCAATACTAAACCAAAAAAATTACAACAAAGGCATAACCAAAAAAATATTATAGATAAATTAATCAACTAAGATACACATAAGTCAGATTTCTCTTGGGTTAATAAGCAAAAAAATCAAAACCAAAAAAAATTGAAAAAATTTAGAGAGAGAGAGGACCTGAGGGAAGGAAGGCAAACAGTCACTGAGAGGAAATTGAGCTTTTGGTAACGAACGGTCGCCGATTCGAAGGAAGGAGAACGATCGCCAGGAAGGCGAAGGGTCGCCAGTTCAAAGGAATGTGAAGGATCGCCGAGAAGTTGAATGGTCGCCGATTCAAAGGAATGCGAAGGGTCGCCGGGAAGTCGAATGGTCGCTGATTCGAAGGAAGGCGAAGGGTCGCCGGTTCAAAGGAATGCGAAGGGTCGCCGGGAAGTCGAATGGTCGCTGGTTGGAAGGAATGCGAAGGGTCGCCGTTGAGCTTAATCGGCGAGGGTTGGCTCTTAACGGAGCTTCATCGGCGACTGTGGGAGCTCAATGGCGACGGTGGGAGCTTAATGGCGACGATGGGAGCTCAACGACGACGGTTGGCTCTTAACGGCGACGATGGGAGCTCATCAGCGACGGTGGGAACTTGAAAAGATTTGTGACGATTTGTGGATGGGTATCATTGTGGATGGGTATCAGGGGATGAGTATAGAGTGCTAAACTAAATGACCCTTTTGCCTTTTGCCTTTTGCCTTTGGGCTTTACAATATTTCTAATTGTCGTTACTTGCACCACCGCAACTGCTCACTCAACCAATGGACCCCAAGTTTGGGCCCAATTTTTTATTTTTAACTAAAATATTTATATATAAAAATACATGAGATGTTTATTTTATTTTTAAAAAAAATTAATAAGTTGATTTGAAATTTATTTATGAAATCAAAAAATAATTACCTACTTTTTTTCATTTTATTTTATTTTGGTACTTTCTTATTTACATGTGGGACCTACTTGTTTATTAAAAAAATGATAGCATAATATTTTTGAAACTGTCTTGCAAAATAATTTATTTACTAACGAAAGGTTGATTTTAAAATACATTTAAAAATAATAATAAAATAAAATAAAATAAAAAACTATTTATTCCTCCAGATGATTTTAATATATATATATTGTCACTAATACTATCCATAATAATACCTACTGTGACGAAATATTTCGTCACTAAAAATTTCAACTTTTAGTGACGAAATATTTCGTCACTTTAAATTAATTAAATTCGCGCCAAAATTTCCCTCCACTGGCGCCCATTTTTCAGATCACAATAGTGACGAAATTTATTTTTCGTCACTAAATGTTATAATTTTTTTCATTATTAGTGACGAAATTCATATTTCGTCACTAAAGCGGTATTTTTAGTGACGAAAAATATTTACTCACTAATTTTCGTCACTAAAAATACATTTTGTTGTAGTGAATGTCTCCAAGGCTTTGATCTCTCTGACGGTCATATTTAACTAGTTTTTCAAAATTAAGTTAATTTTAGAATGAATTTTCACAACTTTCTAGGCGTAAAGTGCATTAAAAATAAAATAAAAATTCTGGTTTTTGTTTGGACAGAAATCCTATTCACTAGAATGCGTTTTCCAAGTCTACATTTCTGGAGCTACAAAAATGTGGCTTCTCAATTTTCACTAGAGTAATTGGGATGCGATGACCGGTCATTCATACAAGAATGTAGCTTATGAAGAGATTTTTTTTCACAATATGTAGGACCCATATATATGGAACTCACACATATAATTCTACACTTCTTTTTTTATCAAACTAAAAGAAATTTTTTTTTTTTTTTTTTTTTGAGAAATAACTAAAAGCAATTCCATTTAACATAATTACTTTTTAATAAATGTTTCAGCTTAATACTAAACTCAAGTTTTCAAGAAAAATGCCTTCTGTCATAATAGAATGCATTCCAGTAGTAATCGCTCCAAACTAGAAAATAAATTACAAGATGCAAACCGGACACAGTCTAAAGAAGGAATCTTTAAGTTTCATTCTTGCTAGTAACTTACAACAACATCGAGACAACTGTAAATAACACAATATGTTTTAAATTTATTTAGTTTGATAACACTGTAAAATGTACGACACAATGACTACTTTTTCATATACTATTTTGGTAAATTGAAATTAGAACTTTTTATTAAAGTGAAAATTGTCTTCTGTTTTAAGCAAATTGACTATTAACAAAATCTCTTTGAAATTCAATCTTCTTCTTTACTTTTTTTTTTTTCCCTCTTTCTTCTTCTTGTTTTATTGAGTTTTTCTCTTTTGCTTTTGTACAATATTCGATTTAACAGATTTTATTTTTTATGTTCAAGGGTTCATTATGTCTGTCATTTTCCTTCAACAATCCTATTTTAGGGGTCCATTGTGCTGACAAACCTATTAAAAAAGTCATTATTATATCTTTGATAGAAACATAGTAATTATTCGTTAAAAAGGGAAGGAAAAAAGATACACTCAAAGTATTTATCCTGCCTCTATTCTTTTCCTTTTAATCTCCTTAGTTGTAATGAAAAAACTTTAAAATAACTCATTACTCTATCTTTGATAGACTCAAAAATATTAATTCATCAAAAAGAAAACAAAAAGAAAAGATAGACTCAGTCTTTGTTCGGTAAAAATTATCTTTGTCAACTTATTTTATTATTTATCTTATTTTTGCTACTATTTATAGGTCTTACTATACTTTTTGATACTATTTATGGGTCTTACTTTACTAATTCAATTAACTTTTATCTTTATCTACAATATTTTTAGCAAAAAGTTTCAGATAAAATAAACCAATATAAATGAAGCCTCAATGTATTTATGTTGCCTCTATTATTTTTCTTAGAGGTATTCACAAGTCGGTCAACTCGGGTTTGGAGTAAACCCGTGACTCAAACGCATTTGCATTTGGATTTACGGGCGGGTTCGGTCAGATTGGAGGTTGGCCAACACACTCAAATTCAAATCTACAACCAAACACAAAGAGTCTCACACCAGTAAACCGCAAAGACCAAATTGTGCCATCAGCATTGCCGCACCCACAACACAATGATCCAAACCCACTTCCACCAACATACTCAAAAAATACCCATGGCCAACTATTATACCAACACCACCAATAAATTACAGAAAAAGTGAAAACAAAACGAGGGGGAGAGCAAGAGATAATGGGGAAGCTTGGAAGTAAGGTTGGAAGTAATAGGGTAGTACGTGTCTAATAATGGCAAAGTGAGAATTTTTTAGGCCAATCATGTAAAGAAGCGTGAAAGATAAATATTATATATATATATATATATATATATATATATATATATATATATATATATAAAAAACAAAAATCTAAGAAAATTAGTTATAGTCGGTCGGTTTGGTTGCAACGGATTTCCTTAATAAACAACCGACATCTGAACCAATTGTTATCGGGTTTAAACAATTATACTCGCAATCGACCGAAATTACATTTGAAGCCGACCAAATCTTATTGGTTCAGTTTGAGCCGGTCGGTTTTGGTCAGGATTGGGTTAGCTTGGACACCCTTGAAGAAACAAGTAAAACTTGTCACTGATCTCTGTATCTAGTACAGAGTTATGAGAAATGAACAAGCACGTAGTGAGAGAGAGAGAAGAAGTAAAGAGAAGAAAAGGAAAACAGAGAGAGAGAGAATTGGGAAATCAGAGAAGACTAAAATTGAATTATGATTGCTTGAATTAATTCAATACAATACATCTTCCTTATATATAAATGAATTAACACACATAGAATAGGATCCAGAATCTTCTAACAATCCTAACTAACTTGTAACAGAATTTCCCGCCATAACTGAAGCTTGAATTGGTTGTTTGATCAGTCACGTGCCATAACAGAATCACACGAGTTATAACTAACTCTCTCCCACACTTGAAACGACATAGTTTAAGTTAGTGATTCATACGTGTGTGTGAGTTCAATACACGTGCCTAATCATCTTCTTCCTTTGACTGTAAATGAAGCTTTGTTTGATGCTCTGTTTTGCTATTGTTATCATCCCCCCTCAAACGAATGGGGAAGGCACGAGGCATGAGTTTGTCACGGAAGAGAAGAAACAAAGGACCAGGCAAAGACTTAGTGAATATATCTGCAAGATTATCTTTGCCAGAAACAAAGGAAATGGCTAAGTCCTTGCGAAGAACACGTTCCCGTATGAAATGATAATCCACTTCAACATGCTTAGTTCGAGCATGAAAGACTGGATTTGAGGCAAGAGCAATGGCAGAGACATTGTCACACCATAAAACAGGAACATGATGAAGGAAAAGGAGAAGATCACGAAACAATTGACGAAGCCAGGACAACTCAGCAGCTGTGGTGGCAAGTGCACGATATTCAGCTTCAGTGGATGATCTAGAGACAGTGCTCTGCTTCTTAGAGGACCAAGAAATGGGGTTGGAGCCTAAGAAAACCATAAACCCAGTAGTGGACTTTCTGTCAAAAGGGTCACCTGCCCAATCAGCATCTGTGAAGGCAGTTAAAGTAAGGGGACCCCGAGAGAAATAAATTCCATGAGAAAGAGTACCCCTCACATATCTGAGAACTCTCTTAGCAGCCTCCAAATGAGTAGTGGTAGGGAATTGCATGAATTGACATAATTGATGGACACTAAAGGCCAAATCTGGTCTAGTAAAAGTGAGGTATTGGAGGGCTCCAACCATGCTCCTATAAGTAGATGGATCAAATAAGGGCAAACCAGAATCAGGAGTGAGTCTTGTGGCAGGACAACAAGGGGTTTTAGTTGGTTTGGAGTTATGCATATTGAAACGATGAAGGACATCAGATGCATACTTTGTCTGGGATAAGGTTAGACCATACTTGGTGGGTGTGATTTGAATTCCCAGAAAGTAATTGAGAGGGCCAAGATCTTTGAGATCAAAGGTAGCACTGAGAGCTGAGATGAGAGAAGTGATCTGAGAAGAGGCATTACCAGTGATGATAATATCATCAACATATAACAGGAGATAAAGAATGGTAGAGCCAGAATGAAAAACAAACAGGGAGGAATCTGCCAAAGATGCCACAAACCCAAGGTGAAGTAATTGGGAAGTGAACCTCTCAAACCATGCCCGGGGTGCCTGCTTCAAACCATAAAGGGACTTGAGTAATTTGCAGACATAATGAGGTTTAGAAGGATCAACATAACCTTGTGGCTGCTGCATATACACCTCCTCCTTAAGATAGCCATGAAGAAATGCATTGGAGACATCCAATTGCCTAATAGACCAGTTAAGGCTGACAGCAATGCCCAAAACCAACCTGACAGTGGCAGGTTTAATAACTGGACTAAAGGTTTCTGTGAAATCAATCCCAGGTTGTTGATGAAACCCCTTAGCCACCAATCTTGCCTTGTATCTTGCTATTGAACCATCACTGTGGAGCTTCAATTTATACACCCATCTACATCCAACTAAATTGAAATGATCAGAAGGAGGAACAAGAACCCAAGTCTGCTGTTTCTGCAATGCATCAAACTCAGCATCCATAGCCTTGCACCAATTGGGGTAAGAGGAAGCTATTTTATAAGTAGGTGGTTCAGTAAAGTCATAGTCAAGAGAGACCTTATAGCAGAGTTTAGGTTTGGAGATACCACTCTTGGACCTAGTTTGCATGGAATGAGTATTAACAGAAACAATTGGTAAGGGTATAGGACCACTAGAAGAGGAAATAGGTGGTACAGAAGTGGGGAGTGATGGCAAAGCAAGACTAGGAGGGGCTGTGGAAGAAGGATGTGGGCAAGGTGCAGTATTGGGGATAGAAGTAGGTAATGGAGACAAAGTAGGACTAAAGGAAGTAGAGGAAGGAGTGGCAGTAGGGACAGATTGTGGGACTGGTCCTAAAATTGAAGGGTGATGAATAGAGTGTAAGTAAAGGAGATTGGATAGCCAAATGGAGTGAGATGTAGGAAGGACATGTGGTTGTGAGGAAGAAGAAGGTAGTGTAGGAAAAGGGAATTTGGATTCATTGAATAACACATGCCTAGAGAGATACATTGCTTCTGTAATGGGATCAAAGCATAGGTAGCCTTTGGAAACAGAAGAGTATCCTAGAAATATGCATTCCTTGGTTCTAGGTTCCAGCTTGTGAGAGGTGTAAGGTCTGAGAAGAGGATAACAGGCACAACCAAAGATTCTTAGCTGATGGAGATCAGGTTGGGAGTGATACAATAGAGAATATGGTGAGTGGAACTTAAGTGTGGCAGTAGGAAGGAGGTTAAGTCTTACTTATCTGCTTGTGGTATTATCCATCAACTCTCTTGTCCTTACACTCCACAACAAAATGGTTTGGTGGAAACAAGACTTAGGAGGGTATGTTTGGTAACTTTTTATTTTTTTCTCAATTTTTTATTTTCAATGACCATTTTCTGTTTTTATTAACTAAAAACATGTTTGGTAAGCTGAAACCATCCGAAATTGAAAATAGTTTTCCTTTTGAATTTATAAAAGAAAAATGAAAACAACCCTTTGACTGTTTTCATTTAGCATTTATTTAGGCTTATAAAAACACGGACAAAATGGTGTACTTTTACCACTTTAACGAACTAGAACTATGGTTTGAACCAATGCAACAACATATTTTGATTTTTACCCGTTCTCTCTTCCTAATTTCAGATTACTGTTTTTCCGTTAGCAGATCGGCATTATGTTTCACAGTTTTTGGCAAGCCCCCTTCTTCTTCTTCTACACTTTCATTTCGCCTTCTACTACTCTAGTTCAATTTGTTTTCTTTGCATTGTTTCATGTTCCTCTTTGGTTTTGTGAGCCCACTTGACTAAGCATAATGGAAATGACAAAAACAATAGTTGGAAAGCTCTAGACTATGTTGCTTTCAACTGGCCCCCTCTAACAACATGATGTATCATATCTTTATTTTTTTATTTTTTTATCTTTAATTTGTGATTTTTCCCCATTATCTGAATTACGTATTATTGTTTTATATTCTAAAAGAAAAGGTGAATGTTCTTATTATTATAATTATTGGGTAAATATTTGGATTTAAGATTTATATATCAGTTGAAATATGAAATTATAATTTAACGGTTTCTAATAAATTATATGGCCTTTGACCAATAATATGTAATATATATATGTATATGTAAATAAATAAATAAATAAATAGTGGTAATTTCGAAATGGTATACTGAAATAGAATGGTATTGAAATATTTCATTCTAAAAGACAAACCAAAATGGGCATTGATACAATATGTATAACTTTGGTAATGAGAGCACATTGCACAATTTATAAATTCATTTGGATGGCAACAAGAAATGATAATTTGTTTACTCAATTCAATGTTGATGACCTTATTGTTGATGGTGAAGGTAGGAATAACTCAAGTGAGTCATCACACACTATTGACTTAATTGATCAAACTACTAAAGCTATGGAAACTTAAAGGGATTAGATTGCATAATTAATGTTGAATAATAATAAGCAACATTGATACGTTTGAAGCATGTGAACCATTGGCATCCGGCAAAGGTGGTGGTGGGCAGTGGGAATGTGATGGTTTTATTTTTAGGTAACTGAAATAATGAAAGACATAAATTTAACATTTAATTAAATAGATGGACATGTGACATGTTCGCAAACTATTAGCATCCGGCAAAGGTAATGATGGGGTAGTGGGAATATGATGCTTTTTTTTAGGTAGTTGAAATAATAAAAAACATAAATTTAACGTTTGATTAAATAGATGGATATATGATACGTTTTTATTTGTATAGTATAGAGTGGAAAAAAAAAAAAATAGGAGGGAAGATTTAGACTCCTATTTAATGTAAATTAGGATTCCTCCAAATACTAAAAAAAGAGCATCGATATATAGCTCACGGTTGTCATTTACTCAAAAACAAAAACTGAAGAAAAAAATAAAACACCTTACAGCAGCATCATTACTTAGGTCACCACCCCGATTCATTGTGTGAGCCTCATGTTGTCCACGCAGCTCTAGTCGGCGACAGGAAACCCACAACAAAGGTGTCTAGCAACTCTAGCCTCCGCTCAGCTCTTGTGGTATCTCTTTTTCTTTCTCCTCTATCCCCATTCATTTTTGTTTTAGCCTTGGAAGTTCTATCAAGGCAGGAAAACTTCTCTCAACAAAATCAAAGGTTTCAAACTGAACAAAGACCACGGTTTATGTCCATGCCTTCCCCAAAAGCTGCTTCATGGTCATCACAAAGTAATTTTGCTAATAGAGATATAATTAAAAAGAAGCTATATGCCACAGAATTGGGAATGGTTGGAATACTAGGATCCTTGAAGATCCGTGGATTCCCACTGAACCAAATTTTATTCCAAAGTTGAAGCATGGGGCAACTTGTGAAGTTCATCTAGCGGCCAACCTGATTAACCAAGACACCAGACAGTAGGACAGGGGTAAGCTAACTGAATTATTTGAACCTGAGACAATCAATAGAATCATAAATATTCATTTGGACTCGATAATCTTCCCAAGATCAGGTCATTTGGTGTTTATCCCCATCAAGTGAATTTGCTGTTAAATCAGCATAAAATGCATTCAGATGCTCCAATCTCCCTAGCCATCCTATCTTCAGCACTAATAATTGGAAATCTCTGTGGAAGATGAAAGTCCAAGCTCGCCTCAAGAACCTCGTTCGAAAGTTAACTTGGGAAATTATCTCTTCCAGAACGATTCTTAATAATAGATTTCCTTTCCTATCTCTTTTTGCTTCCCTTGTAACAATTCTCCTGAAACTTTAGAGCACCTATGTCTCTAATGGGATTGGGTGAAGCAACTACGGCTGTTAGCCACACGGCCTTTAAATTTTAGCAACATGGTGAACCTCTCTATCCAAGAATGGGTCAAGCTCACTTAAACCTACAGCGGTTTGTGTGATCATATTTGGATGGAAAAAAACAAAGCTAAAGTTGATGACATTAAAAGTTCCCCAACTGATATATCCAGGCATATTTTTCAGATTACATATGGAGCACAAGGAGAAAGGTTGGAAGCTCCCTCCAAAGAATTGGGTCAAGCTCAACTTCGATGCAGCAATTAGAGTGGATAAACCCATAATTGCACTAATAGCTAGAAATGAGAAAAGGAAATTATTATTAGTCCGAATTGAGCAATTCAAGCCTAGTAATCCTCTGTTGGAAGAAGCAAAGGCGGCCTTATTTGTAGTTAAAAAATATGTTAAGGAAGGATTCAATAACATTGTTATTGAAGGAGATGCTTAGAATTTTATTGATTGGCTGAGAAGCCCTTATGCGATCCTCCACTGAAGTATTAAAGCCATTTCCAAAGACATTTTATATCTTTGTAAATCTTTTGTAAATTGTTCTTTCTCTTTTGTGTATAAAGATGATAATGCTCCTGTTCATCTTTGTATGATTAGACTGGGCCAGTGCTCATCTCTAGCCTCCCTGCCTTGGTATCATAGGCAATAGATCTAGATTTTTTATCATTATTAAAACCGGCAAGTGGGTAACAACTAGTTTGCATTGACTATTTTTTCTCCCCTGAGAGAAGCAGTGATTTCATTTTTTTTTTATGGAAAGCGGGGGTATTATTGATAGAAACCAAAGTTTATATTACATTAGTTACTGCGCTTGGGTTACAAAGTCTAGTCTCCCTCAAGGCAGTTAGGTCCTTGATGTATGGTACATCAACAAAACTGGGATAGTGCTCATAGACAGTCTCCAAGGTCCTTTGGCAAGTTCCCCGCTTTGCTTGCGCGTCAACACACCCATTCGCTTCATAGTACACGTGCTGCACGTGCACCTCCCACTCCAGGGTTAATAGGTTCCTACAATCACAAATTAAAGGCAACATGTTAGTCAGATAATTTACACAGGGATTTGTTAGCCATGTTAAAACCACTTTGGAGTCTAATTCCAACTGTAGGTGCTTTGTGCCCTTGGCCCAGGCCATTTCAAGGCCCCGTCTGACTGCCGCCAATTCCGCCAAATTGTTTGTTGCCAGTCCCACATGAAGGGAAAAACCAGAGATCCACCGGCCCCAGTGGTCGCGTAACACACCTCCTGCCCCTGCAAGTCCGGGATTTCCTAGTGCACTACCATCCGTGTTAAGTTTAAGGAAGGGAGGTGGGGGCGGGTGCCATCTTATGATTTGAGGAATACAACTCGGGGTTTGGTGGACGGTTCTTGCCAGGAAATGGAATTCAGTAGCTGCTTGCACCGATGAGTACAGGAGGGAATGTTGGGTGATGGATTGGTGGTTAAAGATTCTCTCATTGCGGGCTAGCCATAGTTTCTAGCAAGTGAACGGGAAGAAGACTTTCCAAGGGATGAGATGAGGAAGAGTAGTCCTCTCCGAAGTGGCATTAGAGTGAAGCCAGTCTTGTAGTGGCAGAGCGAAGAAGGATAGGGACAATATCCCTGGAGCTTGGCACCAGATTTCTCTCGCCCAAGGGCAGTCTCGAAGAATGTGAATAGTGGTTTCAGGAGATTGGCAACGGGGGCAAAAAGAGTCCACATGTAGGCGCCCAAAAGCAAGGAAAGTTTTTGTGGGAAGGCGGTTCCGCAAAGCCTTCCAGAGGAAGACTTGAATTTTTTTGGGGCATGGTAAAGACCACAGCCATTTCCACATCGCTTTGTTCCAAGGCACCTGGTGTTGATGGTACAGAAAAGTTGTGGCAGATTTCACAGAACAGGTACCCTTATTGTGGGGCCATAGGTAGGCATCCGACAGTTGAGCAAAACGGGGCACTGGAATACCTTGAATAAGGCTGTGGATCTGGGGAGCAAGAGGAGGGTTTAGGGATTCAAGTGACCACTCATGGTGTGACCATAGCTCCCTAACTCTTCGGTCATCCTCCTGAGGGAGGAGAGGACCCTTAATATAGCTACATAAAGTTCCGTTGGGAAGCCATGGATCTTACCAAATTCGAATAGTCTAGCCATCTCCGATATACCAGCGCATCCCTTCATGGAGAAGATTGGCCCCTATCGAGATAGCGGTCCATATGTGAGATCCTCGGGAAGGTCACGGGCTGGTAAATAAAGTAGCCTGGGGGAAATATTTTGCTTGAAGCACTTGGGCCCATAGCAACGTGGGGTTAGAAAAAAGACGTCAGGCCTGATTCATGAGGATAGCTTGGTTTCTGTGTCGGGTGGATGGGATCCCCAACCCTCCTGCTTCCTTGGGAAGAGTGACAGTGTCCCAACTAATCATGTGGCAGCACCTGTGCTGATTGGAGCCTCCCCAGAGGAAATTCCGACTTAATTTGTCAATTTGGTGGCAAACTTTCTAAGGAAGGAGCATGGTTTGCATCGCGTAGGTCGGGATGGAAGTGATAGAGGCTTTAATAAGAGTGGCCCGACCAGCCATCGACAGATATTTAGTTTGCCATCCCTCAATACGCTTACTGATGTTCTCCACCAAGTATTGGTATGAGCTAGCCGTACGACGGGTGGTGAAAATAGGTGTCCCTAAATAGGTACCTATATGGTCAATGGTAGGGAGACCAAGAATTCCTTCTAGCTGCTCTTTAATGCGCCGAGGGGTGCGGGGAGAGAACCATACTCTTGATTTGGTAATACTCATGAGTTGGCCGGAAGACTCACAAAACCTTGATAAAATCTGACCAAGATTCCTACAATTTCTAGTAGTGGCCCTCGTAAAGAGGAAGATATCATCCGCAAAAAATAAGTGCGAGAGGCGGACCCGCCCCCGAAAGGAGATCGGGTGGAGACACTTTTCTTGAACCGCCTCAGTCAGCTGGATGGATAAACGTTCCAAGCAGAGAATGAATAGATATGGGGAAGGCAGATCACCCTGTCTTAGACCTCGGCTGGGGACCACTTCTGGAAGGGGAGAGTCATTCCAAAGCACGTGGAATCGAGTGGAGGAGATCATATTCATGATGAGAGTGATAAGGGTGGGGGGCAGCTGAAAGAATTCAAGCGTATCTTGAATATAATGCCACTCCAATCGATCATAGGCTTTTTCAAGATCCAGTTTGAGAGCAACATACCCTGTCTGACCCCGCTTAGAGATGAGAGTTCTAATCACCTCCTGGACAATGATAATGTTATCACTTATACGCCGACCCGGCACAAGCCCAGCTTGACAAGGGTTAATCACCTTTGCCATATAGGGTTTGAGCCGCTGGACAATGATATGAGACACCAATTTGTAAAGGGTATTGCAGAGACTAATGGGACGAAACTGGGTGATTATCTCAGGGTGGGCTATTTTTGGGATAAGAACCAAATTTCTGATACCCTAACTAGGCGAGATCATGAGCTGTGTGAAGATGTCTTGAATGACCTGAACAATACTTGGGCCCAAACTTGCCCAATGAGTTTGGAAAAAAAGCGCATGATAGCCATCCGGCCCCGGGGCCTTTATAAGGGGGAACCCCAGGAGGGTTTGGAAAATTTCTTTAGGAGGAGGGTTTTTGGTTAAATTCTGGGTTTGGTTTAGGAATGGGCTATTAGGACAAAAAGACCTATTAATCCTAGAGGAGGCACACCGAGTAGGAGTAAAGGCCTGGAACAGTTTTTTGAACGTGGTGTGAATGTGATGGGTCAGGGCTTCTCCATTAAGCCATAGTCCAGTGTCATCTTTCAGCGTTATTACCCTAGTTTGACTGCGACATTGAATGGTCTTGAGATGGAAATATTTGGTGTTGGCATCCCCATAGTTTAACCACATAATACGCGATTTGAGGCGCCAAAACAAATATTCTTAGTGTAGGGTAGTATTATACTCCTGCGTGAAGTGGTGCTCAAGCGAGTATAAAAAGGGGGATGGGTTCCTAGCTAATGCCACTTGAATACCATGAAGTCTAGCTAACAAGCAGGTTTTGCGGTGGAAAAGGTTTCCAAAGTGATTTTTGTTCCAAGACTGAATGTTTTTAGTTAAAGCATCAAGGCGCCGAGGGAACCTAGATAAAGAGGAAGATGCAGAAGGAAACTGTTCGGAGGCTTTCCAACTCTCATCTACAAGGGTAGGGAAGGTGGGGTCAATGAGCCACATTTGCTTAAACCTAAAGGGCTTGGGGGGTTTCCGTTCCCTCGGATCAATGGACAGTAAAATGGGGCAGTGGTCAGACTTATCCCTAGGAAGATGGTGGATTTCCACTGCAGGAAATAGGGTTACCCATTTGGCATTACCCAATCCTCTATCAAAACGTTCTCTAATGGTGGTGTGCCAGTACGGACTTTTATTGGTCCACGTATAGCACGGGCCGTGAAAACCTAGGTTTATGAGCCCACAATTATCCATGCAATTTCTAAAGGCTGACATGCGGGTCCTATTGATAGGAAGACTGTCCAGTTTTTTCTCATCCGAAATCATATCATTAAAATCCCCTAGGAGCACCCACGGAAGAGAAACATGCAAAGCAAGATTTTGGAGATATTCCCAAAAAAATTTGCGCTTATGAAACTGGGGAGGGGCGTAAACAGCAGTAAGTAAAAAGGAGACAGAGGGAGATTACACCTTTACAAGCGCATGGATGCTATGTTCGCTGCGGGTGATAATTTCGACAAAGAAGGTGGGACTCTCATTCCACAGCATCCATAGACCTCCAGAGTACCCAGTGGGGTCCACCCTATAAGAGTGAGTGTAAGGGAGGGTATCTATCACAGCCTAAGCCCTAGCTTCAGCAATACGGGGCTCAATGATGATTAACATGTTAGGTCGATGCCTACGGTGGAGCTCATAGGCATGGTCACGAAACATCTCATTACCTGCTCCTTGGCAATTCCAGGCAATCATCTTCATGGTTGTGGAGTAGGGATTAAGGGAATCATTTGGAACTCCCCATGTCGGCGGAGTCTTGGCTGCAGTTGAGGTGGGGCACTGGTGCCTCGCCGTGGTGGTCTTGATGCGATATAGTGCTTCCACGTCGCCGAGCCTGGCCCAGTGCGTGCCGGACACGACAAATGGTAGGCTGTGGCTTGAGAACATGACAATGTAAAGATTGGGCTCGTCTTCTCGCATGGCAATGTTTACTTCGCTTCGATCCAGGAAGCGGAAAATGGCTGCGGGCAGTGGGACCGAGGAGTCCGCACTGGATGAGCTTGCTGGAACACTCCTTTGTCGAACTGGTGGGGCTCGTGATGACCTTGCTGGGGGCTGGTAAGGATGACTTGACCGCAGCACCTGAACATGGGAGCGAGGCATGTGGGAGGGTGGTGGTTGGGGTGGTGGTTCGAGTTGCAGCGGCAGACTCGAGGATTGGGACACCTGGTTCCACACCATTGCTGTCCGTGGGTGAACCGGTATCTGGACAAAACTCATTGTCTCGTCGTGTAAGTGTTCCAATGACAGACTGCTCCAAATTTGTTCAAGTTCCTCCATCTCCTGGGGTTGGAGGAGAGTGAGTGTGACTGCTCATGGTCGGAGGGGCAGCCATGTGAGAGTTGCTTTGGGGTGTGGTTGAGAGGTGTAGGTCGGGATCCGTTGGTGTTGCTGTCGAGGAAGGTTGGTCCGAGGATGGAACCATTTTCCAAGTGAGGAGCAGTGGAGTGTGTTTCGAGTGAGAAGGGTTTATTGACGTTGGCTAGGTGCTGGCTTAAGACGTCCTTGTTATATGCATGGGGTTGTGAGGAAAGAGGCGTGGCTGAAGCATGCACACGGACAGGCTCCAGCACACGAAGCCTTTGGTGTAGACTAGGACACTCGGCCATGCATGGCTCATGCATGCACGCCTTGGTCCTTTCACATGGCTCCCCATGTAGCTGCTTGGTGTGTTGTTTAGACACCTCACCGAGCTTGCTTTGACGTGTCTCACTAGCCACGTCCAAGGTGCGGGTTGATGCCAAGACATTAGAGTGCATGCTTGGTTCAATGACATGGTGAGTGGGCCAAGTGGATGATCCGAGGAGAAAGAACTAGGATGTGGGGGCTTACCACGTGGATGTTGATCTGTTGGGCGATTACGTCCTCGCATGCGACGTGTTTGAATTGTTTTCCAAGGCGTGGACACTTGCTTTGGCTCAAGCGGTGGGTCAGTTTGGTGAGGTGGAGCCAAGGAGTGAGTTAGTTGGGATGTTTGCTCAATGTTGGTTTCTGCGCACTGGGGTTCTTGGTGACCAATTCTGCCACACTTGTAGCACAACATTGGGAGGTTTTCATACACAATGTCTTGCCAGAAAGAGCCTATTTTGACACGTTTAGGCAATGGATTGGCTATGTTAATTTGGACACAGACTCTAGCGTATCTCCCCCGAATGGTGGCACTCGTAATGGCATCCACTTTTAAGAGTTTTCCCAATTTTTGTCCCACATGTTTTAGAAACTCCGGGTGGTAGTATTCTACAGGGAGTTGTTCTAGACGAATCCAAACCCCCATTTTTGTGATTTTGGCGATATGCAGATGAAAATCCGCCTCCTATGGCTATTGGTCTCCCACGAACCATGGCCCATCCATGAGGGCATGGTGATAGTCCTTGATGACATCAAATCGCATAATAAAATAACCATAGCCAATATCGATTAAATGCATCGTACTTGTGGGGAGCCAAATACTGGCTAACCTGGTTTGGAGTGCCCGATATCCCAGCGGTCAACCCATGAGTTTGAGAATAATGCTCGTTTTCCACGGTCTCGTCAGCTGGTTCTTTAGTTCTGGTGTAATCTGGATCTCCCAAGTCTCAACAGTTTGGCCATCTTCGAATTCTGGTTGGATATCTTCGTGTGGAGTTTGCTAGTCAGTGCTGCGGTCCGTATCTGAGTGGTCCTCTAGGTCGTCCTCTGCCTCGTCACAGCTTGAGTCTTCCATGGTGGTTGCTTGGATAACCTCGGCGTAAGTTTTCTTGCGTGAGTTGTTCTTCAGGAAGTTATTCTCAAGGTCGTTCGCATCGGGGTGTAGAGCAAGGGTGGTCATTTCTGTGTGTGTTTCCCATTCTTCTTCTTCTTTGTTTTCTTCTTTTTTTCCTTTTATGCAAAGGAATGATTAGTAATTACTACCCCTCTTTAGACTTTTGTTATGGCTGAAAAGCATAGTGATTTCTTTTTTGGTTAGGTTTAATACATATTGAAAAATTTATTTCTTCGAAATACTAAAGTAAGTTCATTACCTTCACCAAAAAAAAAAAAAAAAAGTTATTATATTTTATTTATATTCCAAATTTGATCATATTGATTGGCTTATATTATTATATTATATGATACTAGCATATGGAATTATTATAGAGAGCTCTTCAATTCTACAATTTTCTCAAGACTACATAACTAGATTATAAAATTTAATTTAGAAAAATCATCCACAGATTCATATTCATATACGAAGAGAAAAAGTTTTCAAGATTTAGAGGTTATCGCTCATTCTAGATTTCAAATGTTGAAATTTTAGATGTTGAAACCCTAGAAAGACCCAAAGTTGTGAACATAAAAAAATAATAGATCTTGCTTTCTTAGAATGTGATCTTGGATTACAATAACTAATATCCACATTAATCAACTTGATGAACATTTCAAACTTGAGCCATATCAAAATAGAATTAAGGATTAAAAACAATCCGATTCTAAAAATCAATTATTTATAATTTCAGTAGCATAAAAGAAGGTAAGGTAGAACTTTGTTGAGTTAAAGTTAATTTATGAAATAAAAGATTGTTCACCTGTTTTTGTCATGATTTTTTTTCAACTTAATAATTTTATTATATATAGTTTGGCTCCCTTAGAAAAAAAAATCATAACTCTGCCATTGCACATATAAGAACTAAAATGCAAATAAAAGAATAGTCATGTTAACAGGTGCGCTTAGGGCAATGGTTAACAATTTATTTTAAGAAAGTTTTGACATCATTTTTATGAGAAATGAAAAAAAATTGCCAAAATATTAATTGTTTTATTTTTCTTTTCCCATAAATTTTTTTTTTTAATTGATTATTAATCATTGCCTTAAAAGTATCCGTTAGATTTTTTTTTTTTTTTTTGTAAGAACTGGTTTATGTTAAAAGGTGATTGTGTGTATTTTTTTTACTATTTAATAGAGAATATATAAGGGTCATCAAATAGCCCATGGCCCACAGCCCGACCCAGAAACCCAACGGCCCATCGGGCTAATGGGCGGCCCGGCTCGTTGTTATTGAGGCCCATGGGTAGCCCACTAGCCCAGTGGGTCAGGTCGTGGGCTAGTTTTTATGCCCATGGGTATCCGATGGGCTAGCTCAGTAGCCCAACTCGTTGCCCAGCCCAATAACTCATAATTCATAATAAAAATATATATGAAGTGTATGAAAGATTGATCTTGAGATATTATAGAGGAATTTCTTAAGAGAATTCCCTCAACCACTAAGATACTCAAAGTAATTGTGCTAAACTTAGTTTACTAAATATATATTTTTCTAGTAGTTTAGCAAATTTGGATTAACCATTTGACATTTTTTTTATTAATGATAAAAATAAAAAGCTATTTAAAGCCTTAATAAAAAAAAATTAAATACGTTTCCATCAACAAAACAAAAAATTAAATAGATTTGACTGTAAAAAAATTTGTAATTAAATATAAAATTCTTTAATTATTTCCTTTAAAAAAATAGATTGATTATTTCCTTATAAAAAAATTGATTCTTTCCTTATAAAAATAATAAAATAATATGCTAACACAAGCCATAGGTAGCCCATTATACCCAGCCCATTGTGCCCATAGGCCAAGTAAAAATGAGTCAGGCCGGCCCGACCCGGCCCATTGATGACCCTTAAGAATATATTATGCTAACTTTAAATTTTGCATTCATGACACCAAGATACACGTGAGAGTATTATAATATATGTGAGTGAATATATATGAGAATGATGGTAGAGGTCCCTAGAGGATAAAGCATTGGAGTGACAGAGCTATAAAAATGAGTCAGGCCGGCCCGACCCGGCCCATTGATGACCCTTAAGAATATATTATGCTAACTTTAAATTTTGCATTCATGACACCAAGATACACGTGAGAGTATTATAATATATGTGAGTGAATATATATGAGAATGATGGTAGAGGTCCCTAGAGGATAAAACATTGGAGTGACAGAGCTATGCCTTTGAAAGGTGATCTTGGGAGTAGAGAAAAAGAGTTGGAATGTTTGGAGAAGCCTGTCTCAAAATGCCCATACACAATTGTAGTGGATGGCTTTCATCTCTCTGACTGTCTAACACCCAAAAGAGTTAGTTTTTCACAATTAAACTAACTTCTCAATACACTCAAAGGGTCTGATGAAACAGAAGCGTACTTGTTAGAAAATAAGGCAACCCACGGTCGAGTTTAGCAAAAAATAAAGCAACCCACATAGTTGTAAATGACCTAACTGGTAGTCTACCCTACTTAGCATTAAAAAAAATGCGAGATGTTTGGGAGGAGGGGGGCAATTGATCAAATTCAGTTGAATTTGAACAATTTAGCTTACTTTGTAATATATTCGAAGGGGAGACATTTGGGGCAGGGGAGCCCTGGCCCTGGGCCCCGACGTGATTGAGCGTATATTTTAATATGGATTTTTTGTTTTTTAGCAAACTTTAATATGGATTTATGTATTAGGTCTCTCTATTTCACAAGCAGGACAGATTATAGCATATAGTATAAATTTGGTATCCTATAGGTTTTTTAGTAGCTTATTTGCTACATACGAGATAAAAGATGTAATTTTTATTCGCTAAATGTGTGACAACAATATAAAAATTAACTTAGTTCAAAACATCTAGTTTTCTTAAATTTTAAAAAGAAAAGTTGAGACAAAATACAAAAATCTTTTTGCGAATTGGACATGTAATATATGAAACATTTTGCTATAACTGAAGGAAAGCAAAGAAATGAAATAGAGGAAATGACAGCATTTTATAAGAACAAGACAAAAGATGCAAATGACCTCGTTTGCTAAAGTGAGAAGAGATTTTTATGCACAAAAATCCCTCAAGATAGTCTCTCAATCCAAAAAAAATTTTGAGCACAAGGATCTTCAAAACACACACACACACTAAACAAGTCTAACTAATTTTATATTTCAAAATTAAGTCATGACAGTTTAGTGAGCATACATTACCACATGAAAAACTTGTGATAGCCAAATCACATTGTATCTGCACATGTATCAAGAATAGCAAAGAATATTGCGTGTTTGTGTGAAAAACATCGCAAGATTGCATAAGTGTATACATGTTATGACAATTTGAGATATGAGAAAATTCCTTTAACTCACACACAATTATAACTGCTTGATGGGGACTATAACCTTCAAGGTACATCCTATAACTCCCACATCTTCTAGAATACACGCTTGCAATCATATTTAAAAGTATTTTTGATCTTTTTGCTTTCGATTTTTCTTTGCATATTTTTCTTTTAAGTATATCATACATGGGCTTATTAGAGAGAGAAAAGAAATACCCAATGATATTTGACATTCCAATTTTGCTATGCCTAAGCACACAAATGTCATACATGATTGGCGGACAATAGTGGTGAGATGGTTATTAATGCCTTTCTCTCAGAATTTTTTAGTCCTTCCCGTCAAAAAGAGTGATATGAGTGTTAAGTATAAGAGAAAACTCAATCTTACTCATCACAAACAAGAGCCACAAAGCTCACTTGCTTAGTTATGCATAAAGATACTCATCTAAGCTACAAAAGACACAAAGTTTAGAAAACTTTGTTTCAATGGCCATCCAAGGTACATAAGTACCAATGTACACAAAACACACTGTTTTTGTATTTTTCTAATTTTTCTAATTTTTTATTTATTTATTTTATATCAAAACAAAATAACCAAAAACTGAAAATAAATAAACAAAAACATGGTAAACAAAGCAAAGCATAAAACTAGACTAACTAAAAAAAACAAAACACACAAGTAATGCAACAAGCAAAAATAAGAAGATAGAAGAAAGTGATAAAATCATTTAAAGTCCTTTTTCTTCCACACCTTGGAAGAACCTTTCCTTTGATTAAACCCTTGAACCGAGAGTTAGGGGGAAGAATTGAAACCGTTCAAGTTAGAAAGGAACATGAAGGCCTTTAGAAGGTCACCGAGAGGAGTGAGAGATGATTGAAGCTGATTTTGGCTTCCAGATGCTATCATGCCATTGCTCTGTTGAGTGGCTAACCACTTATAGCAATTTGGTCGAGTATGTCCGACAGCTCCACAATGATGATAGAGATGCTGCTTCTTTTGTTTAGGTTCTTGAGAGTTAACCTTCTTAGCCTTAGGATTTTTAGCATCTTTCTTATCTAGTTTAGGAGGTGCTCCTAAGATAGATTTACCCTTGTCTAAGTTCTCACTAGCTAGACTAATTTTAACATCAGTGTTCTCAATTTCAGTATTACTAGCAGGAGGAATAAAAACAGTAGTACTAATAGAAGCAATATTAGAGGAAGAAAGACCATACCCTAAACCTGTTCGATCTGAAGCAGATTTCTGAATACTAAGCATCTCGTCTAGCTTAGCGCTTGAAGTCCTCTCCAATTGAGTTCTGACTTGAAACAGCTCCGCCTCAAGCTTCTTGGTCTTCTTAGCCAAGAAATTGTTCTTAAACCTCAATGCTCCAATAGTTTGATTAGCCTCATCAAACTTTGTGGATAATTCTTCACGGTCAAGTTCCACATCACTGAGTTTCTTGGTGGCCAGCCTATAAAGTTTCTCATGTTTTTCAGAAACTTTATACAATTTCTCATAGGCTGTATGAATATCATCTTGATCATCCATCTTCTCAAATTTGGACTCCACAAATTCTTCTTCTTTATCCACATCTTCAACAATCCCATCAGTAGGATTGACAGTGGCAGTGAAGGCATTCAAGATTTCGTCATCCTCATTGTCGGAATCTTCCTCAGGCTCAGTGTCGCTTAAAGTAGCAGCAAGTGCCTTACTCTTCCCAATGCTCTTTAGATACGTAGGACACTCATGTTTCATGTGCCCGAAGCCTTGACATCCAAAACACTTAGGTCCTGCGGGAACAGTGTACTGACCACCTTCCTTAGCATCCTTCTTCCCTTTGTCTTGCCCTTTAACCTGAGAAGAACTAGATTGCCTGCGGTCCTTGTCGAAGTTTCTCCCGTTGGCATTCTTCATAAACTTCTTTAACTGCCTTGTAATGTAGTACTTCATCTTGGAATCTTCATCATTAGAAGACTCATCTGTCTCATTGCTCTTGACCTTCAGTGCCATGCTCTTACCTTTACCCGTCTTGCCAATCCTTGTCAATCCTAACTCATAGGTCTGCAAGTTTCCAATCAGCTCAGTCAGAGGAATCTTATCAATATCCTTTGATTCCTCTATTGCCATGATCTTGGCATGAAATCTCTCGAGTAGAGATCTGAGCACTTTTCTTACAATATTGGGTTCAGGAATGGTTTCCCCAAGATTGAAGGCTGAGTTTACTTTGTCCTTGAGCTTGGCATAGAACTCATCAAACGACTCATCCTCCTCCATCTTTATTTCTTCAAAGCTTGTAGTGAGCCTTTGAAGCTTTGAATCCTTGACAACCTTTTGTACCCTCATAGGTTTTCTGGAGGATGGTCTATGCTTTCTGTGCAGTTTCTTTGGAGGACATCTTCTTAAACTCCTCATTAATGACTACACTGAATAATGCATTCAATGCTCTGCTGTTGAAGTTAGTCGCCTTGATCTTTGCTTCATCCCAATCGGCTGGCGCTTCCTTTGGCTTGGTCCATCCAATCTCCACAGCTTGCCATACCTTCTCATCTAAAGACTGCAAGAAAGCTCTCATGTGTACTTTCGAGTATGCATAGTTAGTGCCATCAAATAAAGGAGTTATAATTAATGACTGTCCTCTATCCATGACAATAGAGGTCAATGGATCAACATAGCAAAGATTAAACCCTAATCAGAGTGTGCGCGCTCTGATACCACTTGATAGGCCACAAACTGAATGACCCCTTGTGATAGAAATTAATTAATTAATTAGCCAAGTTATTAATTAATTAATTTATCATGCAAACGCGTGGTAGCACAAACAAATCACCAATAAACTAAAATTGAAGCAGAAATTAAAAGACACGGTGATTTGTTTACGAATGGGGAAAAACCTAACGGCAAAAACCCCACCAGGTGATTTTCAGGTCACCATTCCCGAAACTCCACTATTATCACAACAAGCGGTTACCAAGCAAGGAATCCCAAGTACCTTACCAACCAACAGTTCCCCTTTCTGATGCATGGCTCCCAAGTACGTGACTAACCAATTGTGCGGATCCCAGTACGTGACTTCAATCACCAATCTGAAAAGATTGTTGGCTGCAAAGTTCTTTAGTTCATCCACCCGATGAAGATCAAGAAGATACTTGGTCACAAAACCCTATGGTGCAAATACATAGCAACTTCTCCAAGAAAGAGATGAACTAGGTCAAGAACTTTGTCTCCAGTCACAATTTGCTTGAACAGAGTTTGCTCAATACTTGTGTAACTTGTGTACCACTTGATGGCTCTTAAAACAATCCTTTTATATGTCTAGGGTTAGGAGAAAAGAAAGCCCATAGACAGATTCACGGATCCCAAGAAAATCAGAGTTGAAATCTGAAATTCTTAAACCTCGACAGATAGGAGTTGTCGAGCAGGTATCGACCAGCTGTCGAGCTTTAATGATTTTGCACTCCTTGCTTGATTTCTTGAACAGACTTGAAACTTCAACACTAGATCTTGAAACGTGGTTTCTTGAAGTAGTTAAACACATCCGAAGTCTACCCAAATACAAGTAGAGTGCGTTTTGTCAAAGGATAAGCCAATTACATAAAATCATGACATATATTCTTAACATGTGAAACATATGTCCTAACAGAATGCAAATGGAAAGGGCTTCGACAAGGACCGTAGGTAATTCAATTCTTCTCAGTTCAAAAGCCAAGACAAAGGGAAGAAGGATGCAAGGGATGACGGTCAATACACTGTTCCTGTAGGACCTAAGTCATTTGGGTGTTAAGGCTTCGCTCACATGAAACAGGAGTGTCCTACATATCTCAAGAGCATTGGGAAGAGCAAGGCACTTGCTGCTACTTTGAGTGATACCGAGCTTGAGGATGATTCCGACAATAAGGATGACGGAATCTTAAATGCCTTCACTACCATTGTTAATCATACTGATGAAATTGTTGAAGATATTGTTGAAGAAGAGGAATTAATGGAGTCCAAGTTTGAGAAGATGGACGATCAAGATGATATTCATACAGCTTATGAGAAATTATACAAGCTTTCTGAGAAACATGAGAAATTTTATAAGCTGACCACCAAGAAGTTCAGTGATGTGGAACTCGATCGTGAAGAGCTTTCCACAAAGTTTGATGAAGCTGATTAAACTATTGGAGCATTGAGGTTCGAGAACAATTTCTTCGCTAAGAAGACTAAGAAGCTTGTAGCAGAGCTGTTTCAAGTCAGAACTCAATTGGAGAGGAGATGCTCAATCTTCAAGTGCAAAGTTTGATGAAATGCTTAGTCTTCAGAAATTTGCTTTTGATCGAACAGGTTTAGGGTATGGTCTCTTTTCTCCTAGTATTGCTTCTACTAGTACTACTGTCTTTATTCCTCCTACTAATAATATTGAAATTGAGAATAATGTTGTTAAAAATGAATTAGCTAGTGAGAATTTAGACAATGGAAAATCTATCTTAGAAGAACCCCCTAAACAGGATAAGAAAGATGTTAAAAACCCTAAGGCTAAGAAGGCTAACTCTCAAAAGTCTAAACAAAAGAAGCAGCATCTCTGTCATCATTGTGGAGTTGCCAGTCGTACACGACCTAACTGCTATAAGTGGCTAGCCACTCAACAGAGCAATGGCATGATAGCATCTGGGAACAAGAATTAGTTTCAATCCTCTTTTGCTCCTCTTGGGGATCATCTCAAAGCCTTCATGTTCCTTTCGAACTTGAACGGTTTCAATTCTTCCCACTCACCACCGGTTCAAGGATTTAATCAAAGGAAAAGTTCTTCCAAGGTGTGGAAGAAAAAGAACTCCACGTGATTCTATCACTTTCTTCTCTCTCTTTGAGTTTTTGTTTTTGCATAACTTGTGTTTTGTCTTTATTTTGAGTCAGTCTAGTTTTTATGCTTTGTTTTGTTTAATATGTTTTTGTTTGTTTGTTTGTTTGTTTGTTTGTTTTTTTGTTTGTTTGTTTTTTTTTTTAATTTTATATATAAAAATTAAAAGAAAAAGAAAAAAATCAGAAAAATACAAAAAACAGTGTGTGTTTTGTATACATTGGTACTTGTGTACCTTGGATGGCCATTGAAACAAAGTTTTCTAAATTTTGTGTCTCTTGTAGCTTAAATGAGCATCTCTATGCACAATTAAGCAAGTGAATTTTGTGGCTCTTGTTTGTGATGAGTAAGATTAAGTGATTTCTTGTACCTAACACTAGTATCACTCTTTTTTACGAGAAGGATTAGAAAATCCTAAGAGAAAGACATAAATAACCATCTCACCACTGTTGCCTACCAATCATGAAATGACACCTATATGCTTCAACATAGCAAAAGTATAGTGTCAATGACATTTGTGTGCTTTGGCATAGCAAAATTGGAATGTCAAAAGCTTACCATCATTGGGTATTTCTTTTCTCTCCCTTATATGCCCATGCATGATTTGCTTAAATAAAAATATGCAAAGAAAATGAAAAGCAAAAAAATCAAAAAGGCTTTAAATATGATTGCAAGCATGTATTCTAGGAGATGTGGGAGTTATAAGATGTACCTCGAAGGTGATAGTCTCCATCAAATAGTTATGATTGTGTGTGAGTTAAATTGACTTTCTAATATCTCAAATCATCATAACATGTATACTCTTATGCAATCTTGCGATGTTTTTCACACACAACACGCCATATTCTTTGCTACTCTTGATACATGTGTAGGTATAATGTGATTTGGCTATCACAAGGTTTTACATGTGTTAATGTATGCACACTAAACTGTTTTAACCTATTTTTGAAATATAAAATTAGTTAGACTTGTCTAGTGTGTGTGTTTTTGGGATCATTGTGCTTAATATTTTTGTCGAGAGATGATTTTGAGAGCTTAAAATGTTGACTGGATCTTTGGTTGAGTTGCATGGTTGACTGCATTCATATCTGTGTTTTTCCCTTCTTGAAAAACGATTTTTAAGCTATCTGTGCCATAGACTACGCTACCGTAAAATGTAGCGAGGCGCAGTTTAGGTCACAACAGTCGGATTCAGCTGCTTCTCCCTCTTGTTCGGCTCCATCTCAATTTACTCCATCCACATCTACTCCCTCTTCTTCTTTGAGCAATGTGTCCCTAGGAGATGTCATGGCGCAGCTTTAGCGCATGGATGCTCGCCTAGATACACTCTTCACAGAGTTGTATCAGGTGAACGTCCGTGTTGGTCGCATTGTTAGACAGTAGGTGATCATGGGTCGTTTTGCTCTTGACGCTTCTCCTCCACCACCTCCTCTAGTGGCTTCTAATTCTGAAGATGAGGATGATGATGAAGGTGGTGACAATGATGCTTCGGATGATGATGATGGAGATGCTAGCTCTACCAATGAGATGTCTACTTGACACTCTTACCCTTTGTCACTCGTGACAAAAAAGGGGACTAGTTTTGGATATGAGAGTAGTCATTCTTAAGGGGAGAGTTAGTATAGGACATTTTTGTTAGGGGGAGTGTTGATATTTTTGAGGGATGTAGTGAGGATTACTTGTATCTTTTTCTTTTCTCTATTTTAGATACATTGTTCTTGTATCTTAGGTATTGTGACCATTTACTGACATACATTGTACTTATTCTTCTTTATATGTGGATGTATGTTTTTCTTTCACCTACCCCTTACATGTGTTGTTTCTTTTCTCTCTTTATGCACATGCCTTAATATTTGTATGCAATCTATTATTTCTGTTTCACACAAAGATGCCTTGATGAGTTTTGTTTGAAGTGTTATAAAAATATAGATTATCAAAGTCTTCTTGTCATAAACTCTCTTCTTGCAAAGTTTTTCAAGAGTTTGTGTTAGAATAGATTTTATTGTATTTAACAAGTGAGTATGAGTTGAGTGATTTATGACTTCTCTCATATGTTCATTTGATTGTTGTGGTTTTGTCACAGATTACCAAAAGGGGAGATTGTTAAGACATATGTGAGTCACTTGTTAGGAACATATGTCACTATTTTATGTAATTGGCTTATCCTTTGACAAAACGAACTTTACTTGTATTTGGGTAGATCTAGGATGTGTTTAATACTTCAAGAAACTGTGTTTCAAGATCAAGTGTTGAAGACATGCAAGTCTATCCAAAATTCAAGCTGAAGAAGTGTTGTTCATTAAAGCTCGACAACTAGCTATCCCTCGAGCTTAAGAAGCTTTTCCAGCCCTGTGGCTCGACAGCTGCTCAACAGCATCTCGACAGACAGGTATCTGTCGAGCTTTATGAAAAACAAAATTCCAGTTATGTTTTGACTCCAATCCGTGTTTATGTGTTTGGGGTTTCTTTTCTCACAACCCTAAACATATAAAATGATTATTTTCAGGGCCATCAAGGCATATACAAGTTGCACAAGTGTTGAGCAAAGTTTGTTCAAGCAATTTGTAACCGAAGACAAAGTTTTGCCATAATTCATCTTTTCTGAAGAAGTTGCTATGTTTGTGCACCGTAGGATTTTGTGACCAAGCATCTTCTAGATCTTCATCGTGTGGATGAATTGAAGAACTTTGCAGCTAACAACCTTCTTTAGTTGGTGATTGAAGTCGCGTACTGGGATCCGCGTAATTGGTTAGTCACGTACTTGGGAGCCATGCATCAAAAGGGAAAATTGTCACTACAGAACAAGTCCAATTAGGTATTGGGGTAAGAGTTCAACTGTAAGTTGGTTGTGGAATTTTAAGAGTGGTGACTTGAAAATCACTTGGTGGGATTTTTGCCGTGTAGGTTTTTCCCCATTCGTAAACAAATCATCATGTCATTTATTTTCCGCTGCATATTTAATTTATTTGGTGATTTGTTTGTGCTACCACGTGCTTTGCATGTTAATTTGATTAATTAATAAACTTGGTTAATTAATTAATTAATTTGTCACAAGGGGTCAATTCGTTTTTGGCCTATCACACACTAAAAGAAAATATCTCTCTCATCTCTCATGCTAAAAATCAAATCAAATATCTCTCTCATCTCTTTAACAAACTAAAATTGTCTCAATGCCATGAAATCAAAGTCACCATCGCCATTGGTGGATGCTGTACCAAGTTTCCTCCAAACCCACAACTGATTCTTCGCGACGAGCCCATCTTTCCTCTGTTGCGACTTGACTTGCTGCCGCTCCTGTTCTCGCTTCGTCAACACCACCAAAACGTTGTAAAAATCCCTCTACTTACACTCCAACAACGACTCTAGATCCTTCAACGACCTCTCCATCGAGGTCACCATCTTCGTCATGAAATCAACGACCTTATGTTCGAGCAATTGGGTGTTGTTTTGCTCGAAAAAATTTGGGGCAAATTGGGGAACTTTTGGGGTAGTGGTTGTGGATTGTGGGTGTGCTAGTGGCAGTTTCGGGTTTTTTGTTTTTGAACATTTCTGGGTTTTCAATTTTTGTTGGCAAGAGGAGTTTCAATTTTTGTTGTTTGAAGTTTTCTGGGTTTTCAACTTTTATGGGTTTCCAGTTTTTGGACATGAGGAGTTTCAATTCTTGTTGTTTAAACTTTTCTTTTCAACTTTTCTGGGTTTCCAGTTTTTGGACATGAGGAACAGGAGATTTTGATTTGATTTATTTGAACGTTGTTGAGTTAGATTGGGAGTTTTAATTTTTATCCAATTTTTCTTATACAGCTTTATCATGCTTTCAGATGTATAATTAGTTTGTTTGTGGTTGAGATGATAAGTTCAAATACAAGTTGAAGTTCTAAGAAATTGCATAATATTTTTTACCAGTAGCACATTTTGATCTTGTTTTCTCTTGAATTTTTATGTGTTTTATGTTTTGGGAGGAGAGAGACATAAAAATAATACAAAAATACATATTTAACCTTCTTTTTAACGGAGGTGGCTAACAGAGCCCTAACGGAAGTAACCTCAAGTTGGCAAATTGTTAAGTTTTAAACTACGGGTAGGTAAAGTGAAAATGGGCCAAACCACAAGTAGGGTTATTGTAATTTCCCCTTTATTTTATCTCTCTCTTTCAGCCTTGCTGATCTAAGCTGAAGGATGACAAGCCAGTAGGCATCTTACATATGCGTGTGAAATGCAAGACCGACCACATCACCATTTGTGGGTCAATCTGAACCTTGTATCAATACATACATTTTGGAAAAAGAATTTATATTAATATTATTATTGTTAATACATGACAATACCTTGCTAAATAATTATTCGTCTTCAAAAGTATAAAAAATGCAGTACTTCTTCCAATCAAATTATTTAATCAGTGAGATTTTCCATTCTAATGAAAGAAGGGATAACATGATGTAGTACCTGACTGCCTAATAATTTTTTAAAACACCTCCACTCTTCATTCCCAACTGAACAATTCAAACTTTAAGCTGAAAGCCATTCCTTCCTTAAATTCAAATAATAATAATAATAATAATAATAATAAAAGGCTGAAAGCCATTCCATTTGCTACGCCTACTCTATTGTCTATTCTCATTGTTGCGTTAATTCTGATATTTGAACAATGTGTCCCCCTCTTCTTTTCATCAAAGCAAACAATGTATTTTGAAGTTCCTCTTTCGTTTTCTCTCCAAAAAAAGATGCAAAAAAAAATATCCTCCTTCATAGCTTTGTTTTGCTTATCTACAAACACCATGGCCTTCTTATTTGTAATTTCTAAACTCCGTCCTATCCATGCTATACTGCCTATTTTGGCTATTTTTGTAGCCCTCCTATTGTTGGTGGTGTACATCTTCTGCGTAATTGTGAGACATGATGTTTCAACCTTTGGAGGACCAGTTCAAGTGGATTAGAAGGGAATGTAGGCTCCTGGATGCTCTCATAAAAGATGAAAAATACATTTCAGAATCAGGGAAAAAGATAGATAAAAAAGCCCTTCAACTTTGGGATTCACAACTGAGACTAGGAGTGACTGTACGACTACATGATGCTGAGAAAGAATGGGTGGACGAAACCAGAAATGTGGTTCGCAAGGCAGAGCGTTGCATTAAAACCTACAACGGATTGTGTGAAACAAGAAAATCACCGACGTGGGTTTACTCTTGTTTCACGGATTTCCAAAAAATTCGTGGCCTCAGCCTGACATGGGTCAGATCAAGCCTAAGATAATTGATCACATTGTCAAGAAAGAAAAAGTTGCCAAAGATATCTATGGATCGCTGGAGAAGTCACGGTCCATTGTTAGAAGCCTTCAGGACAGACTAACAGAAAAACAGAGAAAACGCAAGAAGCTTCTGGAAGAGAAATCTGTATTTTTTACTCAATGAATCAATACAAAGAGAAAACGTGTATATATATACAACAGAGCCTCAAATAATAACAGACTAACTAACCAACCAACCACTGATCACATGCCTATTACTAAATAACTATATACAAGTCTAAACTACATGCCATTTATACAGCTATACAATCAGTACTGTCGTTATGCTCTTTAGTGCTTTTCTTCATTGCTTTATCCTTGCTTCTACCAAATTTTTTGCTATCTTGACACCCCCCTCAAGTGGAAGAGGGGCATGTATATTGATCATGTTCAACTTGGACACCAGTAAAGAGAATTGTTGAGCATTCAAGGCCTTTGTTAATAAATCTGCAATTTGTGAATTGGTTCTAACATGAAGCAACTTGATGTACCCTTCCAACACTTTATCTCGTACAAGTTGACAATCTATTTCAATATGCTTTGTTCTTTCATGGAAAATAGGATTTGTAGCTATGTGAAGGGCTGCTTGATTGTCACAAAACAATAAAGCTGCTTTGGGATGTTTTATCTGAATGTCATTAAGCAAATATAGAAGCCAAATGATCTCACACACAGCTACTGCCATTGATCAATATTTTAATTCTACAGAAGACCGAGATACTATCTATTTCTTTTTAGACTTCCAAGAAATCAAGGAGTCACCAAGGAAAGCACAGAACCGAGTTACTGACATTCTAGCATCAGGGTAGGAGGCCCAATCCGCATCTGCAAAGGCCTTCAAATGCAAATTTGACTTGCTTAAGAAAAACAGACCTTGCCCTGGTGTGCCCTTGAGATATTGTAGGACTTTGTTAGCTGCATGTAAGTGTGGTTCTCTAGGATGTGCCATGAATTGGCTTAATCTGTGTACTGCAAATGTTATATTAGGCCTAGTTATAGTTAGGTACAATAATCTCCCTACTAATCTTCTGTATGAACTAGGATCTTTCAATTCTTTCCCTTCATACTTGCTAAGTTTGAGATTCTGATCCATTGGTATTCTTGCTGGCTTGCAACCTGTCATACTAGCATCACTCAACACTTCAAGTGTGTACTTCCTTTGGCACAAATTGATGCCATCTGCAGTCCTTGCCACCGCAAGACCCAAGAACTTTAGATCTACTAAGTCCATTAACTTGAATTGCTGATCTAGTAAAACTTTCAATTCATCCACTGCATGCTTATTATTACTAGCAATTAAGATATCATCAACATACACCAATAGAGCAATAAAGGAAGTAGAATTCTTCTTAGTGAATAAAGAATAATCAGCTTTGGACTGTGTAAAGCCTAAAAGAAGTAAGGCGTTGGAAAATTTTGCAAACCATTGTCTTAAAGCTTGCTTAAGTCCATATAGAGACTTAGTAATCTTACATACTAGCCCCCCCTTGCTGTGGAAGCCTGGTGGTAAATCCATATAGACCTTATCCTTCAAATCACCATGGAAGAAGGCATTGTTGACATCAAGTAGACAAAGGTACCAGCCTTGTATAGCAGCCACTACAAGAAGGCATTTGATAGAAACTAGCTTTCCAACAGGGGGAAAAGTCTCAAGATAGTCAAGACCTTCCTTTTGGGTGAAGCCCTTAGCCACCAATCTAGATTTATACCTTTCCACAGTCCCATCAGACTTATACTTCACCTTATACACCCATTTGCATCCAATGGTTCTTTTATGAGGTGGAAGAGGGGTAAGAGACCAAGTGTTGTTAGCTTCAAGGGCAGAAATCTTAGTTGCCATAGCTTCTCTCCACTTAGGATCCTGAACTGCTTGATGATAGAATTTGGGCTCCACAATGGAGGAAATCACATTATAGAAGTGGGAGTGTCTAGCAGACAATCTATGAGATGACAAATGAGCAGACAAAGGAAAGGCAGTACTAGAGGAGATAGAATTTTGAGGAACCCGAGACACCTTGTTACATTGATAAACCTGCAAATAGGCAGGTTTATGACTAATCCTAGTGGATTTTCTAAGAGGAGGTGTAGAATCAGTAGGAATGGAAGGAAGTTGAACAACAAGATCAGTGACAGACGTAGGGGCTTGATCTAGTTGGTCAACATGCTAGATAGAAGGAATAGGAGTGGTTTGAGCTTAATGAGCAACAGGTTGATCAGAAGACAAAGGGATTGGCAAAGAACCAATCAAAATAGAAGAACTAGAATTTGCAGAAGAGAGATCTGCACTAGAGGAAGTACGGTGATGCTTTTCAAGAGGTGTGGTGTCTGTAGGAATTGGAACAGAAATTGGACAATAAGAAGAATCAAGGCTTGGAGCAGTTGGAGTAGAAAAAGGAACAAACAAAGGAGGTGATAATGAAGATTGAGATGACTAAGAAAAAGGGAAGACAGACTCATGGAATACCACATCTCGAGAAATAGAAATTTTTCTAGAATGAAGATTAAGGACTTTATAACCCTTTACATTGAAAGGATAACCTAGAAAAACACAAGGAGTAGCTCTAGATTCAAACTTCAACCTGTGAACAGAAGGGGTAGAAACAAAACATAGACTACCAAAGACTCTTAGATGATTAAAAGAGGGTTGCTTATGAAAAAGAAGTTCAAAAGGGGATTTATTATTTAACAAAGGTGTAGGCAACCTGTTAATGAGATAAGTTGCTATTAAAAGACAATCACCCCAATAAGCTGAAGGAAGATTAGATTGAAGTTTGAGGGATCTAGCTACATTCAAAAGATGTTGAAGCTTTCTTTCAACCACAGAATTTTGCTGAGGTGTATAAGCATAACTCTTTTGTGTACAATGCCATGATCACCATAAAAATCAAGCAAAGAAAACTCAGGGGCATTATTTGATTTGATTGCCTTAATACCAATGTTAAATTAAGATAAAATCATGTTATAGAAGGATATTAAAAGGTGTTTAACATCAGATTTAGCCTTCATAAGGTAAACCCAAGTAGACCTTGTGGCATCATCAACAATGGTAAGGAAATATTTAAAACCATCATGTGTGCATGCAGAATATGGACCCCATACATCCACATGAATCAAAGAAAATGGCTTAGCACACATATTATTATGAGAAGGAAAAGATAACCTCTTTTGCTTAGCCAATGGACAGATAGTACACACATCAATACATTTAGTAGAGATAGAAGGTAATACATCCTTTAAAACTGACAGTTTATGAAAAGAAGGATGTCCTAATCTAAAATGCCATAAAATTGACAAATCTTTATTTGAAATAGAAGCTGAAAGGGCTGACTTGAGGTTCTTGTTGGTGGAAGCAAGATCAGACAGAGAAAGGGTAGTCCTAGAATTGGATTTCTGCAACAAATACAAACCATTTTGGACTTCACCCACTCCAATCGTCCTCCAACAAGAAAGGTCCTGAATGAAACAAAATTGGGACAAGAACACAAGACAAAGAGGCAAATTGTGTGTAAGTTGACTGACAGGTAGAAGATTGAATGAGAAAGATGGAACACAAAGTACATGCTCAAGAATGAGAAAATTGGAAAGTTTAACAGTGCCAATATGAGTGACATGAGCTAATTCACCATTTGGTAACTCAACAACACAATTAGCAACAATAGTGTAAGTTTGAAAGAAAAAAATAGAACAGATAATGTGATCACTAGCTCCAGTGTCCATAACCCAGGTACTATTATCAAAAGTAGTCCTATTCACAAGCTTAGCAGAAAAAATGGAGTGCTTGAGATTGCCTGCCAATGGTGTAGACTGAGATGTTGAAGCTTGATTGAGAGAAACATTGTTAACCATGGCAATGGGGTTGGTCTGAGCATCAGACCCTCCAATCATAGCAAGCAACTTCTGGCATTGCTCCAAGGTAAAAGGGAAAGGTGATTGTGTGGTAGCAACAGCTGATTCTTGAATAGAATCAAGAGACAAAACTTGATTTGCTTGTGCCTTGGTCTTGTATCTAGGAGGATATCCATGGATTTTGTAACACTTCTCAATAGTGTGACCAAGCAATCCACAATGACTACAAGTAGGCCTCTCCTTTCCTTTCTTGAATGGCTTGGAACCATGAATCATTACCTTTCCTGCAAGTGTTGTGGATTCAACAAAAGGCCTGTTGCTGCTGCCTTGTCCAATTGACCTTTGCTTTTCATCTTGAATCAACAAGGAATATACCTTGTCAACTGATGGAATAGGATCCATTAACAGAATTTGACCTTGGATGTGAGAGAAAGAGTCATTGAGACCCATCAGAAGCTGCATGATGGCTTCTCTGTGATGAAGATTAGAAATCCTCTCATTCACATGACATACACACTTCTCACATGAACAAAGAGGCAGTGGCTCATAATTCTTTATTTCATCCCACAAAATTGAAAGACTTGTGAAGTAATCACTCACAAAGAGCTCATCTTGAGAAAAACTAGCAAGATCCTTTTGCAATTGATAGATCCTTGGACCATTCCCTTGAGAAAACATGGTCTGAAGCTTCTTCCAAACCTCCTTGGCAGTTTTACGATACACCATGCTAGTTGCAATTTTAGGGGAAATGCAATTGATGATCCAGGAGACCACAATGACATTGCATCGTGCCCTTTTCTGAACAAATAGAGTAATTTTCTCCATTGTTGAAGTCAAAGAAATAGAGCCATCAATCAACCGAAACTTGCTTTTGATTCTAAGAGCTCTTTCCATTGATCGTGCCCATGTGGGATAATTCTCTCCACCAATTAGTGGTTGAGAAACGAGAATTGCACTAGGACTTTATGTGTGATGAAGAAAGAATGAATGAGATTCATCAATGGTAACACTTGCAAATGCTTGATTAGAGGAAGCCATGGATGAAGCTTCGAAGAAGAAAAACCTAGCTTTTGAAAGAAAATCTAGTTGAAAAATAATTGCTTTGATACCATAATAGAAAAACAGAGAAAACACAAAGAAAACACAAGAAGCTTCTAGAAGTGAAATCTGTATTTTTTACTCAATGAATCAATACAAAGAGAAAATGTGTATATATATACAATAGAGCCTCCAATAATAATAGACTAACTGACTAACTAACCACTACACGTGCAGATCACATGCCTATTACTAAATAACTATATAGTAGTCTAAACTACATGCCGTTTATACAGCTATACAATTCTACTCTTTAGTGCTTTTATTCATTGCTTTATCCTTGCCTCTACCAATATTTTTGCTATCTTTACACAGACCAATAGACCAACAACATTCTTTTATATATCAACCAGGTGTAGCAGCTTCCACTATTGAAGAAAAAATTAACGAGTTGATGTATGAGAATCCGGATTTAATGCATGTAATGCAAGCACAAATAGATCCCATCAAGTTGTATGTGAAGCCACTGGTTGCTTTCCTGAATTATTTAAAAGGTCATGGATTGGAAAGTGAAACTGAAAAGGCTTGGGTGAATGAAGCTGAGTTGGTTCTAGGAGAAGTACAAAGTGAAATCAACAGCAAACGTAGGACTGCAAATCTATCGATCTAGCCTATGGACTTGGGAAGGCTACTCCACTTGAGCATTGTTCTGCTTCGTGACCTTTTTCAAAGAAAGATGGATTATGGTTTCACCTTCATCAGAAGAGATCCATCAAAATCTCTTCACCGGTCTCCTCAACAGCATATGATCCCTTATCAAATCAACGATGAAACTGGTATTTTTTACCATGTAGACAAGATTTGGAACTACCACAATATTCAGGAGCCAACCACAGAAACACTTACTGCTAATAAGCTCAGAAATCTATCTGAACATTTCAAGCAGGTGTATGGACTTTTCAGAGATTCAAAAGCAATTGGTGGCATGAAGCATTCAAGAAAGGTTTGGACAAATTAGATGGAGGTCATTGTTAAAGATGCAGAGAATTCATGGATGTTAGAGATATATTAGCCCATTAGTATAGGCCCAAGCCTAATTCTACTTTGTGTGCAAGTCAAGTCTCCTACTTGTACTAGAAGTCTATTAGTCTAGGGTTTAGTCTACTATATATACACATGTTATGATTCATTGTAACACAGGATTTGTACTACACTCTAATATATTATTGATGTAGCCCTCTAGGGTTTCCTCCATGGATGTAGGCCGTTAGGCTGAACCACATAACCCTCGTGTGTTATTGTGTTCTATACTTTATGCTTTCGCTTCCGCATCTATACTAGCATATTCAACATAGTGTATCAATGCTAATATGTAACATGGTATCAGAGCCACCTTCTTGTGACCATGGTTTTCTATCTTTACGGTATATTTAAGAGCAATCTTTGTCTTCCTCGGTGTTTTTTTCGCTGCGTTCATCTTCTTTGGCTTCCTACTGCTGCCGTTAAAACTCTCCGGTATAGTCAAGCCACCGTTAGAAGTCGCATCAACACTGCAAGACCATTGCCTTCCTCAAACTACCATCACAGAGCCAAACTTCATTCAAGGGATCTTCTCAATCTTATCAAATCTCAAGATTTCATCAAGCTTCCATCTTGAGTTTGAGAGGGGGTGTTAAAGATATATTAGCCCATTAGTATAGGCCCAAGCCTAATTCTACTTTGTGTGCAAGTCAAGTCTCCTACTTGTACTAGAAGTCTATTAGTCTAGGGTTTAGTCTACTATATATACACATGTTATGATTCATTGTAACACAGGATTTGTACTACACTCTAATATATTATTGATGTAGCCCTCTAGGGTTTCCTCCATGGATGTAGGCCGTTAGGCTGAACCACGTAACCCTCGTGTGTTATTGTGTTCTATACTTTATGCTTTCACTTCCGCATCTATACTAGCATATTCAACATGGTATATCAATACTAATATTTAACAATAGAAAACTTACACACAAAGTTCAACTTCCAAGAGGAGCGACAGCCAAAATGTGATAGATTCTTAGGCAAAATTTTCTGCAAAAAATGACCATTTCAAGCATGATCTTACCAATCTTGAGATAAGGATAAAGGTATGTCGCACTGAACTGAGGGGAGAGACAAACTTTGTAGTCGGATTGGAGGAAGACATACATGAAGTGGTCTCATAACTGACCAACAGCATTGAACATTGGTTTAGTATTGTTTCCATCGTTGGGATGAATGGCATAGGTAAGACAACCCTGTCAAAGATGGTTTATATACATACAGCCATTCAGGAACATTTTATAGTCTTTCTCATGGTACCTTTAACTGATACTGTGGCTGATGACAATGTACTAAAGATTATAGGAGCGTAGGTCCTAGGAACTGATAAGGAATAGAATGAAAAAGAATATTGGATCAAAAAGGTGCTTGATTTCTTGAGCACAGACAAGTACCTTTTAGTTCTGGATAACATCTCAACAAACAAAGCCTGGGATAATCTGAAAGAAGCAATTCCGAAAGCCACAAATGGTAGCTAAATTTTGGTGACTACACGATTCAAGAGTGTAGCTTTACATGCTAACCAAGTTAGTGTCCCCTACCAACTTCAACTAAGAACCAAAAATGAGAGTTGGAGTTTGTTTAAATAGATGGTGCGCTTTCAGCCTGAACTTTTTGGACCTAAACTTTCTCCATAAATGCAAAGACTTGCAAATAAAGTTGTAGGAAGATGTGGGGGCTTACCTCTTTCCATCTTTCGTCTTGGGTACTTATTGTCAGGGAAAAAAGTGACTGCTGAGGAGTTGTCAAGAGTGCTTGAACATATCAACTATAACGAAGCACCAGGGTCAGAGACATTGGCTATAAATGAAGGAGACTTGCCTTTTCATCTAAGAAAATGTCTTTCGTATTTAGGACTCTTTCCTAGAGACTACGAAATTCTAGTAGGGAGGTTACTTGCTTTATGGGTTATAGAAGTGAACAAAGTGGTGATGAGCAAGATCCCCCTAAATTTGTTGCAGAAAAGTATTTGATAGGCCAAAAATGAATTAACCCCTTGTGATAAATTAATTGATTAATTAGCCAAGTTTATTAATTAATTAAATTAACATGCAAACGTATGGTAGCACAAATAAATCACCAATAAAATAAGTATGTAGCGGAATATAAATTAACACGGTCATTTGTTTATGAATAGGGAAAACCAATAGACAAAAACCCCATCGGGTGATTTTAAGGTCACCACTCTCGAGAATTCACTATTATCACAACAAGCGGTTACAAATAAAGGAATCGCAGTACCTTATACCAACCTACAGTTAAACCCTTACCCCAATACCAATTGGACTTGTTCTGTAATGACAATCTCCCAGTACGTGACTAACTAATCTGATGCACGGATCCCAGTACACGGCATACTCCTTTGCATGAATCCCAATACATGACTAACTCCACAGCAACCCTTTAATTGTTGTAGTTGATTTGCAGCAACTTCACATAGAAACACCAATAAGATCTTCAATGTTGGTGCAAGAGACTTTGCTTGGTTACAGAACCCAAAGGCATATAAGAAATGCAGCAAGAACTCTTTCTTCTGTAGGAGGAGGCTAGGGTTTCAAAAAGAAAACCTTATGAAGCGCTCTAGGGTTTGGTTTTTCTTTTTCCACCTCCTTTAAATAGGAGCTTAATGGGCTCTTCTATTCCAAATAGGTTTACACAAATCTTGGGTTTTCCTAGTCCAATAAGGATTATACAAACCCACAAACCTTGGGTTTTCCTAGTCCTATAAGGATTATATAAACCCATAAACAAATAGCCTTTTAGAATAAAAACGCTGCTAGCTATAGTCTAAATCTCGTAAGCTCAATAGATCGAGACATGTGTCGAGCTTTAATGAATCTCAACAGACCGAGCTTCTATCGAGGAGGTATCGAGATCTGCAGATTGCACTTTTCTTGAGTAACCTTTATGTCTTCAATTTAACCACTTGTAATGATCATCTTGAACCTTCTTTGATTTACCTAAATACAAGTAAACTGTGTTTTGTCAAAGGATATGCCAATTACATAAAAATATGTTCTTAACAATCTCCCCCTTTGGCAATTCGTGACAAAACTACAAGAGTACATTGAATTTCTAGAATATAGTCTACTCAAAATTACAAAATAAATAAGCCTAGTCTAAAAGATCTAAACTTTGAAAGTTGCTGCAAGAAGAATGTTTGGAATCTTGACTTGGCTTTAACTTGTGTTTCCTGAAAGACACTAAACAAAACACATCAAGGTATCATGTGGAAAATAATGACAGGTTAAATAAACAAGAAACATGTGTATAAAGAGAGAAAAGAAACAACACGTGTGAGATAAAGAGTGAAACAAATACATCATTATCAAATATAGAAACAACACATGAAGTATGTAAAAGTTTACAAAACCAAAAGATACACAACACAAAAAATATATCAATATCAAAGTGTATCAAACTAACTCTCCCTTAAGTTAGTTACATCAAAAACATTCTTCCCTTTAACATGAAGTTCACTCCCTAAATCTATTACTCCCCATAAGGAAAGACATTCAATTCTAAAAATTCTCATTCACATTGTTAGCTTCATCCAATTTTACAACCAAATCATCTCTTTCAAGTTTAACCTTTTTAAAATTAGCTTTTAATTTTGTAGAACATTCAAGAGATTTCATACAAAAATTACAAAGCTTGCAATAGGCATCTTGAATATCATCATCATCATTCAACATAAGATCATGCAAATCAAAACAATCTAGAGTTTCCATGACAACGTGGGTCAATGGATCACACAACAAAGATTAAAACCTAATCAGAGTGTGCCTACTCTGATACAACTTGATAGGCTAAAAACGAATTGACCACTTGTGATAAATTAATTGATTAACTAACCAAGTTTATTAATTAATCAAATTAACATGCAGACGCGTGGTAGTACAAACAAATCACCAATAAACTAAGTATGTAGTGGAAAATAAATTAACACGGTGATTTGATTATGAATGGGGAAAACCAATACGGCAAAAACCCCACTGGGTGATTTTAAGGTCATCACTCCCGATAATTCACTATTATCACAATAAGCGGTTATAAGTAAAGGAATCCCAGTACCTTATACCAACCTACAGTTGAACTCTTACTCCAATACCCAATTGGATTTGTTTTGAAGTGAAAATCTCTCCTTTTAATGCACGGCTCCCAATACGTGACTAACCAATCTGATGTCCGGATCCCAATATATGGCTTACTCTTTTGCATGAATCCCAATATGTGACTAACTCCACAGCAACCCTTTGATTGTTGTAGTTGATTTGCAGCAGCTTCATATAGAAACACCAATAAGATCTTCAATATTGGTGCAAGAGACTTTGCTTGGTTACAAAACCCAAAGGCATATAAGAAATGCAGCAAGAACTCTTTCTTCTGTAGGAGGAGGCTAGGGTTTCAAAAAGAAAACCTTATGAAGCGCTTTAGGGTTAGGTTTTTCTTTTTCCCCCTCCTTTAAATAGGAGCTTAATGGGTTCTCCTATTCCAAATAGGTTTACACAAAACTTAGGTTTTCCTAGTCCAATAAGGATTATACAAACACACAAAGCTTGGGTTTTCCTAGTCCTATAAGGATTATACAAACCAATAAACAAAAAGCCTTTTTAGAATAAAAACATTGTTAGCTATAGTCTAAATCCCATAAGCTCGATAGATCGAGACATGTGTGTCGAGTTTTAATGAATCTCGACAGATAGAGTTTCTATTGATGAGGTATCGAGACCTGCAGATTGTACTTTTCTTGAACAGTTCTTGAGTAACCTTTATGTCTTCAATTTAACCTCTTGTAATGATCATCTTGAACCTTCTTAGATTTACCAAAATACAACTAAAGTGCGTTTTGTCAAAGGATATGCCAATTACATAAAAATATGTCCTTAACAGTATTTGTTGGAGTTAATAGGCCGCAATTTGGTACAGTTACTGGGAACGAAGTTTAATGGGAAGGTTAAGACATATGGCTTCCCTAGTCCTTTTCAGGAACTCTTGTTAAGACACAACAAATTAGATCAGCAACTTGCTTATTATTTTGATGAAAGTGATGCTAATAGAAGAAAAACTAATGGTAGCAGCACAAATTCACCAAATATTTTGCTAAGCCACAAAAATCCTCGCTCCATTATTTTCTTTGATACTTGAGAAGGAAATAAACGTGGAGAAGTTATTGGTAACTTCCTTCATAAGGGCATTACAAGTGGGCATCTCTTACAGTTACAAGTCCTTGATCTTGAACATGTATTCAAACCTCAGTTGCCTAACTCTATAGGGAAATTAATTCATTTGATCTGGGCTTAAGGTGGACTTACCTTGAAACTTTGGATATGGAGCATACAAATATCCGCATTCTTTCTAGTTCAATATGGAAATGGCAAAAACTTCAGAAACTATATATGAACGACATTTATAGAAGCAAAATTGTGCATCTTCGAAAAGGGAATTCTCTACAAAATCTCCAGACACTGCAAGGTGCATTTGTGGATAAAGACAGTCCTCTAACTGACAGCATGTACAAGTTGATCAATCTTACAAAATTGAAAATGTCATTCCAGTTGAACTTGTTGCAGCAAGAAGTATTGGTTGAAGGTCTTGTAAAACTGACACTCCTTGAATCTTTGAAAATCAAATCAATTGATGAAATGGCCAGCCTCGAGATCTAAAGGTTAACTACTTATCACATCTTGAAAACCTCTCCCGCCTATATTTGTTTGGAAAATTAGAGAATCTATCTATCATGAGAACCATTAGTGGACTTCCTCAAAGCCTAACGAACTTTACATTATCAGCGTCTAGGCTTTTAGATGATCCAATGCCAAAGTTAGAGAAGCTTCACAACCTTAAATTGCTCAGTTTCTACTCTAGTTCTTATGTTAGGAGAAGCATGGTTTGCTCCAAGTTAGGCTTTCCCCAGCTTCTTGTTCTAAAATTCTAGATGCTTCCGGAACTGGAAGAATGGAATGTGGAGGAGCAAGCCTTGCAAAACCTCCAGCAGTTGGATTTTCAGTCTTGCAAGAGATTGAAGATCCCTAACGGATTGGGTCATCTAAAGACAATTTGTGAATTGAAGTTAAAGGATATGCCAGGGGAGTTCACAACAAAGGTTGAGGACAACAAGGAGCAAATTTGGGGCAATATTGCTCACTCTCTTGCCATAATTATTGATACGCTGAAAGGACAGTAACCAGCACAAGTTTTTGAAGTTTGGATATGAAACTCAACCTAATGTTTGGCTCAAAATGCATGACAACACAATTTGTTTTTCTTTTTCTCCTTTATGTTCCCATGCTTTCTTAGGAATTTGGTCAATTATATTCATGCTTGTGAAGCAAATGACTGAAATCTGTACGCATTGTTACAACAGAGTGTTATCTCTATGGTGGGGTTTATATCTATGTTTGTGAACTCTTTCAGACCCTGGCCTTTGATCTTTCGCTAGTAGCAAGGTTGTCCTTAGAAAGAATGGTTGGAACCGAGCCCCTGGACCTATGAGACTACTCGAATGGGGGCTTTTCATTAAGGGAAGGGGGTTTCTGAAGCGACACCTTTTATACTATACTAACAATTTTGTGTACGAATTGACTCTGGTGATGGATCGGGGTTAGAACTAGTCTGAAGCTTGTCAAAATTGGACGGTTTGAAGATGGCGATGGTTGATGCAATCTAATGACTCTTCTTCAATAATTAGCCGGGTTGTTTTGCTGGCTAGTTACTGTATTCTCTAGTAACAAAACGGCTTCTAGATTTACAAAATTGAAGTGCAACTACAATAGTTCTGGTTCTTCCTGTACAACAATTCATTAAGGATGAAAAGAATGACTGAAAGTATATCATCATCCATATATATATATATATATATATTGGAGCAAAACATCATCATCTTGTAATGTGAACTTTGTGAAGCAGATGGAGAGTAAAACCAAGATAAAGTGTATCATTTTTAAATGCTAGGGGTGTAAAATATACCCAAAAAGTCATGATCATGATAGCACCGGTGGTGCGGTATGTAGAATTCTCCATTTACAACTGTTAGGACATATGTGAGTTACTTGTTAGGACATATATGAGTCACTTGTTAGGAACATATGTCACTATTTTATGTAATTGGCTTATCTTTTGACAAAAAACACTTTACTTGTATTTGGGTAGATCTATGATGTGTTTAATACTTCAAGAAACTGTGTTTCAAGATCAAGTGTTGAAGTCATCAAATCTGTCCAAGAAATAAGCTGAGAAGTGCAAGTTTATTAAAGCTCGACAGCTAGCATGTGTCGAGGTTTAAGAAGCTGTTCAGCCTATGTGCTTGACACCTGCTTGACACCTCCTATTTGTCGAGGTTTAAAAAAGAAACAAAAATTTTGATCTGTTTTCTTGGAATCCGTGAATGCGTCTTTGGGACTTCTTTTGCGGGGTTCATATCTATGTCTGTGACTGATGCAATCTAATGACTCTTCTTCAATAATTAGCCGGGTTGTTTTGCTGGCTAGTTGTTGTATTCTCTAGTAAGACATATAGTTTCACATTGATTAGCACTTTCTCGTAACAAAACGGCTTCTAGATTTACAAAATTGAAGTGCAGCTACAATAGTTCTGGTTCTTCTTGTACAACAATTCATTAAGGATGAAAAGAATGTCTGAAAGTATATCATCATCCATATATATATATATATATTGGAGCAAAACATCATCATCTTGTAATGTGAACTTTGTGAAGCAGATGGAGAGTAAAACTAGGATAAGGTGTATCATTTTTAAATGCCAGGGGTGTAAAATATACCCAAAAAGTCATGATCATGATAGCACCGATGGTGCGGTATGTAAAATTCTCCATTTACAACTGTTAGGACATATGTGAGGCACTTGTTAGGAACATATGTCATTATTTTATGTAATTGGCTTATCTTTTGACAAAATGCACTTTACTTGTATTTGGGTAGGTTTAGGATGTGTTTAATACTTCAAGAAACTGTGTTTCAAGATCAAGTGTTGAAGTCATCAAGTCTGTCCAAGAAACAAGTTGAGAAGTGCAAGTTTATTAAAGCTCGACAGCTAGCATGTGTCAAGGTTTAAGAAGCTATTCAACCTATGTGCTCGACACCTACTTGACACCTCCTATTTGTCGAGGTTTAAGAAAGAAACAGAAATTCTAATATGTTTTCTTGGAATCCGTGAATGTATCTTTAGGACTTCTTTTGCGGGGTTCATATCTATGTCTATGACTGATGCAATCTAATGACTCTTCTTCAATAATTAGCCGGGTTGCTTTGCTGGCTAGTTGTTGTATTCTCTAGTAGGACATATAGTTTCACATTGATTAGCACTTTCTGGTAGCAAAACGGCTTCTAGATTTACAAAATTGAAGTGCAGCTACAATAGTTCTAATTCTTCCTGTACGGCAATTTATTGAGGATGAAAAGAATGTCTGAAAGTATAACATCATCCATATATATATATATATATATATATATATATATTTGGAGCAAAACATCATCATCTTGTAATATGAACTTTGTGAAGCAGATGGAGAGTAAAACTACGATAAAGTGTATCATTTTTAAATGCCAGGGGTGTAAAATATACCCAAAAAGTCATGATCATGATAGCACTGGTGGTGCAGTATGTAAAATTCTCCATTTACAACTGTTAAGACATATGTGAGTCACTTGTTAGGAACATATGTCACTATTTTATGTAATTGGCTTATCTAGGATGTGTAAAATTCTCCATTTACTTGTATTTGGGTAGATCTAGGATGTGTTTAATACTTCAAGAAACTGTGTTTCAAGATCAAGTGTTGAAGTCATCAAGTCTGTCCAAGAAACAAGCTGAGAAGTGCAAGTTTATTAAAGTTCGACAGCTAGCATGTGTTGAGGTTTAAGAATTTGTTCAGCCCGTGTGCTCGACACCTACTTGACACCTCCTATTTGTCGAGGTTTAAGAAAGAAACAGAAATTCTTATCTGTTTTCTTGGAATCCGTGAATGTGTCTTTGGGACTTCTTTTCTCCTAACCCTAGACATATAAAAGGATTGTTTTAAGGGCCATCAAAGTGTACACAAGTTGCATAAGTGTTGGGCAAAGTTTGTTCAAGTAATTTGTAACCGAAGACAAAGTTTCGCCCTAGTTCATCTCTTCTGAAGAAGTTGCTATGTTTGTTCCCCGTAGGGTTTTGTAACCAAGGAGCTTCTAGATCTTTATCGTGTGATGAACTGAAGAACTTTGTAGCCAACAACCTTCTCTATTTGGTGATTGAAGTCGCATACTGAGATCTGCGCAATTGGTTAGTCACGTACTTGGGAGCTATGCATCAAAAGGGGAAATTGTCACTACAGAACAAGTCCAATTGGCTATTGGGGTAAGGGTTCAACTATAGGTCGGTATAAGGTACTAGGATTCCTTTACTTGTAACCGCTTGTTATGATAATAGTTGAATTTCGGGAGTGGTGACCTGAAAATCACTCGGTGAGGTTTTTGCTGTGTAGGTTTTTCCCCATTCGTAAACAAATCATCATGTCATTTATTTTCCGCTGCATATTTAGTTGTTTGGTGATTTGTTTGTGCTAGCACGCCTTTGCATGCTAATTTGGTTAATTAATTAATTAATTTGTCACAATGGGTCAATTCATTTTTGGCCTATCAACAACAAAAAATTGCTACAACTTTGCCCTGCTGTCACAAGATAGCCTATATAAATATGAAGTCTTTGTCGAAATTATCCGTTAGAATTCCCAATTTGATATAGAAATCAAATTTATGAAGATCGTAAGCAGTAGTTCTTAAGTTTGAAAGCAAAGCAACTGTTAACCATCCACGTCACTTTTATATTTGAATAACCCTTGAGGGGTTAATATATGGGGAATATATATATATATATATATATATATATATATTATGGAGCATATGATAAAGTTCAGCTCCAAACAGTTTCGAAGTCATCTTCTAATATTCACTACATGGCCATTTATTAAATTATTCATATATATTATTTTAACAAATTATGTGACTAAAACCATACATGGATAGTCTCTTTAATCTTCATGTAGTGGATCCAAAAAAAGACAATAGAGTTAAACTCTTATCCCGTCCTAAAAAGTTTCTTTAATAGGTACATTTTACTTTACGGATTTAATTTGTTGCCAATTGACCTGCAAAACAATGAAATAGTGAAATAGGGTTTCATGGTCACTAAGAGTGCAAAATCAATCCAAAACAAAATTTTGGAAGAACATCCATTTTATGTTAATAAATTAGTAATTTTGGAAGCCAATTATATAAGGTTTATATATATATATATATATATCATAGAGTGTGTGTGTATGCCCTAAGCCTAGACCATTTAGGCCATGGCCTAAGGCCTCTTAACATAGAAAGGCCCACAAATATGGGGGTAGTAAGGTTTTTTATTTTTTATTTTAAAATATTTTAAATTAAAGAAAAAATGTGACTTAGGTATATATTTTTTCACACTCTTAGAAAGGCCTAAAGTATTGGAGTTATACTAGTATGCTACAAGTTTTATTACATAAGTCTTATAAATTGACATATCAACAATCACTTAAAATAATTTAATGTTTATTTATTCTTTTGTTCAAGTATCACCTCATTGCCACATTAGTTTATAAGATTTTTGTAATAAAATTTGTAGTAAGTTTTGCATTTTCTCCTAAAAAAAATAATATGCATTAATAGAAACGCAACTCAATATCCAAGCAATACAAATTTTACGACAAAAAACATACAAACTGATGTGACAAAAATATGATTGATGTCACTTAAACAATATAATAAATGAAAGTTTGAATAAATTTCTTTTTTAATTGGTGATATGCTAGTTTGTAAAACATATAAAGTAAGTATCATTAGCTCACTTTGGATGAATTAGCCATATTAATAAGTAAGAATCAATAATATATTTGAAATAAAAAAATATAATAAATATAAACTAAATATTATTTAAGTGATATTTCGATGTAAGAAGGCATCTTTAAAATTTTCGCCTTAGATCTCAAACTATCTTGGTCCGGCCCAAATTCAATTATGTTTTACCAAACTATCTTTACAAACTATCTTTGTTTTACCAAATTCAATTATGTTTTGTCTTCTAATATGTCATCATATCAAACACTAGAAAATGCAGAAAATATTTTTCACCAAAACAAACAAATCCTATGCTCCTAATGTAGCTAATAGAGAAGATGAGAGAAATGACAAGTTTCATGTCCTTTTGGAGTTTTGACCATAGCTTTTCCAAGCTTTGGTCAAAATCTATGAAAATCTATGCAAATGATGTTCCAATGAAGAACACGTCTACTTCAAGAAAATAAGAAATAAAACATGTTTTCTTCTAAAAATAACCTCAAATTCACGAAGGCTCCTTGAATCCATTTTGGATCCTTGAATCCACAAGGAAAAAGGGGTTCTAGAATTTACTAGAGAAAAATAGACTCTATACTTTTATTAAAATCGATAATATTGGCAAAACATTTATGTTTGTTTGTTTAGACCCCTTAAACCAGATTATTTAACCTAATATATTAACCAAGTTAATTATTAGGTTTATTATTCAGATTTAGGTTAAACAAGCATTTATCATATCATGCACAAATGCGGAAAAGTAAATAACACCACGATATGATGACCTAGGAAAACCGATGAAATGAACCGTTTCAGGGTAAAAACCTAGGCAGCAATGGGCCTAGCTATCCTTAAGGTAAAGTAAATCCACTATAAGAGAATTGAAGTTTTTACAAAAGGTTTAACTCTAAATCTATTGCTACCTCATGTAGTAACATATTGACACGACCACATCCAAGCTTCGAATATTTTTCTTCTCAGATTTACAACAACACAAGCAATTTGCTTGTGACTTTGAGATCTCACTCAAAGGTTTCAAATCACTATCAGTAATGATCTTGATGCAACAACTATGTTCTACAACTGCTTAATTGTAGATTTGGCTCCAGTATATTCTTGTATAGTTAAAAGGTATAAAACCTCTCAGATCTCACAAGGAGTAACACACAAGTCTTCTAAAAGTCTGAAAAATGTAGTTAGAGTTTCTCTTTTATATGTGGAGAAGTTGGAATGAAACCCTAAATGTTTTCACAGACTTGGGCCTGTTTTAAAAATCTACAGAATTTCTATTCCTGCAATTTTCAATTGGTCGAGCCTAATTTTTTGATTGGTTGAGCAAGGCAAAAACTGTCTTCCTTTTTTTGTAGTCAGCTGGACTTGAACATTGAAACCAACACTTTTAAGCATTGCCTAATACTTAGACTAGACATGTTTTGTTCCTGGTTTGCCAACACAAATAAAATATGATTCTAAACATTTAAACCTAAATATTTAGAACCTAACAATCTCCCCTTTTGGCAATCCGTGACAAAACACACATACATAATGAAATGCTTAAATTACATAACAGCCCAAATACAAGATATTGCCCTAATACAATTCTTACAAAATTACTAACTATTACTTGCTAGTATAAATAGCAACTGTTAAAAGAATTAACCTGTAAATTCCTGAAACACTGAAAACAAATCATAAACGCATGTGTGGAAAATACAGTACCATAATCCAAGTAAAAATCTAAGCTTTAATTCACAAAACATATAAAGAGACAATAATATCATAATGAATAACCTCATCATCAATAACTATCATAATCAAAAAGCACATCAATGTTTGTGAAACTAGAACAGAACAGTGAACATATATAAACAATGAAGTATAAACATTAAAACCAAAAAAAAAAAAAAAAATCAAATACATAAAACTCCCTCTAAACACAATAACTACTCCCCCTAAGTACAAAAAGTCCTAAAACCTACTCCTCTTTTTTGTTACGAATTGCCACAGGCAACATTAGTCATCAGAGGGTGGAGGAGGTGGAAAAGCAATCTTATACTCCACAAAATCTGCTCTCAAAGAAGCAACCTCCATCAAAAAACTCATCCAAAAGCTATCCATGAGCTGCCTAAGTAGTCATGGACTCTATCATGGCACGGAGTGAAAGAGGATGGGCAACAGTAGGGTCGACATCATCAACACCACCAAAAGGATCCACAGTTGTAGTCAAATCTACAAAAGTCTCCTAAGCAGTAGGCATAGTACTAGAGGCAGGAGTTGTAGTAGAAGCTTCTCCTCATGATCTCTTTAACGTCCTAGTGCTTGGTTCAACACTCTTCATCTGTGCCTATAGCTATCTAAGAAAGGTGGCACCTATGGGGGCAGTGATGAGAACTAACTCTAAGAGAGGAAACTTAGACAACCCTAAAAACCTCAAAATCCTATAAATGTACATGGGAAAGAACAATTTTTGAACTTTACTCTTACTCTTAGAAATATCAACAATGGTTTGGATAAACAAAGAGGGATAACATATAGAACCATTAGTAACAAGAGCATAAAGAAAAGCACATCTATCTATGGAAATAGTATGAACATGAGATATATGACAAGAAATCCTCAAATATAAAGAATTAAGCTCAGTAAATTCACAAGAATTGATTCTTGGTTCAGTACCCCAAGAAATAGAAATACCTTAGAGAAAGACATGATATCATCAACAAAATAGAAATCAGTGTATGGGTAAATGGGTTTACAAACTAAGGGCACTCCTAAAGCTTCTGAAACAGTTTGTTAGTGATGGTAAACTTTTGACCTTGAATCCAAGATGTCAAGTAGTGACCACCTATAACCTCAGAATAGACAAAGAGATTTTTGTAAAACTCTCTAATCAAGGCTGTAAGAGGAGGATCAAACACCACACACAAAGATATCCAGTTCTTAGAAACAAAATTTCTACAAATGGAGGGATCCAACTCACTCAAGACAACTTCCCTCTCACCCCATATAGACCTATATTTAGTCAAGGACTTATAAGTCTTCTCAAATTTGGCAGACAAGAACCTAACTCTATCAACTAAGGTAGAGCCAGAAGAGGATGACCCAGGGTTCCTATTAGCTCTAGTCTTAAATTTCCAACCAACCTTAGGAGCCATGACTAAAGACATAAACAAAACAACACAACAAAACCAAGGGCAGACTGCATTAAGAAGGGTTAGAGACAAGATAATAGGAAATTTTTGAAAAACTATATGATGCATGACATTATAATTCGTATGATGCATCCTCTAATGCTCTAAAATAGTCTAATTTTATCATAATCTTGAAAATTGACCAAGAAGATTAAGAATTTTAAAAAATCCTCAATTTTGAAAAACCTAATTTCAAAAAAAAAAAAAAAAAACTCATATTGATCAATTAAACAACATAACAAGCATAAATCATGTTATAATCATCCAATCTATCAATAATACAAGCCAATCTTATTCAACTTTTCCCAATTTCACAAAATCTCCAAATCTCTTAAGAACTTAAGAACCATAATTGCAAAACCTTTTACAAACCATGAAAATTTTGAAATCAAAGTGCAACCATGTTTAAATGATGCATGAAGAAAAACCCCTGATTCAGTTTTGATCAAAATGCCCAAAAACATCAAAAACCCCAAATTTCTAAAAGTGGGAAAATTCTTAAGAAAATGCATGAAATCAAGTAATTTGATGAAAAGGAAACCTTTGAATCTTTGACCAAGAAAAATGATAAAAAATAAAAAATAAAAAATTGAGAGAAGGGATCGAGAAAGGAATCGGAGAGAAAGACAAGGAATAGTTTAAAAATCTGATTTGATTCCCATATGTTTTGAAAATACGAAAACCGATTGGTCGAGAGGAATCGGGAAGGGATCGAAATGTTCATAAAAATAGGCTCGACTGATCAAAGGGAATCAGGAAGGAATCGAGCAAGCCCGAGACTTTAAGCTTAAAAACTGAGTTTTCCTCTTCCCTTTTCAATCGGTCGAAAAATAGACCCGATCGATCGAATCCTGAGAAAACAGAAAATTTAAAAATTCTAGAAACCTTTTTCTGTAGAAACACTTGAAAACTTGTTTTTATGATATGAAATGCATGTTCATGATTTCAAATGTTTTACAAAAACAAATTTTTCTATGAAAAATTCAAACCTTAACAAATTTCATCAATCTTTTCTTTCCTCACTCCCCCAAAATGCATTAAACACATCAAGTAATTAAATTTTGGAAGGCCACAAAACTTAACACACACTCATATGTAAAGTGTTTAACAGAGATTTGCTTATGGTGTGTACAACTAGTTAGTGTGTGAGATACTTATAAGGTGATATGTAAACAGAAAATAAGCACATTTTCTACATTATCCATCACATAAGTTTAAAAGTGATTATCATCTAAAGAGTTTCAAAATATAACTCACACATCTCCTAGAAAACACGTTTGCAACCATGCAAAAAAAAATTTATTAGTTTTGCCTTTTCTTGAAGCACTTTTTTTTTTTTTTTTTTCATTTTGGTTTTTGCTTCTTTTATCTATTGTACAGTAACACCTTAAGTATTTTGTTGTGCAAGTGCTACACCTTACCGAGCATGACTTTTATGATTTGCACATAGGTGTTCATGATTGGAGAGTAATAGTGGTGAGATAGTTATTTATGCCTTTCTCCTAGAATTTTGTAGTCCTTATAATCAAAAGAATGTGACTTTAAAATCAAGAGCGTGTGCTTAAAAACTAAAAGCCCGAATTTGTGTAAATACACAAGAGCTTGTTCAGACCCTCAATTAAAAATTACAGCTAGATTGCTTTTACTCTAACTTAGACTAAGTACGGAACAAGAGTAAATGAGCACAAACAACCGATAACACTACCCTAAGCCATATTAATTCATTATCAACAATAAAAGGAAGGCTTAGAGTAGGGAAGAGAGATGCAAACACAAGATAACACCGAGACGTGTTATTGAAGAGGAAACCGAAGAACTCAGTGAAAAACCTTTCTGCGACCCTCCAAGTCAAAATCAATCCACTAGAGAATAAAGTTGGAGTATATGAATAACAAAAGACCCTCCAAGCCTAGTCTACCCCATGTACTTGAGCTCTCTAAGCTCCTACTACCAACTGACTTCTCAGAGCCTTGTCTTCTCTAGCTTTCCGGATCCCGCAATTCAGCCTGATTGCATCCATTGATGAATGGCTCCTTCCAATGCTTCTTAACAGCACAAAAACCTCACTTTATACTCAGAATGGGTGTGGTAAGTGTTTGAGCTATCAACCTAGAGATGGAGAGGTAGGAGTTGAGGAAAACTACAAGGAAATGTGTAGATAATTTTGGGTATAACAATCTCTAACTCTCAAGTGTATTTTTTGGGGTTGTCTCTCTGAAATGCACTCCTTACAATTTGTGGGTAATAAGGGTATATATTGTGTGGATAAAGACTTGGTAAGAAAAACATAACTTTTTTGCCAACAGAGAGTTTTGCAAGTCCTTAGTGAGTTGGCCTTACCCATAAGACACTCACGAAAATCTCCAACCTGGCATCACACTTCATCTTCCAGTCATGTGCTCTACACATGGCTCTTTTGTGGGTAAGCTTCTCACGAGACACTCGCGAAATTCACTTGTTCATCCTTTTAAACTTGAGTCTTCACACTCTCACACACTTATCCTTTACAATTAGAAACCCACATACATACAGGGAAATATGATTAAAGAAATTAAAATCAAATTTGGCACAAAATTAAAACCAACAAAAAATAGTTGTAAATTACAACTTTACAAAAACCATAAACAACTCACACAATATATACACTACATAGCACAAACCAGTAAAGTGCAAAAAAATAAAGCGCATCAAATTTAAACTAGGTGCACAGTCATGAAATGTAAATTTCATAGGCCAACCTCAATTACACATCTTGAAGATGTATAATACAAAATCCCTTTTTTTTTTGTTTTCTGGTTTTCTATTTTTTTTTTAATAAAAAAAAATTTGAAAAACAACAAAAACAAACCTAGAATGCAATGTATGAATGTTATGCAAATGCAAATCCTAAAGAAAAAAAAATTTGGTCACAAGAGATTGAAATAATTAACATAAGGACCATGTCAGAGAGACTCACTAAGGCTGAGTCTTTTGCATCCAGACTCTTTTAGATGCAAACTTGGAGTTGGAATTTCTATTTGAATTGGCCCTAATTTTAGCTCCAGTAGGCATAAAGGTTAAGAACCTTTACTAGTTTACGGATAAGTGCCACATGATCTTGTGCTTTTGACACATATACTTTTTGTTTGGATGCTTACTTTGAAGTCTGTAAGGTTGAATTTATTCAATCATTAGTTGGTTTTATTCCGTACCAAATTTGCTTGTAATTCAGCATTTAGAAACCCTATATTTAGGTGAAAATCATGTAAGGGTAGTGTGAGAGAGAGTGTGAAGAAAAGCTCAAGAATGTGCACTCAAGAAGGGCCTCGCGACTAGCAAGTCACCAAAGGCGGCACACGTGTGAAGCATGTAAGGGAACTGAAGGGTCACGCCAGTTGTTGCGCTACAAGACAAAACTTCCAGTCTAGCCAAGTAGTTAACTCACGACTCAAACTCGTGACTCGTTCCAGTCGCGAGGCTGAGTCGCCAGAACACCTTGTTTATTAGAAACCTGACTTTTCGCATTCCATACACACCCTACTATAAATACCCTTATACCCATGAATTGTAGAGAGCTTCCAAAGAGAATTTTGAGAGAGAAAAACAAGATTGACTCATCCACAATCTTCATCTTTGATTCTTCAAATTCCTCTACTCTCACCCTTTCCATTGATACATCCTTGAGAGGTACATTAGCCAAATCCTTATCTCACCATACCCATATCTGTGAAGAGGTTATTTGGTGCTTGGGAAGTAATTCAGAAGGGACCAATTTATTTTGGTTGATGCAATGGGCGATTGTGGGATCCGGTAAGCTAGAGAAGACAAGGTTCAGCATTACCCTGTTGGAGCAAGAATCTTGGAGGGTTTAGGTGCATTGGGTAGATTAGGCTTGGAGGGTCATCTGCTATTCATGTATCCCAACTATACTTTCTAGTGGATTATTGACTGTTTGGAGGAAGGCGAAAAGGTTTTTCACCGAGGACTTCAGTTTCCTCTTCAATAATACATCGCTGTGTTGGCTTTGTGTTTGCATCTCTCTTCCCTTAATCTTTGCCTTTTAATTACTGCTGTGGTTGTGATTAATTTCGGTTTAGATTGATTTACCAATTCTGTTTTAGCTTATTTTCATATTCCGCACATATATTGTTTGATTATAAGCTTGTGTTGGTAATTTGTAAATTGGGGGTCTAAACATTCATAGGTGTTTTACACACTTTTTGAACATTCAAAGTTTGCAACTTAAGGCAATTTGGCCTAGTATGCCCAGCTCCACCACAAAAGTGACAAAACCACTGAGGTTTGTGGTGTTTCTTGCTTTCAGATTGATTGAGATTCTTAGGTTTAAACTCATTTAGGTCTACCCTAATTCTTCTAAAAGCTAAAATTTCTTCCTTATGAACCTTAACTGCAGACAGAGTTGGATGAACAACAGAAGAGGATGTAGCAAATACAAACTTAGGGGGGTTCACTACCAAAGTATATCCACTCTCAACAAACCCTAAACCTGTCTTATCAGAAACAGACTTTTGAACATGTAACATATCATCTAGTTTAGAAGTAGAAGTCCTATCTATTTGTTCTCTAGCAACAGATAATTCTAATTTTAAACTTTAACTTTTTCAAATAAAGTCGTGTTCTCAATCTTAACAGAATTTAAGAGTTCATTGGCATCGAACAACTTTAGCAGCAAATTCTTCTTTTCTTGTTCAAGAGTGTTTATCTTTTTCAAACCTAATTCAACACTCAGAGCATCTTTGGCTGCAATCTTGCATAGCTTGTTATAAGCCTCTTACAAGCTAGCATTCTCAGAAAGTTCCCTATCAGAAGGGTTCTCATCAGTAGTCTCAATTTCACTTACCGCAGCAATAGCAATCAAAGCCATAAAGTTTCCCTTATGATCACTTTCAGACTCATGATCAGAGACTTCATCATCACCCAGGGTAACAGCCATAGCTTTACCTTTGGATCTCAAAAATGTTGGACACTCAGATTTTAAATGACCATAACCCTGACAACCATAACCCTGTTGTCTTGAAGAATTATTGGAAGATTGACCAACTTTATCTTTTGATTTTTCAGAATTGTTATTTTTGGTAGTGTCATTCTTCTTTACATTCTTAGGGTCAACATTGTTTCTATTTCTTGCCCCCTATTATTATTCCTCAAAATATTTCTAAAGTTCTTGGCAAGATAAGCACTCTTAGTAAATGAAAGCTCATCATCAAATCCACAATCATCAACATTATCAACAGATTTCAAAGCCATGGTTTTGGATTTATTAGTTTTTGGTAAATCAGATTCATAAGACTGAAAGGATCCTACAAGTTCATCTACAGGTATGGAATCAACATCTTAGTTAAAGATCTAAGAATTTTCCTTACAATTTTGGGTTGATCATATACTTCACCCAAATTAAAGGCAGAATTGACAATATCATTCAACTTAGCATAGAATTCATCAAAAAATTCTTCATCAAACATTCTAATACTTTCAAATTTAAAAGTCAATTGCAACAATTTATTAATTTCTACTGCCTTAGTGCCTTCATGCACTGTTTGTAAGATGTTCCATGGAGTGTGAGCAATCTCCACATTTGAGATCCTCTTAAATTCTTCCATGGAAACAACATTGAATATCGCATTCATATCCTTACTATTAAAGCTTGCTGCTTCCTTTTGGGTAGTAGTCCATTCACTAACTGCAATGGTTGGTCTCTCCCAACTGTTTTCAACAGACAACCACACTCTCTCATCAATAGATTTCAAGAAGGCTTTCATCCTAATCTTCCAATAAGCATAGTTATTCCCGTCAAAGTGTAGATGGATCACAAGTGACTGTGTTCCATGACAACATGGGTCAATGATCAACTCTAGGTTAAAAACCTATAAACAAGAGCTAATCTGCTCTAATACCACTTGTTTGTTCGTTTAGACCCCTTAAACCAAATTGTTTAACCTAATATATTAACCAAGTTAAATATTAGGTTTATTATTCAGATTTAGGTTAAACAAGCATATACCATATCATGCACAAATGTGGAAAAGTAAATAACACCACGATACGATGACCTAGGAAAACCAATGAAACAAATCGTTTCAAAGTCAAAACCTAGGGAGGATTTGACCTAGCTATCCTAATGTAAAGTAAATCCACTATAATAGAATCGAATTTTTTACAAAAGATTTAACCCTAAATCTATTGCTACTTCATGTAGTAACTTACTGACACAACCATGTGCAAGCACCAAATCCACGAACTCCTTCTCTTCTTGAATTTACTCCAACACAAGCAACCTTGCTTGTGACTTTGAGATCCCACGCAAAGGTTTTAGATCACCATTAGTAATAATCTTGATGCAATAACTATGTTCTACCAACACTTGATTGTAGATCTGGCTCCAGTAGATTCTTGTGTAGTTAAAAGGCACAAAACCTCTCAAATCTCACAAGGAGTAATGCACAAGTCTTCCAAAAGTTTGAAAAACATAGCTAGAGATTCTCTTTTATATGTGGAGAAGTTGGAATGAAACCCTAAACATTTTCGCGGGCTTAGGCCTGTTTTAGAAATCTGCAAAATTTTTGTTCCTGCAATTTTTGATCAGTCGAGCCTAATTTCTTGATCGATCAAGTAAGGTAGAAACTGTCTTCCTTTTTTCGTAGTTAGTTGGACTTGAACCTTGAAACCAACACTTTTAAGCATTGCCTAATACCTAGACTAGACATGTTTTGTTCTCAATTTGCCAACACAAATAAAATATGATTCTAAACATTTAAACCTAAAACTTTAGAACCTAACAATTTATAAACTTGGAAGCCTATTTAAGGGTTCCATAAAACTTGATAGACAATAAATATATTCTAGAATAAATCCTAATTAATACCTAACTATAATTGGAACCAAATTTGACCGAAAAAACATTAGAACCACCTAAAAACAAGGAAATAATCAACTTAGACCTAAATTAACAAAAATTACAAAATCCTTTGAGTATAAATAGTGATTCTTATCATTTGGTAACTTCTTCTTCTTAATCTTTCTTAGAAATACAAGAAAGTTGTGGGTCTTCTCCAAAATTGCTATTAATAAAATCCAATAAACTTAGTTGTATCCTAAAAAATTTATAGTATTTTTCCCCTTAAAATGATATTCTTTTTATCTATATGTTACTGTTTAAGAAGTTATCAAGCAATAGCATGCCAAAAAGCACTAACATGTTTGGTATCCTCTTATTCTCTTCATGTGTAGGGACGGAGCTACTCTTTGACCAGGGGAGCCATGGCCCCCCCTAGATTTTGGGGAAAAAAAATTCTATAGGTATAGGTATATTTAATGTTAATGTTCAATTAGCCCAAAAGAAATTAATCTCAAAGCTATGTTATGACCGAGGCCCTCACAACACCCTATATACATGTTGTTTGCTATCTCATATGAGAAGATAAACTCAGAGATGAAGATGAAAGATAGAAAATTTCTCATTAAATAAATAAGGAAAGTGCAGCTCTGCTTGTATATACAAGGAAAAGAGCACTTGAATGAAACAAAATAAAAGCGATTAAAAACAAGCTTTTTAATTTTAACATAAATCAAGTTTTGGTACTGCACCATTTGGATTCTCAATATCAAAATTAGCCTAAATTCTCTCTCTTAATGACCAAAATATTGCAATTTTTTATTATAAATTTTTTTATAAAGTCCAGACTTCGCCCCTGCAAACCTTCGGCTCTTACTCCATCCCAATCCATGTGTTAAATTAAAAAAAAAAAAAAAAAGTTTATCAAGCAATATGAAATGCAAAAGATATTTCACTTAAAATTAGATAATAAAAAAAAAGCCAATGAAGCTTCTTATAGAGAACCCTGTAAACGTGGCATAAATTTATAAAGTCACATGGTGCAAAAAGAAGAGGGGGAAAAAAAAGAAAAAAGAAAATAAAAGAAGTCAAACATTTCACTTTTATATTATACTAGTTGCTAACCCATGCAATGCACAAAAATAGCTAATGGATGAGTTTTAGATGGGGGGGGGGGGGGGGAGAGTCATTATTTTTTTGTTGGAGTAGTAAGAAAAAATCATGAAATTAAACAAATATATATTGAAATAAATAACACTTTATTAGTTAGGTAGAAGAAAAGAATCTTGCTTTATTTATTAGTTTTTTTACGAGAAAGAATAAGAGTCAGAATATTGCTCCTTTAGTTTAATTTATGTTGTACATATAGGTATATATAAGATAGGTTGTAATGTATATGTCAATATGTGTCTATTGAAAGATCATAACCCTTCAAATTGGATATACCAAAATGTGTATATCGAAATGTCATAACTCTTCATTTAAATATTTCAAAATGTGTCTATTGACTGAAAATAGGCCTATTAAATGAATATGTGCCTATTGACCAAAAAGATACCTATTGACTGAAAATGTGTCTATTGAATGAAACAAATCTATTGACTGAAATTATGCATATTGAAAAATGAAAAGGCACAACCGTTTGGTATTTTAAAAAAGACATGACATTAATTTAGGTAGCCATGTGGCTCAATAAAATGAGGTCAACAAAAAGTCAAACATTTCTTTTTTATATGGGCAAATTATAATAAACTCACCTGTGGTTTAGTCTGTTTGCACTTTGTCTACCCATAGTTTAAAACTTAACACTTTGCCCACTTGAGATTACCTTTGTTAGGGCTTCATTATCCACCTCTGTTAAAAATAAGGGTTAATATGTAATTTTGCTCTCTTTTTATGTCTCTCTCCTCCCAAAGCAAAAAATTATACTAAAAAACAAGAAAAATAAGATCTAAAAGCAAATTTGTAAAAAATTGTAAAGCTTGGGTTCAAGAACACACTTCTTCTTGGTATAAGCAGTCTTAAGCCAATCAATCCCAATAAAATTTTCACATTCACACAAATCCAAAAAACATTTACAAAAATCCTACACTTGACACCTTTGGAAGTGCTCTAGTCTAATTTCACAAAAATCCTTTCAGACATTTACAAAAATCCTACACAACTACACCTTAAATTTCAAAACCCCATACTTTCAAACACATACACCATAGCAATGGCTCACACAGAGAAGAGAGAAGAAGATCCAAGATTGCGTGATAGTGGTGGCATGAGGCAGCGATCAGTGGCTCAAACAGATGGCCAATCCACCACTGATCTTCGTTTGAAGCCACCTTTCTCTCTCTTCAACCTCATCCAAGGAACCATGGCCGAAGCCTTCTCCACATCACATCCCCACAATATTAGCGGCTAGTTGGACCATCATATGATGGCAACAATGAGTAACAACTCAAACAAAGAGTGCTCAAGATATATGGGTTTGGGGTTTGGATGAAGAAATCCATGGCTAATCAACCTTCCTCTCTCTTTGATCTCATCCAAGGAACCCATGGCCAAAGCTAAAACTTGCACCTCTGCAATTATCGTTTGTCGTTGCACCATTCACCACCACCATTGTCGACCATGGTTCTTTCTCTGGCCTTTGCTGGAACTCATTTGAAATCCTTTGATTCTTTCTACAACTTTTGATCCAAGAAGGAGGTTGGGTTTTATGTTGGCTTTGGCTTTTAAGGTTTGTTAATGGTTGATTTGGGTGAATTTTCTAGAGGTTTTCTTGTGTTGGATTGTGAATTTAGTTTTGGTCTGAGAAAGGGGTTTAATTGAAAGGTTGGGATGTAAAAATATGAAATTAATGGATTGTGGGGAGAAGATGGAAATGAGAAATTGGAATTGCTAATGATATGAAAAAAGTTAATGTTTGTTCATAATTTTTACAACAAAGTCCTAACTTTTAAATCTTCTCTCTCTTACTTTTTAGTATAATTTTTTGTTTTGAGAGGAGAGAGATATAAAAAGAGAGCAATATTACATACTTACTCTTATTTTTAATAAAGGTGGGTAATGGAGCCCTAACAGAGGTAATCCCAGATAGATAAAATGTTAAGTTTTAAATCACGGGTAAGCAAAGTACAAACGGGCCAAATCAGAGATGGGTTTACTGTAATTTACTCTCTTTATATTATTATATAAATATTAATTTATAACTTTCCACTGTCAACGCGCAGGTTGTAACATTAGAATATTGGCGTGAATGCACTTTTAGTCCCTACATTTTGCACTTTTTCCATTTTGGTCCCTACATTTTATTTTTACCACTTTTAGTCCATAAACCAATTAACGCATGACATTTAGGTCCTTTCTGTCACCCAACTAATTGCAAAAGCTGATGTGACTGACAGTGGAATAAAAAAAATAATATAATCACACATATTAATTAATTAAATTAAAAACAAACATTAAATTAAAAAAAAATTCATTAGTTTTTGGGAAGAACATGACTGTTCATATTCTTCATGTTCTTCCCTAAACATAAATTTTCTTATAAAACAACACACGCACACAAACCCAGCCAATTCGGCTCACAATAGCAACAAACCCTACCAAACTCATAAATTTTTCTTGAACAATCATCAACATTTTCCCCAGAAAATCAAGATTTTCTTTCAAACTAAACACTAAAATTCGTCACATTTAACAAACAAACATAAACACAAACCTAGCTAACAAACTTAAACACAAACCCATAAATTTTCTTTCCACCCAAACCCAAACCTAAAAATTTTATCTCTGCCCAAACATAGAAAAATCAAGCCACCACCTCCACTGATCAAACCTAGCCAACAAACATAAACACAAACCCAACCAACAAACTTAAACACAAACCCAGAAATTTTCTTTCCACCCGAACCCAAACCCAGAACTTTTCTTTCTACCCAAACACAAAAAAATCCAGCCACCACCTCCACCGATCAAACCCACCACCACAACACTTATCAAATAATCAAGAGAGAAAGAGTTGGGTTTAGATAAAGCGAAAGTCAGAGATTAAGAGAAAAATAACGCACCACCACCGATTGAACTTGAACCCATCAAACTTGCTGGAATAGTAGTCTGATCCCTAGACGGTTGCCTCACTTCGACTCAGTCTCGACTCGCACCCAACAAAGCCGTGGTCAAGCCTGGCAGTAAAGCTACGACGTCGACTCGAGAATGGTCTTGTCATGGAGAAGCTCAAGGTTGTCATCACCCTTGCCGAGAAAGTGAGATTGAAAGGTAGAGATAGAGCTTTGGAGAGATTTGATGGGGATTGTGAAATAGCTCAGAGAGAGGAGAAGAGATTTTTTTTTTTTTTTAATAAGTGGAGAAGAGAAATTGGTTTATAAGGATTTGTTTGGTTTTAGTTAGGGATTGTAATTGGAAATGGAATTGGAAGAAAGAGATGGTCTAAACATGTTTCCAACCAAAGATTGGGGAAAAATCATGTTTTTCCAAATATTCTAATGTAAAAGAAAATTTTCCGAATATTTTGTTTTTTAACATTGTTCAAGATACTTTTTTAGATCTTAATTTTTGTGATTTTTGGGTTTTAATTATATTTTTTATTTATTTAAAATTAATAAATTAGTTTTTAAATTTATATGCTGATGTGGCATTTTTAAATACCAAAATAAAATTTATTATTATTATTTTAATGTTTTTAAGTAATTTTTAATTCTCTCTGTCAGCCACTTTAGCTTTTCCCGTTAGTTAGCTAACGGTAAGGACTTAAATGTCACGCATTAATTGATTTAGGAACTAAAAGTGATAAAAATAAAATGTATGAACCAAAATGAAAAAAAATGCAAAATGTAGAAACTAAAGGTGCATTACTGAGTTAAGTTAACCTAAATGGTCATATTATAATTTTTATCTTATGCTTTATTACGATTCATTGCTGAGTTCATGATTTGAAGTTTCCGAATCATGCACTACGCTTTTCTTTTTTTTCTTTTTTTTTTTTTTTTTTTTGGGTTGAGAAATGCACTACTCTTTACTTGAACCCCAATAGTTTCATTTTCTAGAGGGACTTTTGATTGGTCCACCAGTTTGGTATCAAGACCTGATAATTATATACTACTTCAAGAATCCATATTATGAAATGCCCATATACGTATCAATATTTTTCTTATTAAAACAAACAACTTACCCACTCTCTAAAAACATGTAAAGTACAATTAAAGAAAACATAATGTAAACCATATCAGATAAATATTGTTGGCTAGACAAATAGTTGTTGAATAACTCTAGATCAAGACATTTTTCATATTACTTTCATGAATAGTGTTGTTTTCCTTACTCATAATAATCTAACAAGATTTTTAATTTAAGTTAATAAAGAGGGAAAACCCACAACAAATGCCCACCCAACCTTAATTTTTCTTGTGTTAAGTTTGGTGGTTCAAAATGTCATAATCAGTTAATCACAACAATGTCATCCTTTTCTAATAATAAATTATTTTAAATTTCTTCAAGTTCTAGAAAAAGCAAATTTAAATTGCATTGCTTGTACTTAGGAGTTAGTATACTAAATTCTTAAGGGCTATCATAAGTAATTCTCATATGTCTTACTTAATGTCAACTTGTAACGGATTTGTTGTGTACAATGGAAGCCAACTGTACTTAATTAATTAGTAATTACACAATTAAATTCAATGATATAACATCAAATTAAAAACACCTAGTATCTACCATTATTAACTTTAAGTTGACCTATCGTTTTACTGTCAAAAAAAAAAAAAACTTTAAGTTGACTGACATATATTAAATATAAACTCTTGAGTTTGGGGTCAAGTTAAGAAGGGTTGACATTGAAACTGGGAATCTAGCTACCATTTGACTTGTTCAAAACTTTTAGTGCATGCATACGGTGTCATGGATTTTTAATTTACTTTGAAACAATATAGAACAAACATATAAAAGACAACTTGCTTTTTTAGTTGCAAATCTTCCATTGAAATATTCAAAACTTATAGAGAATGACGAGTCATGGGTTTATTTTATTATTATTGTTGTTGTTGTTGTTGTTGTTGTTGTTGTTAGGGATTATTTTTAACATTGACACAATATGAGTCAAATATACTAGGCAACATGCTATTTCAGTTGCTACGTTTCTATCATGGTTTGTCATATGGGGCGGCTTGATTGTAAAGTGCAAATCTGGTTGCAATTTGCCATCAAATGACATTATATCTATTACTCCACAGTTGTCCATGTGCACACTACTGTTTCTATATTTAAGTGACTAAACAATTACAAACTGCTCATATGATCAAATGCAAAATTCTCCTCCTAAGCGTATGTCGTTTTGGTGTCTTAATTTTTTATTAAAAAAAATAGGATTAATTCAATCCACTTGGGATGTTTGAAAAACCATCATCGCCAAAACGTGTTGAACTTTAAAAACCAAATTGAACAGGTTCTTTCACTTCAATTGAACATTAAATTGAGGAATTTCAAGATTTCCCCAAATGAAAAAGGATCATCCTGTCTTTTGTCTTCCTAAACAAAATGAAATTTTCCTTTAATTTGATTATTTATTAGGGGTGACAAAAATGTCTCACCACACCCTACCTTACTTTTCCGTACACCCAAGTGTGTATGTATTTATTTTTATTTAATATATATTTAAATTATAGAAAAAAAATTTGATATAATTTTGTAGGTATTGTACTATTGGTTTTTTTAGTTAAATTCAATTGACTATAAGTTTTATTAGCCAATGTAACAACATTATTAATTTTTTTGGTACTAAATCTATGAAACTGTAACTAAGTTTTACTCTTTTAAATTAATTATATTTATATTTATCATTTAATATTTTATACATTCCTATTAATGATTTAATTTATTTTATAAATATTCTATTACCATCCTTAAAAGTGTCCCTCTTTATCAGCAGTCTAACCATTGGTCCTATTTTTTTCTTATCTCTACTTCATTACTATTGAAGTCATCTTATTGCTGATGACAGAATGCCTACACCCTCCCCCACCTCAACTTGTCATGCTCATGCCACATACGGGTTTTCCCCTCGGCACAGAGAAGGCATGTTGCACATATGATTTAGCCTCGTTGCTATGATCCTTGTGTTCCACATCGATTAAGTATAAGCTTAACCATGTATTTATAAACTCTTGGGCACCCTCCCTTTACAAGCCGGTTTTCAATGATGAGTTCTACCTATGCATTTATAACATTTGGTATCAAAACCAACCACCACATTAAGTAATCGGACATAACTCATTGAGTATGGAATCAAATGAATTGTGGCTTTGTTGTTAGATCCCAGAAGGGGCGACCTAAAGGCTAGATTAAAATAACCGATAGGTGAGTGGAGCCACCAAAAGAGAAAGGGCTACCATTGGGCCAATGTCATTAGAGTGAACTATCGTGGACGTCAGCTATGGAGCATAGTGATATGTTTTATATAATCCTAGTATCTCACATAGATTAAATATAAACTTAACCATTTATTTATAAGCTTAACCGGTTTTTAAGGGTAAGTTCTACCCATAGTTTTGTAACACTCATCCCGCCCCACCCTCACAAAGGAAAGTTTGATATTATTTTGTTCAAATCTGGATCAAACGACATTAGATCAGTGCAGACTGCAAACTAAATGTAGCTGGAAAGTGTATAACTGTATACGACAAATTTTGATCTGAGGTATTGAGTGTGAAAATGACAAAAGATCAAGTACTCGAACACATGGAAACAAGATACCATATTCTAATGCTGTAGTTCCAAAAATGGGATTGCTAAGCTTTGAATTTGGTAAGAACAGAAATTAGCATTACAAGATTTCCTACAATCTTGCTAAGAGATATTGAGGATAGTAAAGTCAAGAAATAGAGCATCCACGATGAACTCAACAAAATCCTTTTTTTATAAATTTTGGTTAGTGAAACCATTTTTGGGTCTCCAACAAACTCGCCGGCAGCTCAACAAAATTTTCACAAGTTACAGTAATGTAGCAACATCAAATAATATTTTACCAATATTTTATTTTATCTCTCTCTCTCTCTCACAGCCTTGCCGATCTAAGCTGTCATGCGGAAGGACGTCAAGCCAGTAGGCATCTTACATATGCGTGTGAAATGCAAGCAAGACCACATCACCATTTGTGGGTCAATCTGAACCTCGTATCAATACATATATTTTGGAAAAAAATTTTATATTAATATTCTTATTGTTAATACATGACAATAACTTGTTGAATAATTATTCAGTACTTCAAAAGTATAGGGATGCGATACTTCTTCCAATCACATAATTTAATTAGTGATAAGACTTATCATTCTAATTAAAGAAGGGTTACATGTAGTATCTGACTACCTAATAATTTTTTAAAACACCTCCCCTCTTCATTCCCAATTGAAACAATTCAAATTTTCAGCTGAAAGCCATTCCATTTGCTACACCTACTCTGTTAGTTTTTAGACCCCTTAACACAATACGTTTAACCTAAAATTAAGCCAAGTTGATTAACAAATTTGTTAATTAGATATAGGTTAAACCAATTTGTGTAAAACATATATAATATGAAAAATAAAGAACACACAGATCTGATGACTCAGGAAAACCTAACGGGTAAAAAACCGGGGGAGGATTTAACCTTACTATCTTCAAAGTAAAAATAGATCCACTATGAAAGAATTGAAGTTTGTACAATAAGACTTAGGTCACTAGCATCCTATTGCTACCTTGTGTAAAAAACTTACTACCATGACCACGTGACAGTTCCAAGTCCACAGACTACTTTTTTCCTTGATCTACAGCAACCATAAGTTCTCCTACTTGTGACTTTGAGACTCCACTCAAAAGTTTCAGATCTTCTTGAAAGTTTTTTATGCAGCAACTCAAGCAATCATCAAGTTCTTGACATGAATCTTAATCTTGATAACTCTATATGAGTGTATGAAGGTAAACACCTCTCAAATCTTACAAAAGATTCAACATACAACTCAACAAAGACTTTTAAAACGTCTATTGCTACCTTGTGTAAAAAACTTACTACCACGACCATGTGATAATTCCAAGTCCACAGACTACTTCTTTCCTTGATCTACAGCAACCATAAGTTCTCCTACTTGTGACTTTGAGACTCCACTCAAAGGTTTCAGATCTTCTTGAAAGTTCTTTATGCAGCAACTCAAGCAATCATCAAGTTCTTGACATGAATCTTAATCTTGATAACTCTATATGTGTGTATGAAGGTAAACACCTCTCAAATCTCACAAAAGATTCAACATACAACTCAACAAAGACTTTTAAAACGTAACTAGGGTTTTTCTTTTTATACTTGAAGTGAAACACTTAACCCTACACGTCATATGGGCTTAGGTTGGTTTGAGAATTCTGCAAAAAATTACTGATGCAGGACTTTTGATCGATCGAGCCTTGCAAATTTTGAATAGTATTTCCTACAATTACTTGATTCCAACTTTACATCAATCCAAACTTTGAACAAGCCTAAACCTAGACTTTATATTTTGATCATGGTTTGCCAACCAATACAAAGTGAAGTTCCAATACATTAGTTTCTAAAGTTGAAAGCTCGCAAATGTGTTGAAAACATAAGAGCTTGTTTAGACCCCCAATTTTAAAGTTACGACTTGGTATAACAATCTCTAACTCTCAAGTCTTTTTGCTAGGGTTTTCTCTCAGAGACTCTCCTTCTCATTTATGGGTAACGTGAGTATATATAGTGTAGGTGCAGAAAGTGTGTATCAAATAGTACAGTCTGGCAGAACAGAATGTCTCACGGGTGTCTTGCGGGAAGGCCTTACCCGCAAGATACTTGCGAGACACAGCTCTCTCCATCTGTACTGACTCTTCGCATTCCAGTCATGTGCAGGGCACATGCATCTTTTCGCGGGATGCTTAGTCGCAAGATACCCGTGAAAACCCTCCTTGCTTCAATTGCTTGAGTCTCCACACTCTCTCTCACTATCACACAACCCTTACAATAAATTCCCACAACAAATACAGGATACATAAGATTGAATAAAATTACAATCAAATTTGGCACGGAATAAAAGCCAACAGAATACATATTTGAAAATCACAACTTTACAAAAGTCTTAGAACCTAACATACTCTATTCTATATTCTCATTGCTGCAGTAATTCTAACATTTGAAAAATGTATCCCCCTTTTCTTGTCATCAAAGCAAACAATGTAATTTGAAGTTCCTCTTTCGTTTCCCTCCAAAAAAAGATACCAAAAAAAAAAAAAAAAAACCCTCCTTCATAGCTTTGTTTTGCTTATCTACAAACACCATGGCCTTCTTATTTGTAATTTCTAAACTCAGTCCTACCTATGCTATACTACATATTTTAGTTATTTTGCTCACGCGCATGCTTAGAGGCTCTTCTATTTTTTTTTTTTTTTTTTTTAGAAAAAGTTAATAATTTGCATCCATAATAATTTGGGATTACTATATTTTCCAATCACAAAAAAACCTATGGATCTAATTATGCGTGGAGAAAGGTTTACAATTTTAATATGGTACAAACGCATAACACTCATCAAACGCCTAGGTATTTTTGTGATTAAAAAATGTAGTAATCTTAATTTATAATAGATGTAAATTATTCATATTTACCAAAAAAATAGAAGAGCCTCTGAATACACACGTGAGCACATGCTCAAAGGCTAATATATAGTATAGATTATTTGAACAAGTCGCATAACTCATTAAAAATTTCTTGTGACTGCTTTCTCAAAAAATATTTCTTGTGACTAAAATTATATATGGATAGTTTCTTTAACCACTCATAGTAAAAAAAATAAAATAAAATAAAAAAAAAAATAAAAAACCTCCATATCATTTTGAGGATAGACTTTTTCCTGTCCTAGAAAGTTTTGAAATTGAAATTTTCTTTAATAGGTCCGTTTGGTTTTACTTTACGTATTTTGTCGCCAATCGGCCTACAAATTACAAAACAATGAAATTGGGAAATATGGTTTCATGGTCACTGAAAGTGCAAACTCAACCCACAACAAAATTTTCGAAGAATATATATCCATTTTATTTTAATATATATATTAGTAATGATCTGCATACAATGCCTGTTAAAGATATTTGGTTTATGTGTGTTATGATATTATGGAAGCGAATTATATAAGGTTTTATATATATATATATATATATATATATATACACACACACACGAAAAATGTTTTTACTCCGGCATTTTTTAGGGCAGAAAAGTTATGTTTTGCCAAATTCCATTATGTTTTGTTAACTAGACCAGAAGTTTCTTGTTAACTAGATTTTTCTAATATATCATAGTATCAGACACTAGAAAATGCAGAAAACATTATCCGTCAAAACAAACAAATTGTATGCTACTTGTTAGAGATATATTAGTCCATTAGTATAGGCCCAAGCCTAATTCTACTTTGTGTGCAAGTCAAGTCTCCTACTTGTACTAAAAGTCTATTAGTCTAGGGTTTAGTCTACTATATATACACATGTTATGATTCATTGTAACACAGGATTTGTACTGCACTCTAATATATTATTGATGTAGTCCTTTAGAGTTTCCTCCGTGGATGTAGGCTGTTAGGCTGAACCATGTAACCCTCGTGTGTTATTGTATTCTATATTTTATGCTTTCGCTTCCGCTTCCGCATCTATACTAGCATATTCAACATAGTGTATCAATGTTAATATTTGACATGGTATCAGAGCCACCTTCCTATGGCTATGGTTTTCTGTCCTTACGGTATATTTAAGAGTAATCTTTGTCTTCCTCGGTGTTTTTTTCGCTGCGTTTATCTTCTTTGGCTTCCTACTGCTGCCGTCAAAACTCTTCGGTATAGTCAAGCCACCGTTAGAAATCGCATCAACACTGCAAGACCATTGCCTTCCTCAAACTACTGTCACAAAGCCAAACTTCATTCAAAGGATCTTCTCAACCTTATCAAATCTCAAGATTTCATCAAGCTTCCATCTTGAGTTTGAGAGGGGCACTACAAAAAAGATTGTTATTTGCGACGAAACTTTTTCGACGACTACAAAAAGCCGTCGAAAAAACTAGCTTTTTCGACGACAAGTCTCTTTCGTCGACAATTACTTGTCAAATATTAAAACATTTGTGACGGCAAAATGAATTTGTCGAAAATGCCTATTATTTTTGTCGAAAATATGATTTATTTTGGAGGGAAGTTTTCCCGCCTTACTTTTTACGACGGCATAAAAATGTTCATCATAATAAAGTATTATTTATGATGACCAAATAAAAACCGTCAGAACTAGTTACACCTGTGACGGCTTTTATGCATCGAAAATACAAAATATAATTTTTATGGTGTTATTATTTGCGACAAACATTCTTCCATCGTAAATATAAAAGAAGGTATTAGTGACAACCATGAAGCCATCGAAAATGGGGAAATATTTTGGAGGGAAAATTCTCCCCTTACATTTCACAATATTTTTGATGACATTTATCCATCGTAATTAATTTTTTTATTTTTTTAATTAAGTTTGTATTTGCGACGAACATGTTGACCGTTGTAAATAGTTAATTTGGTTTAAAAGAAAAAATGTACTAATGATAGAATTGGATTCTTCCCAATAAATAATATTTGCGATGGGCCTAAGCCGTTGACAATGGTAATTTTTTTAAAAGGGGGGAATTCATGCCCTTATTTTTATGTGTTTGACAATTGTTTTCCATCACTATATATTGCATTGTTATTTGCGACAGACATTTTAGTCATCATTAATAGTTAAAATTTTCTTAAGAAAAGAAGGTATTAGCGACGGTAAGGTAAATCTGTCACAATAAAGGTGATTTCCAACATACATATGGCCATAAAAAATTATTACTTTCTTTGAATGGTAATTTTCCTCAATTTTGTCTTAAAAATATAGATTCTTTTCTTAATTTTAAAAATTGCAAAAAAAAAAAAAAAAAAAAAAAAAACTTTCAAGACCCTCCAAGTACTTAAGGGCAATATTGGTCATTTATTTTGCAACTTTTAGGGGCACTTTCGTCACTTTAGAAGTTTATGGGTATTTTGGTTATTTCCTAGCTTTAATGGCGTATTTTAGCCATTTTGGATGGTCGGATTATGTCAACGGGGTTAATCAAAGTTTCCCAGTAGGTGGGTACAACAACACATGTCCATCATGCAACTAGATAGAGATCCAAAATCTGACCATTAGATTGGTAGAATGTGGTGAAATATTTGTGTTTGTAAATTATAGTGACAATCAGACGATCAAATTGTGAGAATAGAGCAGTCAAATCTTGCGAAACTTCGTCAAAGTCTATTAAACTTGGTCAATCTTTGGTCAAACTTCAAAGTTGGTTCTAGGACCACTGAATTTGATCAAATTAGGTAGATTAGGAGGTTTTAAGTGGGTTTTGGGTATTGGTTAGTGTTTTAAGGTTTTTTGGGTTTTTATGCTTTTATTAGTTTCAAGTTTAAAAATGGCAAAGTCAAAGGTCATATGCAAATCCATTGGGGTCAGTTTGCAGGTTTTTGGTTGCATTTTGTAGGTCATTTTCTTGATTCTTAGTAATATTTATATAGTTTATAACTTTCTTGGAAGAGTATTGAATATTTTTATTGATTCAAGTTTCATGATAGGTGGATACAACGACATGCATCCATCTTGTGCCAGAGTTAGATTAAAAATTTGACCATTAGATTTAAAGAGTGGGATAAAATATTGGTTTTGATGCATTTTGAGCTCAATCAAACGGTTGGATTAGGAGAACATAAACAATCAAAATTTCTTGGTGTTTTGGTACAGCAACACATGTCCATAATGCTCTAGACTTAAATCCAAAATCCAAAATCCAACCATTGGATTGGAAGAATGTGGTGAGATATTGGTGTTGGTGAAGTATGACAACAATTAGACGGTTAGATTGTGAGAAATGAGTAGTCAAAGTTTGCAAAACTTGGTTAATATTTGGTCAAACATGGTCAACCATCGAAGTTGGGTCTATGACTACTCGATAGGATCAAACTAGGTTAAATAGGGAGGTTTTCAGTGGGTTTTGAGTATTGGTTTGTATTTTAGGGTTTTTTCGATTATCATGCTTTTTTATAAAATTTTCTTTATCAAATTTTAACAATGAATAGTATATACAATACTGAAAATTATAGAATAATAATGCAAAATTTATCAAGCACCAAAATACTTGCAACGACAATTCTCTCCACAACCCGTTGAAAAACTTTTAAAAAATGTCATACTAAATATTTTAAAATACTCTTTAATTAAAAATTGATATTAATGAATTTTAATTATGAAATAAGATAATTTTGGAAATTTGCGAGCAGATTAGTACACAACATTCTTAATATTAATTTAACAAAATTTGGTTAATGGGATGTCAAGTGGAAAATATTTTTCCCTTCAAATGGAGTGGTAGTTTTGCCAAATAAAATACACAAAGTTTATTTTTATTTATTTTTAAATATTGAGATTATATTTCCGTAAAATAAATCCACCTAAACAATATTGAGATTATATTTCCCTAACTTTTTTAAAAGAGCACTTGCTCAAAAAAAAAAAAAAAATGCAAGAAGTGAGATTTCATAGTGTTTCTATCTTTTAAAAATAATAATAATAATAATAATAATAATAATAATTAAAAAAAAGTGATATTTCAAAGTGACCAAAAAAAGAAAGTGACATGATTGTCATAAACAAAATACATAATTTTAATTAAAAAAAAAAAGTCACATTGCTGTAACAACCCAGCCCCACGTTATATATTGTTGTAAAAAAAACACACACAATATCATTTTAAGTAAAAAAAAAAAAAAAAATTTAAAAAAAATTAAAAAAAAAAAAAAAAAAAAAAAACCCTACCTCTAGTTCCCTCCTAGAAAAGACAAAAGAAGCTACAGTGCGCCTCCTCTTTTTCTTTTTTCAATCCTACACCTCCCTTTTACTCACTAAATACTAACACTCTAATTCACTCACTAAGAAAAGAAGGAAGAAGAAAAAGTTCTCACCTCTATAGCTCAGGTTAGTTTTCTTAAATCCTTATAATTTGATTTATTTTGTTAATGTAGTGGATTAGTAAATGGATTTGTTGGTTGATTTATTTAATCTAAATTTTGGGTTTGGTTTAGATATATCTTTTTCATAATATACAATCGTATTGTAGGAAAAGTTCTTGACAATTTTTTTTTTTTTTTTTTTTTTGAGAAACAAACACACACATTGGGAAGAGGGAAATGAGTTCTAACACAAAAGCACACCACAATCTGTGTGTATGTTTGTGTGTATTGGTGGTCCTAACCAATCTGTTGATTAGTCTTAATTATATGCAAGCACCTATTACACATAATTTTTTTTCCAATATAACCAACATTAATTTTTTTTTCTATTTTATTGAGTTTGTTGAAATAAGTGATAAATTTGCTTATTATAATTTTCAATTAATTGCTATTCTTGGTGCATATATAATTTTATGTGACTTGTTTTGGTGATGGATATATTATTAAGAGTGATGGGGATGTACTATTAATGTGGTTATTGGCGGCGGATGTATTCTTGAAAGTTCTCATTCATAGGAGAACTACAAGGTTCTTGATAGTTGTAAGGATTTATGATAGATGCAATGTTTGTGTCAGTAGTAAGAATTTATTTTTAATGTTTTGTCATTTATCATGGTGATTGTGTTAATGTTTTTAAATGAATACATTTTAGTTAATTCTTTATTATTTACTGTAAGTATAAAAATTTGTGTAGTTATAATTTTTGTATATTTATATAATTTAATCTAAAATATTGCAGACCAATGTTAGGGAGGAGATCGTAGTGTGAATAATTACAAAAGATGACTTTAAGGAGGAAGGTGACTCTCAAGTAGAGGAAACTGGCTCGGATGATGACTGATCTTCCAATATTTATGCTTTCAAGTTTAGTGAAGGATATGATATAACTTTCATGTATTATTGAACATCATGCTATTTTGTAGACCTTTTAATATTTTCATTTTTATTGCATTATTCACTTATTAGTTTTGAACAATTATGGATTTGTACTTGTTATTTGAATGGAGAATTTTTTATGAGATGTATGTTTGTAATTTATATATTATTTTATTTACTTTCATGTAATTCATGTGTTTCTTTTTTGACATAATTTTTTTGTTGCAATTAAAGTAATATAAATTACTTTTTTTTTCAACGAAGCTATTTTGTTGCAAATAATTTATTAGTGACGTGGTAACTAATTTTTAATAACAGTCAAAGTTCATTAAAAAAAGTAAATGGTCACTAAGATTTTGTATTTTTGATGAAAAGCTAAATATTTACGATAGCTTTTGGTCGTTGAAAAAAATATATTAGCGACGGCAATAGTTCGTCGCAAAATGAATTTGGTTGTTTAACTTTATTGTTTAAAATTGTATTTTTTGACGGCAAATCAAGTATTTACGATGACTTTTAGTCATCGAAAAAATACATTAACAATGGCCTTAGTTCGTCGCAAAATATATTTGGTCTTCTAACTTCCTCGCACAAAGTTGTATTTTCGATGACAAATCAAATATTTATGACGACTTTTAGTCATCAAAAAAATACATTAACGACGGCCTTAGTTCATCACAAAATGTATTTAGTCGTCCAACTTCCTCGTATGAAGAAGCATTTTCGACAGAAAAAATGAATTGTTTACGACGACTTTTTACGATCGAAAATGAGTCTTAGCGACGGCCTTGTCAGTAATATAGTATTACCGACAAGGCTTTTGCCGACGGACGTCGACGGCTTTTTGCCGTCAGCACTACTAATCGGCAACGGCTTTTTGTGTTGTTGTGACAAACTCTGACCGTCGCTAATTGCAATCTTTTTTGTAGTGGGGGTGTTAGAGATATATTAGTCCATTAGTATAGGCCCAAGCCTAATTCTACTTTGTGTGCAAGTCAAGTCTCCTACTTGTACTAGAAGTCTATTAGTCTAGGGTTTAGTCTACTATATATACACATGTTATGATTCATTGTAACACAGGATTTGTACTCCACTCTAATATATTATTGATGTAGCCTTTTAGGATTTCCTTCGTGGATGTAGGCCGTTAGGCTGAACCACGTAACCCTCGTGTGTTATTGTGTTCTATATTTTATGCTTTCACTTCCACATCTATACTAGCATATTCAACATAGTGTATCAATGTCAATATTTGACACTACTAACGTAGCTACTAGAGAAGATGAGAGAAATGGCAAGTTTCGAGTCCTTTCGGGGTTTTGACCATAGGCTACTCGCCCATACCCGACTCGCTACAATCCGATCTAACTACTTCGGTGGTCGAACGCAGGTCCTCAGCTCTAAAACTCAATGCCAATGGTTTGGTTTTTGGTCCCCTCCCTCAAAACCCGTTCAACCTAACCTGCCCGAAGAGAGAACGACCCGTTGCGAATTTCAAGCTTTTCAACGAGTGCCATGGGCTCTACGCCTGATTTGTGAGATGAGTAAACTTTGAGCTTATTGGGTCCAATACATGCAGCCATATATATATATATGTATATATATATATATATATATATATTTTTTTTTTTTTTTTTTGTGGGTCTTTAAGGCCAATTTTTGTATTAGAGAGATTTCGGGCTCTTACATCCAGTGTGGGAATCTTACCTTAAAAACATTGGAGACACTGTAGAAAGACCTTTACTGATATTTATCCATATAATTTTAGTACTTTAATTGTGTTCTTTTAAAAAATAAATTACTCCAATAAAAGTCTTGCAAGTAATATAACTTGGTTTCCTTTATTAGAGAATCCAGATTTGAATCCTCCTCTCCATTGTTACAACAATTGAATTACTAGAAAAAAATAAAAAAATAAAAAAAAATAACTAAACCATTGAACGATGAAAATCTGTTTGGATTATTTCACAAAAGAAAAATATCTGGACAGCCATCAGAGAAAAAAATAGCAATAATGCAATAGTCAAAACAAAAGCTTCTCAATATTTCAAAAGCAACAATGATATACCCAAAAAAAAAAAAAAAACCAAAAAAACAAAAAGAAAAGAGGAATTGAACAAAAGGTATTAAGTTTTTTGTTAAGCTCTCTAAATAAACTAAAATTTCTTATTACCCAAATAAAGAATGAGAGAGGGTGAAGGAAATAATTACAAGCTCTACTATTTATACTACAAAACAGAGCACTTACAAAGAACAGAGAAAAAGGGTGGGAAAACTATATACTAATAATGTGTAACAGTACACAAGAACTGCCAATGACTTTGTGAAACCTAGATTTCTTGTTAACAAACTCCAATTCTCGCACGTGTTGAACATGTCTATCACTTAAATGAGACCGTGTCATTTCTCGCAATATCTTTCTTTTCTTTTCTTTTTTGATAAGAAGCATGAAATATTCATTCAACTTGAAAAGAGTTACAACAAAGAAAGCATACAAACACTGGGAGAAAATCACAAACAATTACACACCACTCTCCTCAATGTACCCGAGAGCCCAGCAATATTTCTGAGTTTGCATATTAACATTTTTGGGGTCTCTTTTCTTGGGCTCTAGTGGTGGGCTCATTAAAAGGAGAGATATTACTTGTGGTTTTCAGGCTAGGAAGTCCTTGGGCCGAAGAAGAAAATATTTGAAAGCCCAAAACCGATTTTTGGCCTCAAAGGACCATTAGGAAACACGCGAGTGCTCAACAGAGGAGGGTGCTGGGTTTAAGGAGCAAACCACTACCAACACAGCTGAACTGCTGCCTTTCTCCGTACGTAGGCTCACCGGACTAACAACCACCGGAATCTGAAAACCGGTACCTTCCTCTCTTCTTTCTTCCTCCGACCCGCCTCAGCAAGCAGCACAATGTTTCTCAAAAACCCCCTTCCTCCAATCGGACAAATCTTGAGACCCAGACCGAAGAAACCCACCAAAACCCAAAACACCACAAATAAAGCAAAAGGAAGGAAGCTACTACATTTGAAGACTAGATCTGAAATAAAACTGGAAGATCTTTATTCCTCTATCTACATACCTTAGATCCAAACCCATCTTCCAGCCAGATCTTGGAGTGGACTTGAAAGCTCGCACGTGCTCCTCTAGGATGTCTGATCTCATGGCTGAAGTGGAGCTTTCATCATCCTCAAACGTGGTGAGATGAAAATGCAGAAGTCCTCCAGTGGTAGCTTGATCCATGTTGCTAAGGGGACCTTGAAGGCTACAGAGACTTAGAAAATACCTTAATAGGGAGAGGTAGAGAGGGCTTGTACCAAGGCAAGAGAAACAAAAACTCCTACTGAGGGAGAGAGAAAAAACTTTCTCTCTCCCTAAGCAGGAGAGAGAAAGTTCTTTTTCTCGCAGTACCTTTCTCTTCTCACTTAAGCAAACGAGGTCATTTGCATCTTTTGTCTTGTTCTGATAAAATGCTGTCATTTCGTCTGTTTCATTTCTTTGCTTTCCTTCAGTTATAGCAAAAAGTTTCATATATTACATGTCCAATTCGCAAAAAGATTTTTGTATTTTGTCTCAACTTTTCTTTTTAAAATTTAAGAAAACTAGATGTTTTGAACTAAGTTAATTTTTATATTGTTGTCACACATTTAGCGAATAAAAATTACATCTTTTATCTCGTATGTAGCAAATAAGCTACTAAAAAACCTATGGGATACCAAATTTATACTGTATGCTATAATCTGTCCTGCTTGTGAAATAGAGAGACCTAATACATAAATCCATATTAAAGTTTGCTAAAAAAAAAAAAAAAAATCCATATTAAAATATACACTCAATCACGTTGGGGCCCAGGGCCAGGGCTCCCCTGCCCCAAATGTCTCCCCTTTCGAATATATTACAAAGTAAGCTAAATTGTAGACATGGCAAAACGGGTCAGACCCGTTTGACCCGACCCGTTTGACCCGCAACCCGTTTGACCCGTAACCCGATTGACCCGCAACCTGTTTGACCCGTAACCCGATTGACCCGTTTAAAAACGACCCGTTTTGACCCGTGACCCGTTTTGACCCGCGACCCGATTGACCTGACCCGAACCCGACCCGACCCGCCCGTTTTGCCATGTCTACCAATGATGAGTAGATTGAGATTAAGGTGTAATTTTTATAAAATATTTACTTATTATTCTTTACTTAATATGTTATGTACTCTATTATAGGTTGTCATTCTTTGCTTGCCACCTTCATTTTCTCTTCCTACTTTAAATAGATCGATACCAAGATTAGTTTCTAGAAAGCTGGAACAAGAGTTGCACTAAATTTGGGTATCAAGTCAAGTGTTTAGTGGTAATTGGTAACAATATCATCAGTGAAAATCTAATTATAGTTAAGGAACTCATAAACAATTGACAGATTGCATCTACTTCCAAAAAAAAAAAAAAAAAGTTTTGAAAAATACGGGTCAACTCGACCCGACTCGCAACCCAACTCAACCCGCGACCCGTTTGACCCGCAACCCGACTCAACCCGCGACCCGTAACCCGATTGACCCGTTTAAAAATGACCCGTTTTGACCCGTGACCCGTTTTGACCCGCGACCCGGTTGACCCGACCCGAACCCGACCCGACCCGCCCGTTTTGCCATGTCTACTAAATTTAGTAAATTGTTCAAATTCTGCTGAATTTGATCAATTGCCCCCCTCCTCCCAAACATCTCACATTTTTTTTAAAGCTAAGTAGGGCAGACTACCAGTTGGGTCATTTACAACTATGTGGGTTGCTTTATTTTTTGCTAAACTCGTCCGTGGGTTGCTTTATTTCTAACAAGTACGCTTCTGTTTCATCAGACCCTTTCAGTGTATTGAGAAGTTAGTTTAATTGTGAAAAACTAACTCTTTTGGGTGTTAGACAGTCAGAGAGATGAAAGCCATCCACTACAATTGTGTATGGGCATTTTGAGACAGGCTTCTCCAAACATTCCAACTCTTTTTCTCTACTCCCAAGATCACCTTTCAAAGGCATAGCTGTCACTCCAGTGCTTTATCCTCTAGGGACATCTACCATCATTCTCATTTATTTTCACTCACATATATTATAATACTCTCACGTGTATCTTGGTGTCATGAATGCAAAATTTAAAGTTAGCGTAATATATTCTTAAGGGTCGTCAATGGGCCGGGTCGGGTCGGCCCAACCCATTTTTACTTGGCCCATGGGCACAATGGGTGCCCATGGGCAATGCCCATTTTGGCTTTAGCGAGTTGGGCTATCAGGTTGGGTCTAATGGGCTACCTATGGCTTATATTAGCATATTATTTTATTATTTTTATAAGGAAATAATCAATTTTTTTATAAGAGAATAATCAATCTATTTTTTTAAAGGAAAGAATTAAAGAATTTTATATTTAATTACAAATTTTTTTACAGTCAAATCTATTTAATTTTTTGTTTTGTTGATGGAAACCTATTTAATTTTTTGAGAGAGTTCTCTTAAGAAATTCCTCTATAATATCACAAGATCAATCTTTCATACACTTCATATATATTTTTATTATGAATTATGAGTTATTAGGTTGGGCAACGAGTTGGGCTACTGGGCTAGCCCACCGGATACCCATGGGCATAAAAACTAGCCCACAGCTTGACCCACTGGGCTAGTGGGCTACCCATGGGCCTCAATAACAACGGGTCGGGCCGCCCATTAGCCCGATGGACCGTTGGGTTTCTGGGTCGGGTTGTGGGCCGTGGGCTATTTGATAACCCTTACCCATGACTCGTCATTCTTTATAAGTTTTGAATATTTCAAAGGAAGATTTGCAATTAAAATAGCAAGTTGTCTATTATATGTTTGTTCTATATTGTTTCAAAGTAAAATTAAGGACATGTTTGGTAGACTATAATAGGTGCTGTAATATAATAGTTATTCCTATAATTTAGTTATTATTTAGTTTGGTTATATTTTTATTACAAGGAATAATTATTCCTTATGAATAGTCGTTCTTCAAAATAAGGAATAATTATTCCTTTTTAAAAGGTTGTATTAGCTATTCCTTAGTAAGTGCAATAATTTCAAAACTTAATATATTTCCAAATAAATAAACGTTTCATATAAATCTAACAATTATAAAAATAAAAAATCATAAAAAATAACACATATCTCTCTTAAATTTAAAAATAATAATTTTTAAGGATATATAATTGTATGAGGAAGATATTTCCTAAAATATATGTTAAATTTCATTCTAATGTTATAACTTACAACCAAACCAATGAATAGGTTTAGTTATTACATTACAACACACTTTATTACTAGTAATAAAGATTACAATTCTTGTCGTAATCCCCATTCAGTGTACCAAACGTACCCTAAAAATCAATGACACCGCATAAATGCATGCACTAAAAGTTTTGAACATGTCAAGTGGTAGATTTGCAACTAAAATGGCATGTTGCTTGGTATGTTTATTCTATATTTTTTCGAAGTAAAATTAAAAATCCATGACACCACATGCATGCACTAAAAGTTTTGAACATGTCAAATGGTAGCTAGATTCCCAGTTTCAATATTGACCCTTCTTAATAATGGTTTATTCTAGGGGTTTTTAATTTGAAGATGTCATATCATTGAATTTAATTGTGTAATGTAATTACTAATTACGTACAGTTGGCTTTAATTGTACACAACAGATCCGTTACAAGTTGACCAGTTGACATTAATTATTTTCTACATTTACTTTTTTTTTTTTTTTTAAAGAGTTTCAACCTATGATGTTTGCCTTCTCATAATAGCTATTTATCATCAGACCAAGACACTAATCAATTTTTAGTGTCGGTAGGAATTAAACCTCAAATCTCTTATACAACCATCAAAAGATTTATCAGTTGAGCTAACTGGAACCAACATTTCTACATTTACTTAATTTATGATAAGTTGTCATTAGAATAAGTAAGACATGAGAATTACTTATGATAGCCCGAAAGAATTTAGTATAGCTAGTTCAAGCAATGCAATTTAACATTTGCTTTTTCTAGACCTTGAAGAAATTTAAATAAAAAAAAAAATTTATTATTATTATTATGTAGAAACAGATGCCATTTGACGAGTATCGATAAAAGGTCATCCAGTAAACTGACGACTATAAACTGCATCTAAGTTGGGGACGAGTAAAGTGATAAAAGGCCGTTTGTATGAGTAAGACGAGCCTTTGCACATTAAACCCAGGAGTTAATTCCATCAGGCCAATTGACAATGAGTAAATGCGTCGGAATAGTTACAGGAGTTATGACGAGCTAATAGTCACCCATTACACATTAAACAGAAACTTTATTGCCATTGAATGTCGTGTTTCACTCAAGTGAAAAACGCCTAGAGGAGCATTAACATGCATAAATGGCTCACCAGAAAGAAAACTATAAAGGAAATGGAACTAAGGTAAGTTTTCTTCATGAAAAACTCAGTAGACTACAATTACACTATCCATACAGAGCCATAATCTGACTTAGGCATCGGAGTGTCCTCAATTGACACCATGCCGGAGAACCTTCTTTGTATTTCTAATCTTTTCAACAGGCACTGGAGTTCCTCCATCGGCATTGATGAGAAGCATACTGATGAGGTCAAATTCCGGCTTCATCAGTTTGGTGCCGCCTGTGAGAAACTATTTGACAAGCGATTGTGTTCCTACCGATAAAGCTCCTTAAGACCAATGGAATATGCTACAACATCACCCCTGGATCTTGTAGTGATGGCTTAACAAATCCAGGCTCTAACAGCCAATTTGCAAGAGTTTATGAAGAAGAATGAAAAATTGAAGTGTTTGCAAGAGTTAATGAAGAAGAATGAAGAATTGAAGTGTTGCACCTGTCCTGAAGGTAGAATCACTTCACTTCATTGGCCAACAGACATGACAAAAAGCTAGCAACCCCGAGACCAATAAGGGAAAGGATGCTTCTGAGTACACCAGGCAATCCGCGCATGGTAATGATCAAATGATGAAAAGCCTGCGAAGGGAGTTGGACGAAGTGAAAAATGCCATGAAGGGGAAGACGGCGATGAATCTTAATGGCACGCTCAAGCAAATAGTTTCACTTTTCACCGCTAATGTTTTGGAATGCCCCTTGCCTCCAAAGTTTTTCCTACCTCAACTAGAGTTCTATAAGGGCTTTCAAGACAATTTTGAACCTCAAGAAAACTCTAGACAAGGTCATATGCAGGTCTTTTCCCACCACCCTCAAGGGAGTTGCCAGGGTGTGGTTCAATAAATTACCAACATCCTTAATTGCAAACTTTGAATAGCTTAGTGACTCATTTGTCTACCACTTCATTAGGGGGTAGCATCACAAAAGGCCAACCTCTTACTAGCTATCGACGCCTGGCCTCGATAAAACTAAGCAGAAAAGATCGCCGCCGTCGTACCATCATTCAACCACCCGCCATGGCGACAGCTTCTGCGCGCGCGGGTCCCTGGACCCCTCTCGAATGGTATGCGTGTGGTGCATGTGTTTCGTGTAAAGCTTCAGGTGCTCTCTCTCTCTCTCTCTCTCTCTCTCTCTCTCTATGGAGGAAGGTAGGTCTACCTTTGGCGTTATGGCAGGAATCTAGGCCAAGTTTTAGTTAATTACCAAAGGTAAGTGGAGTCACCACCAATCATTGGGTTTTTCTAAAGTGTGATTGGTCACCTGTTTCTAGTTGATTTTATTACAAATCCTAGGTTAAGAAAAATGGCATTTTTCCTAATCTAATGTGGATGGCAAAAAATCTTGATTCTTAGGTCCAAAAGTTTGGTTACGTGTGGGGAAGGTGTTAGGCACTCCACAACGCCTGTCCAAGGACAATCCTTTGTTATGATAAAACCTTAATTTTTGGAGATTGGCAGTATAAACAGGATTTTGGCATTGGCTTTTGGGGCTTTACATGAATGGGGGCTTTAAGGTTTGGTTTTGAATAGGTGTGGTCCCAATCTATGCTTTCCTAAGGCATTTGAGCAAAGTGCCAGATTTCCACGGCGAAAATCCGACGACGAGTCACCTTACTTTCGCAAAGAAAATTAGGCATCGCTTGCCTTAGGTGACACAGACTGTGATAATCACACCGAAAAGGGGGCAAGCAAGTATATATATACATACATCATACACAATACTGGTGCACAGAGCAGGAAAGTAAATACCTACATCACTAGAGTATGGCCAAAAATATAGGTGCAAGAAAATAAACAAGGGTTACCATACTCTAGAGATGATGACAAATGGTACAAAGCGTGATATACCTAATACAAACCATCTAAGGGAGAAAGGGAGGAAGAAGGAGGGGGTTTAAAAGAGTACATAACCAAAGGGAAAAAGCTAAACCTTAAACCTACTAACTGCAACTGTTGCTTAGCTCATGTTGACAAGCTTGCACCCATGCCCCTTTTGCTCGCACCTAGGAGATCGTGCCCTAGCTCCATACATCCTCGCTCCATGCGTGTACATGCAAAGGCAAAGACGAGAAAACGAGCAGACAAGAAATGGAAGAAAAATACGTAGATAAAAGCAAAAGGATGCAAAGCAAACAAGCAAGATAGATATGGCAAGCATAGCATGTGACAAAGCCAAGAAAGCTAACCAACAAGTAGGTAGGGAAATAAACAAGGAAACAAACAAAAGGTGTTGTCCGCTAGGTACAAATGTAGGTTTGGATCCGATGTTCATAGCTTCATTATGTTGGAGTATGGACGACACACTAGCAAGTAAGACTCATGCATGGACATGTAAGCAATCATGTATAGATGCATAGAAAGCCAACGAGTGGCACAAACAAGCATGGCAAGCATATCATTGCACGGAGCGGAAAGAGGGAAAGGTATGCACGAAGCAACTAGCATCATGACGATGCATCCCAAACGGTTTGTCCAAACAAGGCCTCATAGGCGTCGGATGTAACCTCACATCCATATACCCGCTAAGGGCGTAAAACATGGCAAAGCCTAGAACAAGAGAGGCTAACACAAGAATAAAATCATAAAAGCAAGCAAGCATAGACGTGACAATGGGGTGATCCAAACCCTTTAATGTGGGCCAAGATCGGGTCCTAACCAATTGGCCAAAACACAAGAAAGAAAGATAAAACGACAAAAGGGCTACAATAGCACATGGCAAGACAAACATAGCCTAGGTCTAGGCACACAAACATGGCATGGAGTGCACAAACACATGGAAGATGGCATAAAGTATATAGAACATGTGAAAGCTAGCACATGGACATGGTAGAACATGGATTCAAGCGCATAAGCATGTACGGAGGTAGATCTAAGCATAAAACATGAGGAAAAGCTCATGAACACATAAATTCGAGTAAAGCATAACGTTAGACATGATATCAAGCATGTGAGCACATAATCCTAACATCAACACAAAGCAAAGAGAGGAACAAAACAAAGGAAACATGGCATAAAACCCTAAGAATGTAGATCTAAAAATATAAGCATGTAAAAACATAGATCTAAGTATACAAACATGGTACAAGGCATAAACATGTAGATCTAAATGACTAGCATGTGAACAAGCATAGGAACATGTGGATCTAACCAAACAACACATGGAAAAGGTAGGTCTACGCATAGAAAGCATGGCATAAAGCATAAAGCACATAGATCAAAACAAATAAACATGTGAGTAAGCATAAAAGAACATGGACCTAAGCTAAGAACATGCTAGAAACAAGATAAAGCAAGAAACACATCATGGAAAGTGATAAAACATATTATTATGGCAAGAAGAGCAAGAACATGCTAGGAGAAAGATTTAGAAGGTTAGGGGTGTGGATGATAGCTAAAAAGCTAAATCCACACCCCTAAACCCCAAATCCAAGATGTAGAACCAAGGAGAAGAAGATTGGGTACAAGAACACTACCTTGTGTTGTTGGTGAAGATGCAAGAATCAAGAAACTTTTATGTGTTTTTTTTTTTTTTTTTTTTTTTTTTTTTTTTTTTTTTTTTATGTGTGTTTTTTGGTGTTTAAAAGAGGGGAGGGGGGGGGGGGAACGTGTAAAGAACCCAAGCAAAGGGCAAAAATCAGAAAAATGTGGTCTCTCCATTTTTAAATCACGACAATAAAAACTCCGTCAACACAACAACAAGTTTAAATCATAATCTCAGTGATAAAAAATTCATGTTTAAATCATGATGATAAAAACTCTGTCAAACATAACGACAAGTTCCAATCATGATCTCAATGATAAAAACTCCATGTTTAAATCACGATGATAAAAACTCCATCAATGGAATGACGAGTTTAAATCATGACGCCTATGATAAAGACTCCAACAATGAGTTTAAATCATAACAAAATTAAATCACAACAACAAGGTTAAGTCATAACTTCTAAAATAAAAACTTTGTCTATGAAAGGACAAGTTTAAATCATAGCACTTGCAAAATAACAAGTCTAAGTTGCAATGTCAGTGGCAAAGAATTCGTCTGTAAGATTACGAGTTGGAATTACTCTATCTAACAGTGACAAAGGTCCCAAACATGACAAAGACCATGAGTTGGCCAAGAGCATCAAACTTCCTGTAAAAAATCTCATCATGATTCAACAAAGTGAGAAGACACATTCAAAAAGGACTTTGAAGTAAGATCAGCAGTTAAGCAAAAGCCTCAAAACCAGGAGGGAATGAGTGTTTTAGACAATTTTAAAGAAGCAAGAAGATGTTCAGAAATAAAAACTAAAGCCCCAAAACAAAGGGGCAGCCATTGTTTTCCAAAAAAGATAAAGGAAAAAGATATGTTTATACTAAGAAGGGGGTACAGCAGATTCGTCAGTATCCTTTCCTCCAATAGTGTCCTTCCCAATAGAATCCTTCTCTACAACGGCATCAGCTTTAGTTTCTTCTTGTTCCTTGACCTCTTCCATGAGAATTTAGGTGCCAATCTTTTCAAAGTCCAAGTTAGAGAAGTCTACGACCAAGTTGTGGTGCTTCATTGTCCATCTTCGCAGAAGCTCAAAACCTTTAAAGTATTGGATAAATTGAAGGTCAAAAAACTACTCTGACTGCATGAACTTCTGGATGACCTTATCTTTTTCCGCATCAATCCTCAAGAGGGCAACTTGGATCTCTTCATCCTTTTGAACAACAAGCGCTTTCTCCACACACAAGGCTTTAATGAGTTCTCTTATTTTTTTTCATTCGCCTTGTTTGTCTCATCCATGGCAGAAATCAGGTCCTTCCTTAGCTTCGAAATTTTAGCCTCTACGGATTCCAAGTTTGAATTAGCCACCACAACTTTCTCCTCGGTGCTCAAATAATTCGTTGTTATACGCAAGGACTCCCTCAAGACCTAGTAGGGGTAAAAAGGAAGAGATTATGAGCCTGTACATATACGAATAAGTACAAAAGGATGCTGAAGAAGAAAAAGGGACATACCTGCACCAATTTATGAATGTACCGATTGACCAGCTCTTGGGAAGGAATAGACAACAAGCACTTGAGTTCGTTGTCTATGATCACATTATGAGCACAACCCAATGCAGTGGTAGGGTCGTCCCAGACACTCCTCCCAACCTTGCATTTTCCTTTTGAGCAAGTAGCAGGGGGAGTAAAGGCTGTCACTTTTAAGGATGGAGTTGGAGAAGATGGTGCAATCTAAATGGATGGAAGAATAGCAGTTTCACTTTTCTCCTCACCTAGTTTCCTCTTCTTCGAATCTACGGCAAGGTTAGACAAGGGCTCATTCTTCAAACCCCTGATGTGAGCATATTTCTCCTTGTTGTACCTAGTGGCCATTTCTGCTAACCAAAAGTTAAGTAAGCAATCAGACATAGTAGAGATGAGGCTAACAAAGACAAAAGTATTCTGAGAACTAATGAATAGACGATCTTACTTTTATCTTCTCAGCGAATTTTCTCCAACATGTACTTTGAAGGTTCGAGTCCCAAACAACAGTCAAACAAATGACAAGGATCAATAAGGTCGTCAAAGTCCTCGATCTCATAAGCAAAAGCAAAGGCAACACAAACCCGACTGCAGTGTTGATCTTCCAACTCAGGACAATCAAGAGCTACAAAAATTAAAAAGTAGACATTATTAGGCAAGCAACAGTGATATAAAAAAAAAAAAACAATGGAAGATGAAGAAAGTATGCACAAAGCACAGGGACTTCCCATTTTCACAGTAATCTGGGGACTTCCCCCAAGAAGTCGTCAAACATGGTTTCCCAACCCATTCCAAAAATGAAAAAAGTATCACTATTTCCAATCACGAAAAGATGAGGGAAAGCCTTTAACAACCCTAGATTTTCTATCCCAAGGTAAAAGCTCAAAATACCCATAGTGGGTGAAGGCTTTCAAATGGTACAGATGCAAAAACTCATTTAACGTTATCATATCTCCATTGCAAGTTGACACCCAGATGGACATACAACTTATAATTGTCCTCCAAGAGTTAGGGACGAGTTGACTAGGGCAAATTTGGAAATTACGTAGAAGTTGCATGATAAATGGATGAACAGGGAAATGAAGGCCACACAGAAAGTCAACCTTGTAAAAACACACCTCTCCATAGGCAAAGCTACAGGCTTTTTCACTTGGACAATGCAATCTAATGGAGTGCCCTTGGGAAATTAAAATCTTTTTTCTAAAACCATTCAACTGCTTCTCTTTCGAAAAGCAAACTGCAGAACAGGGCATGCAAAGGGGGTGGGATGAAGACGAAGGCATTTTTGAGGCAGCGATGTCGACCACCTTGCACAAAGACTCAGAATTTGAGGACAACCTTGTCTCTAACTCACTCGACCTAACATCATCTTCCCTATATTCAATGGTGGCCATATCTAAATGGTGTTTTATCAAGGAATGGCGAATCAAAGGGTAGAGGGAGAACAAAATGGGCTTAAGTGCTATGGAATGTGACACAAACAAACTAACCTGAGGATGCCGACCAGAGGAATACCCCATAAAAACCCCTAATCTAGCGAAGAAAAAGGAAACTGAGGGGCACTCTTGACTAAAGAATTCAAAACCAACCATCAAAGCATAAAGAAAAGAGGACTTACCAAGAAGATTTGAAGTATGGAAGTTCCTCTATACTCCGAAGTTCAGACCAAATAAGGTGGAGGGAGAGGAACAGTTTTCCTAAAAAAGGAAAAACTAAAATTAAAGCACACCAAAACCAGGGTGATTTCGCACATGCCATGAATAGAAAGTAAGCACGTGTTCCTTTCTTGGGAAGTAGTCGTTTTGCATTTAAAACGAAAGCGAAGTTTCTAAAATGAGAAGATACGAATCGTCTCATCTGATCACATTCCTATGATCGTCCAAAGCCTTGACAACACAGGAATAGGGGGGCAACTGACGAGTATTGATAAACCAAGGGGCACTCTTGACTAAAGAATTCAAAACCAACCATCAAAGCATAAAGAAAAGAGGACTTACCAAGAAGATTTGATGTATGGAAGTTCCTCTGTACTCCGAAGTTCAGACCAAATAAGGTGGAGGGAGAGGAATAGTTTTCCTAAAAAAGGAAAAACTAAAATTAAAGCATGCCAAAATCAGGGTGATTTTGCACATGCCACGAATAGAGAGTAGGCACATGTTCCTTTCCTGGGAAGTAGTCGTTTCGCATTTAAGACGAAAGCAAAGTTTCAGGAAACAAGAAGATACGAACCGTCACATCTGATCACATTCCTATGATCGTCCAAAGCCTTGACAACACAGGAATATGGGGGCAACTGACGAGTATCAGTAAAAGGTCATCCAGTAAACTGACGACCATAAACTGCATCTAAGTCGGGGACGAGTAAGGTGATGAAAGGCCTTTTGTATGAGTAAGACGAGCCTATGCACATTAAACCTAGGAGTTAATTCCATCAGGCCAGCTGACAATGAGTAAATGCACTGGAACAGTTACGGGAGCTATGATGAGCCAACGATCACCCATTACACATTAAACAAAAACTTTATTGCCATTGAATGTCGTGTTTCACTCAAGTGAAAAACGCATGGAGGAGTATTAACAGGCATAAATGGCTCACCAGAAAGAAAACTATAAAAGGTAGTGGAACCGAGGTAAGTTTTCTTCATGAAAAACTCAGTAGACTATAATTACATTATCCATATAGAGCCATAATTTGACTTAGGCATCGGAGTTTCCTCAATTAGAACCACGCCGAAGATCCTTCTTTGTATTTTTTATCTTTTCAACAGGCATCGTAGTTTGTCCATCGGCATTGATGAGGTCAAATTTCGGCTTCATCACCATTGTTGTGATTAACTGTTATGACATTTTGTACGACCAAACTCAACACAAGAAAAATTAAGGTTGGATGGACATTTGTTGTGGGTTTTCCCTCTTTATTAATTTAAATTAAAAATCTTGTAGATTATTAGGAGTAAGGAAAACAACACTATTCATGAAAGTAATATGAAAAATGTGTTGAACTAGAGTTATTCAACAACTATTTTTCTAGCCAACAATATTTGTAACAATCCAAGGAAAAGCGCTAGCCACATTTGCGCTATACCTCAAAAGGACTAGTCACAATTGAGGTTCTTTGCAGTTGTTAATAAAGCCTAGTTCAACCCAATAAATACCCGATGTGGAACTCATCACACACCCACACACATCACACAATCAATCAAATTGGGGCATTACAATCTCTCCCACTTAAATCCCTAACATCCTTGTTAGGTCCCACTTTGTGGGGTAGTGTTTTTGAGCCCACACGGGATTACCGAGCCAGCTCTGATACCATATGTAACGGCCCAAGGAAAAACGCTAGCCACATCTGCGCTATACCTCAAAAGGACTAGTCACAGTTAAGGCTCCTTGTAGTTGTTAATAAAGCCCAATTCAACCTAGTAAATACCCAATGTGGGATTTATCACACACCCACACACATCACACAATCAATCAAATTGGGGCATCACAATATCTTTCTAATATGGTTTATATTATGTTTTGTTTAATTGGAGTTTACATGGTTTTGGAAAGTGGGTAAGTTGTTTGCTTTAATAAGAAAAATATTGATACTTATATGGGTATTTCATAATATGGATTCTTGAAGTAGTATTTCCTTATCAGGTCTTGATACTAAAGTGGTGGACCAATCAAAAGTCCCTCTAGAAAATGAAACTATTGGGTTCAAGTAAAGAGTAGTGCATTTCTCAACCCCAATCCCACCCCCCCCCCCCCCCCAAAAAAAAAAGAAGAGGGAAAAAAAGAAAAGAAAAGCATAGTGCACGATTTAGAAACTTCAAATCATGAACTCAACAATGAAATCGTAATAAAGCATAACATAAAAATTATAATATGATAATTTAGGTTAACATCTCCTATTTGAGAAGATTAATAAATATTCTAATGTTACAACTAGACATGGAAAAACGGGCGAGTCAAGTTGTGTTCGGGTCAGGTCAATTGAGTTGCGGGTCAAACAGTTTGTGGGTCAAAATGGGTCATTTTAAGCGGGTTAAAAATGGGTTCGGGTCAATCGGGTTGTGATTAAGTTGGGTTGGTCAGGTTGATTCGTATTTTTCATATGATTTTTATATATATATATATATATATATATATAAAGAAAACAACATGTATTTGCCATTTGGAAAGTTATGCAAACTAATGGTACTCTTACTCCATTAGTTCATCCTCTATAAGGGAGAAAGATGAAAGGTATCCTTCCAATGTGAGACAAGCAAAAATTGCCAAGGAGTACATGAGTTTCCTTGAAGCAAAAAATGCACCCACAATATTAATTTTTTTTTTTAACCAAAAAAAAATGTTTTAAAAAATGGTTCGGGTTCGAGTTCGGGTACGAGTCGGGTTAACCTGCAAAAAAACACAGGTCGAGTCATGGGTCAACTTGTTTTTTATTCGAGTCAAAAAATTCTGACCTGTTTTACCATGTCTAGTTACAACCTGCACGTTGATAGTGGAAAGTTATAAATTTATATCTATATAATAATATAAAAGTGAAACATTTGACTTTTTGTTGACCTCACTTTATTAAGCTACATGGTTACCTAAATTAATGTCATGTCTACATTTTAAAATGCCGAACAGTTGTGCTTTTTCATTTTTCAATAGGCACATTTTCAATCAATAGACACATTTTCTATCAATAGACATTTTTTATTCAATAAGCACATTTTCGGTCAATAGGTTCATATTCATTCAAAGGGCTTATTTTCGGTCAATAAACACATTTTGGTATATTCAATATGAAAGGTGTCGGACCATGAGTTGTGTCATACCACCTCAAAACCAATTGGTAATGAGGAAGACACACTCAAATCTTTTATGGCATTCGACATCACACAATACAGACCTATTTTTAGAGTGGTTGTAGAGAGTCAAATTGTGATCCCCCAACAATCCCTCCCTTACAATGACACTCTGTGACTCGAATTCATGACCTTGGCTCTGATATCATTTGTCAGACCGTGAGCTGTGTCATTTCACCTCAAAACCAACTGGTGATGAGGAAGACACACTCAAATCTTTTATGGCATTCGACATCACACTTCACGGGCCTGTTTTTAGAGTGGTTGTGGAGTCAAATTGTGGTCCCCTCAACGAAAGGTTATGACATTTCAATAAGCACATTTTGGTATATTCAATTTGAAGGGTTATGACCTTTCAATAGACATCTATTGGTATATACATTACAACCTATCTTGTCTATACTTATATAAACAATACAAATTAAAAAAGAGACATAATATTCTGACTCTTATTCCTTCCCACAAAAAAACTAATAAATAAAACAAAATTCTTTTCTTCTGCCTAACTAATTTCTTTGTGTTATTTCTTTCAATATATATTTTTTGAATTTCATGCATTTTTTCTTACTACCCGAACTAAAAGATAAAAAAAATTTTCCTCTTGAAACTCATCCATTAGCTATTTCTATGCATTGCACGGGTTAGCGACTACTATAATATAAAAGCAAAATATTTGACTTTCTTTTTACCACTCCTTATTGCATTACATGACTTTATAAATTTATGCCACATTTACAAATAAAACACTGAAAATTGGTGTCCTTGATTAAGCAAATCGTTTCATCAAAATTTTTCTACCATTACATTGAAATGAAGTGGAATTTAAACCAAAATTCTGAAACCACAAATACTCATCCTTGCCCATTTCCATTTGATCACACCGTTTGGTTTTGTCCTTGATATAACGTTACAATTATCGGTTTTCCTAATATCTTGGGTAGTTATGATATCTCCTCCAACATTTTCCTTGCCTATTTTACAAGCGGGAACATCGTGGAGACTTGCAGGCTAGGGTTCTCTACAAGAAGTTTCATTGTTGAGTTTTACTGAATCAGATTAAAAGGTTAGGATGGCTTCTTCTTTTTTAATCTAATTTTTAAGTGAAATATCTTTTCCATTTCAAATTGCTTGATAAACTTAAAAATTAAAAAATTAAAAAAATTAAAAATTAACACACGGAAAGAATAAGAAGATACTAAACACATTAGTGCTTTTTGGCATGCTAAAGCGTGCTTTTTGGCATGCTACAGCATGCTTTTGCTTGATAAATTCTTAAACAGTAACATATAGATTTTTTTTTTTTTTAAAAGAAGAGATTTTGAGGGGGAAAAAAACTACAAATTAGTTCTCAAGATGCAACTAAATTTATTGGTGAAAACCCGATTAGTGTAGAAATACTAATGTTTGTTTAGACCCTTAATTTTAAATTATGGCTTGATTACTTTTACTATAACTTAACTAAATGTGGAACAAAAGTAAATGAATCGCAATAAAGCCAGAGCACTACTCTAAGACATAAGTATGTGCAATAAACAATTAAATTAAAACTTAAAGAGTAGGGAAGAGTGATGTAAACACAAGATAACAAGGCAATGTTTTGTCAAAGAGGAAACCGAAGAATTTGACAAAAAACCTCTCTACGACCCTCCAAGTCGAAATCGATTCACTAGTGAATAAGTTGGAGTACACGAATATCAAACAGACCTTCCAATTCTAATCTATCCAATATACTTGAGCCCTCCAAGCTCTAGCTACCAATGGACATCTCGAAGTCTCGTCTTCACTAGTTATCCGGATCTCGCAATACCGCCCGATTGCATCTACCAAGCCTCACCGGCTTCTTTTAGCAAATTCCAAAATGCTTCCCAAGTTCCAAAACACTCTCTACACTCTGAATAGGCATGAGTTGTGTTTGGGTACAAATCTTCTCTCAAGGTATAATAATGGAAGAGGGGAAGGAGAAGAGATTACAAAGGAATTCTCAATCAAGGATGAGTAGCTCTCTCTCTAAAAGGTGGGTGTATTGTACAAACCTTTCTAGGATTTTCTTCTGAATAGCCTCTTTACAATTTTGTAAGTAATGAGGGTATATATAATAGAGTAAAGAAGAGGAAATGTCACACTTAAAATCCTCCAGGCAGAGAGTTTCGCGGGTCACTCGCGACTTGGCCTGAGTTGCGAAGTGACTCATGAAATGCAACCTGACACTTGACTCTTCAACTTCCAGCATGTGCTTCTCATGTGACTTTCGCAGGTTGCACCACTCGCGAGACAAGTCACGAGATCAACTTCTTGAGCAATCTTCACCAACTTAATACTAAACTCATTACAAATAAATCCCACAAAATACAAGAAAATAAATTAATGAAATTACAACACTTTTTGTTATGAAATAAAGCCAACACAAATGTTATGTGAAAAACCATAAATTAACAATTGGGTTCTATATATAGCAATTTCAGAGAAGACCCACAAGTTTCTTGTGTTTCTAAGAAAGCTTAAAAATGAGAAGTTAAGAAGTTACCAATTGAATATGAATCACTATTTATATCCAAAGGATTATGAACTTTCAATAAATAAATTTTCATTCAATATGCACATTTTCGGTCATTAGGCATATTTTCATTCAATAGACACATTTTCAGTCAATAGACATATTTTCGTTCCATAGACATCTGTAATATATATATCTAATATGAAGGGTTATAACCTTTCAACAATCACCTTTTGGTATGTATATTACAACTTATCTAATATATACCTATATATATAACACAAACAAAGCTAGAGACACAGCATTCCGCCTCTTATTCCTTCTCACAAAAAATTAATAAATAAAATAACATTGCTTTCTTTTGTCTAACTAATAAACATTTATGCTATTTCTTTCAGTATCAATTTTTTTTTTTTTAATTTCATGCATTTTTTCTTACTACAACTCAAAAAATATTAGTTTTTTTTTTTTCCCCTTAAAACTCATCCAATAGCTATTCTCGTGCATTGCACAAGCTAGCAACTAGTTAATTGAATTACCTAATTTGAAAAATAATAAGAATAGTGGCTTGGGTTGTAACTTTGTACAAGTGGACCTTGATTATGGAAAGAGTGTGTAGGGTACATTGGAGGCAAATTACAATAGGAATTACAAATTTTATTATTGAGAATAAAAGATGTTATAATGTAATAAATATTTCAATATATTTGATTGTATTATTAAAATCAAACTCAAATTTATAAAATATCATACTTATATTTTAATTTGAGAGAGATTTCCGGGGTCATTTTTCATTTTTATTGTCATGTACAAATAGAAAATTTGTATATTTGGAAATTTATTCATTCTAGATTTTTTTTTTTTTTTTTTTTTTTTTTGTTGATTATTCAATAGTTACATTTGGCAAATTTAAATTCTAAGGATCTTATTTAGAAAAACTAGTAGGTGTCAACAAGTTAAGCTATAATAAATAACTAATATTGTAACCCTTTTAGAGAAGAATAAATATTCCTTAATTTTTTTAGAAGTTATCTTACCTACTAAAAATGAGCCATTACAAAATTTTTAAAGAGGAATAGATACTCCTCAAATTAACGAATAACTATTCCTAAGAAATAACTACTACTTGTAATAAAGATGCAACCAAATAATTGAATATATATATATATATATATATATATATATATATATATATATATATATATATATATATATATATATATATATTCTACATGAATAGTCATTCCATTACAAGACATATTACAATATACCAAACATATATGTCGTAAGTTTTTTAATTATCAAAAAAGGAACTCTTTATGTCTAAATTTTTTAATATTTATTACGAGGGTTCCAGTTAGCTTGATTAATAATTAAATTTTATTGTCATTAAATAAGAAATTTAGGGTTAAATTTTGCCTACCTAAAAAATTAATTGGTATCTTAACCTAATGATAAACATTAACCATTATAGAGCAGATACTATAACTTGAAATTTTATTAAATATCTATTAAAAATAATTGAAGATTATCATATCATGGGTTTTCAAATCATTCCAAATGGTCCATGATTATGGTAATTAAAAAATTATTAAAGTATTCACAAAGTATTTTTTTTTTAAGTTATTATTATTTTGATAGATAAGATATAATTTCAATTTCAAACCTATAATATTCACTCATGATAATAGTTTTTTACCTTCAATCTAAGACCATTTCATTTTTGGTATAGATAAGCTTTGAACCACATATCTCTTATTTGACCACAAAGAGAAATTACTAGTTGAACCATATAGAATCCACTTTAGCTATTTGTTTTGGTGATTAGTAAATGCATAAATCTCATTAGAAAAATACATAAATCTTGAATGAAATGAATGAAAACTTATGATATTAAAAAGAAGAAAAAAACTAAGCATTAAAACTTATGACATTAAAAAAATAAAAATAAAATAAGTACTCTAAGTAGGCATGTAGGGTGTGTGATGAGCCTGGTTTTTTTTTTTTTTTTTTTTTTTTTTTTGATTATTCAATAGTTGGGCATAGGGATTTGAACTAGGAATATCTTTGTAGAAACAACATTAGATGTCAATCAATTTGAACTATATGCCTTTTTGTGTGATGATTCTAGTTTCAAGGTAATTGGAAAGGATCATCTTTTGTGTGAAGTTGAATTTATTCAACTATGTGCTGGTTATATTCCGTATCAAATTTGCTTGTAATTTGAACTATATGCCTTTTTGTGTGATGATTCTAGTTTCAAGTTAATTGGAAAGGATCATCTTTTGTGTAAAGTTGAATTTATTCAACTGTGTGCTGGCTTTATTCTGTACCAAATTTGCTTGTAATTTTAACTATATGCCTTTTTGTGTGATGACTCTAGTTTCAAGTTAATTGGAAAGGATCATCTTTTGTGTAAAGTTGAATTTATTCAACTATGTATTGGCTTTATTTTGTGCCAAATTTGCTTGTAATTCAACATTTAGAAACCCCGTATTTATGTAGGAATAATGTAAGGGGTAAGTGTGAGAGAGTGTGAAGAATTGATCAAGTGTGAGCATCAAAGAGCTTCTCGCAATTGGACCCCGCGACTAACTCGCAAGTGGTAACTCACCAGAATCTAGCACACATGTGAAGCATGCAGGGAGTTGGAGGGTCATGATAGCTGGATCACTACAGGACAAAAAGTACAATATGACCTTTCAGTTATCTGGCAACTGGAACTCGCAACGCATCCTAGTCACGAGTCACTCGCTAGTGCATCCTATTTTGCAGAAAAATGACTTTTCAAATTCCTTCTCATACCCTACTATATATACCCTTATACCCACGAAATGTAGAGAACTTTCAGAGAGAATTTTGAGAAATAAACCTTAGGGAAAAACAAGAATGACTCATTTACAATCTTATACATTTGATTCTCCAAATTCCTCTACTCTCACCCTCTCCATTGTCATACCCTTGAGAGAATCTTTAAACAAATCCTTACCTCACCATATTCATATCAATGAGAAGATCCTTAGTGTTTGGGAAGCAGTTCAAAAGATAACCAATTCATTTTTGTTGATGCAATGGGCTTATTGCGAGATCCAGTAAGCTAGAGAAGACAAGATTAGGCTTAGTCCTGTTGGAGCAAGAAGATTGGAGGGTTTAGGTGCATCAGGTAGGTTAGGCTTGGAAGTGCTATTGCTATTCATGTATCCCAACTGATTTTCTAGTAGATCATTTTACCGTTTGGAGGATAGTGGAGAGATTTTTTGCCAAGTTTTTCGGTTTCTTTTTTGATAACATGTGCCAGTGTTATCTTATATTTGCATCTCTCTAACCCTTACTTTTTACTTTTAATTACTGCTGTGTTGTGATTAAATTATGGTTTAGAGTTGGTTGCTTGTTTGGGTATAGCTTATATTTATTATTCCGCACATATATTGTTTGAGTATAAACTTGTGTTGGTAATTTTGTAATTGGGGATCTAAACATTCATTAGTGTTTTACACACTTAGTGAGCTTTCATTTTGAATTAAAAACCAGCAAAAGCGACAAATCCGCTAAGCAATAAATTAATGTAGAAGTCAAAGAAAGAAGAAGGGAGAGCTCTGATTCATTAGTTACGGATTAGATAAACTATTAATCATTTGTGCCATTTTATATTGATTAACCTCTTCTGTTATATACTTGACAGTAGCTGATAAAATAATTCATCTGTGCCTCTCTTTAGTAATCTGCAGTTTGATCTTCACAAGGAAGAAGAAGGCGATGCAGATTTTCCCAGCAGTATTGAGAAGATTTTGGAGAGAATGGGAGATTCAGGCTTTGGTTTTACTTAGCCTCATCATACAAAGCATTCTCACTGTGATGGGCAATAGGAGAAAGTATTTGGCCAGCCACACCCTTAGTTTCATTCTGTGGTTTGCCTACTTGTCGGCAGACTGGTTTGCAGCATTCTCGCTGAGTGTACTTTCAAAAAATGCAGGAAATTTCGAAGACCCAAAGTTTGCCTTAAAGGCATTCTGGGCACAATTTTTTCTCCTGTACCTTGGCGGTCCAGACACCATTACGGCCTATTCCTTGGAAGACAACGAGTTATGGTGGAGGCGGTTACTTATGCTAGCTTTCCAGATGACGATCGCTTTCTATGTCTCACTCAAAGCCTCAAATCAAACACTGCTAAGTTTTCTGGCATTTCCAATGTTTATTGCCGGAATTATCAAGACTGGGGAGAGAATCTGGGTTTTAAGGTCTGCTAGCAGTGAAAAATTTAAAGAATCCATGCTCCATCGTCCTGATCCAGGCCCAAATTACGCAAGATACATGGAAGAATACTGCTCAAAGAAAGACGAGGGGTTCGAAGTTACATCAGATAGATTCATTGAAGCTCCAGTTTTAGGTGATCTTTCCTTTACAGCCCCAGAAAATGTCATGATTACAGATGGAGCCACTCTACAAGATGCCTACAATTTCTTCAAGACTTTCAAGCAGCTATTTGCAGATCTCATCCTCAGTATTCAAGATAAGGTGAACAGCCAATCCTTCTTTCAGACTGTATCTTGTGATGAAGCTTTCAAAGTGATCGAGGTTGAGCTTGGATTCATGTACGACGTGTTTTATACAAAGGCATTCAAAGTATATTCTCTACCCGGTTGTGTTTTCCGCCTCATTAGTTTCTCTTGCACCGTGTCTGTGCTATTCCTTTCTTCGATCATGGAGAAGCACGCATACTCTAGAGCCAACGTAATCATCACTTATGTGTTGTTGGTTGGAGCAACCATCCTAGAGATATATTCAGTGTTATTGCTACTTACATCAGATTGGACAAAGCTTTGGCTCAGTAAGCACAAGAATGCTGTGGTGGATCTCTTGTATGTAGGCATTACATTCTTTGATTCAATTCCACTATTTAGAATTAAGAGGTGGTCCAATACCATAGGGCAATACAACCTAATAGAATTTTGCCTTAAACTTAGGCCACCCAAGTGCAGTTTTCTCCAAAAGGTATTCTGCAATAATGAATGGTTGGAGAAGCATCGGTACCATGATTCAGTAGATGTTTCTATGGGTTTGAAAGAATTGATATTTCAACGGATAGTAGAGAAATCAAGGAGTGCCTCAAATGATCTCAAGGCTTGCAAGGATTTATGCGCTAGTAGGGGTGATCGGGTGTTTAATGATCCAAGATGTTTAAGCGAAATCAGCAAAGAAAATCTTGAAACGCTTAAAGAGAGCGTTGAGGTTGAAACTGACCAAAGCATTCTTCTTTGGCATATTGCAACAAACCTCTGTTATAATTATGATCGAAACACAACCCAAAACCCAGATAGTTATCCAAATTGTAAAGCCAGCAAGTTGCTATCAGATTATATGTTATATCTCCTAGTCATGCTTCCTATTATGCTGCCTAATGGGATTGAACAAATCAGGTTCCAAGACACATGTGCCGAGGCCGTTGAATTTTTTGAGGAAAGAAATTCTATATCCGATGTAAAGCAATCTTGCATGACCTTACTTCGAGTTAGCACTGAAATTCCTCCCTCTGAAGTGAAAGGAGACAGAAGCAAGTCAGTCCTATTTGATGGATGTAGGCTTGCTAAATCTTTGCAAAGCCTGGGGAATATTGAAAGGAAATGGGAGTTGATTAGTCATGTATGGGTGGAAATTCTATGTTATTCTGCGATTAAGTGTCGATGGAGCCATCACGCTCAGCAATTCACTAGGGGTGGAGAGCTGCTCACTCATGTCTGGCTCCTTACGGCACATCTTGGTATTACTGAGCAGTTTCAAATTTCAAAGGGTCATGCAAGGGCTAGGTTGATTGTGCAATAAAAATCTTTTACTATTAATATGTGAAGTGCTTTAAATTCCAAAATAAAGTACTAAAAAAATAAATGTAATATGAATTTTTGTACGTAGTGTGTTTTCTAATTAACGTTTTAGACAGTAGCGTACAAATTGAGTGATACTTAGATATTGCAAATTTAACTATATAACATTTAGAAATTAATATGTCACTAATTATAAAAACCAAATTCAGTCATTTATTTATTATCTTATTGAAATCTTCTTATCATATTCATTGATATTTCAGTTTATAAACCTTATATGATGAAATTTGTAATCTCTCTAATATTTGTTCTATTAATTTTATTGCATAAATCTAAGAAATTATTGATGTTTCACTAATTACAAAAAAGTAATTATACTGACATAGTATTGAACGTGATTGGTGTCAACCTACACTATTCTAATGAATTCCCTCATTATTTTTTTGGTTTTATTTACTAAAGTTAATATATTAGTTTATAAATATTATCTAGTAACTATATCATTCACCCAATCTACTCTCTAAGGTTCGTTATCTTGAAAGGTGCTATGATTCTTCTATCACTAATTAAATGCTTTTGCTGAGAAGCTTTTCTACTATGTCTTCTTTATGGATTTTAGTTGCCCTTCATAAATTTAAAGATTTATACTACACTAAAACGATAAGTAGTCTATTTTTTTTTTTAAGATTGAGAAAGCTTTCTGCTATAAAGTAGTCTAATTCTTTCTATTTAGTGTCATGTTATAACCTTGAATTAGTCCACCATACGTTTTAATTTAAAAAATAATGACATTTACCATAATTGAATAAAATACAAGTCTTGGATTCACCAAAAAAAAAAAAAAAAGAGAATAAAATACTAGTCTTAATTTTGAATTTTTTTTTTAAAGTCTATTAAACAAACGGGAAATTATTGTGTACTCCTGGAGTACCATAAATGCGTACTCTTTCCTCTCACATTCATGGTGGGTCCCACTAATTAAATTTATGGTGGGACCTACTATTCATGCGAGAGGAGGGAGTACGCATTTATGGTATTCCGGGAGTACCTAATAATTTTCCTAAACAATATTGTCCTCATCATAAACCAAAATGATGCTATTATATTAATGGAAGTCGCCACTCTCATTATATTATAAAGAGAGTGCCACTACGCGCCCCTAGCTTCGAGATATTATTTTAACAGTTGTGTGTACATGTATATAATAATAGAGTAACACAAGGTTAACAGTACATATTATACAATCAGGACTATTAGTTTAATTAGGACTAAAATTCTTCTTATATAAGTTAGACTAAGTCAATATAATGAACTTAATCCTTGGTCCCATATCTATAACAGCTAGTGCATATATACTGTACTACCTCCCAGTGTATAAATTAACATCTAATACCTCACTCAGAAGGAAGTCTGAAAAATATGATTTACACCCCAAAAAACTAATCAGCAAATCAGTTGATTGATTCCAAACAGATATCACAAATGTTCATACTTTCATTCTATTAGTGAAATATTGCCTTAAGGATTGTTTTAGTTAAATTCTCACCAGGTTTTCTTTTTTACTTTGAAACCACAATTTCAAAAAATTTCCTAGGTCATCATTCTTGATATTCATGCAGTTTGTGATTGTGTGATGTTTGTTTAATTCAAATCTAACTGCATAATTAATCACTTTATTAATTGGCTAGAATTTTGATTGAATCTGACTCAACTGGGTTCTAAAACCTTAACAAATAAAATTTAAAAATTAATGTGTTACTAATTATAAAAGCCAAATTCAAACATTCATGTAGTATCTTATTGAATTCCTCTTATTACATTCATAAATATGTCTGTTGTAAACTTTATATGGTAAAATTCGTAGTATTTACAGAATTTCTTCTACACATTTATTATATAAGTCTAAGAAATTGATATACCACAAATTATAAAAAAAAGTAATTAATAAGTTCGTTTATTATACGAATGTGTCACCAATCACCCTTTACACAAAAAAAAAAAAAAAAAAAAAGGAAAAAAAACCTTACCAACAGGGATGGAACCAGGATTTAGAGTTAGGATGGCAAGTTTGTTGTTCGCTATGTGTGACAGCTTCAACCTTTGGTTCTACTACTACTTAGTCGTTCGAGGGATTTTTTTTTTTTTTTTTTTTTTTTTTTTGTGTGTGTGTGTGTGTGTGCGTGCAACTTTGATGTTGGGTAAGGACAGAATAATTTTATTTAAAATTTTTAAAGGGCTGGGTTTTTTGTGTTGGGTAAAATTAGTTAATTGAGATTATTTTATTTTAGATTTACTATTGGTAATTTTTGTTATTATGCTAATTTTTTGGGCTTGTATAATTTGTTTTAGATTTTAGATCTATTGAATTTTTTATGGTCTTTACAAGAAGGAATGCTAGAGTTACAAATTTTTTTATAAATTACTGATATAATCAATGGTATTTGTAAGTCAAAAAGTGGTGTAAGCAGTGAGCCAAGTGTGAACCAATATGAATTTTTTACCTCAACAGTTGTAAAAATATTGTAGAAAAATTTGTGATAATAACATTACTTTTAAAATAATTAATGATATTATTAAAGGGAACAAAGTGTAATTTTATAGAACAAAATTACTAAAATTAGTACTCAAATATATACTTTGTTTTTTTTAATTGGACGGGGCAATTGCCTCCATCCCTGCTTACCAAACACCCTTTATTAAAAAAAAAAAAAAAAAGTGGGCTTAGGGTGTGTTATAAACTGATTGGTGTCATCTCCACTATTCTAATGAATTTCCTTATTATTATTTTTTTTTCATTTTCTAAAAGTTATTATATTAGTTTATAAATATTATGCAGTAGTTATATCATTCACTCTATTTACCCTCTAATACTCTTATTCTTGAAAGATTTTTATGATTCTTCTATCACTTAATGCTTTCGCTGAGAAGCTTTTCTACCATCTTCATTATGGATTTTAGTCGCCTTTCATAAATTTAAAGATTTCTACTACGCTAAAACGTGATGAAGTAGTCTTTTTTTAAAAGACTGAGAAATCTTTTCTGCTATAAAGTCTTTCTATTTAGTGTCATGTTATAACCTTAATGTCAACCATAAGTTTTCATTTAAAAAATTAAGACATTTACCACAATTGAATAAAATACAATTCTTAATTTTTATTTTTTTTATAAGCCTTTTAACAACATTATCCTCATCAAAAACCAAAATAATGCTACTATATTAATGAAAGTCTCCTCTCTCCAGCCCGTTATATTATAAAGACAGTGCCACTGCCCCTAGCTTCGTGTGTGTATATGTATTTTTTTTTTTTTTTTTTTTTTTTTACAGTTGTGTGTATCTATATATTTAAAAAATTAAGACATTTACCATAATTGAATAAAATACAAGTCTTAATTTTTATTTTTATTTTATAAGCCTTTTAACAACATTATCCTCATCAAAAACCAAAATAATGCTACTATATTAATGAAAGTCTCCTCTCTCCAGCCCGTTATATTATAAAGACAGTGCCACTGCCCCTAGCTTCGTGTGTGTATATGTATATTTTTTTTTTACAGTTGTGTGTATCTATATATAATAATAGATTAACACTGCTCCTCTTGAGGAAGTTCCCAAACCTGCGAGTTGAATATGCATACAGGGAAGCTAATCAGTGCGCGGATGCCTTAAACCGTATTGGTAGTAATAGCGATGTTCCTTTCATTTTGTTTGCCCTTCCACCGCTTGTGGTGGATAGGCTTTGCACCCTAGATAAAAAAGGGGCCTTTTGTAACAGACTGGTTTAGTTTTTAATGCATTTAACCTCCTTTACCAAAAAAAAAAAATTAACACTAGGTTCAAGGCCAGCTTTAGGTATTGTGAGACCCAATGTGACTACTTTAAGTAAGTTCTATTCTTATACTTTGAATATTAATAATATTTATTTAGCTTTTGGTTTTTTTTTTTTTTTTCATTTAAAATCTATTTTTTAAGAAAAAAAATACAAATTAAAATGAACTCATCGTATTACTCAATAACTATACAACTAAAATAAACACTATCTATTGAATGAAGTAACCAAAAACTAAAATATTATATATTTGATATCTCTAAATAAAATTTGAGTATAAATTTATTTACTAGTGTAAGATTGATGAGTTCTTTTAACATTTATGTGTGGGAGACTAAATGATTGACCCAACCAATGAAAACATTTTTCTTTAATTGGTTTATCTTTGATATAAAAAAACAACTAATTTTTACTTATTGATGAATATTTATGACTTAATTAATACTTCTATTGATACAAAAATACCTCTATAGATATAAATTTAGGGGTTTTTTTCCATTGGAGGCCTTAGGCAGTTGCCTATTTGGCTCTCCCATTGAGTTAGCTTTGGCTAGGTTAACAGTAAGGGAGAAATTGGTTCATTTCACATAATTTTGTCAATTGGTAATTAATTGATAAATCTGCATAATTATTTTGGCCTAAATTGGTTCTTTTCAATTGGTATCCGAACATAGATACACTCTGTAAGAGATTAGTTTCCTGAGTGATCCTTGGCCCATATATTGTTTTAGATGATTCCATAATTAGGAGAGATTCTAGAGGTAAAAAGATAAACAAAAAGATAAAACTTATGTACAATATCTTACATACTACTCTCTAGGTTTTCCTATAAGATTCTGCCATATGATTACTTAACTAAAAAATAAGCTTTCATCACATAAGAAAAAAGTCATATGGCAGAATCTTAAAAAGAGAATTTAAGGAACAATACCTAAATACTGTACCTAAGTCTTGCCCTAAACAAAAATATTCAACCTATTCAATGCCATTAGTGTTTAGGACCATCAGGTTATGGATACATTTGTAATTAATTAATGTCCCAATTCTCATTAAAAAAAATAAAAAAATCATTGTCCCAATTATAATAGTTCCAAGTGTGAAATCAAGAAGGTAATTCTAAATAAAGGGTCTAAAAATTGTACTGATGAGAGAAATTTTTGAGCTTTGAGCTTTTACTACCTTAGTTTGTAGTACATATGACTCGAGTGAGAATGACCATGAAGAATCATCCTTGGATAATTCAAATGAAGGGAATGTATTAAATTGAAGAATTTTTCTAAAATATTAGTAGAAAAGTTGAACTTGAAAAAGAGATTTCTGGAGTTAAACTTGATAAATCTAACAAGCTTGCAATAAATAAATAAAAGGAAGAGAATGTCTCACTTATGAAGAAGGTTAAAGGTTTGGAGGATGAGGTAGTTAAGTCTAGGGCTAAATTGGAGAGGTTATTTAGTTCCTGGTAAACACAGACACTTTATTTGCACTTGTGTCGGACACATGACACGCATGAGACACTTCTGCAACTATGTTCCAGCCATGACATGACACTTATATTATATTTATTTTTAGTTTTAATCTTGAACATTTATCTAGTTATCTTTGATTTAGTCTTTTAGATTGTATTCTTGATTTTTATTCTAATTTTTAAACATCATATATTAGTCATGAATTCACTTTATTATTCTTAAATTGATATATGTTTAATTTTAAATGAAAAAATAAATGCTTACAATATTTAAAAATCAAACTAAAAATATATTTAATAATTAATTAATATGCATATCTTTGCCATACTTTTGTCCTAATTTTTTAAAAATTGTCATGTTGTCATGTTGCTGTGTCATAGCCAGCTTCATAATTAGTTCTAATCTTGATGAAGCATTAAATTTTTTTCAAATGCCTAGTTCTGATAAGTATGGCTTTAGATACATTGAAGTGAGATCATCTACCCACTAACCTTAGAAGTCCCCCACTCCTAAGGACATAATTGTGTTTGTGAAACACCACTATAGGTCCATTTGGGCTATAGCAACGTTTGTTATAGTAGGGTTTACAAATGCCACTATTGTCCCGCAACTATAGACCCAATAGTGGCGTTTACAAAATGCTTCTATAGGCCCAAATTTTTTTTATTTTAAAAAAGGCTATAGCAGTGTTTTGATAAATGCCACTATAGACCAATTTTTATTCTAAAAAAGATTATAGCAGCGTTATACCCTATGGTGGCTTTTTAAAAATGCTGCTATAGATCCTTATTTTTTTTTTTTTATAAAAATTGGCTATAGCAACATTTTAAAACGCCACTATAGCCAATAAGATAAATCTAAGTTTGTGCCTACAGTTTCCATTGTAATGTTGTTGGTCATATTAGTCCAATTTTCTTTTATTTTGATTTTTTTAAAGCTTGGGTCTCAGTTAGCATACCTCTCTAAACCTCCACCTAAGAGGCAAAGTAGTGCAAAATTGCTCATTTTTGGCACCAATGTGGTCTTGTTGGAGACAATCCTAATAATTTTTATAAAAAGATGGAGTATAATGTTTCTTAAAAATAAAATAAATAAAAATAATAAAAATAAAAAAGAAGAAGAAGAAGGGGGAGTATCATTTATTGTACTTCTGGTTTATTCTGTTTCTATTGAAGTATAATAACAGAACGTTGACAATTTCTATCATTAAAAATAGTCGGTTCGGTCGATAGCTAAATAAACATTTATAGTGTCCACTTACACCTATTTTTGACGAGCATTTTTTTTTTTTTTTTTTTTTTTTTTTTTTTTTTTTTTGAGAAACTGTTTTTGAAGAACTTTATAGTGTCCACTTACAAATTGTGACTTTCTGAGTTTTAGTAAACAATATTACAACATCGGGGTGGGACGTGGGATATAATTCCTAAAATAAAATAAAATAAGTTGGGGTGGGATATAAAAACACCCCTTCATATTATATTACAATTATTTGGATTCAACCCTGTCATCCTATCAAAAAAAAAAAAAAAAAAACCCTGTCAAATTACATTTAAATATTACTTTAATTAAAGAAAACTAGAACTTTAGCAGATAGATAAGATTTTATATACATATATATATATATATATATATATATATAAATATATATATTTGAGAAAGAGATAAGATTTTATATTAACTCCAAAAAGTCATCTAGCTTTAGTCCAAAAATTTTTGAGGTTTGTTATGGGTGCTCCACAAAATTTGTTAGAGTTGGCCATGTGCATTATTTTCTTCCATTTTATTCTATCCCAATCCAATTTTACAAAATAGTATAAAAAGAGTTTATGTGTTGTATTTATTGTTTGCAATTTTCCAAATTTAAAAATCATGTATCATATCATATTATATACTATATAAGAAAAGTTGGACCTAAAAATTGTGGTTATACTATGTGGCCATCTTTATTTTTTTTTTTGACAAAATAATTATATTCACGTTAATTATTATTGTTTTGATAGATATTGAAGTTGTATTTCAAATCTTTGATGTTTGTTCCATGATAACCGCTCTTTTCATTAGACCAAGATGCCAATTGACTTTTAATATAGGCAGAGGTTGAATCTCGAATCTCTTATTCAATGTTAAGAGTAGAACCCACATATTCTCATTAATTATAGTTTACTTTAGGTAAAAGTCTATTAACTAACTTTCAAAAAATTTAAAATTCTACTCCAACTATAGTTCAATTTAGATAAATATTAACTCAATTTTAAGAGATGTAAAATTTTACTCTAATTAAAATTCTATTCAAGAATTTTAAAATAAAATTTAATATTTTATACTACTTTTAAAATATAATTTTTTTTTTTTCATATAGAAGTTTTTATTAATCCATACATTGCGCGAACATTTTGCAAGTAATATATTAAAGTTAAGCATGATCAAAAAACAAATCAAATCTAAATTAGATTATAATTATAATCTAATTTTGTGCCGACTGTTAATTTTAATTTTCTTAATTTCAATTCCAAGTAGCCTATTCATTATATACTTTGTGTGAAACTTTTGACTTGGGGTAGTAATTCACATTCACATGATATGTTCATGTCTTGTCAACTAATGAGTATTCGACTATATAGGTCAACCTTAATATGATATATGTGAATACTGTTGTGTAACCTATTTAAGGGTCGTCAATGGGCCGGGTCAGGCAAGCCCGGCCCATTTTTACTTGACCCATGGGCACAATGGGTTGGGCATAATGGGCTATTAACTAGTTAATGGGCCGGGTCGGGCTGGGCCGAAAGAGAAAACCTCAGCCTATGACCCTGCCCATGGGCAATGCCCATTTTGTCTTTAGTAAGGTGGGTTATCGGGCTGGGCCTAATGGGCTACCCATGGGCTTGTGTTAGCATATTATTTTATTATTTTTATAAGGAAAGAATCAATTTTTTTTATAAGAGAATAATCAATCTATTTTTTTAAAGGAAAGAATTAAAGAATTTAATACTTAATTACAAATTTTTTTACAGTAAAATCTATTTAATTTTTTGTTTTGTTGATGGAAACCTATTTAATTGTTTTTATTAATGCTTTAAGTAGTTTTTTATTTTTATCTTTAATAAAAAAAATGTCAAATGGTTAATTCAAATTTTCTAGACTACTAGAAAAATATATATTTAGTAAACTAAGTTTAACATTATTACTTTGAGTATCTTAGTGGTTGAAGGAGTTCTCTTAAGAAGTTTCTCTATAATATCTCAGGATCAATCCTTCATACACTTCCTACATATTTTTGTTATGAATTATGAGTTATTGGGTTGGGCCAATGGGCTGGGCAACGGGTTGGGCTAGTGGGTTACCCATGGGCCTCAATAATAACGGGCAAGGCTGCCCATTAGCCAGGTGGGCCTTCGGGTTTCTGGGTCAGGCTGTGGGCCGTGGGCTATTTGATGATCCTTAAACCTATTTAATAAAAATGTCATGTTAGGGTCAATACGACAAGATACGACCCATTTGATTAATAAGTAAGGTTAACAAATAATCTATTTATAGCAATTTGCATATTTTGTAGCATGTATACAATACACCTAGATTCCAAAAGAAAAAAAAAAACTCCAGCAATTAAAATATAATTACATTCTTAAATTTATATATAATAACAAAAGCTAATAGGTGTACTTCTTTAAAATAAAATTACAAGTCTAAAAGTCATTTGGCTAATAGGTGGGGTGAATAGAGCTTGGATGAGAATGAAATTTTTGGAGAAAATAAGTTTACATAACAAGGGTTTTGAAGAGAGAATTGGCAAAATGATCCTTTATTAAGCAGGTAAAATGGGTTGAAACAGTTTTTGACTGTCTAACTTGAATTGACATGTTTATTAAATGGGTCAATTTATGTAGACCCGAATTTGAAACAAACTCATTAAACATCAAGCCTCACACGTTAATTTCATATTGTGTCAAATATTGCCATTCCTCCATAAAACCACCTCATCATCACTATTGTCAAATGTTTTTGTACATAAAGACAAGTCACAAGCTAGTTTTATGTGAATAAATTTTCTATTCTCTAAGTTCTACTTTTATTTATATGAAAGATAATTTTCTTTTTTTGGAGACAAATTTATATGATGAAACTTTGGAGAAGTAAATGGGATATATTAATTCCCATATGTCTCTTTCTAGAAGTAGATGTCTCTCTCTTTTCAATTTTTTACGGGCATGTGTATCTATGTCTGACTATATTAAATTATGTAAGTCTACAAATTTTTATATTAAAATGGCCAGTTGCAAAAGTTGGCTAAAAAAAAAAAAATTTTGAGAATTATGTCTCAATCTTCTCTAAATTTTATTTTCATGAACGATAATGATGATGGAGAATAAAAAAATGGCTTTGAAAAAGTAAATGGGCTATATTGACTTCCAATTGTTTTTCTAGAAGTAGCTATCTATCCTTTATTTTAGGGGCATGTATTCCTATCTGTTTATAGGAAAATTATTAGGTACTCCTGGAGTACCATAAATACGTACTCCCTCCTCTCACATGAATAGTAGGTCCCACCATGAATTTAATTAGTGGGACCTACCATTTATGTGAGAGGAGGGAGTATGCATTTATGATACTCCGAAAATACACAATAATTTCCCTTATTTATATTGAATTACGAGGAAACGTTGACAATTTTTATTACCAAAACTAGCTAGTTTCCAGGCATAGCAAAATAATCATTTTAAATTTGCTTTTAAGTCTGATGTATAAACCTTCATATTCTCTTAAATAAAATTTCTATCATTTTGACCTCCAAAAACAAATAAAATTTGTTGATATAAAGAAGTTTAAGTTGTGGATTTAAATTAGAAATAATAACAACTTACTACCTATATATTTATTATGAAAGTGTTGTAAAAATATCATAGACATAACATTTCTCATTATGAAAACTTAATAAGTTTTCAAATTTTTTTTTTAATTTAAAAGATATGAGAGGATTTTATTTCTTTAATTTTAGGTGTTTTACAGGGTTTTCTAGTCAAATTCCAGTACTATTAAGAAACTATATCCACCCCCACACATACTTAATGTGCTCCACAAATATAAGTGTTTGTGGGGTGTGAGGGACAAGGGCTAGACTTAAAATCTATAGGAGGGAGCTTCACACAAATATATACTTAGATTAAGTTAGAATAAAATTTATATCTTTTATATATATATATATATATATATATATATTATCAGTTTAGGGATTATCTTTATTTGGAAATTGTGTTTTTTTAGGAATTTCTAAGTAGGTCTACAATGTGTAAAATGAAAATAAATAATTGCCTTCAAAAAAATCTTACCTTTTCTTTTTTTTAATAAAAATTTCTAATGAGTCCTCACTTGGATTTAAGTATTTGCGTATATAGCTAAAATGAGATCCAGTAGTTATCATATTTTTGTTTTGCATCAATTAGTATTAGAGCTCTGTTTAATATGAAATAAGAATAAAATGTATTAGTGGATATTTTAGTTCACATTTTAGTTTTGCGTCTAATACTTCAATTAGTATTAGAGTCTCACTTTCACAACAACAACAACAAAAAAGAGACTCACCCACCTAAATGGCCATTCAAACATTTTTTTATAAATAACGTCTATAACTTTTTTTTTTTTCTATCCATAATAGTCAGTAACAACTTATTATCTAAAATTTGTTGTGAAATTATTATAAAGATATTATATATGTTGCATTTCTTGTTAAGGATTTTGATGGTTTCAAATCTAACAAGATCAATATTTTTCATATCATATTCATACACTTTCACATCATTTTTGAAATATGAAATGTGAAAGTGTAAATATTGTATGAAATATTGTATATACTGTAGTCTGAAAATTTCCCTATTATTATCAATAACGAAAATCAACTACCTCCGACTCCGCAACCTGGGCTTCTTTGCTCTCACCGCGGCTCAATCTCTATTTTTCTACTAAGATCTTTATTTTTATGTTTTTCCTCCTACAGTTGAGCTTCAAAGTTTCAGGTTTTCAGCCGAAATCCATTTCACTTGGTCCACCTATTCTATCTTGGTGATTCAGTAATTCTCACTTTTGAACAATTTAACGTCCACTTTTATTTCATTAATTCAAGCTGTGTAAATACCTCTTTCGTTGCTTTGTTTGGCTTACCGGCAAACAGAAGAGAGCACCCATGGGCATCTTGTCTGAAATTTCTAAACTCTTCCATGCCTATTTTATTACTATTTTGGCAGCCCTATTGCTGGTGTACATCGCCTGCATTATCCTGACTGAATTTAGGTTTCAACGTTTGGAAGACAATTACAAGTGGATTAGAAGGGAATGGAGGCTCCTGGATGCTCTCATAAAAGATGGAGAATACCTTTCAAAATCAGGGAAAGAGATAGATGAGAAATCCCTTCAACTTTGGGATTCACAACTGAAACCAGGAATGACTGTACGACTACATGATGCAGAGAGAAAGTGGTTGGACGCAACCAAAACTATAGTTTGCGAGGCAGAGCGCTGCGTTAAAACCTACGAGGAACTAAGTGAAAGAAGAAAATTTCTGAGTTGGGCTTCTTTCTGGGATTTCAGAAAAATTGGTGGCCTCGGCGCTGACATGGATCAGATTGAGAAGAAGATAAATGTTCGCATCAGCACCAAAAAAGAAGAAGCTAAAGACATCTATGGAGCCATGGAGAAGTCAAGGTCTAACGATAGAAGCTTGCAGGACAGACCAATAGAGAAACAACCATCTGATGTATATAAACCAAGTGTATCAGTAGCCACTATTGAAGCTGAAATTAATCGCTTGTCACGCGAGGCCAAATAGAGTCTATCAAGTTGTTTGTGGAGCTAATGGTTGCTTTCCTGAATGATTTCGAAGGTCTTATATTGGCGAGTGAAACTGAAAAGGCTTGGGTGATTGAAGCAGAGGAGATTATAGGTGAATTACATCGAGACATCACCACCACTACAACAGCAAATCAAATGAACTGGCCTTTAGATTTGGGAGGCCCTGCTCCAATCAAAAGCATTGATCTGCTCAGTGACCTCTTTGAAAGAAAGATTGTGTATGGTTTCACCTTCATCAGAAGAGACCGAACAAAATTCCTCCACCAGCCCCCAAATCACCGATGACTTCATTGGTATTTTATCCTTTGTAGACAAGATTCAGAACTTCCTGATCACTATTGAGAAGTCAACCATGGAAACTGCTACTAATAATCTCAAAAGTCTATCTGATCTTTTTGTGAAGGTGTATGGACACTTCAGATATGCAAAAGCCATTGGTGGCATGAAGAATTCAAGAAGGGCTTGGACAGATCAGATGAAGATCATTGTTAGAGATGCAGAGACTTCTTTGGAAACTTACAGAGAAAGTTCAGCCTTCGAAATCAGCAATAGTCAAAATTGATAGTTTTTAGACTCCTTAAAACCACAATTGGATTAACTTAGATAATTAGCCAAGTTATTACTTAGTTCAAATTCCAAATCTAGGTTATCACAAACAAACAATCATATCATGCAAAACAGCGGAAATATAAAAGACACAAGATATGATCACCCAAGAAACCAAACCGGTAAAAACCTGGGGAGGATTTAACCTAACTATTCTCAAGGTAAACTTGAATCCACTATCTTGAAAGAATCAAAGTTCATACAATAAGACTTACAAGCCCCCACGCTCGACTTCTTATTGCTGCCCACCAGTAGAACTTACTGACACGATCACGTGCAAGCTCTGAATCCAAGAACTCCTTCTTTCTTGGATTCATCACCAGATACAAGCACCCACGCTTATGTTTCTTTAGGTTTTAATGGCAGCAACTGAATTGATCATCAAGGTGTAGAAAACTTCTTTTCCTTGAAAATCCTAAATTTATGTAAAGGAAAGCTCCTCAAAGATCTCACAAGAGATTCACATAAACCGCAATATGAGCAACACTAAAACGTGGCTAGGGTTTGCCTTTTATACATAGGGTAAATTAGAAAACCCAAAACGTTTTAATTAAAATAGGGCTGAGTTGGAATTCTGCAGAAAAAACGTTTAGACCCGAATTTCGATTGATTGAGCCTAAGCTTTGATCGATCGAAATAGGCTGAATTGGTTTTTTAAGTCCTGCAACAACTTATTCCACCTTTACATCAACAAATCAACCTTGAGCAAATCTAAACACGACTAAACACATTGTTTTGATCATGGTTTGCCAATAATACAAATTAGAGTTCTAAATACATAAAAACCTAAGTCTTTAAAACCTAACAAACTCCCCCATTGGCAATCCATGACAAAACACAACTAGAAGCTCAAAGTTTACAAATAAAAGCCATTTACAAAATAATGCTCATAAATACAAATTCAATCATAACTACTATCCATCAGTTGCAAGAGAAGACAGCAACTCAATTGAATCAACTTGTATATTTCCTGAAACACTTAAACAAAATGCATAATCACATGTATGGAAAATACAAGCAAATAAAATAAAATCGTGATTTCAAACAACACACAATAAATACATATATCAATGAATAACATCATAAATATAAATCAACAAGCAGTGAAACAAGAAACAGATATAACAAAATAAATATATCTCCCCCTAACATGAATATAGCAACAAAACAAAACAAATGTGGCAAGAGCTAAAAAAGTAAAGTACAATGTGAAGCACCTAGATACAATCTAAACTAACTCTACAAGCTCCAACCAACAAAAATTACTCTCCCCCTGAAAACAAAAACAAAGTGCTCTCAAATATGTACTCCTTTTTTTTGTGATGGAATGCCAAAGGGCAATAAAAAACCATCATCAAAAGGAGGTGGCGATGAAGAGCGTCGAAACCATGCCAAATCTACTCGCAAACCATGAATCGCATCAAGAACGTCCAACAAAATCAGTCCTTGAGCCGCTTGAACGGTCAAGACATGATCCAACGTACGTCGAATGTTTGAATCATCTGAAGTAGTCGGTAGAGGAACATCAGCATCAACAGCACCAGCACCAGACGTCTCAGTAGCATCAGCACCTGTAGAAGAGGGAAGAGGGGGAACATCACCAGAAAATGCACCTCTAGGACCCGGAGGATCAACTCTCAAGTGAGTAGCCCTCTATCTAAGAAATGTAGCACCTAAGGGAGCAATAACATGAATAGGCTCACCAAAAAGGAAATAAGCTAGACCAAGGAATAACAAAATCCTATGAATGAAAATAGGATGGATAAGCGCATGCCCTACGGCAGAACTCCTATGATTTTCGTTCAAAAAACGAAGAAACAAATGAGGAAAGCTGATAGACGCATTAGACATGAAAGCATACAAAAACACACATCGCTTTAGAGGGATGATGTGAAGATGAGAAATAGGCCACAAAGAATGACACGCTACTCTAAGAAAAAGATAAGCAGTCTCAGAAAGTGCAGAAGACATGATCCAAGGATCAGAATCCCACTGGATAGAAGACCTAGTGATGTATGACATGACAACATCCAATGGAGGAGCCTCAGCATAGGGATAGACAGGCTCCCTAACGACCGGAACCCTAAGAGCCTAAGTCACTACCCTAAAGGTAATGGTGAACTCAACACCTCGTATCCAACTCCTAACTAGGGTGTTGGAATCATAGATGTGACAAGAGAGGTTCGAGAAGAACTCTCTAATTAGGGCGATCGGGGGTGGATGGTCTATCTCTAACAAGGACAACCAACCTCTAGAATCTAAGTTAGCCCTAATGGCTGGATCAACCTCATCAAGAATCACAGAACACTCAGCCCATATCTTACGCTTACTGTTCGGTTTCTTAAAAGCCTCTCGACAACGGTCGTTCTTAAAAAGCTGACTCTTAGAGGGAGACACAGAATGAGTAGAAGGAATCATATTAGTTCTAGTTTTTCTAGGCATGGTGCTAGGATAAGGACCAAAACACACAACAAAGAAAAAAAAACACAAAACCAAGGGCAGACTGCAAGTTAGCACAAAAAGGATATAAAACAAAAGCTATATGATGCATGAACAAAGTAAATGTCATGATGCATGTCCTAATGCAGTGCAATTAAGTTCAATTTGACAAAAATAACTTGAGCATAGAGTTTCTAAAAAAAAAAACCCAAAATTTTTTTTTTTTGAAAAACCACTTGAAAATTTTGTAACAAATTGACCAATTGATCATCACACAATATAGAGTACACAAAATAATGATCAATTACATCAATTCAACAAGCTAATTTCATTAAAATTAAACCAAATTGAACAAAATCCCTAAATCGAGTTCAATACAAGCCCTAGAATTTTTGATTTTTCACAAATCTCCAAATTGATCAAAATTTTCAACAAAGATCATGTTAAAAACATCATAGGAACAAAACCCAATGATCAATTTCAGAAAATATGGCCTTAATCATCAAAAATCCCAAATATGTATAGGTTCGAAATCCCCAAATTAGAATGCATGAAATGTGAAAATAAAAACAAAAAGAAAGGTAAAAGAGTCGGTAGTTGCTAAATTTTAAATTTAAGCTCTTTTTTAACTTTTTGTTATGGATGTGTAGTACATGACTAAATTTTAGGATTAAAACACTGCATTTTAGGATTAAACAAAAATTGATAACTGCTATAAATAAAATAAAATTAAAAAAAAAACAACAACAACAATAGCGGCACCCAAACAAAAACAAATGTGGATCTTGGATGCTTTTAATTTAACAAAAATATAAGACCAAAAAAAAAAAACAACTAGGAGTGTGATTTGTATTACGCGTTTATAGGTGAAGTAATTTTCCATCACACCTTTTGTGATTGAAAAATGTACTAATTCCAAATTATAATTGATGTAAATTATTAAATTTTTTCCAAAAAAATGAGAAGAGTTTCTAGGCACACGCGTGATTATTAACTTTTTTCCCAAAAAAATAGGAGAGTCTTTGAGCACGCATGTAAGTGTGTGCTCAAACTGAAAATTATAGATTATATCTTTACCAATAATTCTCATAATGCTATATGTGATTGCCCAATATATTGAGGTATTTATTATAGAATATGTCACTCCTGTATACAGGGGCGGAGGGAGGGGTGGGCGAGGGGGGGCAGGTGCCCCCCCTGAACTTCCAAAATTTTTACTAATAATAACAGTACATTGCATTGAAATGTATTATTTGCCCCCTCTACACAAAAGACAAAAAAAACTTTCCTATTTACTGCTACATGTTTCAGAACTCAACAACCTCAACTAATAGAAGCCTGAGACTACTATAACTCTAATAATATAAAACTATGGGTCCCATCTAGTAATGATTAAAAAATAAAAAACCTACTGCTAATACTATAAGCCTATATGGAATGGGAATCACAGCAGCCTAATACTAATAGAACTCTGAAAAAAACAGTGTATATATAATACAGTATAATGCACACCTCCCATAAAAAAAATAAAAAATAAAAAGTTTTTGTATATTTTTAAAATTAAATAAGGGAAGAAAAATAATTAGTTTTTTCATAATTTGTAATTTTATTAATATGGTAAAAGTAAATTTAGTAATTCATTTGGTCAAACATTTTTATACTCTACTCTCCCTCTAAATCTCTCTAATTTGGAGAAATTAAAAATGAGAGGTTGGAATTAGTTAAAACCCCTCCAAATCCCTCCCCCTCCTCCTTTAAAAAAAATCCAAATAAGATAATTTAACTTACTCTCCCTCCCTCTACTATACTCCCTTCTACTCCCCCTCCATTCAAACAAGCTATTAGAGTTTCTGTTGAGTTTTTAAAAGCATTCAAGGTGAGTTTTTTAAAAATTCAAGTCATTGAGTCACTTTTAAATATTCACAAGTATATTGCATACTCTTAATATTCACGTTTAAATTTTTTTTAGATTATTTTTTTACTTTAAATCTTGTCTTTTAATCTTGCCCCCCCTGACCTAAATTTCTGGCTCCGCCACTGCCTGTATATATCAAAGTAGCTGACTTTACCCCCTTTTAGGATTAAGAGTTAATGCATTTAGCAATTATGAGGTTGATTGTTCGAGTGAAGGTAGTTTATGGATTTATTAATCATAGTGATCTGGTCCAATATATTTGAAATTCATCAATATATTAATCATAAATCTCCATTTTGTGATCAATAGAGATAATTATGATTGATATATTTTATTCTTATAAGAGAAAATGCCCATTTTTATTACCGACTGACCTAAAATTTATGAGGCATAAGAAATTATATAGTTTAGATTTTCTATAGGTTAATCTCATCAACATACTTAAATCACCAACAACGTAATCCATGGTCATCAAAATAAATGCATATAATATATATGTTCATATAATCTCAAAAATAAAACACTTGTATTTTATTTTTATTTTTTATAGGAAAACACTTTTATTAAATATAAAATATGCAACTAAAATCTAATAGATTTTGGGCTATAATCCCCAACGAGAAGATATTTGTAACAAACTATAACTTCTTTTTGAGACGACGTGTTTGCTCATAAAAGTGATATCATGGCAGCATGGGCTGCCTCACGTAATTCCCAAGGATCCATATATCCTAATCTGATCCATTCCCTCTGTGATCCTAAAATTTCTGTTTTGATCAGACATGTTATACAAAGGCAGTAGCTTGTCCCGGCTCTCAATTGCCATTTGCCAAACAACCCTTCCACCAAAATCCCATTATACAATACACAAAGAAAATATCTATAGACTGGGGCAAATAATTGGCGAAAGAGGAAGACAATGAAAATATATTATATGTCTCAATATAGGAGGTAACTACTCGCTGCTACAATAGACGATGGACGATTTAAGGCTCAACCCGGAAGAACGATATTGTTCTTTAGAGCGAGTCCTACTCGTTAGTTGGCTAATTAAGCTAATGCCGTGAAAGTTCCCAAACAAAATATAGAGGTTTTAATTCCCTTGCATTTACTATTTCATATCTCTTTTATCGCATTTATTTTTATTTATTAAAATATAGACATTTCTACATTAATTGTAAATGTGTATAAAATAATAAATGTAAACTAGTGTGAAATAATATTTAGCTAAACAAAAATCAAAATTAAAAGGGTAAAATTGTGACCAAACTGTTATTTATTCATAATAAAAGACTCCAATTGCAACTTGAAAATCAAAAGATTACATAGAGCTACTTTCCAGAACATTAGCATCAGGTCACTAACGTAATCAAAGATGCCCTTTATTGTAGCACTTCTACACATGACTGAATTAAACGTTGACACTGATAACAAACTTAGACACGCACACAATTATTTCGTAGAAACAAGTACTGGAAGAAAAAAAAAGGTAGCAATTTAGTACAGCAATTATTATGTTATGTATCGGTATATAGCCAGCTATGAGACTCATATTGTGAGAGACGTAATGTCTCATATGGCCGATACAAGAGAGATATTTTATTTTCTTCTAGGGTACTGCCTTGGCAGTATGGCCTTCATGGCAGCATTTAAAATTGACATACATCTCCATGATTTTGGAACAGTCAGGGTCAGGGCATTTTAGGCTTCCTGGGACCCATCCAGCATTCGTCTTGATTGTAAAGTCGCAGCAATGAAAATCAGTTTTTTTGATTAGCTTATAGTTTTCCTCGAGAATAACTTCAAATTCAGCAGTAGTACTGTTGTGCAGCTCCTGCTTCCATTCATCAAATTTCTCCAAGACTGTCACAACGGTTGTCCCATAACCACTAAACACCAATCTAGACCCTTTGCACAGCACAACCCATCCCTTTTCATTCTTGTAGGAAAGCAGCTTTTGGATTTCCTTCATCTTTTTGTCCAATTCAGTATCCTTCTGAGACTTGGAGAAGAAAAGGTTGTTTATGTTCTTCCAGAAAATGTCAAGGTCATCCTTCCCTTTGCCATCCTTTCCCACACCAAACAACTCTATGGAAATCATTGAACCATTAGTTTTGACCGAATCATTTTTCATCTTTTGTGCTTTCTCACGAAATTGTGTGATCCAGGATTCATCGGTGCCTCCATAAAAGAAAGTGTACTTCCCATCATTGATCTGAATGAACAAGGACACAGATTTTATTTAAATAAAAAATTAGCTCCAAATTAAAAGCATTAGTATGGTTTACGTATTATTAAAATAAGTCTCCCTCACGATAGATAGAAAGAAAGAAAAAAAAAAATTCTACTTTTTAATTGATTATTTTTTATGTTGTTAGCTTGTTACATAAACTTTTTTTTAAAGCTCACATTTTTTTATATCATCATTATAATTTTTAATTTTTATTTCATCTTAATTACATGTTAGTTAAAACCAGTTAGAACTCACAATTTATAAAACAACTTAGCTTGAGATAAATTGTGATTAAATTATGTTCGTTTTTTTTTTTTAATTTGAATAAATTGTATCTTTATTACAAATCCTTTTATTTTACTTTTATTAAATATGTGTGTGTGTGTTTGTGGAAAATTCTATGTTACATTGGTACACACTATTTATTTTACCTACCATATTTACTTAACCTTAATAATTAGTATAGGAAAACATATTTTAATAGTAGTAACTGAATTCTCAAAAAAATTAGGAATATATATATATAACCATCCCTACGATATTAATATGTTCAAGCATTTAGATTTTTGAAATATAACATCACGTACCCGTTTCTGTATGTCAATGTCATCGATGAAATTAATTATGGAGGATACAAACCAATTTTCTCTACTGTGCAGTTTTATTTCTTTCTCAACAGTGAAAGGGATGGCATCTATCCCCCATGTCTTAATCATGTGAAATGCATCTTGGTGTTTCACTATCCCTTGTGAGTTCAACACCACGATGATAGGCCTTTTCTTGAATTGCCACTCCTCCTCAGTGTACTTGATGCCCAATGTTGATGAAAAGTGCGGAACTACGTACCACTTCATCTCACAATCACGCACCAGCGTCTCAAACTTGTTTTGCATTTTATCTGTCCATTGCTCCACAATTGGAATCCAGACAATGTTATACTGATCTTTCTTGCTTATTTCTTCGTAAATGGGCTTGAGAATCGAAACATCCTCCTTAGAGATGTCCAGGTCCGAAAAGAACAACAAGACATCCTTTCCTTTCACCTCTTCAACCTTATCACTGAACTGTTTGTGCAACACAAATATTAAATTAAGACGTTAAAACCTCACGTCAAAAAGTAACATATTTTAAGTTCAACTGAAGAAAACAATAGACTTAATTGGAAATATAACATGACAAACTGTCACTAGGAATAATTATGAGCCGGAAATTCCATCGGGCTATACCTTGCTTGATAGTATTTGGTTTTAATATTATTTATTTGATGAAAAATTTATAGTATATTTTATTAAATTTTTACGATAAACACACGCCAAGGCTAAGTTAAACATGAACTTTATCTCAACCCTAACCGATATTAGCCCAACAATGAAGATGCACTTAATTTTTGAATTCAAATCTTATATATTTCAGGTCAACATTTTGTTTCTTGTATTTAATGTTTTGCATGGTGCCGTCATTTAAATTATAATATGAACTAACATCATATACACTTACAGATTTGTAAAATATATGATGAAAACCTAATATAGACTAAAAAATGTTCATTTCATTTGAAAATGGCAATTAGGAATCCTGGTCCCATTTTTAGTATATATTGTATCAGTGACAAGCCAATTGTCTTTCGAGTTTCAATCTAGTAACACCTCCACCTTTTTTCTCCTTGTGGTGGCTTTATGTTAGGAAAAATTGTTACTCTTACATAACAGATTTGGTCACAGTAATATACTAATATAAAATAAAACTAACCAATATTTTAATAGTTTGCTGCTGCAAATTGTTCCTTAGTTCTCTTGAATAAGTGCTGTCCTCGGAAAAAATTAGCTTCTTGAAGACCTCCACAATGTCAGGCGGGCTTTCTAGGAATCTTTTGAGCTTCAAATAAGCCTCTCTTTCAGCTGCATTCAACAAAAATATTCGGTCAGAATTTTGCGGATGCTTAAGCCATTATATAGCATGTGCATCATATCAAGCTAGCACATAGGGAAAAATGAAGTAATAATCCAATAGCATGCTTTCTTGTGAATGAAATTGACTTTAGTGGCGAACCTATTATTTGATCGCAACGATCTATCTGCTCTCTTAATGATTTCAGGATAGAAGTGATTTTACCAGCAAAGGGAAAAATTTCCTGTGTCTTGTCCCTGAAATTGTAAAACCAGCCATTTGTGTTAGGTTTCTACAATCGTGGCTAAGTATTTGTAACAAATGATAATTTATGATGGTATTTAAAGCAGACTGTGAACTCTCCTATTATATCAAACCTTGATTATAACTAGTGATGATAGAGAATTCTACTCAAATGAATTCATTATATATTGTACATTTTTACTAGTTGAAAAAGAAGAATATGTAGTGCATTTCAAGGGCAAGGGCTTACTCGTCCTTAATGAGACAACACATCCAAGCCATGCAATCTACGACAGATATGATAGCCCAGAAAACTTCTACGGAGATACTATCCGTGGCAGTAGATAGTGTTGGTACATCCTTTAAATCGTGCTTAGCTAGTAGTTCCTCCAACTTAAAGATGCATTCAATGACATTCAATGTTTCCCTGATCAGATTGTTAAGTTGAACAATCGCATATTTGTATTTCTCAATGCCTGGACGGGGTAGGACAATAGGTACTCGCTTCAAGATTCCTAACGATTTGGTGAGTTGGTTTAATGAGTGAGATTGAGCAAGGTGCCAGAATTCCCCATAGTCCAAAGCAAAAGCCGCAAGTGTCAACACAGCCTTCGCATCCCATGAATAATCTTCTAGCTTTTTTAGTATTGACATTGCTGTTTTTTGGGCAGTTTCCTCACCGGGATTCTTGCATGCCATCTGACATTACATGTTTGTCATTATGAAAAAAAGCTCATGTAACTATATAGCTAATTAAATGATCACATTCATCCAAATACTTTGTTATTAGTCAGTACCTTAAATGCTACATATACTTTTGTACATTAACTATATCACATATGTAATTTGTTTAAGGGAAAAAAAAAATAATAATAAATAAAGACAGTTCTTTGTGATTTTTTGAAAAATGTTAAAATTTGTATTATTTAACAATAAAGAGATTGTAAAAGTAAAATTATAATTTATGTAAATAGTGTCAAATCTAAAACATGATAAATAAATTTTTTTTTTCAAAAATTGATATATTACTTTATAATTATTGTATGGTAAATTTTGTAATACCCTAACATCGCTTTTGTAGTTATACCTCGTTGGAAAGTTCCTTGAGTATGCACAATGGTGGAATGAAGCTTGCTTCAGGACCGCTTTCCCCCACGGGCAGCAGATCCCCCACGTATGCCTGTTTAGTACCCTAAAATAAATTAAAAGTAACCATAAGTGAGAAAACTGAAAAGATATTATATATAGAGAGAATAATAATTAAAATTAGAAATCAAATAACTTTCTGCATCGGTTTATTTTTATTTTTTAGAATAAAAGTGTTAAATTCTAATGCTCATCTCTATGCCATTTCAAAAGGGAAAGGTCCAGAACTTCTGTAAATCAAATAACTTCTGGACCAGAAGGTTTATTGTTAAAGGAAGATATACCACTATACTGTATCCCATACTTCGGACTATGTTTCTCAAAGAAGAAGAAAAAGAAGAAAATTACAATGGAAAGGAACAAAATAAAGAAACTTATAAGAAGAATGTGTGGCAGTAAGTAGTAACATATATATACGTATATATACCAAAACAATGTTTTCAACAGCCACGATGGCAGGGTTGAGAATGTTTTTGACAACAGCAAAAAGAGAGGCAACATCAATGTTTCGGTCAGAATGAGTATGGGTGGCACAAAATTTTTTCTTGATCTCTTCGTCGGACATGTTTAACACTCTCAGCTCACTCTCATACTCAATGATAAAGTTTTGATGTGCAGAAATTTTCAGCCTCTTGTTGCTGGCCATGGTATTGGGTATTACAAAACAAAGCTAGAAATGTCAGAAAGAAGGGAGAAGTTGGCTTGTGCTTTGTGGTAATGGTGTGGTGCAATAGCTTGGCCTATTGCCCTATTTATAGCCATCGATACTAGATTAAGACAAGCGAAGAGGTGATAGGATATGCTTCTCTAATTTCGAATCACATTTGCCATCTAAGTGAGGTACATCTAGTGATAAATTACAAATAATTGTCAATGGTCAACAGAAAGATTCCCTCTATCCATGTATCCTCAAAATATTAAACGTATGGATGTAGGGCACGGCACATAACTCTCAAATAAAAAACGAATGTGTTAAGGTAACAAGATGATTCAATAAATTTAGTTACATAACAAAATTTTACAACAACATCAGAATATTGCTAAATTAATTAGTCTATCACCAAGCATATGGGCCTGCCATAATTTGCGATTTTGGTTTATTTATTTATTTTTTATTTTTTATTTTTTATTATTAAAATTTTTTTTTTAATCTATGTGTGAGTTAGCATACTATTTTGAAAATATTATGAATTTTTGTTGTATTCATAGAATGACTCGAACAGAATTACCGAGAAAGTAATTAATACTAAAGACATAAAAAAATTTCACAATCTATTTTTTTTTATAATGGTTGATGTGATATGTAAAAATCCTCTTCATTTCAAGTTGGATCTTAGTATAGACTACCACATCATTTAAAATTTTAAAACATGATAGTCCTTTCAAGTTTATATTTATAAAATTTAATGTAAATCATGAAATGAATCTATGTCAAATGGAGATCATGATTTTTTTCCATGTAGTCAGTTGGGTTTAAAGTAATATAATTTTTACATGAATGCACCATTGGCACCACTTTTATTAACACTAATTACAAGAGTTTACTTCAATGATTGTAACAAAAAAAAACATGATTTTTTTAAACCCTAAACTTAATTATTGCTACGAGAACACGGGAGACATACACTCCACCTCCTCCCCTTCAAAATGCAATTTTTGTTTTTCAATATATATTAAAAACAGTTCTTACTAAAAAATAAAGGCTTAAAATAAAAAAAATAAAAAATAAAAAAAGGAATGGTCGCTTGGCCAATAACTTGTGGCGCTCCTCTAAAGAATTTTTTCTACAAAACATTTTTTCTAAAGGAAAAATTATATGATTTTGTCATAAACCATTACACCTCTGTGTGTGCCCATTCTTAAGCGTTCCCCCTTTCTTTCTTTTTTAATAAATTTCATAGTAATTTTTTTTCTTCAAATGATTGTGCTGATCAATGATTGACAATGATTAAAATATTAAGAATTTATCAAGTTGTTTATAGAGTACTCATATTTGTGATTACGTTTCTTGTGTTAATAACAAGTTAACAGCTACAAGAACATTTTTAATTATAAATATTGTCAAATTTTGGCCTTGCAACAAAGAAAGAAAATGTTGTATATTATTACTAGCCTTTGAGCACGTGCACAAGGGTTTTCCATTTTTTTGAATAAATGTTAATAATTTGCAATTATTATAATTTGGAATTACTACATTTTTCAACCTCAAAAATTTCTAGGAAGTATGATGAGTATTATGCGTTTGTTAATGAAATAATTTTTTCAATCACATGATATGCCCATGCAAAGCTAGAATTATTATAGGAATCTCTATAGTGAAAGAGTCAAATGACTATTGACATTAGAGAGTCCAAATCAACCACAAACAAATAATACCATAAATTGTTGAGTGGAAAGCTAAAACATTTAATGAAATGGATTTAAGATTGTTAACATCCGTGGCTAACACAACAACAAAATACAATGAACATTCATAGCAGTACATTAATCCTAAATTTGGCTAATTCATGAGACATTCTTTTACCGAAAATACAAACAAATTACTCTAGACAAATGTATGAAGTGAAGGCATAATGTGATCAGGGCCATCAGGCACCCTTGAAGAATAACAAAAAGAAAGTTCCGAATTATAGTTACTTGCAAATTAAAAGGTGTACTAAATCCCTTCACTTCATACATTTCAAATCCTAAATTTCAGTTTCTTAAAAATCCCTTCATGTGTAACCCCACTAACAATAGATAAATTCAAATTTAAAAATTACATTAAACTCAATAAAAAAAGGAGTCTCATGACTATTATCGCACCTATGGAGCACATGTGATAAAGCTAGTAAAATATTAGAATAGTAGGTTTTTTATAACTATTTAGTTTTTTTCTTATTGATATTTAGTTTTGTTTTTAGAAAAACGTGGGGGGTTTTTTTTTTAAATAATAATAAAGTATTAGAAGGGTAGGTTTTTTTTATAGGAAAAGAAACAACATGAATGTGGATTGTTTAAATTATTTTTCTATTTAAAAAAAAAAAAAAACAATAAACGTATAGTTGCTTTGAAAAAGTGGATTAGTGGGAGAATGATCCTATTTTATAGGAAATGTTTCAGGTAAGAGTTAGAGATATATGTACTTATCAAAAAAAAAAAAAAAAAAAACGTGTATATATCTACTTAGTTAGGTTTTTTTTTTTGGGTAACTATTTAGTTTTTTTTTTTTTGGATAAAAGTGAGGTTATTTTTTTAAAAAAATAATAATAATAAAGTATTAGAAACGTAGGTTTTTTTTATAGGAAAAAAAAAAAGCAAAGTGGGTCACTGGGTTGTTTAATTTATTTTTTTATTTAAAAATAATAATGAACATATAGTTGTTTTAAAGAAGAGAGTTAGTGGGAGAGTATTCCTATTTTGTAAGCAATGTTGTAGTGCAAGTTAGACATGCATTTTTACCATACTATCATTTAGTTTTTTCTCTACTTAAACCTAGGGGAGTAGGGGTATTTTGGAACCAAAAAAAATATTCAATTCAAACAAAAGAAGCTCCTTAAATAGTAATATAGATAATTTAATGTTACAACAAGGGAGAGAGGGATTCAAATCCTATTTGATTTTGTACATTCAAATAATTCATATCAATAATGAAAGAAATCATACAATATCACTGAATTAGAAAACTCATAGCAAAGCAATAATTCATTTAGATAAAACTATGAATAAAGGACTATTTGATTTTGTACATTCAAAGGAAAATGAGTTCAAATTTAATACAAAATCAATCATAAATTATTTTCAAGATTTGAAGGTGCACCAAACTTCATTTTGATAAAGATTGATTTAAAACGTATTTTTTAATTAATATATATATATATATATATATATTGTTAATATTAACTGAATAGTAATTTTATTTTTCATTGTATATTTTGCCTTAAATCTTGACATATTTTTTATTCTTGAATTCTAATTTTAAAAAAAAAAAAAAAATTGTTCATACAAAACTAAATTTCAGGCTACGTCCCTCATTGGGTATGAATGTTGATATAGATTTATGTATTGTGTCTGATAGCTTAGGATGTCTGCATGTTGTATTTTCTAATACGTCTACATCTAAATAATAATAACGAGACTGATTAGTCGAGTCTCTTCATATAACTAATATGAATTTAATATGAATTTTATCAATGTGAACTTTAATATGAATTTACTTAAGTATTAGTCGAGTCTCTTCATATAGATAATAGTTTAGCATTTAATTTAGCAGGTCATTGCATCATTTTTTAGATTATTTTGTTTGGATATCATGCATTGATCCGGTTGTTGTGTTGTCCTTTTATTTATTTGTTCATTTTTTTATGTAAGGAAGATCCAGCTGGTTGCATATATTTATATATAAGTGACATTTTTTTTATTTAAATAAAACAGTAATACTTATTAGAACAGACACAAAAATAATAATATTAATGTTTTAAATTCGATTTATAATACATTACTAATCAAAGTACAACTATAAAAGAGTTTAACTTTTATAATCGTAGAGTCGTAGACAGAGACTGTATAGGTGACATTGATGAAATTATTCAATGTAGATCTAATCCTCTATTTATTCAACCCGTGAAAGTAACATCCAGCTGGTTGATGATGATGTTATTATAACTACGTCACACTTCCTGAATGGAACTAGACTAATTTAATATTTGACATAAAAAGAATAAAAGCTTCCATTAAAAACAAATGGCCGAAAAGATTCTCGTTGTCTTTTTAAATCGTTACAGACTTACATGAATATCACGTGATTAACCTGCATGGTTACTTCAAATACTAATAAAGAAAGACTGTATTCACTACTTGTCATTTGTCAATCTCTACTAATGTGATTACCCTATTATTTAGTTCGTGATTAATCTCAATTATCTTGATAATTGAGCAATTAATTGAATTTATGTTAACATATAGCAAGTGATTAATATAAAAATATTTCCTACAAAGAATTTGTCCTTTTCCGTTATTTCCAGGAACAATATCAGATGCTAATATCAATTTAGTATGCGAGATCTGAATTGATCTTGAATCCTACACTACCCATTTTCCTTTTGAGATACCTGTTATACGGGTCAATGTATAAACATAAGATGATACAAAGTCTTTCCTCCAAGAAAATTAAATTAATAATTAATTAATAAATAAAAATATGATGAAAAGTCTCTCTCTCATGTACTAAAATAGGTATAAAAATAAATAAAGGCATCAACAATAGTTACAATATATTTCTCCATTTTACCTTATTTAAATCAGTTCTTTTTTTCCTACTTTCCTTTCTAATCTCTTTGATGTAGTAACTAACCCCGGAGAAGTTTAGAGCAAAAATCTCAGAGTATTTTCACAATGATCTTGTTTTAATTTTTCTTTTTCTTTTTTTAAGAATAATAACAACGATCATGTTTTAAGTTGTGAGATTTTATAATTTCTATTGCATTTTATTTTTACTTATGATAATAGCCTGACATCTCAACTTCTTGTGAGATTTTATAACTCCCGGCCCTCTTTTTAAACACTTTGATCGGTAAAAGTCACACATATATAATACCAACTTTATTACACTAACCAGTAACTACTAACCTACATCTCATTGAGGAGTAATTTCACCATTTTAAACGATTTTTAATTTCCATTTCATATTTGACTATTATATATAGGATCACATAAGACAATTACGACAAATCCCGATGGTAGATTACTCTACTACTTTGAATGCTAATTTTCTATTATTTTGTTTTTGTCACTATACGGAAGTTTAATTTTCTCACATCCACTAGTAACACATACACATGTCACATTAAATTGTAGATTAGCAGTTTCCTAACTCTTTATATAATTTTTTTTTTTTTTTTTGGGTCTGGATTTTCAAAAAAAAAAAAAAACAATATGCTCTGCCATGTTGCATGCAAATTTTTATTTATTTTTTTATTTTTTTCATTTCAAAAACTTTTGTCAATTTAGGAATAAAATAACAAGGTCATATATAATAATAACTGTTTTATCTAATGGTAAATTAATATGGATTTTACTAATGTGTGCCCTTAGGGCACACATTAATTTCCATTTTTGGAAAAAAAATTTCGAGAATTGAAAAAGTAATGACAGCTTTTTCAATTCTCGAGAAAATATTTCTAAAAATAGAAAACTTAATGTGTGCCCTTAGGACACACATTAACCGGACCCAATTAATATTACATCATATTGAGTGGTATCCATGCAGATTGTAGCCTCCTTTTTTTTCTTTTTTTTTTTTTTTCTTTTTTTTTTTTTTTCACGTTAGATGGTGACAAAGTCTTATAAGAGAGCTAAGTCAAATTTAACTAACTGCTTTGTCATTTCTCATGATAACTAGTACCTCACATTACGTTGAGTAATAACTTAATATTTTTTGGCATCTGTTTTTTCTTCATGTTAATTGGTCAGGGATGGCAAGGGGGTCGGTAACTTAATATTTTTTGACATCTGCGTTTTTCTTCATGTTAGATTGTGAGGCATGGCAATGGGGTCGGTGGGATCGGATAAGGGGTGCCCCATCCTTGTTCCTTCCCCTATTCAGGCAAAGAAAAGTAAAGGGCGGGACAGGTTAGAGTTACATTGTTATCTATAACAAAGTGGCTTTGAGCCTTTGACATTGATGAGGAAGATTTAAAAATAAAAATAAATATGGGATGGCTAGTTGCGAGAATGCTAAAAGAAAGAGAGAAGAAAATGCTTTGAGGGATGGTGATAGAATATGGGTAAAAACTAAAATTATAAAGGGATAATTACAGTAAATCCACCTGTGGTATGACCCATTTTCACTTTACCTACTCATGGTTTAAAATTTTACACTTTATCCACATGAAGTTACTTTTGTTAGGACTCTGTTACCCAGCTATTGGCTTTTCCGTTAAAAAATAACTTCTACCACCAAAACATAACATAACACGAATCAAAAAGTTAGGGTTTGAATTTTTTGAAAGGGCTTAGGTTATGGGGTTTTGAAAGAGCTTGGGTTATGGAGTTCTAGAAGAAGAAGAGTATAGTTTCAATCGCCTCTTTGATAGAACCATTACTTCTTCTTCTTCTTCTTCTTCTTTTTCTTCTTTTAGAGATAGAGACAGAGATCTTGTTCGTTGACCAAGTTCGATGGGTCGAAGTCAAACTGGATCTCGGCGAGGATGCAGTTGGTTTCTTCGATGATGTTCTGGTTCATTGCGTCATCACCAGAGGAGCTGAGGTTACCGATGCCGATGGTACAAATTGTGGTCCAAATGAGAACATGGGGCAAATGGGTGTCCGAAATCCGAGAGCCTAGGAAGAAAACCCACCTCCAATCTGATCTCCACAGCTCTACCACTCTCCACATTAATTCAATCAAGCTCCAACCATTGATTCAAACTGCAATAACTAAAATCCACAATGATTCAAAATGCAAAACTCAACAACTGAAACCCACACAAAACGCAACCACCAATCTGATCTCCTTGTCTCCACCACTCTCATCGATTCAAACAAGCTCTAGCCACCGAAATCGATTCAAAAACCCACCACAAATTCAGCAACCCACACCGATTTAACAACCGCGACACCGATTCAGCAACACACACTGATTCAACCCACCTCTGAAACCCAGTCACTGATCCAACTTCAATACTGGAACTGAAATCTAGCCAACACCCAAACGACCACCACGACACCAAACCCATGGCTGATCTACCATGATCCAAACCCACGGCTGGATTTTTCTATACCTCACACTTCAGTTGTTGGCTTATCTCTATCTCACTCTCTCTTTGTTGATAACGTTGCTGGTTGTTTTGAGATGTTGGTCTTCTTGTAAAATTTGGCTCAAAATTTTGAGTTGTTGTGAAATTGTTGATATTGTTATAGATTAAAAATAATTTCATTGAGCCATTTGATTGGTGTTTTGTTCCTCCACTTTGTTCTCATTGAAGTTCATGAGCAATGAAAAACCCTAGCTTTTTTATTCTTGTTATATTTGTTTTTGCCTAAAAATGTGTTTTTTCTAACGGCAAACGGAGATGTGGGTTATGGAAGGCTAACAGAAGTAACCTTAGGCGGGCAAAGTGTAAAGTTTTAAATCACGGATAGGCAAAGTAAAAACGGACCATACCACAGATGGGTTTACTGTAATTATCTCAATTATAAATACAATATGTAAAAGAACCCAATCCTGTCTCCCCTTTGTGTGTGTATTTCTACATATGTATATATATATATATAAATGAAATGAGTTCAAGTTATACTGGTGTAATTTTAAAGAGTTACATATTTTCTAAACTATTGAATTTAAGTAAATCTAACAGTCCAAAAAAGACCCTGGTTAATGCTAATATTCTGATTGATCTCAGTTATTATTCCTTATTTATGACATTCAATACTTATCTCTCTATCTCCTCCACCGCTTTTCCTTTCAATTTCAATTTCAATTTTTATGAGTTTATAAAAAAATTCTGAGATTTGTCAATGACCCTTCTGGTCCTTGCAAAATAGAATTACGTTTTAAGTCTTTTACAATCAGCTATAAGCAATAAAGGTTTATATACCATTACTACCGTTATGATCAAACAAAAAGGTTATGGCCTGTTGTAACCACGGTCATGTGTGTCAAAGTTATTCCAGGAAGATCATTGGACATAAACATGTGTCATCGGTAGGATTAGTTGCAAATAGCTACAAATAACTTGGACATACGATTACTACAAATAACAAGAACTTACATCAGAATGTATACCCAAGCTTTAATAGGGAATGACAAATCTCTTTACTCTGCATAACGTCAATCAAATATAAAAGAATCACCATTTTGAAATTATAGGTGGTAAAGGCTTTAGCTTCTCCAACAACTTCTCTACTTCGAGAAACCCAAGCGATCCCACAGACAAGAATTTTACACATTTCCATCTGCTCAACCTCTTAGAGAATTAGATCGTATCTTTGCAACTTCCATGAACAATATTAAAAGATGAAGCACAATATATGACAATTAAAAGTTTTAGGCATATAGGGTAGTAATAGTTGTGTTATTCAACAAAGTATAGCAGGATGTGGCTTTTTTTTTTTTTTTTTTGGTTGCTACTGGCAACCTAGCCGTGGAGGTGGAAGAGCCATGGAGGAGATAGAGAGAGAAACGTGCAAAGAGAAAGAGGGAGACATGCAATGGAGAGAGAAAGAGTCAGCCGTATAATGTTTTTGGGTTTAGAAATAAGTATGGAATGTATTAAATAAGAGATAATAAATTAGCTCAATTAAAATATTAGCATTTATGAGGATCTTTTTTTAACCGTTAGATCTACTTAGATTCAATGGTTTAAAAAATGTTTAAAGAGTTACACTAGGTGTAACTTGAATTTATCTATCTCTGTGTGTGTGTGTGTGTGTGTGTGTGTGTGTGTGAGAGAGAGAGAAAGAGAGAGAGAGAACTTCATTCCTTCTCCTCATTTATGTGTGTTACAAAGTGGTAGAACCATAGAAAGGCAAGCTAGGAGCTTGCAAAGATTGCATAGCTTTGGGCTAAGCAATGTCTTTGTAAGTCACTATGTAACAATTTTATAGAATCCATATTTGTAGGTTGGCAAACTGTGATCAAATGTAAATAATTTATAATGTTTTTAGTGAGTCTGGAGTATGTTAAAGGTGTACTTCAAAGTCCAAATTAAACAAATACCCAAGATCAGGTAAAAAAAAAAAATCAAGTTCAGAGCAATAAAACAAAGTTTCTATCAGTTTGATCAACTACTGGCTCCACCGATCGAGATTTTCAATTGCAAGCTTGACACCTAGTTCGACCAATCAAGATTATGACATTAGCAAAAATTCTGAAATGTGAAAAAGACAATAACTTATTTGTTTCAAGCCCAATTCATGATCTATTTTTTGTGCTATTTAAAGGACATCATAAGCCATCCTCAGAGAGACTTTTAGAGAGAAAAATTAATCACCATTTTTGCGACTTGGGTTTGTATAACTAAGTTTCTCTCAATTTTACTATACTAGAGACTTTCAAAGTAGATCTAATCCTCTATTTTTTCAACCAGTGCAAGTTCAAGAGCATATAGAGAAAAATCAACATGGTGTTGTTGTTGCCATAGTGCAAATCTTATATGAAGGTATAGAGAAATCTAGTCTACAATAGTTGATGGTCAAAAATTTCAATTGGATTTCTTGGAGTCACAAACTAGGAGGTTTGTGTGAAATTAGTTAATCATAGTTGCTGATCTAAATCTTTGAATAGAGATATCAAAGTCACAAATATGAGAGTTTGTGTGCAACAATTTCTCAGTAGAAGAGTTCATAAATTCAAAGTTACATGTGGTTACAATTAGTAAGTACTACATAAAGTAGCAGTTGATTTAGGATTGAGTCAATCTATCGTTAAAAACATTGATTCTATTTAGTGAAAGGTTGCCTTAGGGATAGTTTAAGTCAAATTCTCTCCAGTTTTTTACTATGAAACCACAGTTTCACAAGTTTTCCTAAGTCACCATATTGCTGTCTTCCGTTATTTCTATTGAATTTATTGTTTTAATACTTTATTGGTGATGTCTTGATTTGTGACAATTAACCTAGAAATCAATCAAAATTAATAATTGTTTAATTATTTGAAGTTTATTAATTTCGCTATAAAATCAACCAAGGGGTCTAAGAACCCTAACAAATTCATTTTATGGTGATATTTGAGGGGACTACTTTGGTCCTGTAATGGTTTTTCCATAGTAAAGGTTTTCTTTGATTTCCACTATTTTTGTCTCACCATATTTTTACTGCTATAGATTTTATATATATTATTTATATTATCTATAAGAGGATTTTTCTTTTTAGACTGAGATTTTATATGGTTTAAAAATATCCTTAAACTTTATGTTTAACTAGGAAAAAACTCGAGGATAACCCAGTAAAAATATATTTCAAACTCCACTTAAATGCCTGCAAAAATGACGCTCTTCTAGTAATCCATGTTTTCAAAACAAACTTAATGAAAAAATAAAAAAATAAAAAAATATGACACTAGACCCATTAAAAAAAAAAAAAAAACTTCATCACACGCGCAAAGCGCTAGTAACTTATAAGGTTATTTCTATTCCTGTGATTAACTGTTAAATTAGTAATTCTACATTTTTAATCACTTTAGATATAAATTATAATTTCAAGTGTGAACTCGAGTACGAATTTTATGCTCTTGTTTGGTCTCTCCCCAAAATTGTTTATTGTTCACTTCTTATGTTTGTTTATCATTGATCTGGTTAGAATACAAATCTTTTTTCAATTTCCAACATATTGCTCGATTGCTTCTCATCCTTTCTCTTTTAACTTTTTCTTTTTGCGGTTATCCCTTTTTTTCAACAATTCAATGAACTTTTCATTGCTCAAATGATTTAAATCCTTTTCAAAAAAAATCAATTTAATTTAGTATTAAACTTATTACTAAATCATATACATATTATTCCTATATCATATTGATAAATACCGAGTTCTCAGCATATATATATATATATATATATCGAGAATATTATATACATACAACTTTTATTTTTAATTTGCAAATTGGTAAATCCAAAGACGTGGTTGAGCATGTTATTAGAACTACGTCATACTTCCAACGTGAATTCCAACTCAAGCTTTGATATAAAAGGACAAAAAGAGATTCTCATTGTCTTATATATATGGTTATAGCATTTCATTTTGAATTCATCCAAAAAAAAAAAAAGCATTGCCTAAGGCCCCAAGTGGAAAGGGCCCAAAATTTTGAAAAGGAATGGGTAGTAGAAAAAAATAAAAAATAGAAAATTTAGTTTAGACAAAATTCCAAAAAGTTTGATACATCCTTATAACTAAAGAACAAAAAATTTGGAACACCCTTTTAAACATTGGTACCCAAAAAAAAAAAAAAAAAAAAAATCCATTATCCTAAACAAAATCAATTATCCCAAAAAAATCATCCTTAACCTCTAGAAAAATCTAAAATCAATTGGATAAAATGCAAATCCTATCTAAAAAATTACCCAAAAAACAATCTCAAATCAAAATTTTCAAATCCCTAAAATTTACTTATACCTTCTCTCTCTCTCTCTCTACTTAGGGACGGACCCAAGTGGGGCCCCAAGGGGGGCCGGGCCCCTTCGGGTCCAATTTTTATTTTTTATTTGTAGTTACTATATATTTTATTTTTATACTCCAATCTTGACCACCATGAAATCTGTCAAACATTGAGATGAATGCTTCTGCAAAATCTTTTGACAAAAAAAAAAAAAAAAAAAAAATGAAGAAGAAGAAGAAGAAGGGAGCATGGTGAGGAGGCAATGCTTCTGCAAGATTTTTTCGTGCATCTCGAAGGAAAAGAAGAGGTCGATTGAATATGTAATGCCTTTGATATTTCATGCATCTAAGTATTTTCCTATTACACATTTAAGCATTTTGTAGAATAACATCATCGGTCGGATGGTACATAGTAGAATAATACTTACTATATTAATATTGAACATAGTTAAGGTCCCAATACAATCTGCAAGGCAAAAATCTTAACCAAAAAACTCATCAACAAAAAAGAATAAAAATATATAAATAACGACATAATGCATTAGCAGTGAACCTAAAATCAGGTATATGACTTTCAAAACAACATTAATGATTAAACACATTAAAAAAAAAAGACAAATAAATAAATAAATAAAAAATCACATTGAACCTCTTGGATTTGAGACTTCCAACCTATAGTGATATTGTTAACTTACGTCAAGTGCGTGTGAATAAATAAAGATAAGAATAAGAAGTTAAGAGCAGTTAGTTTAAAAAATAAAAATAAAAACAGTTTAAATTGTAAAAAAACCTGTATTATCTATTTATTTATTTTTGATAACTGTAGTTTTTTTTAATAACTATTTAGTTTTTTTTTTTTTGGACAAACGTGGGGTTCTTTTTTAAAATAATAATAAAGTATTAGAAACGTTGTTTTTTTTTTTTTTTTTTTAGGAAAAAAAAACAACATGGGTTGTTTAAATTATTTTTCTATTTTTTTAAATAGAAAAAATAAATGTATAGTTGCTTTGAAGAAGTGAATTAGTGAGAGAGTGATCCTATTTTATAGGAAATGTTTCAAGTGAGAGTTAGAGATATATGTACTTATAAAAAAAAAATGTGTATATATCTATTTAGTATAATTTTTTTTTATAACTATTTATTTATTTTTATTATTGATATTTAGTTTTTTTTTTTGGATAAAAGTGGGGTTTTTTAAAAAATAATAATAATAAAGTATTAGAAATGTAGGTTTTTTTTTATAGGAAAAAAAGAAAACCAATAGCAACGTGGGTCACTAGGTTGTTTAACTTATTTTTCTATTATTTTAAAAAATAAATGTATAGTTGCTTTGAGAAGTGGGTTAGTAGGAGAGTGCTCCTATTTTGTAGGCAATGTTTTAATGCAAGTTAGACATGTATTTTTACCAGACTATCCTTTAGTTTTGTCTCTACTTAAACCTAGGGGCATAGGGGTATTTTGGAACCAAAAAAATGTTCAATCCAAACAAGGGAAACCCCTTAAATTGTAATATAGATAATTCATTGTTACAACAACGGTGTGGGGGGTCTGAGGAGCGAAGGGGATTAGACCACGGAGAGGCTTGCATAAGCTAGTTCGAGGGGAGAGTAAGCTCTAAGGATACTACCAGTTTAAGGATGGAAGCAGAAATAGGGTAGTTAATATCTTACGAAGGCCTAGGAAGAGAAGAAAGGACCATAATGGGAGCAAAGGACATGGGGGGAAGTTTCCTAAAAGATATGCCTCCCACCTCTACATTGAATGCAATACGCCAACCACATCAGTTGCATTAATGTGGAAATGACAATTGAACAATAACTTCATAGCTAGCCGCCCCTTCTGCCACCTTCAGCAGAGCTTTGATGGGACAAGTATCCTGAAGAATTCTTTGAGGCGTACAGGTGGAGGGCTATGATGCAAGGAGGGAGGATATTAAAGGAAGGGAACCTCCTAGGGGGGGACTCTTTTAGTGATATAGAAAAAAGGAAAAGTGAACAGTGTATTATCTGATAAAAATTTTACACTAATCATATATAAGAAACCGAACCTCGGACCAGCCCAAAGAGAACATTATTCTCAATTATTACTTGAGTTACATTTATCTATCATTCAGGGCTCTTCGGCCATAGACTTAAACTTAGCTTAGAATTGCACTTGGAGTTTCTTCTCACTCTCTAAAGAAATTCTATTATTGGGCTTGATTTGAAGGATAAGGTACCATTGTTCTTAGTGGGCTTAGGCCTTTATTTTTTGAGCACCTACAATTGGCGCCATTTATGGGAATCTTTATTTGTAGTTCACTCTTTCCAAGCTATGGCTAACTCTAGATAGGAGAGGGAAGAATCTGTTAGGTCTCAACGTGGGTACAATCAACGTAATTTTTGCCACACCTAGGTGCGATACTAGCTCATACTCTAGAGTTATGTCTGTATCTTCAAGGCCAGAGCTAGAGGATCAAGCCTGAGAGTCTAAAAGGGTTAGGCTGGAATCATCACCAACCTTAGGCTTCTTGGAAGAGAACAAAGTGGGGACTTTCCAACCCCATGATGATGCCCTAGTGGTGACCCTTCGGATTAGGAGATATGATGTGAAGAGAGTCCTTATGGACCAAGGAAGCGGAGCTAAGATTATGTATCCAGATTTGTACAAGTAGTTAAATCTTAATTTTGAGGATATGGAGAAGTATGACTCTCCTTTGGTTGGATTTGATAGGAGAACTGTAACCCCCAAGGAATGATTAAGCTACCCGTGCAAGCTAGGGAAAAGGTGGTGCAAGTTAGCTTTATCGTAGATGAAGCATATTCCCTTTATACAGCTATTTTGGCGAGGCCCTGGCTTCATGCTATGGGGGCGGTATCTTTACCCTACATTTGAAAGTCAAGTATCTAATAGGGGGACAAGTTGGGGAGTTGGTTGGAAGTCAAGCAATGACTAGGCAGTGTCTAGTGGCTGCTATCAAGCAACAATCACTGGATAAAGTTCCTATTAGGAGGGAGGAGGCCCTATAGCAATTAGCCAAGCCCGAGGATGGACTTGGGATTGAATCACAAGGGCTGCTTTCTGAAGAATTGGAAAGAGTTATGATCAGTTTAGATGAAGATAAATCTTTTCAAGTTGGGGCTTAGTTGCCCCCTATTGAAAAAGTGGAACTTGTAGATTTTTTGAAGGGCAATGTGGATGTCTTAGCATGGAGTGCTTACGAGGCACCGGGGATTGATCCTAATTTTATTTGTCATCAACTGAATGTAAATACTGGGGCTATACCAAGAAGGCAACCACCTCGATGCTCCTCGAGGGAGCATGCCGAGGTAGTAAAGGAAGAGGTGAACAAACTTAATCTGGCCGGGGCAATCAAAGAAGCTTTTTATTCTTAATGATTGGCTAACACCGTGGTAGTGAAAAAGAAGAATGGGAAATGGCACATATGTGTTGATTTCATGGATCTGAACAAGGTGTGCCTGAAGGATCTTTTCCACGTTCCTCAAATTGATCAGTTAGTGGATGCAACGATTGGGTATCCTCAGATGAGTTTTTTAGATGCTTTTTAGGGGTACAAACAAATACCTCTGACATTGTCTAACCAGGAGAAGACAACCTTCTGAACCCTCACTGGGAATTACCATTATTAGGTAATGCCTTTTGGCCTAAAGAATGTTAGGTCAACGTATCAGAGAATGGTGACTAGGATGTTCGAATCACAGATCAGGTAGACTGTTGAGGCTTACATTGATGACATGGTGGTAAAAAGTAAGTAGACTTCGGAACATTTGAAGGACTTAGAAAACACAGTGCTTAGGGAACATAGGCTATGTCTTAATGCCTCAAACTTCTCTTTTAGCGTTAACTCGAGAAAGTTTTTAGGGTACATGATAACACACCGGGGAACAGAGGTTAATCCCAACTAGATCAAAGCTATTAACAATTTGCATCCACCTCAGAATCCCAAAGAAGTACAAAAGTTGATGACTACCTTAAATAGGTTTATTTCTCGGTCTGCAAATTAATGTCGGCCATTTTTCCAACTCCTTCAAAAATGGTAAAAACTTCAAATGGTTTAAGGAATGTATAGTAGCTTTTGAAGAGTTGAAGCAATATCTGTCGCATCGTCGAGAAGTGTTGATACCGTATTTTATTCACCCTCAATTTGCATGTCAGATTCCGAAAAATCCAAAAATGTTATTTTCTCCCCATGGGGCCGCGAGAACATCCAGAATGATGTGGCACAACCTGTTTGGGCACCAAAGCACCCAAAGTGACATTTTCAGCCAAAATGACCTAAATGCCCCTAATTAACCCTAAGTTTGACCGAAGGTCAAACAAGATAAAATCCATCATGAAACAACATTTTTCATGGTTTTACATCAAACTCAAGCTTCTCGGAGATTTTTAACAACTTAGACCAAGTTTAACCCAAAGTCGGTCTCGAGTGGGCCCAAAAATCCTAATTTTGATCCGACTATCAGAACAGGTTGAAACCAATGTCATTGTGAAGATTATCAAATTTTCATTCCAACGACTATTCATGGGTTGAAATCGGAGAGAGAATGGCCGAGATATCATGAAAACCGGGATAACACACCAATCGATGCACCTCTAACTTTCGAGAACCATAACTTTTGATCCGACCGTTGGATTTTCGAGTTCCATACCTTTTCAAAAACAGGAAGTCAAGATCTTTCCATGGTTTTCAAGATCAACCCGATTAGAGGAGGTTGGAGGCTGGCAGCCCCACAAGGGCCGCCACCTCGAAGTTCGTGTCGGGGCTATAAATAGCCCCAGGCATCCCTCAGACCAGTAGGAGAACACATTTTCTTAATTTTTTCCCTTTATATGGTTTTTCTACACATTTTTCTCTCTTCCAAACACCAAAAAACACATCAAAGTTTGTTGATTCTTCTCTCTTCAACAAAAACCCAAGTTATTGTTCTTGTATCCAATCTTCTTTTCCTTCATTCTACACTTTGGATTTGGGGTTTAGGGTTGTGGATATAGCTTTCTAGCTACTATCCACACCCCTAACCTTCTAAATCTTTTTCTAGCATTTATCTTGCTATTTTTGCTTAAATAACATGATTTATTGCTTTCCTTAGCATGTTTCTTGCTTTATTTGTGTTTCTAGCTTAAATTTTCTTGCTTTTATGCCTTATGTCATGTTTCATGCTTAAATCGACATCCTTACATGTTCATATGTTTAGATCTACATGCTTAGGGTTTTATGCCTCTTTTTGTTCTTAGTTGATGATTAGGGTTACATGCTCACATGTTTTTCTGATGTTGTTGGCTATGCATTGCTTGGACCTATGTGTTTATGTATTTATTTCCTTGATATATGGTTAGATCCTTGTCTTCACATGCTTATATGCTTGGATCCATGTTCTTCCATGTTTATGTGCTAAGTTTCTACATGTTTACACGTACGTTTCTATGCCTATATGCCTAGATCTATGTTCTCACATGTCCATGTGCTTGGATCTATGTTCTCTACATGCTTTATGCCATCTTCCCTATGCTTGTGCAATCCATGCCGTGTTTGTGTGCCTAGACCTAGGCTATGTTTGTCGTGCCATGTGCTATTGTAGCCCTTTTGTCACTTTATCTTTCTTTCTTGAGTTTTGGCCTAATAGTTCAGACCCAATCTAGACCCTATGGTCTTTGTCATTGTCCATACACCTTGGCCCACATCAAAGGGTTTGGATCACCCCTATTTGCATGTCTATGCTTGTTTGCTTCTATGCCTTATCTTCCATGCTAGCCTCTCTTGTTCTAGGATTTTCCATGTTTGACGCCCTTAGCGGGTTTATGGTTGTGTGGTTACATTCGATGCCCATAAGGCCTTGTTTGGATGTAACCATTTGAGAGGCATCGCCACAATGCCGGTTGTTTTGTGCATACTTCTCCCCTTTTTCGCTCCATGTGATGATATGCTTGTCATGCTTGTTCGTGCCACCTATTGGCTTTATTTGCATATTTACACGCTTGTTTATATGTCCATGCATGAGTTTTGCTTGCTAGTGTGTCATCCATGTTTCAACACAATAAAGCTATGGACATTTAATCCAAACCTATATTTGTCCCTCGTGGACACTATCTTTTGTTTGCTTTCTTGCTTCTTTGCCTTTTTGCTTGTTTGCTTACCTTCTAGCTTCTTTGCTTGCCATGCTTATCCGCTTTATGCCTTTTCATATGCTCTTTGCATCTTTTCCTTCCATTGCTCGTTTGTTGGTTTCTTGTCTTTGCCTTTGCATGTATGCACATGGAGTGAGGATGCTTGGAGCTAGGGCACAGTCTCCTAGGCGTAAGCAAAAAAGGGTGCAGACACGAGCATGTAGATATAAGACAAGTAGCATTGTTCAGTAGATTTAGGAGTTTAGCCTTTCCCTTTGGTTATGTACTCTTTTAAACCCCTTCCTTCCTCCCTCCTTTTTCGCTTAGATGGTTTGTATTAGGTATATCATGCCATGTATCATTCGTCCTCATCTCTAGAGTATGGTGACCCCTGTTTATTTTCCTGCACTTATATTTAGGGTCATGCTCTAAGGATGTAGGCATTTACTTTCTTGCTTTGTGTGCTTGCATTGTGCATGATGTATGTATATATATGCATGTTCGCCCCTTTCCGTTGTGATCGTCACAGTTCGTGTCACCTAAAGCGAGCGATGCCTAATTTCCGCCGTGAAAGTAAGGTGACATGTCGCCGGATTTTTACTGTGGAAATTTGGTACTTTGCCCGAATGTCTTAGGAAAGCATAGATTGGGACCACACCCATTCAAAAGCCAAACCTCAAAGCCCTCATGCATGCAAAGCCCCAAAAGCCAATGCCAAAATCATGTTTTTACTACCAATCTCTGAAAATTAAGGTTTTATCAAAACAAATGACTGTCCTTGGACATGCGTTGTGGGGTGCCTAACACCTTCCCCACACATAACCAAACTTCCGGACTTAAGAATCAAGATTTTTCTGCCATCCACATTAGATTAGGAAAAATGCCCTTTTTAATCAAGCACAAACAAATAATACCATAAATTGTTGAGTGTAAAGTTAAAAGATTTAATGAAATGGATTTAAGATTGTTTACATCCGTGGCTAACATAACAACAAAATGCAATGAACATTCATAGTAGTACATTAATCCTAAATTCGGCCAATTGATGAGACATTCTTTTACCGAAAATAAAAACAAATTACTCTAGAAAAATATATGAAGTGAAGGCATAATGTGATCAGGGCCATCAGGCACCCTTGAAGAATAACAAAAGAAAGTTCTGAATTATAGTTACTTGCAAATTGAAAGGTGTACTAATATCCTTAATAATGCTTCTAGCAGACAAATTATCATAATCTCCCAAACCCACATCCTCAATCTATCCAGTAAATCAAAAATAGAGGATGGTGATGATAAGAATCCAATGGAATTAGTGGGAAGGCATCCAAAACTAAAAACCTGTCCCCAACCTTCCTATTAATAACCAACAAACCTTGCCTAAACTTGATATGATCTAATGGCTGGGATTAACTTGGGACAATAACCCAAACACCACATTGATTGGAGCCACTATTAAAGCCTTCGCCCATATTTCAGCGATTAGCATCTGGAAGGAAAAGAAGAGGTCGATTGAATATGTAATGCCTTCGATATTTCATGCATCTAAGTATTTTCCTATTACACATTTAAGCATTTTGTAGAGTAAAATCATCGGTCAGATGGTACATAGTAAAATAATACTTACTATATTAATATTGAGTTATTGACCAGGGGCCTACCATAAACCTGAAACTTTAAAGAGATCTGACAGTTGAGGTCTCAACACAATTTGCAAGGCAAAAATCCTAACCAAGAAATTCATATACAAAAAATAATAAAAATAAGTAAATAACAACATAATGCATTATAAAAAATAAAAAAATCACATTGAACCTCTTGGATTCGAGACTTCCAACCTATAGTGATATTGTTAATTTACGTAGAGTGCGTGTGAATAAATAAGATATGTATAAGAAGTTAAGAACAATTAGTTTTTTTTAAAAAGAAGTTAAAAACAGTTTTAATTGTAAACAAATGTGTATATATCCACTTATCAAAAAAAAAAAAAAAAAAAAGAGTATTATCTATTTAGTTTAGTTTAGTTTTATATATATATATAACTTTAGTTTTTTGATAACTATATAGTCTTTTTTTTTATAAGAATTGATAATTTAGTTTTGTTTTTGGATAAATATGGGGTGTTTCTTTTTAAACAATAATCTCAATATATTAAGAGGATTCAAAAAGTCAGTTATGATTTCAAAAAATGTCAAAAATACCATTAATCTAATTAGATTTTTGTAGATAATCTTCAGTCTTAAAAATTAAAAAAATAGGGTTAAAATTGTAATTCAACAAAATTAAAAAATAAAAATAAAAAATACTACCCGAGAAACCTTTTTTTTTTTCTAAAAATTAGCACATTCTCTATTTAGATATATATATATATATATATATATATAAATAGATTTACATATTAATGCTTCTGTTCTTATGTGTTTAAGAGATGCTAGATTTAAGAACTTTAAATATAGCATTCTTGGTATGATTACTGCTTCTTTATATGATGGTCCTGTTTACTTTAATTGTTATCCTGATCTTATTCTTGCTTTGGATGATCCTAATATTGTTAAAACTTTGACTTTGAATATTGCTTCATTTGGTTATCACATGGAAGAAGGTAGTAAGCCTTTTGCTTTGATTTACTGAATTTATTATAAACTTTTGGGTACTCAATTGAACCTTGGTGCTAAGATTAATAGAGAACCTTCTAGTAAGACCATGTTAATTCAATGCTGAACCCCTGATGCTAAAGTTCAAGTTCCAAAAATGATTCAATGGTAAGATGTTATGCTTCCCACTGAATGGTTGTTGGAACGAGAAACCCCTCTTGCTAAACCTGTTTTTGATGAGCTTGATCTGACACATATTCAACAATATCTTGATGGTACTGTTAAAATAAGTTTTCAAAACAATCAACCTTTGAGGATCAAGGAAGGAAGACATTCCTTTGCTAGATCTGAAAGTATTTCAAAAAGAGATCAAGATCTCAATGATTTTTTGCAAAAGAATTTTGAAAAACCCACTGATTTAAAGCTAAAAGGTGTTTCAAGTGATAAATCCCAAGTTATCATTGTTTTCTATTCCACTAAGCCTGAAACTTCTTCTCCATATGGCAAAACTATTAATAAAGAAGAAGAAGATGACACCAAATCTGTGTCTCCATCTGTTTCTGATTTTCCCCCTATTGAAACCCTTGATTATCAAAAATAATTGAGAGTTTTGACTATTTTAAATGAAAATTTTGAAATTGATATGGTTTCCCTTTATAATGAATTTATGCTTTCTAAAAACAGCAATAAAAGAAAATATTTCCAAAATAATTTTGCTTAGTCTGAAAAAGACTGTGTTAAAAGGAAATGGTTAAAAAAAGATGAATCAATTGAAAAAACATATTTTGCTTTTTGATTTTCTTGAAAACCATTATGTTTCAAAAAATGAAGTTTCAAAACAACATTTAAATGTAATCAAGAAATCAAATTTTGTTAAAGAAGATAAAACCACTGTTAGGTCTACTTACCCTCCTCTTGAGACAATTTTGATACTTCTCAAAAGACGGAAGTGAAGGCCTCTCCTTTCAAAGTTGCTGATGATCAAACCCCTATCATTAGTATTATTGAACAAAAAAATTTTACCAAGGAATCCTTGCATGTTATTGATCAACAATTTGACCGTATAGAAGAAAAAATTGTTAAAAAAAATGTTTCTGTTGAAAAACTTATTTCTAAAAAATTTGTTTCTATCAAAACTAAGAAACCTTTGATTGATTTATCCAGTCAAAGAGAAAAGGTGAATTTCAAAACCTCTCAGGCTAAAACTCTTGAGATTGTTGAAAAAATGCTTTCTGATTTAAAAGTTAAAACTGAGGGTACTTCTTGAAGCACTCCTGCTGCTCGAACTATTTCAAAATATGAAATTGTTTCTGAAGAAAATACAAATTCTGATACTGTATCTTTTGTTTCTGCTAAAAATGGTTTTGATGATGATTTACCAGAAATTAAAAGATTTGTTGGAAATTCCAAGCCCATGTCTTTTACAAAAAAACTGGTATTCTAATTCTACTCCTCCTGATATGTAGTTTGAAGAAAGATCTTTTCACACACAGTTTTCTGTTTTGGCTGATAAGCTTTATGAATGGAATATTGATGGTTTGTTTGAACAGGAAATCATTAATAAAATGAGCCATATGTCTATGGTTGGTATTGCTTACCAAAATAACTATGAACTTGACCAACTTGAAATTGTTAATTTACTTGTTATTGGTTTTTCTGGTACTCTTCATGGACGGTGGGATTCATATGTCACAGAAGAATCCAAAGATTCTATTAAACATGTTGTTAAAAAGAATGATGACGGTTTTCCTATCTTTGATGAAAGTATTGGTCGAGGTATCCCTGATGGTGTCAATACCTAGGTCCTACTATGTTTGATTATAGATGGTACCAAGATGTTTTCATTTACAAAGTGAAGCTCCGAAAAGACTGCTACAAGCCTTATTGGAAAGAAAAGTTTATTGACGGTCTGCCTCCTATCTTTGCTCATAAGGTAAAACAAGAGTTAATGGGTAAACATGATTCTATTGATTATGATAATTTAACTTATGGTGATATTTTAAGCACTATTAAAAAACTTGGTATTAATATGTGCAATGACGAGAAACTGTTAAAATACTAGTTAAAGAATAAAAGAAAAGCTAAATATGAAATGGGTCATTTTTGTGAACAATATGGTTTTCCCTCTATTGCTCCTTCCAGGCAAAAGGGTAAAAAACATGGTAAAAGTCACAAAAAATATAAAAAATACAGAACCAACTTTGTTAAACCCAATGATTTTTATGCTAAAAAGAAAAATGTTTCTAAAAAGTATGATAAACAGAAGTCAGGTAAAGGTAAATGTTTTAACTGTGGTAAACCTGACACTTCAGTAGAGATTGTAAACAAAAACCTGGTAAGTTAAAGAATAAGTTTAACATGTTAAATATTGATGAAAAAGAACAAGAAGAATTATTTTGAATCCTTGAATCAAACAATTCGTCTGATTCATTGGAAGACGATTTTTCTTCCTCTTCTGATTCTTGTTTTCAATCTGCTGATGATTCTTCTGATTCTCCTAATGTTATAATTGGTTGTAGAGATTCTTGTTGTAATGTTATTAAATCTGTTAATGTTCTCACTAAAGGTGAAGAAAATGAAAGTTTGTTAATCAAATTAATAAGCCAAATTCAAAACCCTGAACTACAAAAAGAATATTTGGACAAGTTTAAGAAAAAATTGATAAAAGATGAAACTAGTAAAAAACTAAAATCCACTATAAGCTTTGAAGAAACTTTGGAAAGATTTAATAAAAAGGAATCCAAAGACTTAACTGTTAATGATCTTCAACATGAAATCACTATTGTTAAACAAGAGATAATTGAATTAAAAAATGAATTTAAAAACATTAAAAGTGACAACAATGATCTTAAACAAGAATTGTTATTGTTAAAAATTGATAAAATCTTGACAAACAACAATTTGATAAATCTGATAATGAACAAGATGGGCACAAAGATGGAGATGAATCTAGTCAACAAGCTCTTCTTTCTGATAAAGGTATTGTTGATAATTCTCAACTTAATCTTGTTAACAAAATGCTTCATCCAAAATGGTTTACAAAAGTTAAAATTATTGTTTCCCATGATTATCATTTCACTGTTATGGCTATGATTGATTCTGGTGTGGATATGAACTGTATCCAAGAAGGATTAATTCCTTCCAAATATTTTGAAAAGTCAACTGAAAGATTGGTTTCTGTTAATGGTACCCAAATAAAAATTAAATATGAATTGAATAATGCTCATGTTTGTCATGACAATGTCTATTTCAAGATTCCTTTTTTAAAAACATGACTAATAAAGTGATTCTTGCTCTGCCATTTATAAATGCTTTGTATCCTTTTCTTGTTGAACATGATGGAATTACTACTGATCCTTTTGGACATAAAGTAAAATTCAAATTTGCTTCAAAGTTTGAAATTGGTGCTGATGTTGCTTTGAACCTGATTCATGCTAAAGCCAAACATCTTAACTTCCTACAGCAAGAAGTTAGGCACAAGAAAATTGCTGAACAACTTTCTAAAAAAATGTTACAATCCAAAATTGATAATTTTCAGAAATTGTTGATTGATGATGTTTCTTCTGATGCTCCTAATGTTTTTTGGCATAAAAGGAAACATATTGTTGACTTGCTTTATGATATTATTAATTTATCTTACATCGAATATTTTCCTACTAATGTACTTATACAAGAACCAAGGATAGATTTTTGCCAATATTTCACAAATGGTTTTGAAGGTAATACTCATAGTGCTAAACTGCTAACTATTACCAATTACCCTAATGTCCTCAATGATTCTTTGCAGGAATCAAACAAAGCTATATGGATAAATACCACTAATAAGTGGAAAAATAATAAAAATACTTATACTTATACCAGTAGTAAGTGGATTATTATGGCTTCCTCGACAAAGAGGAGGGACAAGGGAAAAGCACCAGCACAGGGCTATTCTCAAGACAAAAGGCTCCCAGGGGGACAATCTTTTGTAATGCATGAAGGCGCATCTTCTAGGGTAAAACCTAGTAGATCAACATCCCTTCAGGAATTTGTCCCGGCTAAGGTGACATATTCCAATGGTGATATGGTAATTGTTTTGCAGGAAGTTTTGTCTAGAAATTTACAATTCCACAATGGAACCTATTCAGAATTACCAGATTCTATCAAATTTATTCTTGATAACCTTTAAGTTGCTTGTACTAGAAACCACCGCAACCTTTTCCGGAGAACCCTTCAAGCACTTGAAATCCACCTTGTTAACCTTACTGCTCAAAATGAGGCTTATACAAGCCACTATGTGCTAACCTTCCTTCAAAATATGCCAACCTTGTTTTTGAAAATGAGGCTTATAGAAGCCATTTTGTTAACTACCTAAATATTACAATTGAACCTTATGATCTCCACACTAGTCAACTCTTTGGCAAAGAGGAGATCCATTCAATGGATAAAAAGACTATAATGGGCACTGATTATGCTAGATTGAGTCTTAAGACCTAATCTCTGTTAAGAAGTGTTGTTGCCAACTTGCCAACAGATATACAATTTTGTATTCTAGAAAGCAAGGCTATGTTTAGGTCTTTTGACCTATGGTTTAAATATTTCAAAAAACTTGTTACAGCTACTATTCCTGATCCTGATGAACCGGATGAATCTGATAACGTATTTATCCAACTAGACTGGGAAGAACACTTTAGGAGTAGTCTCAGAGTGTATGAAAAGAAACATCCATTTCCCAGTCTCCTGATTAATTATGATGATGATTCATATGTTGCTGATGATGATTCAGATGATGATGATGATAGGGATCCTAACTGGCTTTCCCAAATTTTTGAATATGGCTTTATCAGGTTTATGAAATTAACAAGCCATAACCAAGCCAGCCAGCTTCCACAAATTATTCAGATTGCTATTAGAGGGTTTGAGAGCCCTTTTGTTTCCATTAGATGCTGGAGCACTTTGCGAAAATGGGAAAGAGAAAACTGGATGAATGTCCAGCCCTCAAAGCATATCATTATCATTAATGGACACACTCACCAAGGACAATGGTTTGAAGGAAAATCTCACTTATCCTTCAATGATCCTTATGTTCTTGCAAAATGTTGGAGAAATTATTTCAATAATCAAATTCTTGATGTTGCTAATAATTTATGAAAAGATTATCATTTCATAGGTAGCACAAATAGAATTTCTATTTTTGGTCCTAGACCCTATGCTAATGCCCTTGTTTACTTGCAGATAGCAAATCATCCTAATCCTAGAAGTCTTCTCACCCCAAGAAAAATTCTGAAGTTTGAGCCACTTCTATATTGTGGACTTTGTAACAAGTATGCTATTTACCATGAGCATGAATATGATGACTATCCTCCAATGGATCCTTATGATGGTTATCCATCCGATGCTCCTTCCATTGATTGATGAATGACTTCTACTAATTAGAGGCCACTGCTACTTTCCCCTATTTGTCTAGCCTACACAATGGCCAAAATGCTACAATGTTCACTCCTTGGTAAAAGTTCATACTTTTAATTTACATCACTACTCCACTTCTCCATGCATAAATAGTGATGTTCAAAGAGATTCTTTCAGCCTTCAGTCATCTCAAAGTCTATTGCTTCACTGATGGTTCAAAAAAGAGATTCTTTTGGTCATTTAGCTTTTAGTCAAAAACTACTATTGCTGCTCCATGCGTAATATTTTGGTTCAGTGGAGAGACTCTTTTGGTCCTATTCTTTTGGACTAAAGTTTCAAATATTCCATGGCTACTTTCCAATGCCATAAATGATGATGTTTACTAGTGTTCCAAGACTACTTTCAAGTACTCCAAGTCTACTTTCAGCAAGACTTGGATAAGATATAGACAAGCCTCTTGCTACGGATGTTTTGAAGACAAAAGTGAAAATTTCACTATTCACTATACTGTTCACAGATTACTGTTCACCAATCACTATTCATTGATTACTATTCACTGATTACTGTTCACAGTCACTGTTCACTTTTACTGTTCATGGTACTGTTCACTCCAAAATTTTGCCTATTTAAGGGGAGTTGTCCCTTAAGTTTAGGACAAAATTCTTTCTTTAGAATTTCTTTCCTTTAGAAGCCTTTCTCTAGAGAGAGTTCCACATTCCTTGTTTCTACCACTATTTCCTTACAATCCTTATAACTAGGACTACTTCAAGCCTTGTAACTGTTAACCTGCTCTATTGAGATCCTATAACTATTAAGCTGTTGAATTGTTTCAATCTTGTAACCACTACTACTGTAAGTGTTTTGTTCTATTTTCAATAACAAGTATTTTCAGCTTTCAGTTTATTATACTACTTGTTGCTACCGCATCTTGGACAGTTCTAATTGCTTTCATATATACTGCTTGGCTGGTTCTACTGCCTTACTATTGTTTTAATTTACTTTGATTATAACTGCAATACCGCCTTTTTGGTTGGTTTTACTTTGCTTTAATATTACTTTCAAAATATATATTGTTGTGCAACTGTGCTTCCGCCTTCACCGTTGTGTCCCCTTCCCCCTTTGTGGTATATATATATATATATATATATATATATATATATATATATTCCTAAAAACTAGCACATACTAAACCCAACAGTTTATTCCATTTCAAATCCTAAATTTTAGTTTCTTAAAAATCTCTTCATGTGTAAGCTCACTAACAATAGATAAATTCAAATTTAAAAATTACATTAAACTCAATAAAAAATAAAAAAAAAAAGAGTCTCATGACTATCATCGCACCTGTAGAGCACATGTGATAAGGCTAGTAAAATATTAGAGCAATAGGTTTTTTTATAACTAATTAGTTTTTTTCTTATTCATATTTAGTTTTTTTTTTGGATAAACGTGGGGTGTTTTTTTTTTTTTTTTAAGTATTATAAGGGTAGGTTTTTTTTATAGGAAAAGAAACAACATGAATGTGGGTTTTTAAAATTATTTTTCTATTTAAAAAAAATAGTAAACATATAGTTGCTTTGAAGAAGTTGATTAGTAGGAAAGTGATTCTATTTTGTAGGAAATGTTTCAGGTAAGAGTTAGAGATATATGTACTTATCAAAAAATAAATAAAAAACAAAAAAAAAAAAGCACTTATATATCTATTTAGTTTTTTTTTTTTTTTGATAAATATTTAGTTTTTTTTTATTGATATTTAGTTTTTTTTTTTTTGGGATAAAAGTGAGGTTTTTTTTTTTTTTTTAATAATTATAAAGTATTGGAAATGTAGGTTGTTTTTATAGGAAAAAAAAAATAGCAACATGGGTCACTGGGTTGTTTAATTTATTTTTTTATTTAAAAAAAAAAACAATGAATATATAGTTGCGTTAAAGAAGTAGGTTAGTGGGAGAGTGTCCTATTTTGTAAGTAGTGTTTTAGTGCAAGTTAGACATGCATTTTTACCAGACTATCCTTTAGTTTTGTCTCTACTTAAACTTAGGGGAGTTTGGGTATTTTGGAACCAAAAAAAAAATGTTCAGTCCAAAAAAAGGAAGCACCTTAAATAGTAGTGTAGGTAATTTAATTTTACAACAAGGGAGGGGGGGATTCAAATCCTATTTGAATTTGTACAATTAAATAATTCATATGGATAATGAAAGAAATCATACAATATCACTGAATTAGAAAACTCATAGCAAAGCAATAATTTATTTAGATAAAACTATGAATAAAGGACTATTTGATTTTGTACATTCAAAGGAAAAGGAGTTCAAATTTAATACAAAATCAATCATAAATTATTTTCAAGATTTGAAAGTTCACCAAACTTCATTTTGATAAAAATTGGTTTAAAACATATTTTTTTAATATATATATATATATATATATATATATATATTTATATATGTGTGTGTGTATATATAAATTTTGTTAATATTAACTGAATACTAGTTTTATTTTTTGTTGTATATTTTGCCTTAAATCTTGACATATTTTTTATTCTTGAATTCTAATTAAAAAAAAAATTGTTCATACAAAATTAAGATGTCTGATAGCTTATGTATAATTCATTGTGTCTGATAGCTTAAGATGTTTGCATGTTGTATTTTCTAATACGTCTACATCCAAATAATAATAACGAGACTGATTAGCAAGGTTTTCAGACCTGGACCATTCATTGAATCATAAAAAGGAGAGGTTCAAGGTTTTTGAGGTCAAACCGAGGTCGAACCGTGATGTCATAATTAATTTAATAATTAATTAAAGCCTAAATATAGATATTAAATTTATAAAACTAGAAAAATTGACAATATATCTATATATGTGAGGGAAATTTAATGATTTTCAAGCATATATTTAATAATTAAATAAGAAAGTTAATAAAATAAAATAATAACCATGAAAACATTAAAATTTATGATTAATTTTTGAAGTAAAGTTGAATATCTTTGAAGGATTTTAATTATAATTTTTTTTTATTCCTTGTAAGAGATGGATAATTTAATTAAGTAGAATAAAATTGTGTTAAGTTGTTTTTTTTAATAAAAAAAAAATTGCTAAGGGGTTGGACCGCATGGTTCTCACTGGTTCGTGCGGTCCAACCCTAGTTTTAGGGGGTTCATGGAATTAACAAAATATCCGATTCTTTAGGCTTAAAAAACCAATTTTCATCTCAGTTCCCGGTTTTCACGATCCAACCTTTCGGTCCGGTCCGGTTCTGAAAACCTTGCTGATTAGTCGAGTCTCTTCATATAACTAATTTTAATATGAATTTCATCAATGTGAACTTTAATATGAATTTACTTAAGTATTTGTAGAGTCTCTTCATATAGATAATAGTTTAGCAATTAATTTAGCAGGTCATTACATCATTTTTTAGATTATTTTGTTTGGATATCAGGCATTGATCCGGTTGTTGTGTTGTCCTTTTATTTATTTGTTCATTTTTTTATGTAAGGAAGATCCAGCTGGTTGCATATATTTATATATAGGTGACATTTTTTTTTTTAATAAAATAATAATACTTATTAGAACGCACAAAAAAATAGTAATATTAATGTTTTGAACTAGATTTATAATACATTACTAACTAGAGTACAACTATAAAAAGACCAAACTTTTGTAATAGTAGACTGGGGCTATATAGGTAACATTGATGAAATTATTCAATGTAGATCTAATCCTCTATTTATTCAACCCGTGAAAGGAAGATCCAGCTGGTTGATGCTGATGTTATTATAACTACGTCACACTTCCTGAATGGAACTAGACTAATTCAATATTTGACATAAAAAGAATAAAAGCTTCCATTAAAAACAAATGGCCGAAAAGATTCTCATTGTCTTTCTAAATCGTTACAGACTTACATGAATAGCACGTGATTCACCTGCATGGTTACTTCAAATACTAATAAAGAAAGACTATATTCACTACTTGTCATTTGTCAATCTCTACTAATGTGATTACCCTATTATTTATTTCGTGATTAATCTTAATTATCTTGATAATTGGGCAATTATTTGAATTTATGTTAATATATAGCAAGTGATTAATATAAAAATATTTCCTACAAAGAATTTGTCCTTTACCGTTATTTCCAGGAACAATATCAGATGCTAAAATAGTTAGGAAGATATTTAATTAATATCAATTTAGTATACGAGATCTGAATTGATCTTGAATCTTAGGATCTCCCTACACTACCCATTTTCCTTTTGAGATACCTGTTATACGGGTCAATCAATAAACATAAGATGATACAAAGTCTTTCTCCAAGAAAATTAAATTAATAATTAATTAATAAATAAAAATATGATAAAAGGTCTCTCTCTCATGTACTAAAATTAGACAAATTCTGACCCGATCCAAAAATACCTGACCCGAACCCGATTTTTTTGACCCGTAAAAATGGGTTGACCCGTAACCCGATCTGATTTTTTACGGGTCAATCCGACCCGACACAAATAACCCATATACCGACCCATTAAAAAAATTCACTAAAAAAAATTTAAATTACGTCCTGATACTAAGTGCATAAAGCACAAAGTATCAAAACTTATAATCAATATATTATTGTAAGGACCAGATTTGACTTGAATCCAGAACAGGAATGGATCCAGGCCCACGTAGCCCAAACAATAAATTTATAGAGTGCAGGAGAAAAAGCTGGTCTGAATCTTGGGCCAAGATCTTGGATTTTAGCGTTAAAAGGCCAGAGCTATACGCGTAATCTATGCAAATAGTATCCTCGGACATGCCCTAGTGCTATGATTTGAGAATACTTCCAATCCCCTTTCCTTTCTCCTTCCTTCGTATTATATACTATGGCTTTTTTACCTTTTTCATCATCCACGTGTGAACTTGGCGTTGAAAGTTCTTTTTCTCCATCCCTCTTGCCTTTTCTTGAATCTTCCATTCTTAGCTGGAAGGCTGCCTGTTCACTGTTCAGGTATCACCTCCACATTAATGCGGCCAGAAGGTTAGCTGGGCGGCATTTAATGCGGAGGTGACAGTACCCTTAGATATTTGTTATTTCTTACTCTTATCCTTTATTTGATATTTTCCCCTTCATTTTGCTGTAAGGTTTGTCCGAGGTGTTACTCTAAATGACTGATAAGTATACCAGATACCTCGGATAAAAGTTCCGAGGTGGCTATCATCCTCGGACATGGTCAAATTCCTCACGAGCACTCTTTACCTCTCCTCGGAGGATAATTTTATCTCTTCTTTTGTTGGTTGTCCTCGGATATTCTCTCACCCTCAGATTGGACATTGGGCCTGGCCCTTTCTTACACAGTTTGTATATATGAGACTAGATATTGGGTCTGGCCTCCTCCAACGTAGTTTGAACACAGGGTACAATTGGTCCCCACAATTATATATTATAAAAAATGACTATTTGATTCATCAAAAGTCAAAAGCTAGCTAGCCTAGCTTCAGTGCACTGCTTTCCATCAAAAAAAAAAAAGGCCTAGCTTCAGCCTTCACACGTTACACCATTAGGCCACACACGTTACACAAGGCAAGGGCCCTTCAATGATTGCCAATTGCCATGAGACAAGACCATTAGACCACACAAGGCAAGGGCCAAGGCTCTCAAGAGTCAGACAACCATTAAAAAATAAATAAAAAATCTCATTCAGCTAAGCTACAATTTGCAAGTATAGATATTTGCAATGCTGAATCTGCTACCAACGTTGAGTAGATTGAAATTGAGATATAATTCTTATAAAATATTTATTTATTCTTCTTTACTTAATATGTTATGTTTATTTTTAAATCTTTTTTTGTTTAGTTTATCTTTCTAAGTAATCTAACTTTACTATTATTTTAAATGCAACAGGAACATGTGCATTTAAGAAGACCAATAACTTGCTACTTTGCTAGCTTACTTGTTTTGTTTGTTTTAAGATCTATCTCTTTTTGAAGATGTAAGCTTGTAATTATATGCATTTTGACAGTGAACTATTAACATTGAAGACTTTTTTCATCATGAATTTATGACTATAAATAATTTTTGTCATGCTCAAAACTATCAGAATTAGAAGGATATTAATAAGCGGCATTAAGTACAATTCATTTGCTTAATTGATTTTATTCATTCTCTCTAAACAGGTTGTCTTTGATTTGTTTTTGTAATTGAAAAAAAAAAAAAAAAACACTTATTTGAAAAATACAAGTAAACCTGACCCAACCCGCAACCCGATTGACCAGTTTAAAAATGACCTATTTTAACCAATGACCCGACTGACCCAACCTGAACCCGACCCGGCCCGCCCGTTTTGCCATGTCTAGTCTAAAATAGGTATAAAAATAAATAAAGGCATCAACAATATATTTCTCCATTTTACCTTATTTAAATCAGTTCTTTTTTTCATACTTTCCTTTCTAATCTCTTTGATGTAGTAACTAACCCCGGAGAAGTTTAGAGAAAAAATCTCAGAGTATTTTCACAATGATCTTGTTTTAATTTTTCTCTTTCTTTTTTTAAGAATAATAACAACGATCATGTTTTAAGTTGTGAGATTTTATAATTTCTATTGCATTTTATTTTTACTTATGATAATAGCCTGACATCTCAACTTCTTGTGAGATTTTATAACTCCCGGCCCTCTTTTTAAACACTTTGATCGGTAAAAGTCACACATATATAATACCAACTTTACTTACATTTACTAGTAACTACTAACCTACATCTCATTGAGGAGTAATTTCACCATTTTAAACGATTTTTAATTTTCCCCTTTCAAAAAAAAAAAAAAAAACGATTTTTAATTTCTATTTCTTATTTGACTATTATATATAGGATCACATAAGACAATTACGACAAATCCCGATGGTAGATTACTCTACTACTTTGAATGCTAATTTTCTATTATTTTGTTTTTGTCACTATAAGGAAGTTTAATTTTCTCACATCCACTAGTAACACATGTCACATTAAATTGTAGATTAGCAGTTTCCTAACTCTTTATATATATATATATATATATATATATTTTTTTTTTTTTTTGGGTCTGGATTTTCAAAAATAAAATAAAAAGAAAGCCCTTAAAAGAAAACCCTGAAGAGGAAGATGAACTAGGGTAAATTGTCTCCCATCACAATATGCTTGTAAAAAACCTTTGCATATCAAGTTGCACTCACTTGCATCAGCTATGACAGCCCTTAAAATAATCCTTATATATGTTTAGGGTTGTGAGAAAAGAAAGCTCAAACATGTATACACGGATTGGAGCAAAATCAGAACTGAAAATATGATTTTCATAAATCTCAATAGATAGGTTATCTATCGAGCAACTATTGAGCATCGGGCTAAACACGCCTTTTAAACCTCAACAGATACTATCTTTCGAGCTAGCTATCGAGATTTAAATTCTAGCACTTCTTCACTTGATTCTTGGATAGATTTTCATGGCTTTAACACTTGGACTTGAAACCTTGTTCCTTGAAGTATTAAACACATCCTAGATCTACCCAATTTCAAGTAAAGTGCGTTTTGTCAAAGGATTAGCTAATTCTACATTGATATATGTTCCTAACATAATTCACATATGTCCTAACAATCTCCTCCTTTGGCAATCCATGACAAAACCACAACAAACAAATGAACATATGAGAGAAGTCATAAATCAATCAACTCATACTCACTTGTTGAATACAATAAAATCTATCCTAACACAAACTCTTTAAAAACTTTGCAAGAAGAGAGTTAATAGCAAGAAAGACTTTGACAACATGTATTTCTGAAACACTTTAAACAAAACTCATCACGGCATCTTAGTGTGAAAAAGAAATAAAAGATTGCATACAATTAATAAGAAGCATGTTCATAAAGAGAAAAAAGAAACAACACATGAAGAGATAGGTGAGTAAACATACATCAACATATATATATATATATATATATATATATCAAAAAATAAGTAAATGTATGTCAAGTTGTCACAAAACCGGTATGCTTGAGGTAAAAGTAAAAGAAAGAAAAGAAAATACATAATAACCTCACTACATCCCTCAAAATATAAACACTCCACCTATCACAAAAATGTCCTATGCTAACTCTCCCCCTAAATATATGACTACTCTCATCCCAAAGCTACTCCCCCTTTTTGTCACGAATGATAAAGGGCAAGTAACTGAAGCAGTTATCTCCTCGTCACTGGAAGAGCTAGCATCATCATCCTCATTTGCATCATCACTACCGAAGCCATCATCACTCTCATCCTCTGAAGCTAGTGGAGATGGAGAAGAAGAAGTAGTGAAACCACCCATGATAGCCTATCGTCATGCGTTACATCTAACACGGTGTTCACCGAACACAACTCATCACTGAGAGTGTCAAGGCGAGTATCCATGCGCACAAGCTGTGCCATGATGGCATTGAGAGTAACTCCACCCACAGAAGAAGGAGCAAAGGTGGATGGAGCGGAAGAAGCCAAAGGAGTCGCCATCTCGGTCCGTGGCTGCTTTGGTTGAAGTTGGGCCTCGCTCCGTCGAACGGTAGTAGCGTCTATGGCAAACATAGGAGAGAAGTGTGTAGACTCAGGATAGGAGACAAAAAAATTGGCGGAGAATCCGCATGATAACCAGAGGGAAAATGAGTTTATCATAGGTCTCTGTATCCCTATATACGTCTATGAGGGAGAGAATGAAATGAGAGGGAAAATTTATAGTGAGTTCCTCAAGAAGGGATAACAAAAATCGAGCACGAGACTTTGTGATAGAGTTATAGTAAGACAAAGGATGGAGAATGAATGTCATCACCATGTTAAGGAACCTCGGATCTTTTGCAAAGTCTAAGCAAGGGGTGTTTTGACAGTCACCCTAAGAAGAAGGATCTCATAAAAGCGAGACGAGAGTTTGCCTTTGGACATAGTTCTAAGACACTCACAGCCAGGGTAGTCAGCAAACTCTACCCTCGGTACATGTAGCACCTCGAATATAAGATCCAGAGTGACTACAATGCGCATGCCTCTAATGCGAGTAACAAAATGAAGTACAAAATAGTCGAATCCATGCATGTTGGAATAAAACTCCTGTATGATCACGGAAAGACAGGTGACTGGGACGCCACACAGTGACTCCCAACCCCTACTGTAGATGACAATGGGAAGATCAGTATCGGAAAAGTCCAATAGAACGACTCGGCGTTCCGAATGAATGCCACGTCGTGAGAAAGTTCTCTGAAAAGTCCTTATGGGCTTTATCATCACAGAACCTGACATGGGAGGGGGTAAAATCAGAGGAAGATGCCCCGGAACGAAGAGGGTTTCGGGACGGAGTAGACTTGCTCTTTTTGGGTTCCATAGAGCAAACTAATCGAAGAAGGGGAGAGAGAGAGAGAGAGAGAGAGAGAGAGAGAGAGAGACAAGCAGAAAAGTACCAACACAAAACAATATCAGAATATAGAGAATTGAAGGTACATGTCACGTCCCAATCCCGATACCCGAATTTGTGACCATGACTGGCATGCTAATATCAAGCTTAAACCTAATATTAACAAGAACCTATTTAACTTTTACAAAAACTTCCCTCTTTCTTTTCATTCTTGTTTCTTTACTTAAATGATATAACTTTTCACTTGACATTCAAAGCATCTATACTGTACTCAAAGAATAACATAATCCACCAGTTATTCAAATTCCACACTTCCACATAATACATCTCTTAATACTTTAAGGTACCACTTTCATTAGATCCTAAAATACACAATACTGCAAAGCTAAACATCAAATTGCTAATTTGGGATCTACACTTTTAAACTAAAACCAACTCCTTCCAAAAACTCGACTAGGGCTCCATCTGCTCCAAAATAAAACCTATTGACTGAAAGATTAGAAGGGGTGAGCTACACAGCTCAGTAAGTGTAAGATACATAAGAATTTAATAAGAATGCATATAAATCAAATCATTTCATTTTATAAATAATCAGATAGGAGAATATCTTTTCATGCATAGTATTTTATACTATTCATAATAATAACTTATACGCTCTTCATAGGAAAATAATTGTTCTCCCTTTTCTTATCAGAATAATATTACCCATACCTTTCGGGTAGAATCTTTTTCATTTCTTACAAAGTCACCAAATATAATATTGATTGTTTAAAATCATGTACATACATACATACATACATATATATATATATATATATATATATATATATATATTCTCATTACAAAATGATCATTTTAACTTAAATTAGGTAATTGGTAACTTTGTCTTAAACTAGAAACATCTTAAAGAATAACAAAACTTTTCTTCATAAACTTCTTCTCATAAAATATTATAACTTTTATAGTCATAAAACTTAATGTTTCATAAAGAATAGATATCTGATAACTTTTTATAGTCATAAAACTTGTACTTACATCAAAAGCTTTATCTTTAAAGCACAACAGAACTTTAGAAACCCTTATCTTTAAAGAATAGCTTTTCTTTTCATCATAAACTTCTTCTTTTCATGAGAGCTTTTAATATTTCACAATGCATTTAAACAAAATCATTCTCTCGTGATTAATAACATAATATAGTTGTTCATAAATAACATATTGATTAGTCCATATTTGATAACTTTGTACTTATTTGGGAGGCTTCTAGCACCACTATGCTAGGCATCCAACATTCCCCCACAATGCTAGGTATTCCCGAGATCACATCATAATACATGTCTTCAACCATGGGCGTAGGTTGGCATCCTCCACAAGTTGGCTGTTACCAACAAGGGCGGGTACAGCAGCGCCAATCCCACTTTTAATGGCCAATCAGATAACATTTTCAATGGAAAGCCAATAATTAACCCCTACTGGCCAAGTTCAGATCACCAGAGGGCATAACCCGAAAACATTTCATACTTATACATCATACTAAAATTCATAGTTTGCATAACATTTCACAATAATAGCATTTCAATTATTTTCTTTAAATATCATGTTCGTGGAATTAGTAATAGCATCAATATTCTTAAATCATATACATAGGGTTTCGAAAGCTCCAAACATATCTTTGTCTGAAACATGATTATATGTCATATATCTAATAAAAAATCTTTTAATGCATCATATACTTTAAAATAACCTCACGACTTACCAAATGTTCATATAACTTATCCCTTACTTGAAAGCAGAGGAACCGAAAGCCTAAAGTCGAAGGAGCTCAGACCTGAGGGCTGGTAACACCTAAACCAAATATCAAAACTTATTACTTGCTATCAATTATTCCTTATCATAAACTTACACATTCATCTCAAAACCTATCTCTTAGAATCAAGGAAATCCTAATCCCACCTCAATGAGATTCCCACAAACATATTATGCACATATCAACAAATGATGTACCAAACTAAAGAAAAACTACCGATCTCATATTTATATCATGTCTCTAGAGGAGCCAACTTCATTTCAAAATGTGCTTTGAGATTGGAAGCAAGGGTGCATGCATAAACTTACACAAGACAACATACAACATGAACAAAATAGCTTCATAAAAACAACTCAATGGTCTAGAACCCCTCATTTGAGTACTAAACCTTGAATCAAGTTATACAAAATATATCTATGATTCAGACTTACCAAAAGATAAGCATATTAATTATAACTCAAAACATTCACCCTAACTTTAGAATTAAATCCTCAAAGTCAGAGTTATCATTTACTATTTATTGTTCATTTTAGCAGCATATGCCTCATTTGTAAAATACAAATGGGCTATCTAAACACATCCAATCTTCATAAAATTTTACAGAACAACTCCTATGGATGTCTAGTAAGTACCATTTCAATTTCGGAGTCAAATCATGAAACCATGATTTACTAAAAATCATACAAGACAACATGCTCAAATCTATCCTGACAGAATTTCATGCAACTTAGAAATTAAACCATTATTTTTATATTAATCCAAATGCTGTGAGAACACTTCCATTACAACCATATGTGTCTTAGATTTCACAGGAAATAAACATAGCATCCAAATTCACTGTATACAATTTAATACATAATTTATCATGCATAAACACAGAATCTGTCACAGTGACAGCTTTGCAACAGTTTTCTTGTAAATTTACAAACAATTATCAAACGATGGTATTTTCATATGGGGATTTTTATACACTCATTAGACATGTTAGAAAACACTTATATATAGTTATTTAATTTATAGCAAACTGGATTGATCATCAAGGTGTAGAAAACTTCTTCTCCTTGAAAACCCTAAGTTTATGTGAAGGAAAGCTCCTTAAAGATCTCACAAGAGATTCACATAAACCGCAATTTGGCAACCAAGTCCTTAGAGAGTTTTTGGGTACAAAACCCTAAAATACAAAAGGAGGCACACTCTTTTCTCTCTAAAAAACTTATAAAAACGTTTTAGGGTTTTCCTTATATATCAGAGTGTTTTACTTGAACCCTAATACGTTTAAGTAGAGTTTGAGCTGAACGGGAACTTTACAGAAAAATAAATCTGTACGTGGTTCGATCGATCGAGTCTAATTTTCGATCGATCAAGCCTTGCAGATTTAGTCCAATAAATTCTGCAATCACTCGATTCCAATTTTACAAATAAACATACTTTGAGCAAACCTAAACCTAGACTCTATGTTTGATCATGGTTTGCCAACATAATACAAATTAAAGTTCTAATACATTAGTTCCTAAGGTCTTAGAACCTAACAATCTCCCCCTTTGGCAATCCGTGACAAAACACATCACAACCATGAAATGCTCAAAGTTACAAATAGCCCAAATACAATTCAACCTAACTACTATCTATCAGTTGCAAGTGTAGACAGCAGCATGACTGAATCAACCTGTATATTCCTGAAACACTCAACAAATGCATAAACGCATGTGAGGAAAATAAATAGAAAAACAAGAAAACAACAAATATGCAAACTAACTCTCCCTCTAAGTTAGATACACCAAAACATACTTGTATTTTCCACTATCATAAACAATCAATATATGCCTCCCTAAACAAAACAAACAGGATTCCCACATTTCATCTAGATCTCCCCCTTTTTGTCACGTATTGACAAAGACAACTCATTAAAGAGTAAACATACGCAATAAAGGATAAGAGAAAAAAGTTCAAGGGAACACAAAACAATTCAACTCTATATGAAATAGAGACAACTCCCCCTATGAAGAGCAACAACTCCCCCTAACATGAACGACAAAGGAAAAAAAACTTTTCTCCCCCTATAAAAATAGGAAACACAAAACAAGTGTTGGGAAAAACAGTTTTGGGGAAAATTTAGGAAGTGGGGAAAAATAAAAACACACACGCGAAACTTAAAAAACTAAGTTGAGGATACACATGAAGAAAAATATTCTCTCTTTTAATAAATGCAAACTTGACACTATGTGACCCATAAACAGTTGCATGAGTAGAGAAAATATTTGTACATTGATTATCCATCATATCTCTTAAGAAAAATATTTTCTACAGTTCACACATAAAAAAGGCATAGACTAGAAAGTACATGGCTCAAAAATTAATTAATCAATTTTTTGATCAAGTTGAGTACCCATGTAGCAAAGTGTATGCATGTTATGTGTGAAAATAATGAGAGATATGACTGGAAAACTACAAGATGGATACAAAAAAATGCAATGTATGTCAATCCTAAACACAAATGATGCATGAAAAAAAATTTTGGTCAAAAACATAGAAACTGAAAATTTTTCAGTTGCGATCGATCGAGAATCGATTAAACATTAATCGAGTCAGGCATACTCAAACCAAAAATTTTAATCGCAATTTTGATTGATCGAAAAACAGGTTCGATCAATCGAAAGTCTGGAAAAATCAGATTTTTGAAAAACAGAGCTTTTTAATGCAGAAACTCCTCAAAGCACATTGTTTTATAAAAAAAATGCATGAGTATGAGACGTAAAATTTTTCAAAAACACTTGAATTCAACCCAGATCTTCCAAAATCAAGATTTTCAATCAATTTGTCCTCAAAGCGTAAACATTAAACACATTTTACATTAAAATTAAGGAACTTTTAATCTTGGATGGCCACAACAAAATCACACACAATATAATGTACCAAGTTTAGCAAAGAGTAAGTTGTGTAATGTGTGCAACTAACAAAAACTTGAGATACATGTGAGGTGACATGTGAATAGCAATCAATCACAAAGCCTACAAAATTCATCACATAGAATTTAAAAGAGACTATCACTTAAAGAGTTACATCATATAACTCTCACATCTCCTAGAACATAAGCTTGCAATCATGTAAGTTTCTTGAATTTTTCCTCATAATATACACACCAATTTTAATTATGTGATTTGGCATCAAACCTAATAGTACACACCAATTTTAAGCATTTATCAATTAAACTGAGGCTTCACCTTATGTTCTTTTTGTGCATGTGCTACACTTTCTCGAGTACAAAAATCTTAAGATATACACTAAGGTGTTCATGATTGGCTAGTGAACAGTAGTGAGATGGTTATTTATGCCTTTCTCAAAAGGATCAAGTCTGACAGTCAAATAACATGTGACTTCAAGATTAAGACAACGTGATAAACACCAAAAACATCTTTCCCACACAACATGCACTACAAAGCTTCAACTAGTCAAGTGTAAAGAAAATAAGCTCATCAAAGCTAAACAAGAAACATAAACATGTTATGTAAAGATAAAATGGCAAATCCTTGATTATAAATCCAAGATGTGAAATACAAAACACAAAAATCTTTTTGGTTTTTTTTTTTAAAAACAATTTATGACCAAAAGCAAAAAGCACATATTATGCTAAATGAACAATGCAAATGCAATGTATGACAATGCTTAACTAAGCTATAGAGGGTACACAAATAAAAAATATCAATTTCTTAATTAACCCTTGAGTACATGTACAAATTAGTACATACCCACACAAAATCAGAAATAGCTTAGCACTTATATAACACATACGATTCAAGTTTCTCTACACAGTCTAGCATGTTCTAAATCAAGAGAGATATCATAATTCTTGTAATCCTCAAGAAAAATAAAACTAGACACACAAATAAATTATTTTTGTTTTTTTTTTATTTTTGAAATTTTACAATGTTTTTGGATTTTTTTTTTAAATAAAAAAAACAAAACAAACAAAAACAAAAACAAAACATGTCCACAAACAATTGAAAGAATTAACTCAGGGACAAGTCAACAACACTCACCTTAGAGAATCTTTTCTCACTCATATAGCACAGGTCTTTGGCTTTGTAGGTGAAAATCCATGAGAAGCAGAGTGTATTTGAGGAATTACACCAATCAACTGAGAGAGACTAAAATCCTGCAAATTGCTTTCACAAGCCAACAAGCTTAAATTTTTCAAAAGCATATGAAACAATTTATTTGGACTTATGGAAGGAGAAATATCATCACATATCCTAGATTTCAATACAGAATGCTTAAATTTCAATTTATGACAATTATGACGAATGTGACCACGGACACCACAAAAGTGGCAAACAGGAACAAATTTAGGAACATCAGCATTCCTAGTGGGGTTTCCGGTCACAAGCTTTGGTTCTTGCCTCAACAAAGAACAATTTGGTCTAATATGACCAACAACATCACAAAGGTGACAAGTAGGCACAAAAACAGATTTATTATACTCTCTAACAATAGGTTTAGACTTAGGTTTAGAAACTTCAGCGTCTACATCAAAACTTTTACCTTTGTCTAACCTAGCAAAATAAGCCTTTTTTTTATTATTCCTCTTAAAATGAGGGATATAAACTTTCTCAGTTTTAGGCTTAAGAGAAACAGAAACACTTCTGTTATCAACAGCAGGCTTGTTACTAGTTAAATTTTCAATTTTACCTTTAGATTCAACTAACTCTTGTTCCAAGCTTTTCATCTTCTCATCTTGAGAGGAAATTTGATTTCTCAAAAATTCATTCTTTTTATTAAATTCATCTAATCTAACAACCAATTCCTCTTTTTCAAGATTAGTCAATTTTAACTCTTCCTTGAATTTCTTAGCAATTTCATAGATTTCAATAATTCCTTATGAAGAGTTTCATAGGCATCAATAAAATCAGCAGAAGCATGAGTAGAAACATGATCAAAAAGACTCTTCAAATTATCCATGACAATAGGGGTCAAGGATCAGCTCTTAGATCAAAAGATCTAAAATAGAAGAACAATCCGCTCTGATACCACTTGTTAGTTTTTAGACCCCTTAAAACACAATTGGATTAACCTAGGAAATTAGCTAAGTTGTTACTTAATCAAATTAATTAAATCTAGATTAACACAATCAAATAATCATATAATGTAAAGCAGCAGAAATATAAATAACACAAGATATGATCACCCAGGAAACCAAACCGGTAAAAAGTTGGAGAGGATTTAACCTAGCTATCCTTAAGGTAAACTTGAATCCACTATCTTGAAAGAATCGAAGTTCATACAATAAGACTTACAAGCCCCACGCTCGACTTCTTATTGCTACCCACTAGTAGAACTTACTGACAAGACCATGTGCAAGCTCCGAATCCACGAACTCCTTCTTTCTTGGATTCTCCACCAAATACAAGCACACCGCTTGTGTTTCTTTAAGCTTCAATGGCAGCAACTGGATTAATCATCAAGGTGTAGAAAACTTCTTCTCCTTGAAAACCCTAAGTTTATGTGAAGAAAAACTCCTCAAAAATCTCACAAGAGATTCACATAAACCGCAATATGAGCAACCAAGTCCTTAGAGAGTTTTTGGGTACAAAACCCTAAAATACAAAAGGAGGCACACTCTTTTCTCTCTAAAAAACTTATAAAAACGTTTTAGGGTTTTCCTTATATATCGGAGTGTTTTACTTGAATCCTAATACGTTTAAGTAGAGTTTGGGCTGAACTGGAACTCTGTAGAAAAATAAATTTGTACGTGGTTCGATCGATTGAGTCTAATTTTCGATCGATCGAGCCTTGCAGATTTAGTCCAATAAATTCTGCAATCACTCGATTCCAATTTTACAAATAAACATACTTTGAGCAAGCCTAAACCTTGACTCTATGTTTTGATCATGGTTTGCCAACATAATACAAATTAAAGTTCTAATACATTAGTTCCTAAGGTCTTAGAACCTAACAGTGGCTTCTATTATTCAAAGTGTTCCAGAGCTATGTATGGGGTTTTCACAAATTCAGTTCTCCCATGTAAAGAGGCAAGGGAATATGCCTGCTCACTTAGTAGCAAAAAATGCTTACAGCATTGTTAATGACATTGTATGGGTTGAAGAGGGTCCTTGCTTTGCTAAGCAAGCCCTCATCCATGATGTAAACTTTATGGTTTCCTAGTAATGAAAAGTTTATGCATTTCCTATAAAAAAAAAAAAAAAGTGGAACAAATTCATGATCTTATACAAATGTGTTTAAATATTCACACAGACATTAGTTTGGCGATAAGTGCTCAATTTCAACGATCAATCGAGGACTATTAAAAAAATTCAACAGTCTAATTCACTTGTCATGCTAAATGTGCAAAAGCTATCAAAAATCAATGGACTGAACAAAACCAATTCCAAGATATAAGTTTCTTGGGCATAACATAAGTAATAATTTGAGGGTGATTTCATTGCCTATGATGAATTTCATTATACTAATACAATCCAACTTGTGAATTAGTCATTCCATTAGTAAGGAACAAGCACTTAAGTAGTAAATATTCACAAAAAATCATCTTATTTTTCTTGTATGTTGGAATCACCCTGTAAAGTTATTATAAAACAATTTTCTCGAAAAGCTGACAACAAATTTGGTCCATGCCATTCTGATTAGGTGTATAGCTAGATGGTATGCAACAAGGTGGCAGTCCCTTAAGCTTGATATGTCCAACTTCTACGTTTTTGTTTTTGTTTTGTTTTTTTTTTTTGTTTTTGTTTTTTTTGTTTTTTCAGCCAGTGCATAAACAAAGAAATTCTAGCTAAAATCTCATGACTAGTATCAATAGAAGTAAGATCTTTTGAGCTCCTACCATGTCATTCCAATAGAAGAAAGTTTCCCTACATACTAATTCAATATTGAATAAAACAAAAAAACAAAAAAAAAAACAAACAAACAAAAAAACAAACAAACAAACAAACAAACAAACAAAATACAAAAAACAAAACAAAACAAAAATACAAAAAAAAAAAAAAAAATGCCTGCTTCTATTCAAGGCAAGAGTGAAGATACCTGTGGCAATAGCAAATGGGGTCTCTTAATAAGAACTAATTCTCTAAAACTTGATAACCTTACACAAATGTGTAGTGCCAATGTGAAAGACTTTCAAAATAGTGAAATGAGCAATTTCTAAAATCTTAACTTTTTTAATTTTTTTATTTTTTTACAAATGAGGCAGATCTAGGAGAATATATAGTATAATACAGTATGAATCTTTTCACAAAATTGGGGTGACCTCATGTAATCATGGCAAATTGAAGATCAAAGGAGATTTCACGGGTAGCTCACGAGAAGCCTTCCCGAGAAGTGAAGCATGTGCTCAACATATGACTGGAATGCGAAGAGTCATGACAGATGGTGACAGCTAGTTTTCGCGAGTGTCTCACGGGTAAGGCCTTCCCGTGAGATACTTGCGAAACATTCTGTTTTGCTGTTTTGTCATATCTGATACACCTTATCTCTACCCACACTATATACCCCATATTGCCCACATATTGAGAGGAATGCTTTCAGAGAAAAAACCCTAGCTATTACCCTTAAGAGTGAGAGATTGTTATACCCACAATCCTCTACACAATCCATTGTGGTTTTTCTCAACTCCTACCTCTCCATATCCAAATCCTTGAGTGGTTGATAGCCCAAACACTTACCACACCCATTATGAGTGTAAAGTGAGGTTTTGGTACTATTGGGAAGCATTGGAAGAAGCCATTTGTTTGGTGGATGAAATCGGGCTGAATTGCGTGATCTAGAGAGCTAGAGAAGACAAGGCTTTATGAACTCAGTTGGTAGCAGGAGCTTGGAGGGCTCAAGTACATAGGATAGACTAGGCTTGGAGGGTCTTTTGTTATTCGTGTACTCCAACTTATTCTCTAGTAGATCGATTTACTGCTTGGAAGGCGGCGGAGAGGTTTTTTTCCAAGTTCTTCGATTTCCTCTTCAATAATACATCGACATGTTATCTTGTGTTTGCATTCTTCTTCCCTACTCTTTTAGCTTTCATTTTAATACTGTGATTTGATGAATATGTCTTAGAGTAGTTATATTGTGTACGCTCAAATTTAGTCTATTCCACTCTTAATTTAAGTTAGAGTAAAATCAACTAAGCCGTAATTTTAATTTAGGGGTTTAAACAGCTCTTGTGTTTTCACACAAATTTGAGCTTTCATGTACTCGGGTTAATACGTCAGGAATGAAGTCAATGGTGGATCCAAACCAATCTTCTCTATTACGCAATGATAGACCACAAACTGAATGACCCATTGTGATAGAAATTAATTAATTAATCTGCCAAATTATTAATTAATCAATTTATCATGCAAACGCGTGGTAGCACAAACAAATCACCAATAAACTAATTATGCAGCGGAAAATAAATAATACGATGATTTGTTTACGAATGGGAAAAACCTAACGGCAAAAACCCCAATGGGTGATTTTCAGGTCACCACTCCCGAAATTCCACTATTATCACAACAAGCGGTTACAAGTAAAGGAATCTCAAGTACCTTACCAACCTACAGTTGAACCCTTACCCCAATACCCAATTGGACTTGTTCTGTAGTGACAGTTCCCCTTTTCGATGCATGGCTCCCAAGTACGTGACTAACCAGTTACGCGGATCCCAGTACGTGACTTCAAACACCAACTAAGAAGGTTGTTAGCTGCAAAGTTCTTTAGTTCATCCACACGATGAAGATCAAGAAGATGCTTGGTCACAAAACCCTATGGTGCAAATACATAGCAACTTCTTCAAGAGAAAGAGATGAACTAGGGCAAGAACTTCGTCTTCGGTCATAATTTGCTTGAATAGGGTTTGCTCAATGCTTGTGAAACTTGTGAACACTTTGACGGCCCTTAAAAAAATCCTTTTATATGTTTAGGGTTAAGAGAAAAGAAAGTCCAAACACATAATCACGGATCCCAAGAAAATCATATCAAAATTCTGAAATTCATAAACCTCGATAGATAAGCTGTCGAGTAGGTATCGAGCCAGCTATCGAGCTTTAATGAATTTGCACTTTCAGCTTGTTTTCTTGGACAGACTTGATGACTTTAACACTTGATCTTGAAACCTTGTTTCATAAAGTAGTAAAAACATCATAGAACTACCCAATTACAAGTAAAGTGCGTTTTGTCAAAGAATTAGCCAATTACATAAAATAGAGACATATGATCCTAACATGTGAAACACATATGTCCTAACAATCTCCCTCTTTGGCAATTCGTGACAAAACCACAACAAAAAAATGAGCATATGAGAGAAGTCATAAATCACTCAACTCATACTCACTTGTTGAATACAATAAAATCTATCATAATACAAACTCTTGAAAAACTTTGCAAGAAGAGAGTTTATGGTAAGCAGACTTTGACAACCTGTATTTCTGAAACACTTTAAACAAAACTCATCAAGGCATCTTAGTGTGAAACAGAAATAGTAGATTGCATACAATTAATAAGAAACATGTGTATAAAGGGAGAAAAGAAACAGCACATGTAGAGGTAGGTGAAAGAAACATACATCCACATATAGAGAAAAATGAGTACAATGTATGTATAAAAACGGTCACAAGACCCAATGTACAAGAACAATGTATCTAAACAAGAAAGAAAAGAAAAGATACAAAGCATCCTCACTACATCCCTCAACAAAAAAAAAAACAACACTCCCCCTAACAAAAATGTCTAACTCTCCCCCTAAGAATGACTACTCTCATATCCAAAACTACTTCCCCTTTTTGTCACGAGTGACAAAGGGTAAGAATGTCAAGTAGACATCTCATCAGTCGAGCTAGCATCTCCAGCATCATCATCCGAAGCGTCATCATCATCACCATCATCGTCATCCTCATCCTCAGAATCAAAAGCCACGGGAGGAGGTGGTGAAAGGGTAGCCTCAAGAGCAAATCCGCCCATGGTCGCCTGCCATCTAGCTATGCAGCCAACATTCACCTGATACAACTTTGTGGAGAGTGTATCAAGGCGAGTATCCATGCGCTGAAGCTGCGCCATGATGTCTCCCAAAGACACATCGCTCGAGGAAGAAGAGGGAGTGGATGTGGGTCGATCAGAACGAGATGGAGTCGGCCAGGAGGGAGGTGTAGAATCCTGCTGTCGCGACCTAAACTATGCCTCACTACGTTTTACGGTAGTGACGTCTATGGCACACATGAAGGTGAAGGGGTCGGACGCGGGAAAAGGGACAGAAAAATGGCGTAAAATTCTCGTGATAGCAGAAGGAAAGATGAGCTTATCACAGGATGCCAAATCCTGAAAAACATCTATCAAAGACAAAATAAAATGGGAGGGAAGTCAATGGTAAGATGCTCAAGAAGAGATAGCAAGAAATGAGCATGAGATTTCGTAATGGAGTTGTAATGCGAGAGGGGATATAGTACAAAGGTTATGACCATGTTCAAAAATTGCGGACCTTTTGCAAAGGCCGAGCAGTAAGTGAACTAGTGCTCACCCCACATAGAAGGATGCTCACAGAAAGCGGATATGAGCTCATCCTTGGACACAATCCTCAGATGCTCACAGGAAGGATAGTCGGGAAACTCTATCCTAGGAACCCTAAACACATCGGCAATAAGCTGCAGTGTGACAAGAATAGAAATACTTTAGACCCGAGTAACAAAATGAGGTACGGAGTGGTCAATCCCGTGCATGTTAGAGTAGAACTCTTGAATCAGCACGAGAAGACAAGTGACGGGCTTGTCATAAAGAGACTCCTATTCCCGACTGTGGATGACAGTGAGAAGGTCGGTGTCAACAAAATGACCCAAGATGACTCGGCATTCTGAATGAATGCCTCGTCGAGAAAAGTTTTTTTGTAAATGCCTTGTAGGCACCATCGTTATGGAAACGGAGATAGAAGGGTGCATGATCAGAAGAGGTAGAGGCACTGGAATGAAGAGGATTCCGGGCCAGAGTGGATTTATGCTTAGGTGCCATAAACACTACTAATGTAACCAAAAGATAGAGAGTGGAAAGAAAGAAACAATCAGAAAAGTTCCAACACAGTTCAAAATAGTAAGAATATGTGAAAAGACGTACAAGTGCATGGATAATGCAAGAACATGTGACATGCAAAGTAAATACATCATGGGCTCAGCCCAATCCAATCAGACCAACACACAAAGAGATTGCACACATCTAAATTCATGATAATACTATTATAATGCAAATGTAATGCAATGCATGAAGTTTTTAAGATCAAATCTTTAAAAACTAACCCAAAATTTCAACAATATTTCATCAATTTTGAAAAACCCCAAAAATGATCAAAAACCCCAAATCTTAGGTTTTAAAACATGAAATGCATGTAAATGAACGAGATCAGAAGCTTACCAAGTGAAGAAAGACTTAAAGAAAGCTTAAGAATCCCAAGGGAAGAGGTTTGGAGTGAGTGAGAGAGGTTTGGGAGATGAAAATCTGAAAAAATGAGAGAGAGATCGACAGAAGTGAGCTGCGGATCTCACGAGGTGTATTTAAAGACCATTAATAAATCTCGATAGATGAGGTGTTGAGGTGGTGTCGAGCCATCTGTCGAGCAAGTGTCGAGAAAAAGCAACGTCGATAGATAAAATGTCGAGGAAGAAAAACACCAGAAGCAAGAATGATGCTTAATGGATCCACCAGGTGTCGAGGAGTTGTCGAGAGGTCAAAAACTTTCTCAATTGATCCACCAGGTGTCGAGGTGATGTCGAGATTGCAATAAGAAAAAGCTTTAGGAAGCTCGACAGATAGCTAGCTATCAAGAAGCTGTCGAGCCAGCTTTTCAAAAACAGTTTTTCGAGAGGAGAAAAACACAGACATGAATGCAATCAAGTATGCAACTTAACCAATGATCCAAATAACATATTAAGCTCTCAAGAACATCTCTCAACAAAGATTTTTAAAGCACATGGATCTCAAAAACACACGCACATACTAAACAAGTCTAACCAATTTTATGTTTCAAAAACAAGTCAAGACAATTTAGTGAGCATACATTAACACATGTAAAATCTTGTGATGGCCAAATCACATTGTACCTACACATGTATCAAAAGTAGCAAAGAATTTTGTGTGTTGTGTGTGAAAAACATTGCAAGATTGCAAATGTGTCAACATGTTATGACGATTTCGGATATGAGAAAATCACTTCAACTCACATACAATAATAACTATTTGATGGGGACTATCACCTTCGAGATATATCCTATAACTCCCACATCTCCTAGAATACACGCTTGCAATCATATTTAAAGCATTTTTTATCTTTTTGCTTTTTATTTTCTTTGCATATTTTTATTTAAGCAAAACATGCATTGGCATATAAGAGATAGAAAAGAAATACCCATTTAAGTTAAGTTTTTGACATTGCACTTTTGCTATACTGAAGCATACAGATGTCATTCACACTGCACTTTTGCTATGCCGAAGCATACATGTGTCATATTATGATTGGCAGACAACAGTGGTGAAATGGTTATTTATGCCTTTCTTTTAGGATTTTTTAGTCCTTCCCGTCAAAAAGAGTGATATAAGTGTTAAGTACAAAAGATAACTTAATCGTACTCATCACAAACAAGAGCCACAAAGCTTACTTGTTTAGTTGTACATAGAGATGATCATCTAAGATACAAGAGATACAAAGTTTAGAAAACTTTGTTTCAATGGCCATCTACGGTACACAGGTACCAATGTACACAAGACACACACTGTTTTTGTTTTTGTTTTTTTTTTTTTTTTATGAAAAACAAAATAAACAAAACTGAAAAAAAAAAACCAAACAAAAACATGTTAAACAAAGCAAAGCATAAAACTAGACTGACTCAAAAAGTAACGCAAAACACAAAAGAAATACAAAAAAATTAAATAAATAAATAACTAATAAAACAAGAAGATAGAGAGGAAAGTGATAGAATCACTTGGAGCCCTTTTTCTTCCACACCCTGGAAGAACCTTTCCTTTGATTAAACCCTTGAACCAGCGGTGAGGGGTAAGAATTAAAACCGTTCAAGTTTGAAAGGAACATGAGGGCTTTGAGAAGATCTCCAAAAGGAGCAAGAAAGGATTGAATCTGATTCTGGCTTCCAGATGCTATCATGCCGTTGCTCTGTTGAGTAGCTAACCACTTATAGTAGTTTGGTCGAGTATGACCGACAGCTCCACAATGATGACAGAGATACTGCTTCTTCTGTTTAGGCTTTTGAGAGTTAGCCTTTTTAGCCCTAGGTTTTTTAACATCTTTATTCTCAAGCTTAGGGAGTGCTCCTAAGATAGATTTACCCTTATCTAAGTTCTCACTAGCTAATTCAGTTTAATCTCATTGTTCTCAATTTCAACATTATTGTTAGGAGGAACAAAAACAGTAGCACTAGTAGAAGCAATATTAGAGGAAGAGAAATCATACCCTAAACCTGTGCGATCAGAAGCAGATTTCTGAATGCTTAGCATCTCATCAAGCTTCGCACTTGAAGTCCTCTCTAGTTAAGCTCTAACTTGAAACAACTCCGCTTCAAGCTTCTTGGTCTTCTCAGCCAAGAAATTGTTCTCGAACCTCAGTACTCCAATGGTTTGATTTGCCTCATCAAACTGTCTGGACAACTCTTCACGGTCAAGTTCCACATCACTGAGTTTCTTGATGGCCAGCCTATAGAGTTTCTCATGTTTCTCAGAAAGCTTGTATAGTTTCTCATAGGCTGTATGGATATCATCTTGATCATCCATATTCTCAAACTTAGAATCCACCAATTCTTCTTCTTCATCCACATTTTCAACAGTCCCCTTAGTAAGATTAACAGTGGTAGTGAAAGCATTCAAGATTTCATCATCCTCATTGTCAGAATCATCCTCAGGCTCGGTGTCGCTCAAGATAGCAGCAAGTGCCTTGCTCTTCCCAATGCTCTTGAGATATGTAGGACACTCATGTTTCATGTGACCGAATCCTTAGCACCCAAAGCACTTAGGTCCTGCATAAATAGTGTACTGACCATCATCCCTAGCATCCTTCTTCCCTTTGTCCTGACTCTTGAACTAAGAAGAACTAGATTGCCTACGGTCCTTGTCAAAACCCTTTCCATTGGCATTCTTCATAAACTTCTTGAACTACTTGGTGATGTAGGATTTCATCTTGGAATCTTCATCATCTGAAGACTCATCTATGTCACTACTCTTGGCCTTCAAAGTCATTATCTTGCCTTTGCCCGTCTTGCCAATCCTTGTCAATCCTAGCTCGTAAGTTTGCAAGTTTCCAACCAGCTTAGTCAAAGGAATCTTGTCAATATCCTTTGATTCCTCTATCGCCGTGATCTTGGCATGGAATCTTTTGGGTAGAGATCTGATCACCTTTCTTACAATCTTGGGTTCTAGAATGGTTTCCCCAAGATTGAAGGCTGAGTTCACTATATCCTTTAGCTTGGCATAGAACTCATCGAACGACTCATCATCCTCCATCTTAATCTCTTCAAAGCTTGTAGTAAGCTTCTATAGCTTTAAATCCTTAATAGTCTTTGTACCCTCATAGGTTGTCTGGAGAATGGTCCATGCCTCCGTTGCAATTTCAGTAGAGGATATCTTCTTGAACTCCTCATTGGTGACTGCACTGAATAACGCATTCAATGCCCTACTGTTGTAGTTTGCCACCTTGATTTTGGCTTCATCCCAATCGACTAGCGCTTCTTTCAGCTTGGTCCAACCTATCTCCACAGCTTGCCACACTTTCTCATCTAAAGACTGCAAGAAAGCTCTCATGCACACTTTCCAATATGCATAGTTAGTGTCATCAAATAAATGAGGTATAATTAATGACTGTCCTCTGTCCATGACAAATAGGGGTTAATGGATCAACATAGCAAAGATTAACCCTAATCAGAGTATGTCTGCTCTAATACCACTTGATAGGCTACAAACTGAATGACCCCTTGTGATAGAAATTAATTAATTAATTAGCCAAGTTATTAATTAATTAATTTATCATGCAAACGAGTGGTAGCACAAACAAATTACCAATAAACTAATTATGCAGCGGAAAATAAATAACACAGTGATTTATTTACAAATAGGGAAAACCTAATGGCAAAAACCCCACCGGGTGATTTTCAGGTCATCACTCCCGAAACTCCACTATTATCACAACAAGCGGTTATAAGTAAAGAAATCACAAGTACCTTACTAACCTACAGTTGAACCCTTACCCAAATACCCAATTAGACTTGTTCTGTAGTAACAGTTCCCCTTTTAGATGCACGGCTCCCAAGTACGTGACTAATCAGTTGCGCGGATCCCAGTATTCAAACACCAACTAAGAAGGTTGTTGGTTGCAAAGTTCTTCAGTTCATCCACACGATGACGATTAAGAAGATGCTTGGTCACAAAACCCTATAGTGCAAATACACAGCAACTTCTTCAAGAAAAAGAGATGAACTAGGGCAAGAACTTCGTCTTTGGTCACAATTTGTTTGAACAGAGTTTGCTCAATCCTTGTGCAACTTGTGAACACTTTAACGGCCCTTAAAACAATCATTTTATATGTTTAGGGTTAGGAGAAAAGAAAGCCCAAACACATAATCACGGATCCCAAGAAAATTATATCAAAATTCTGAAATTCATAAACCTCGATAGATAAGCTGTCGAGCAGCTATCGAGCCAACTGTCGAGTTTTAATGAATTTGCACTTTCAGCTTGTTTTCTTGGACAGACTTGATGACTTCAACACTTAATCTTGAAATCTTGTTTCTTGAAGTATTAAAAACTTCCTAGAACTACCCAATTACAAGTGTGTTTTGTCAAAGGATTAACTAATTCATAAAATAGAGACATATGATCCTAACATGTGAAACACATATGTCCTAACACGCAGTTCTCTTTGTCTCTCAAAAGTGAAAGGGTAGGCCTCTATTCCTCATGTCTGAATCATGTGGTATGCATCTTGATGTTCCACTTTCGCTTCTGAGCTCAACACCACGACAATAGGCTTATCCATGAATCCCCACTGCTCCTTAACGTACTTGAAGCCCAACGCTGATGAAAACTGTCGCACTACGTACCAAAGTACTTCACGTTAACCTTGCACTTGCTTTGCACTATATCTGTCCAGTTCTTCACAATTGGGATCCACACAATTTCATCCGATCCTTCTTGTTTTCTTCTTCGCAGACGGGATTGAGAATCGAAACAACCTTTTCAGAGATGTCGAAATCCGAAAAGAACAATAAAACTTTCTTTTTTCTCAATGCTTCAGTCTTTTTACTCTGCATGTGCAATACAATTATTAAATTAAGTTATGTTAACACCACACGTCAAAGAATTATCTATTTAACTGAAGTACGTATTAGGCATAATTCTATTGAGTCAAAAGTTTAGTTTATTTTATTGCCTTATTTTAATTTTTAATTTTGATTTAATTTGATATTTTTAGAATTAATTTTGATAAATTTGAAAATTTAATAGTTTTTAGGTATATTAAGTGTGTTGTAATAATTTCTTTAAAAAATACTTAAATAATTCAGAAATTTTAACTTTTCACAAGGCATGAAACATATAATTACAATGTACCAATCCAACCTAACCCACCCAATCCATATGGGTTGGATTAGATTGATTTTTGCACATGTAATGAGTTGGAAATTTCTTTTCAGTCAAACACGCGAGTTAGGTTGGTAAACCTCCCCAACCCGACCCATACAGGCATGCACACTAGGAGACGCAAGAAAATTATTATTAAGTATTATTTATGTTTGCAAGTCAATTGTATTTTTATGTTTTAGGTCCTAGTAGTTTATTAGACTATTAGTATTTTAATTTGGAAGCAAGGTTATTTTGTAATAAGGCAATTAGGGTTTTCTAGCCAACTAGAACTATGGTTTAGCAATCCTTTATAAGCAATTTATTGTACTCCTTGAGGGGATAGTTTATATTTTGATGAATGAAAAAAATGGTCGTTTGGTCTCTTTTGGTCTAGTGCTGACTCTAGGTCTACCTTAGGTGCTGACTCTTAGTGATTTCCCCGCTTGGTGTTGACTCCAAGCTAGGCCTAGATGCTGACTCTTAGGTCATATCCATTTATTTTATTGTTGTATCAGTTTTGTTCTGGTTGTCTTGTGTCATATTTGGTATCATGTGGGAGACGCAAGAAAATTATTATTTAGTATTATTTATGTTTGCAAGTCCATTGTATTTTTATGTTTTAGGTCCTAGTAGTTTATTAGGCTATTAGTATTTTAATTTGGAAGTAAGGTTGTTTTTGTAATAAGGCAATTAGGGTTTTCTAGCCAACTAGAACTAGGGTTTAGCAATCCTTTATAAACAACCTATTATACTCCCTGAGGAGATAGTTGATATTTTAATGAATGAAAAAAATGGTCGTTTGGTCTCTTTTGGTCTACTGCTGACTCCAGGTCTATCCTAAGTGCTGACTCCTAGTGGTTTTCCTGCTTGGTGCTGACTCTAAGCCAGTCCTAGGTGCTGACTCCCAGCTAGGTCATATCCCTTTATTTTATTGTTATTTCAATTTTGTTCTGGTTGTCCTGCATCAACACCCCTATGCATGATTGACAATAAAATGAAACTATTTTGCTTCATATTAGATTTTGATATTATTTATTTGTAGAAATCGTTAAAGTATAGACTTTGTTAATTTTTATGATATGTATAAGACTAAGTTAAACATGGTTTTTATCCAGTTCAATTATACAATTCTATATTAGCCCAACATTGTAGATACACTATTTTTAGAATTCAAATATTCTATATATTAAGTGAAACTTTAGAATATATATATATATATATATATATATATATATATATATATATATATATTATAGGTTAAACGAAACTTTCATTAAAAACTAAGAAGTCAAAATGGTCATAGTAGCGGCTAAAAGCCTACAATATGAAACCCCACAAACATCCGAACTAATCAAGGATGAAATGGCAACATAGGGGGATACATCAAAAACCACAAAATCCTCCTGAAGAGTACATCCCTCTTTAGGAAGGACATCAACATATTTATTGGCTTCCCGAAACACATGCTTCACGTACTCTGACTTGGGGAAATTTTAGAATATCTATTTACTCGTCGAGATATCTTTCACATATTTGATTAAAAAATATTTGTTCATCGAGATATCTTTCACATATTTGATTAAAAAAAATATTAGTTTACTTCCATGTCATCTATAATATGACATGACATTCCATATAAATTTTAGATTTGTAAAATTTAATTTGATAATCCATCGTGGACCATATGATAATTATGTTTCATTTCATTTGAAAATTGTAAGGATCCGTTTTCAAAAAATAAATGTTAAGGAGATTATACTAAAAAAAAATGTTTCATTTAGTATAGTGTCTTTGAGTAGGACAACAGTAATAATAGTAGTAGAAATAAAACTAAAATGTATATGTGATAAGCCAAATGTCTTTTGACTAGTTATACATTTTCACTTTCTTCCCTTCCTCTTACATGAATAATGAGATTCATTATGCATTTAATTAAGAGAGGAGTAAACATTCCGTAATAAATAATTACTCTTTCATCAGAGATTCAATCCCAGAAATGTATAATAGAACTAACCAATTCGTTATTTAATATGGTCACTTACTGCAAATTGTGCAATTTCTCGACAAAAATTAGAAAGTCTGCATGCAAGCTTTCTAAGGTTATGTTTGGTAACAGTTTTTGTTTTCTATTTTCAAAAACTTGTTTTTGCGAATATAAAGAAAAAACAATTTTCTTGTATTTTTGAAATCAAAAACATGTTTGGTTAATTGAAATTAAAAAGATAGTTTTTTGAACAAAAAATAGAAAATACTAAAATATGTTGTTACTAGGATTTAAAATTTAATGTTAATGCATTAAATGAGACAGATTCATTAAATTAAATACTTGTTTTCATTAACTTTTGAAAATTAGAAACTAAAAACAGCCTTTTGTATGTTTTCAGTTTCCTTCATAAATTGAGTTTTGAAAACAAATTTGTTTTCTGCCCATTTTGAGTTGCTAAACAAGTTTTTTAGTCTCAAAAATATAAAATTGTTTTTGAAAACAAAAAATAAGGGAAAAAAACAATTACCAAACATAACCTAAGTCTCTCATGAACTTCAAATAAGCCTTTATTTCCGCTACATTGAACAAAATATTTGGTCAGAATTTTGCGCATGTTTAAGCCATTATTATAGCATGTGCAACATATAAATTATCTATAACAACTCAAATAAAAGCGCTAGCAATATATGCATTATACCCTAAAAGATTAATCTAGTCACAATTGAGGTGTTCATATTAAAGCTCATATCAAGTCAATATATGCTAGATGTAGGACTCAAAACACACCCACACAACACACACTTAATCAATAATCAATCAATATAAGATATCAAAATCTCCCAACTTAAACCTTGATGTCCTCATTACGTCCCATTTGTGGGGTAGTTGGGTTGGATTTGATACCATTTGTAATAACCCAAAAAAAATTACTAGCTACATATAAAATATATCCAAAATGATTACTTTAGTCACTATTGAGATTTTTGTGGTTGTTAATAAAGCACAAATCGACCTAGTATATACGCAATGTGGGACTTACCACCCCCACACAAGACATACTTATTTGATATCCAATCAATTTAGGGCTTCAAAGTAGCACTTGTAGATAAAAGAAGTAATAAACCAAGTAGCATTATTTCTTGTGAGTGAAATTAGTCTAACTGGCTAACCTATTTGTCGATCGCAAATAGCTATTTGGTCTATTAGTGATTAAGTGATTTTCCCAGTAAAGGGCAAAAGTTCCTATGTGTTGTCCCTGAAATTGGAAAATCATAGTCATTTGCATTAGAGAAGATTAGGAACCTTATATCATATCAAACCATAGTTATAACTAGTGATAGTCACTACAACAAACTTGACTTGTTTCAACCCACTTTTCTCAAGGGTTGACTAAAAAGTACCAAAACCATCACTAAAAATTGGGGCGCATGGGTAAGTTTGATAAGCTTTATTCCAAAGGTCATTAAAATCCTCAAAATAAACCTATACAACCCTCTGAATAATCTATTAAAATTAGGCGGGCTAGTTTTTACACTCGGTGCTAATTTTACCTCCAAATTTAAACATTTTTCAACGCATCCTATGACAACCTTTGATAGAAGATATCTAAAAATTTCCAACCATTGAAATAGAGTCCAAAATTTAAATACAAAAGGGAAAACTCATTTTTGTTCACACTACACACTCAGAAACTGCTCACACAATCAAAAAATTCTCTCAAAATTAGAGCTCATCTCAAAAATTTCTCTCAAAATCGATCTGAGCTCATCTCAGAAAACTCAAAGATCGGAGCACATCTCATGTCCGACGAGCTAATTTGCGGTGGTCAACTATCTCATTAGTTTTTTTTATTTTATTTTATTTTATTTTTTGAAGTTTAGAATCTTATCTGTACGACTTTTGGGGTTTCTTTTTTCTTAGTAGTAATATTCTACTATCCAATTCATAATGGAAGGCTTTAAAATTTTATTAATCTATTTAGCAATTTTTGTTATTGAACGCTCGGATTTGTGCTAAAACACAAGAGCTTGTTTAGACCCCAATTTTAAAATTACGGTTAGATTGCTTTTACTCTAACTTATCATAGTGCGGAACAAGAGTAAAAGAAGCACCATCACCAAAATTACTCTAGTGCATAAACATGAACAATAAACAGTAAAAGTAAAGCACAAGAGTAAGGGAAGAGAGATGCAAACACAAAATAACACCAAAACGTGTTATCGAAATCGATCCACTAGAGAATAAAGTTGGAGTACATGAATAACAAAAGACCCTCCAAGCCTAGTCTACCTGAAAGCTCGAATTTGTGTAAAAACACAAGAGCTGTTTAGACCCCCAAATTAAAAATTACGGCTCGGTTGATTTTACTCTAACTTAAACTAAGTGCGGAATAGAGTAAATGCAAGCGGATAAACAATATAACTACTCTAAGCCATATTCATCAAATCACAGTAGTAAAATGAAAGCTAAAAAAGTAGGGAAGAAGAATGCAAACACAAGATAACATGCCAATATGTTATCGAAGAGAAAACCAAAGAACTTGGCGAAAAACCTCTTTGCTGCCCTCCAAGCAGTAAATTGATCCACTAGAGAATAAGTTGGAGTATACAAATACCAAAAGACCCTCCAACCCTAGTCTACCCCATGTACTCGAGCCCTCCAAGCGCCTGCTACCAACAGATTTCGCCAAGCCTTGTCTTCTCTAACTCTCCAGATCACATAATTCAGCCCAATTGCATCCACTAAACAAATGGCTTCTTCCAATGCTTCCTAGCAACACCAAAACCTCAATTTACACTTAGGATGGGTGTGGTAAGTGTTTGGGCTATCAACCTCTCAAGGATTTGGAAATGGAGAGGTAGGAGTTAAGGAAAACCACAATGGATTGTGTAGAAAATTGTGGGTATAACAATCTCTCACTCTCAAGGATAGTGGCTAAGGTTTTCTCCCTGAAAAGCACTTCTCAACAAATGTGGGTAATGTGGGTATGTATAGTATGGGTAGAGACAAGGTGTATCAGATATGAAAAAATAGCAAAACAGAATGTTTCGCGGGTACCTCGCAAGAAGGCCTTACCTGCGAGACACTCGCAAAAACCAGCTTTCACCATCTGTCATGACTCTTCACATTCTAGTCATGTGCTGAGCACATGCTTCACTTCGCGATAAGGCTATCCGCGAAAACTTTGTTGTTCTTCAATTGCCTTGAGTCTTCACACTCTCTTTCAAACACAACCCTTACAATAAAATTCCACATAAAATACAGGGTACAAAAGGTTAAACATAATTACAATCAAATTTGGCACGAAATTAAAGCCAACACAAAATAGTTGTAAATCACAATTTTACACTACTCAATGTACTTGAGTCCAACAAGCTCCTACTACTAACGGACTTCTTAGAGTCATGTCTTCTCTAACTTTCCAGATCCCGCAATACGTCTGATTGCATCCGCCAAGTCTCACCGGCTTCTTTTGGCAAATCTCCAAAGCTTCCCAAGTTCCAAAACACTCTTTACACTCTAAAAAGGCATGGGTTTTGTTTAGGTACAAATCTCCTCTCAGTGTATGACAATAGGAGAGGGAAGGAGAAGAGACTATAATAGTTTCTCACTAAGGATAAGTAGCTCTCTCTCTAAAAGATGGGTGTGTGTTTTAGAAAACCTATCTAGGGATTTTCTCTCTGAATGGCCTCTCATACTTTTGTGGGTAATGAGGGTATATATAGTATGGGTAAAGGGTAAGAAAGTCATACTTAAAGTCCTCTAGGCAGAGAGTTTCGCGGGTATCTCACGAGAAGGCATTACCCATGAGATACTCATGAAATCCTCCAGGCTAGCATGACTCTTCAGCTTCCAACATGTGCTTCTCATGTGCCCTTTTCGCAGGAACCCTTCTCACAAGCCAATTGCGAAACTGCATTGATTCTTCATTTCATGCGCGATTCTTCACCAACTTAATACTAAACCCAGTACAATAAAATCCCACAAAATACAAGGAATAAAATTAAAGCAATTACAACAATTTTTGTCATGGAATAAAGCCAACATAAAACATAGTTGTAAATCACAACTTTACAGTTATTTTGATTCTAGCTTCATATGGAGTATCCATGTCACGTGTGATGGCAAATGACAAAGGTGGCCTTTCTGAATGCTTTGAGTGGGATCTCTCCACTGGATCTCTTCAAAATAAGACCATGATCTACCAGTTTGCCACAATTTAGGGAAATAGGGAATACCAAGAGGATCGTGTTGTATGTGATCTTGATATGAAGATACCACATTTAGGTACTCTCTCTCTCTCTCTTTCCTTACTCTTGAAAATTACCCTTATTATTTTAGGACTGGTTTTATTGTTTGTTCACATTCAAAAAATTTCAGATGTAACACATTAAAAAATAAATAATAAATAAAATAAATAAAAAAAGAAAAAGAAGAGAGAGGGTAATAATGTAAATTTATAATGAATCCAATAACATGACACTCAAAGTAAGGTTTCATATCTTGAAGAAACATTGCTTTAGGAGCATCACATCTCAAATTGACAAAAAACATTAGATGTTTATATTGATGTGGACAAGTTATTGTTTGAAGCTTGTCTTGGATGCAGGCAAAAATGGGCTTAGGGAGGGTACAATGGGTGTTATGGCAGTATTTGATGGTCATATTGGTGAGGATGTAACGCCTCAACCCACTTTATTTATATATATATATATATATATATATATATATATATATATATATATATAAAGAGGGTCAGATTTTTAAGGAGCCACACGTGACCCACCAACCCCTTATTTTCCCACCACACACCACAAACTCACAAATATCTCTTCTCTCAGCCGGCCACCTAACTTCCTCATTTGTTTTGTTTCTTTTTATCACAAACACACACTCCTCTCTTCACTCCCTCACACTCCCACGATACCCACTCCACACCACCACATCCACCATCATCTTTTCAGCAAGGATCACTGGAAAACTCTCTAGGAACCTCTAAAGCACCTTCATCTCTTTTGATATCAGGTAAGGCTCTTATGGGGTATTTGGGAGAGTAGTTTGAGTTATGTTGTTTGGATGTTTTTGATATACATGTGGGTGAAAAAGTGGGTGGAAATGTGTGTGATGTTGTTTAAAATGTGTAGTTTTGTGTTTGAGATAGCTTGCCAAACAAGCGCATAATCTTTTGGTGAGTTTATATGCTTTTGCTTGAGGTTATGTTCATCTAAGCTTTAATAATAATACCCAAGTGATTTATGAGCATTATAAGTGATATTTATAGTTTTTATGTATGCGTTTTGGTCTTGGTGGATGTATTTGATGAGTGAGTTTATGATTTTTGCAATTGATAGGCCAAAAATGAATTGACCCCTTGTGATAAATTAATTGATTAATTAGCCAAGTTTATTAATTAATTAAATTAACATGCAAATGCGTGGTAGCACAAACAAATCACCAATAAACTAAGTATGCAGCAGAAAATAAATTAACACGGTGATTTGTTTACGAATGGGGAAAACCAACATGAAAAAAACCCAACCGAGTGATTTTAAGGTCACTACACCCGAGAATTCACTATTATCAAAACAAGCGGTTACAAGTAAAGGAATCCTAGTATCTTATACCAACCTACAGTTGAACTCTTACCCCAATACCCAATTGGACTTGTTCTGTAGTGACAATCTCTCCTTTTAATGCACGACTCCCAGTACGTGACTTACCAATTATGCAGATCACAATATGCGACTTCAATCACCAACTAGAGAAGGTTGTTGGCTACAAAGTTCTTCAGTTCATCCAGAAGATGAAGATCGAGAAGCTCCTTGATTACAAAATCCTACGGTGCATAAACACAGCAGCTTCTTCACAAGAAAAATGAACTAGGGCAAATTCTGTCTCTGGTTACAATTTGCTTGAACAAACTTTGCTCAACACTTGTGCAACTTGTGTCACTTTTGACGGCCCTTAAAATAATCCTTTTATATGTCTACGGTTGTGAGAAAAGAAAGCCCAGACATACAAGCACAGATTAGAGTCAAAACAGTCCTGAAAAATAGAACTTCATAAACCTCAACAGATACCTATCTGTCGAGCTGCTGTCAAGCCACAGGCTTCAATAGCTCTTCAAGGCTCGATAGATGGCTAGTTGTCAAGCTTTAATGAACAGCACTTTATGCACTTGAATCTTGGACAGGCTTGCATGGTTTTAACACTTGAACTTGAAACAAGGTTTCATGAAGTATTAAACATATCCTAGATCTACCCAAATACAAGTAAAATGCGTTTTGTCAAAGGATTGGCCAATTATATAAAATAGTGACATATATTCCTAATAAGTGAATCACATATGTCCTAACAGTAATGGTGGTTAGCTAAGTGGTGAAGACTTGGGAGTTTGGCTTTCTAATGTGAAATAGTTGATGTATCTAATTTTTATTGTGTATTTGGAGCTAATGGAGAATTTACATTTAGGTTTTGTAATGGTGGGTATTGTTATATATGTTGTTGTTTTGTGGGTCTCTTGAAAAAGACATGTATATTGAGGAAGAAATTCATAAAGTGTTAGGATCTCTTATGGTAAAGGAGAAGCTTGGAATGACATGATGATAAGTTGGAGTCTATGCCTTGTAATGAAATTGTTAAGAAACTTTGGAAGTGGAATACATTATTTGTGAGGTTAAATGCTAGGCTTGCCTAATTAATTTCTTAGTTAGCAATTTCTAATTCTTAGCTAGATGGAATGTCAAGCTTTATGCCTATTTTGATAAGTTTGCTTGATATTGTTTAGGTTCTAGCTAATCTTATTTGGAGCTTGGAGAATTAGGCCTTTTGTGGGTTGCAAGGTAAGTAGTTTTTAATGGGATTTTTGGAAAATAACCACATTGCATAAAATTTATTTTTGGGTCAAACACATGTTGGAAAAATATTTGTGGAATTATGTTTTTTTTTTTTTATATATAAAGTATTGTGTTGTGACCCTATTATACATGATTATATATGAAAAGCACATCATGTTTAATATTGCATATGGGGAAATTCATGATTTGTTAGTATGGAAGAGATGAGCCTCCTTGATATAATTCTTGGGAATGGATTTTAAGGATTTATTGCATTATTTGCAAATTCTAAAGATGTTTATCTTGAATTCTGATATTTGGGAAATTGGCAAAAAATGTTATTAACAAGAAATGATTTGAGAAATTTGGGAACCTTGTGAATATATTGGATGTTTCAAAGGTTTTTTTTTTTTTTTTGTGAAACTACTTGAAATTGAGCTATGTTTTGATTTCATGTAAATTGTGAGCTCTTTATATTTTTACCCTTAGGTTGTGACATGTAATTACCCAGCCAGATGTCGTAGTCTTGGTGACATTGGTATCTTGGCACCCTATCTTTGTGGCAGATTGATGTCTTTGTGACATAATTGATGTGTTTGTGGCAAAACTTGATGTTTTCGTGGCGTAACTTGATGTCTTTGTGGCATACCTAACGTCTTTATGGTAGCTTGTAATGTGGCCTTGGGTTGGATTTTTAGGTTTTAAAAGGGTGTTTTGATAGCTCACAGTAAATAGTACGTAGTTTTATGTTGGAATACTTTGAAAAAGCTTGGTGCTACATTCTTTTAATCATTCTTGTTAGTTTATTAAGAAAAATGGATTTACTGGATTTTCATGAAAATTCCCAAATTATAACACATTTTGTAAAATGTCTATTATCATGGAACTTGCATTTTCCCCTCATTTCATTATTTTACAAACTTTTTCAGAGTAGACAACTATCGTTTTGAAACAGCTTTTTGGTGGCTAGCAGTAGTTAGACTAACTGTTGATAGAGGCTGACTTTTGTGATGGAGATAATTGATGATGTATAACTTAGAGTAGGCTTGACTCAATTTTTTTGTATCTAATACTGGTTATGACTTTATTTCCATTAATGGGACAAGTTGCTAATATGTAATTATTTATTCAGACCTTCATTCTTTTATGGCTAAAGGTCATTGTATTTATTGCATAGAGCTCTGACTTACCTTGGGAGTATATTTAATAAAATTATTATGATAATTCTTAATGTTGATACTTGATATAATTTATTTAGACTAAATTGTCAAAAAGGAAAAAAAATCTACAGGTACTTGGGACATCTTTCTCATGCTTTGGACCCTTTAGGGTTTGGCGCATGACAGAGGAAGCTAGTGAAATGGCTTCAAAACTTTTGCTGGATTACTTTTACCTCCGAGCTAAAGGGCATGCTTTATTCAATACCTCCGAGCTAAAGGAACAGAACGAGGGAGTACCTGAAACTGAGGATGAAATAACACATTTGGAAATATTAAAAGAAGCATTGTTGAGGAAAATTCGTGACATTGATTTCAAATTTTCTCAGGCAAGCAGAATCTGTCCACTTCTAGTACTCTTAACTGGTTTTCTTCACATATTGATCTATGTTCTGCTATATGCATTAAGGAGGCTTTTGAAAAAGGGATTTTCTCAGGAAAGTGTGAAGAATATATTGAAAGAAATGGAAGGAAGCAATGTACATCCTAGTTCGTTCTTGTTTAGTAGGATTTTAGCGAGTTATAGAGATAGAGGGGAATGGCAAAGATCATTTCAGGTTTTGAAGGAAATGAAGACTAGTGGAATAAGGCCTGATAGGCATTTCTACAATGTGATGATTGATACTTTTGGAAAGTACAATTGTCTTGATCATGCTATGTCCACGTTCGAACAGATGATATCGGAGGGGATTGAGCCCGATACTGTTACGTGGAACACACTTACTGATTGTCATTGTAAGTTGGGATGCCACGATAGGGCAGAGGAGTTGTTTGAGGAAATGCAACAGAAAGGGTATAAGCCGTGTACTACGACGTATAATATTATGATCAGTTGTTTTGGGGAGCAGCAAAGGTGGAAGGATGTGAAGGGCTTATTTGGGAGGATGCAGAGTCAGGGGTTATTGCCTAATGTGGTTACATACACGACATTGGTTGATATTTATGTAAAGTCGGGGAGGTTTGATGAGGAGATTGAGTGCTTGGATGTTATGAAGTCTGCAGGGTTGAAGCCGCCTTCCACAATGTACAATGCCTAGATTAATGCCTATGCACAGAAGGTATGTTGCTTGTTGCCTTGATTATTAAGCAATTTACTTTGAGTGAATGTATATATATATATATATATATATACTGTATTGCTTTGGCATGGCCATAATAGGATAAGATTATAGGCAACCTGTGTTATTTGTGTCCTGCATATATTAAAACGCGTTTATATTGTTAACAGCATCTTCTATACCTGTACCCTTTTGAGGAAGTGCTAGTAACCTAAGACCAAGTCAAACAAGCAGTAGCATTTGGGGTGATCATTGACACTCTTTACCTTACGGTATTGCTTAAACTATTAGATGGCTTAAACTCTTGACAGGAAGATTTTAATTGCCAATGTTGGTGACTCAAAGGCCCTTTTATGCACAAATAAAATACAGTCTGGTCAGGGTACTAGTTCTCTTATATCTCCCTTTTTTTGTTAAGTAGTGATATTGATTATTCACTCTTTAACCAGTTGTATCCAGAAGAAAATTGATCCTAATTAATGGGAATAAAGGTTTAGTTGATTTGAGTTGAAATTAGTTGTGTATACTAGATATGTGCTAAGATGATAAAGAATTCCTTTCTCTTAATGCTTTTACCTGAAATAGGACTTTCCTAAGCATTTGTTGTACATCAAGTAAAGGAGTATAAAACTTCACCTTATTTTAACCTAATAATTGAATATCTGTATGTTTACATGAAAATGACAGGTAACTTGACAGCCAGTCTTTCAGCTACTGAACTAACAGAAGATCATAGTCCAGGTAGAGATGATGAAAAAGCTCGAATTGAAGCAACTGGTGGTATCGTCGTCACTCTTTAGGGTAAGCCTTGGGTGAATGCTGAACTTCCTATGTCCCAAGTCATTGGTGATGTGTACCAAAACAGGTGAGGCTGTGATGTACTTTTAATGTTTGATTTTCTCCTTATGGATCGTTTGATGCCTTATTTTTTCCATATGGATTACTTGATGCCTTATTTTCTCCAATTCTGTCCATTTTTTCCCAGACTGTCAAGTACTTCAACAATGAAGCTTTTGAAGCTGATCAATATGATGAGTACTTAAAGAGTAAATTATCTTAGTGGTATGGTAGTTATTACATTGATGCGTAATTATCAATTCAGATGTATTGGTTTTAAAGGGATATAGCCCACCTGGTTCTAGGATAGTTGGGAATCAAGAGGCTTAGTTGCTCTGCTGCTTCATGGAGAAAACCTTTATTCCTTCTTCATTGGCTGTATAATGCAGTAAATAATTTGGGCAACCTTCAATCTGATTGGCAATTACCCAACTTGTAGGTTGTCTTTTGCGTGCACAATGTCAGCTAACTGGGTGGGCTGGGTATGGGTTTCCAAAGTGGGAACCTGTGGTTTTGATGGTTTAGAACAAAGTTTGCTCCTATGGGTTCAGGTTTAAGAAGGGGATTCCCATCTCAATCCTGGTCTGTTGCCACTCCTATCCTAATTGGGACTTGGTGATTGCTCCTCCTTCATGCTTCTAATAGTTTGAAATGATGATTTTATGTGGCCAACCACCAAATCAATTTTAATATGGTTCAGGTGGTTTTGGATTTTCTTTATTATTTATGTTCTTTTTAATCTCTTGCCTTCTCAGTCCACCCCCCCCCCCCCCCCCCCCCTTCTCTTTTCCTGATAGTATGGCAAAAGTGCAAGTTATATCCTTTCATTTAAAGTATTTTCATTACAAATTTACTCTAATTGAATCTTAATGCTGTTCAGTTGCTGTTGGTGATTCAATTGCTCAGGTATGAAGATGCTGCTTTAAAAACACAACGTAGCCTTGCATATTTGAACTTCGGCAAAAATGTAATATTTAGCACGGCTCTTTCAATAGCTATGGTGTTATGTTCAAATGGAATTATGAATGGCGAGATGACAGCTGGTGATTTGGTAAAATATGTTCTTATATGCTTGTAATGAAATTTATATTTTCAAAAAGGATTGGCTGATGGTTACACAAATTATGGATTAATGTCATGGTGCAGGTCATGGTGAATGGACTTCTCTTCCAATTATCTCTTCCACTGAATTATCTTGGCAGTGTTCATCGTGAGACCATACAGAGTCTTGTTGATATGAAGTCCATGTTTCAGTTGCTGGAGGTATTTCTAAAGGAACTTCCTACAATTCTTTTGCAGTTTAATTATCCTGGGTTTTATAGTTTGTTTATTGTTGCATAATATGTCTGTTATTTTGGATTTTCATTCATCTCAGTGTCTTTTTTCCTTGAGAAAATGACTTGGTAATTTCTTCATAGGAGATCAAGGTTCATTTCTTCATATGGACTTCATTGTATGACAATTTTTCAATCAAACACCTCAACCATTTATTAATTGGTTTGTCTATTTCCTTGCAATTTTTAATGTAAGGAAAAGTTGGTAGCTATGCATCAGTCTTTGTGAAGTACTAGGAGAAGGCAGAATCCTTTATGTGAGACCCTTTAAACATGAGTACATTAGGTTGTTTTGCATTGAAATAGAATAATATTAAGATTAGGATTTTGATCATGCATAGTTCTTGTATTGATTCATTTCTCTTCTTCTTTTTTTTTCTTTTTTTTTTCTTTTTTTTTTCTCCTTTATCTAGTTAAAATACTAAGTTCCTTTATGTTAATATGAAAATGTTTACATAAACTTCAAGAATAAAGAATTTAGTAACTTGGATAGCTAATTGAATTTTGTTTTGATATTTGTGTTTAGGTATAATATAGATTTTTTAATATGTGGTTCTTTAAAGTCTATGTGCATGGCTGTGGGTTTTTATTTTTTATTTTTTATTTTTTAAAAAGAGAAAAACCTTATTTTGGGGGTTGGGAGGCCCTCAAAAAAAGGCTATTGTTCTTTTATCCCTTTTAAATTTTTCAAAGGTTGCCAATCCTTGATAAAGATAAAACATTTGTTTCGAGGGTCATGTAGGCTGTTGAAATTTCAATTTCAAGGGTCACAAAGGCAGTAGAAATTTCCGTTTTGAGGGAATTTTTTTCAAAGGTCATCAAGGGTCAGTTAAATATTTCGGTTTCAAGGGTCACGAAGGTCGTAGAAATTTTCGTTTCGAGGAATCTGTTTCAAAGGTCATTAAGGGTCAATTAAACCCTCAAAATAATATCTTTGTTGTAGTGAGTACAAAGTTCTACTCAAATGAATTCATCATATATTATTGTTTCCACACTTTTTTTTTCTTTTTTTTTAATTAAATGTAGTACATTTTGTTAGGTTCTAAATGTTTAGAACAATTGGCAAATCGTGAACACAAACTTGTCTAGATATAAATCTTAGAATCTATAGATTTTATTAGACAATGCTCAAGGTGATTCAAGTCAAGATTCAAGAACATACAAACTACAGGAAGAAGACTTCATATTCTGCCTGGTTCGATCGATCGAAGAACAGGCTCGATCAATCGAAAATCGTATCTGTAGAATTTTAAGTCGGCCCAAACAGCAGCTTAAGCCCATTAAGGATTAGGGTTTCAGATCTACTTCTCCCACTATATAAAGGAAACCTTAAGCCACGTTTTTGAGACTGAAGAGAGAGAGATTAGAGTTCCTCTTGTGCCTTTATTGGTTTTAGGGTTTTGTACCCAAACCTCTCTAAAGTCTTGGTTGCTTGAGAGTTGTATTGTTGCTCATTTTTTTTGTTTTGTCTAAATATCTTGTGAGATCTAGAGGAGCTTTCTTTTACACAAAGCTTAGGGTTTTCAAGGAGGAGATGTTATCTACACCTTGATGATCAACTCAGTTGCTGCCATTGAAGCCTAAAGAAAAACAAGCGTGGGTGCTTGTATCTGGTGGTGAATCCAAGAAAGAAGGAATCCGAGGATTCGGAGCTTACACGTGGTCGTGTTAGTAAACTACTGGTAGGTAGCAATAAGAAGTCGAGCGTGGGGGCTTGTAAGTCTTATTGTATGAACTTCGATTCTTTCAAGATAGTGGATTTGCTTTTTACCATTAAGATAGCTAGGTTAAATCCTCTCTAGGTTTTTACCGGTTTGGTTTCCTGGGTGATCATATCTTGTGTCTTTTATATTTCCGCTGCATTACATGATATGATTGTTTGATTGTGTTAACCTAAATTTGAATAATTTGACTAAGTAACAACTTGGTTAATTACCTAGGTTAATCCAATTGTGGTTTTAAGGGGTCTAAAAACCGATCAAGTGGTATCAGAGCAGGTAGCTCTTTTGTTTTAGATCTTTTGATCTAAGAGCTGATCCTTGACCCCTGTTGTCATGGATAATTTGAAGTGTCTTTTTTATCATGTTTCTGCTTATGCTTCTGTTGATTTTATTGATGCCTGTGAAACTCTTCGTAAGGAATTATTGAAATCTGTAAAAGTTGCTAAGAAATTCAAGGAAGAGTTAAAATTGTCTAATCTTGAAAAAGAGAAATTGGTTGTTAGATTAGATGAATCTAATAAAAAGAATGAATATTTGAGAAATCAAATTTCCTCTCAAGATGAGAAGATGAAAAGCTTGGAACAAGAGTTAGTTGAATCTAAAGCTAAAATTGAAAATTTGACTAGTACCAAGCCTGCTGTTGATAACAGAAGTGTTTCTATTTCTCTTAAACATAAAACTGAGAAAGTTTATATCCCTCATTTTAAGAGGAATAATAAAGAAAAGGCTTATTTTGCTAGGTTAGATCAATGTAAAAGTTCTGATGTTAATGCTGAAGTTTCTAAACCGATGTCTAAATCTATATTTGGAGAGCATAATAAATCTGTTTTTATGCCCACTTGTCACCTTTGTGGTGTTGTTGGTCATATTAGACTAAATTGTTCTTTGTTGAGGCAAGAACCTAAGCTTGTGATCGAAAACCCCACTAAGAATACTGATGTTCCTAAATTTGTTCCTGTTTGCCACTTTTGTGGTGTCCGTGGTCACATTCATCATAATTGTCATAAATTGAAATCTAAGCATTCTGTATTTCAATCTAAGATATGTGATGATATTTCTCCTGCCATAAGTCCATATAAATTTTTTCATATTCTTTTGAAAAATTTGAGCTTGTTGGCTTGTGAAAGGAATTTGCAGGATCTTAGTCTTTCTCAGAAGATTAGTATAATTCCTCAAATACACTCTACTTCACATGGATTTTCACCTACAAAGCCGAAGACTCGTGCTATATGGGTGAGAAAAGATTCTCTAAGGTGAGTGTTGCTGACTTGTCCTTGATTTAATTCTTTCAATTTTTTGTGGACATGTCTTGATTCTGTTTTTGGTTGTTTATTTTTTAGGTTGCTTTTTTATTTTAAAAAAAAAAATCCAAAAACATTGAAAAATTTCAAAAAGACAAAAATATTTTATTTTGTATCTAGTTTTATTTTTCTTGGGAATTACATGAATTATGATATCTCTCTCTTGATTTAGAACATGCTTGACATTGTGGAGAAACTTGAATAGTATATGTTATATAAGTGTTAAGTTATTTCTGATTTTGTGTGGGTATGTACTAATTTGTACATGTACTTAAGGGTTAATTAAGAAATTGATATTTCTTGTTTGTGCACCCTCTATAGCTTAGTTAAGCATTGTCATACATTGCATTTGCATTGTTCATTTAGCATAATTTGTGTTTTTTGTTTTTGGTCATAAATTTTTTTTAAAAACCAAAAAGATTTTTGTGTTTTGTATTTTACATCTTGGATTTATAATCAAGGATTGGCCATTTTATCTTTACATAACATGTTTATGTATCTTGTTTAGCTTTGATGAACTTATTTTCTTTACACTTGACTAGTTGAAACTTTGTAGTGCATGTTGTGTGGGGAAGATGTTTTTGGTGTTTATCACGTTGTCTTAATCTTGAAGTCACATGTTATTTGACTGTCAGACTTGATCCTTTTAAAAAAGGCATAAATAACCATCGCACCACTGTTCACTAGCCAATCATGAACACCTTAGTGCATATCTTAAGATTTTTGTGCTCGAGAAAGTGTAGCACATGCACAAAAAGAACATAAGGTGAAGCCTCGGTTTAATTGATAAATGCTTAAAATTGGTGTGTACTATTATGCTTAATGCCAAATCACTTAATTAAAATTGGTGTGGATATTATGAGGAAAAATTCAAGAAACTTACATGATTGCAAGCTTATGTTCTAGGAGATGTGAGAGTTATATGATGTAACTCTTTAGGTGATAGTCTCTTTTAAATTCTATGTGATGAATTTTGTAGACTTTGTGATTGATTGCTATTCACATATCACCTCACATGTATCTCAAACTTTTGCTAATTCCACACACTACACAAGTTACTCTTTGCTAAACTTGGTACATTATATTGTGTGTGATTTTGTTGTGGCCATCCAAGATTAAAAGTTCATTGATTTTAATGCAAAATGTGTTTAATGTTTGTGCTTTGAGGACAAATTGATTGAAAATCTTGATTTTGGAAGATCTAGGTTGAATTCAAGTGTTTTTGAAAAACTTTTCATCTCATACTCATGCATTTTTTTTATAAAATAATGTGCTTTGAGGAGTTTCTACATTAAAATGCTCTACTTTTCAAAAAACTGATTTTCCCAAACTTTCGATCGATCGAACCTGTTTTTCAATCAATCGAAATTGCGATTAAAATTTTTAGTTTGAGTTTGCCCAACTTGATTGATGTTCAATCGATTCTCGATCGATCGCAACTGAAAAGTTTTCAGTTTCTATGTTTTTGACCAAAATTTTTTTCATGCATCATTTGTGTTTAGGATTCACATGCATTGCATTGTTTTTGTATCCATCTTGCAGTTTTGCAATCATATCTCTCATTATTTTCACACATAACATGCATACACTTTGCTACATTGGGTACTCAATTTGATAAAAAAATTGATTGATTAATTTTTGAGCTATGTACTTTCTAGTATATGCCTTTTTTATGTGTGAACTGTAGAAAATATTTTTCTTAAGCAATATGATGGATAATCAATGTGTAAATATTTTCTCTACTCATGCAACTGTTTATGGGTCACATAGTGTCAAGTTTGCATTTATTGAAAGAGGGAATATTTTTTCTTCATGTATATCCTCAACTTAGTTTTTTTTTAAACTTGGTTTATGTCTTTTTATTTTTCCCCACCTCCTAAATTTTCCCCAAAACTGTTTTTCCCAAAACTTGTTTTATTTTTCCTATTTTTATAGGGGGAGAAACTTGTTTTTTAACCAGTGTTGTTCATAGGGGCAGTTGCCTCTATTTTCAATAGAGTTGAATTGTTTTATGTTCCCATAATTCTCTATTTTCTCTTATTCTCTGTTGAGTATATTTTCTGTCGACCTTCTGATTGGGTTATCTTTGTCAATACGTGACAAAAAGGGGGAGAGAGATTTAGATGAGAATCTGTGGAAATCTTGTTTTGTTTTGTTTAGGGGGAGATACATTGATTGTTTATGATAGTGGAAAATACAAGTATATGTGGCAAATACAAGTATGTTTTGATGTATCTAACTTTGAGGAGCTTTCCTTCACACAGGCTTAGGGTTTACAAGGAGAAGAAGTTTCTACACCTTAATGATCAATTCAGTTGCTGCCATTGAAGCCTAAAAAATCACAAGCGTGGGTGCTTGTATCTGGTGGTGAATCCAAAAAAGAAGGAGTCCGTGGATTCGGAACTTGCACGTGGTCGTGTCAGTAAGTTCTACTGGTGGGTAACAATAAGAAGTCAAGCGTAGGGGCTTATAAGTCTTATTGTATGAATTTCGATTCTTTCAAGATAGTGGATTCAGGTTTATCTTGAGGATAGCTAGGTTAAATCCTCCCCAAGTTTTTACCGGTTTGGTTTCCCGGGTGATCATATCTTTATGTTATTTATCTTTTCACTGTTTTGCATGATATGATTGTTTGATTGTGTTAACTTAGATTTGAATAATTCGACTAAGTAACAACTTGGCTAATTACCTAGGTTAATCCAATTGTGGTTTTAAGGAGTCAAAAAACTATCCAGTGGTATCAAAGCGAGTTGCTCTTTTGTTTTAGATCTTTTGGTCTAAGAGCTGATCCTTGACCCCTGTTGTCGTGGATAATTTGAAGTGACTTTTTGATCATATTTCTGCTCATGCTTCTGTTGATTTTATTGATGCTTATGAAACTCTTTGTAAGGAATTATTGAAATTTATGAAAATTGCTAAGAAACTCAAGGAAGAGTTAAAATTGGCTAATCATGAAAAAGAGGAATTGGTTGTTAGATTAGATGAATCTAATAAAAAGAATGAATTTTTGAGAAATTAAATTTCCTCTCAAGATGAAAAGATTGAAAGCTTGGAACAAGAGTTAGTTGAATCTAAAGGTAAAATTGAAAATTTAACTAGTACCAAGCCTGCTGTTGATAACAGAAGTGTTTCTGTTTCTCTTAAGCCTAAAACTGAGAAAGTTTATATCCCTCATTTTAAGAGGAATAATAAATAAAAAACTTATTTTGCTAGGTTAGATAAAGGTAAAAGTTCTGATGTAGACGCTGAAATTTCTAAACCTATGTCTAAACCTACTGTTAGAGAGTATAATAAATCTGTTTTTGTGCCTATTTGTCACATTTGTGGTGTTGTTGGTCATATTAGACCAAATTGTTCTTTGTTGAGGTAAAAACCAAAATCTAAGACTAGATTTGTTGTTAGGAATACTGATGTTCCTAAATTTGTTCCTGTTTGTCACTTTTGTGGTGTCTCCGGTCACATTCGTCATAATTGTCATAAATTGAAATTTAAGCATTCTGTGTTTCAATCTAGAATTTGTGATGATATTTCTCCTGCCATAAGTCCATATAAATTGTTTCATATTCTTTTGAAAAATTTAAGCTTGTTGGCTTGTGAAAGGAATTTGCAGAATTTCAGTCTCTCTTAGAAGATTGGTGTAATTTCTCAAATACACTCTGCCTCTCATGGATTTTCACCAACAAAGCCGAAGACTCGTGCTATATGAGTGAGAAAAGATTATCCAAGGTGAGTGTTGTTTTACTTATCCCTGATTTAATTCTTTCAATTGTTTATGGACATGTTTTGTTTTTGTTTTTGGTTGTTTTGCTTTTTAGGTTTTTTTTTTTTTAATTTAAAAAAAGAAATCCAAAAACATTGAAAATTTTCAAAAAGACAAAAATATTTTATTTTATATCTAGAATTAATTTTCTTGAGGATTATATGAATTATAATATCTCTCTTGATTTAAAACATGCTTGACATTGTGGAGAAACTTGAATAGTGTGCCAAGTTATTTCTGATTTTGTATGAGTATGTACTAGTTTGTACACGTACTCAAGGGTTAATTAAGAAATTGATATTTCTTGTTTATGTACCCTCTATAGCTTAGTTAAGCACTGTCATGCACTGCATTTGCATTGTTCATTTAGCATAATATGTGTTTTTTTGTTTTTTGGTCATATAGTTTTTAAAACCCAAAATATTTTTGTGTTTTGTATTTCACATCTTGGATTCATAATCAAGGATTGTGATGCAGCGTAGGCGTGTAGAAGCAGAATCTATAACACACAAATACTACAACTCTTCCACTAAACCTAAGTTCTACAAGAATACTAGACTAATAGGCAAAATAATAGAGAAAACCTCTCTAGCAAACTTTTATTCAAAAACACACACCACATGAATAACCTCTCTATAAAGAGTATTTATAGGAATAGAATTTCTCCTACTCATTTTAGGAAAAGAAATAATAAACTTATTTCTGCTTGAAAAAGGAAAAACAATGTAACTAGGAAAAGAAAAACAACTAAAATCCTAATTCAATTAGGAAAAAGAAAATAACATAAAATATTAAAATATTTTATTTTTCCTTAACCAATCTGCATCATTCTCTTGGGGTTGGTGAAACCCGTCCTCGAGTTTTGTGGCAATCTTCCACGATCAGTTGGAACCCCGAATAATCCTCTCCATCCTATTCTTCTGTGCAAGACAAGACGAATCAGTATGCTACTTATTAATCTTTTCTTACTCATAATAAATCTTGATGTACGAATTTTTATTCTTGACTTCTTTTGCCACGACGGGATATATGAAGCAAGTATTAAAAAGGAATCCATGCACACATCCATAAACTTCATATTTCCTCCTCGACAAAGATTACTTAAAATCACTCGTTCACGCCTCTTGTTGACCTCTATCAATTTTTGTTCAATAAAATCCTCCCGAAAGGGATCAATAACCTTTTGTTTCTGAATGTCGAAAGTCTCATCAACGATATGAGTTATGGGCTCATCTCGTATGTATATGACTTTATTTTTATCAAACTCAATCTTTTCTCCTTGACTAAAATCTTCAGGATAGTCATCATAAATTGGTGGAGAATCTCAATCTACTAGAAAAACTCTTTCAATATATTCATCATCTTCTTTGATATCGCAGCCCTCCTGCTCGATATCAAGATCCTCCTCCTCCTCCACAAAACATGGATTTTGATGATAATTTTGAGGTTGACTTCCAACGGCTAAGGCGGTGAGCTGCTTTGAAAGCGCATCAAACCACTCCTCTATTCGTTGAAAGAACGCCTCTAATTGTGCATCGCGTGCAACCTCATCGCATTCATACACGTCATCTATGGCAACAAGTCTTCCCCCACATGCTCCTCTTTGTGCCATGGTAGGAACCTAGCCTTGCTCTGATACCAACTGATGCAGTGTAGGCGTGTAGAAGCAGAATCTATAACACACAAATACTACAACTCTTCCACTAAATCTAAGTTATACAAGAACACTAGGCTAATAGGCAAAATAATAGAGAAAACCTCTTTAGCAAACTTCTATTCAAAAACACACACCACATGAATAACCTCTCAATAAAGAGTATTTATAGGAATAGAATTTCTCCTACTCCTTTTAGGAAAAGAAATAATAAACCTATTTCTACTTGAAAAAGGAAAAACAATGTAACTAGGAAAAGAAAAACAACTAAAATCCTAATTCAACTAGGAAAAAGAAAATAACATAAAATATTAAAATATTTTATTTTTCCTTAACCAATCTGCATCAGATTGGCCATATTATCTTTACATAACAAGTTTATGTACCTTGGTTAGTTTTGATGAGCTTATTTATTGCACTTGACTAGTTGAAACTTTGTAGTGCATGTTGTGTGGGAAAGATGTTTATGGTGTTTATCACTTTGTCTTAATCTTGAAGTCACATGTTATTTGACTGTCGGACTTGATCCCTTTGAGAAAGGCATAAATAACCATCTCACCACTGTTCACTAGCCAATCATGAACACCTTAGTGCATATCGTAAGATTTTATGCTAGAAAAAGTATAGCACATGCATAAAAAGAACATAAGGTGTAGCCTCAATTTAATTGCTTAATGCTTAAAATTGGTGTGTACTATTAGGTTTGATGCCAAATCACATAATTAAAATTAGTGTGTACATTATCCTGACTTTTTAATAAGTTTCTGAATAAATTAAAATTTGTGTGTATATTATGAGGCAAAATTCAAGAAACTTACATTATTGCAAGCTTATGTTTTAGGAAATGTGGGAGTTATATGATGTAACTCTTTAGGTGATAGTCCCTTTTAAATTCTATGTGATGAATTTTGTAGATTTTGTGATTGATTGCTATACATATATCACCTTACATGTAACTCAAGCTTTTGCTAGTTGCACACACTACATAAGTTACTCTTTACTTAACTTGGTACATTATATTGTGTGTGATTTTGTTGTGACCATCCAAGATTAAAAGTTCCTTGATTTTACTAAAAAAAAAGTTTAGGGGGGCAATCCAAAGCTAGCTATGTCCCTGGTTGGCAGCTGAAATTTCCTTTTGTCATTGTTCTTAAAAGAATCCAACATTAGCAAAAGAGTATCAAATTTAAAGAAGTTTACATGTTTAGAGTAGTGGCCATATATCCCTCTCGGGCATTTCATCAAAGAACTGTATAGCATTCTTAAATATATTGCAAAACCAGTTTTGATCAAATTGGCATTTTACCACAACCAACTCTACCCAATCCACCACAAATTTCATACATTAGGTTTGTGCAAATTTTTGGGGTCCGTCATTTTTAATTTATTTACTACTATATCACTAAAAACATTCATTTTTAAAATCCTATTTTCAACAATGAAATAGGAAAACAATTTTCTAAAAACTGTATTTAGAGAAAACTAACCAAACAATAGATTCGAATATGGGATCCACTATTTTGGGTTTTCAAAACAAAAGAAATATATTTAAATATAGCTACCAAATAGGCCCTAAATTGAAACATTTCAAAATATAGAACCACTTTGACACATGAAATAAGGGTTAGCGAAATGTGTTACTGAACCTTTTTTTTCTTTTTCTTTTTTTATTTTTTTTGCAAAATACAATTTACATACACCCGCTTATTTTGCATAAAAATTGGTTTTGTCATTTAAGTTTAAAGTTAGTCATTTTAGTTGATAACTTTACCCAAAAATCACTAAAAATGACTACGTCTAAAACAATTTTTAAGTAAACTTTTCAGACTAAAATAACCATTTTTAAACTTAAAAGACTTGGGGTAAAATTGCTTGATTAAAATGATTAACTTTACATTTAAAGGATTAAAATAACTTTTGAATAAAGTTAATGGTCGTGAAATGTATTTTTTTAATTATATATAATATAATATTAGGACGAAGGAGCCCTCATTTTCAAAAAAGCGAGTCAGCGGTCTCAGTATCATGGCCGGCCCGCTGCCTTTTCCCTAGCATTTGTAATTGAAGAATGACATTTGAGAGAGGCTTAGAAAGATGTGGATTTGGTGACAAGTATAAATGTCATTCTTCCATTACAAATGTTAGGGAAAAGGCAGTGGGCCGGCCATGATACTGTGACCGCTCACTCGCTTTTTTGAAAATGAGAGCTCTTTCGTCCAAATATTATATGTATAATTAAAAAAAATACATTTCACGACCATTAACTTTATTCAAAAGTTATTTTAATCCTTTAAATGTAAAGTTAATCATTTTAATCAAGTAATTTTACCCAAAGTCTTTTAAGTTTAAAAATGGTTATTTTAGTCTGAAAAGTTTACTTAAAAATTGTTTTAGACGTAGTCATTTTTAGTGATTTTTGGGTAAAGTTATCAACTAAAATGACTAACTTTAAACTTAAATGACAAAACCAATTTTTATGCAAAATAAGCGAGTGTATGTAAATTATATCTTGCCAAAAAAAAAGGTTCAGTAACACATTTAGTCCCTAACCCTTATTTCATGTATCAAAGTGGTTCTATATTTTGAAATGTTTCAATTTAGGGCCTATTTGGTAGCTTTATTTAAATACATTTCTTTTGTTTTGAAAACCCAAAATAGTGGATCCCATATTTAAATCTATTGTTTGGTTAGTTTTCTCTAAATACAGTTTTTAGAAAAATTGTTTTCCTATTTCAATGTCGAAAATAGGATTTTGAAAATGGGTGTTTTCAATGATATAGTTGTAAATAAATTAAAAATAATGGACCCCAAAGATTTGCACAAACTATTTTTTCCCTATAACTTAGGAGCTTATCATTATCACAAAAAAAATAAGAAAGGAGCTTATTATTATTGTAAAAATTTGAAAACAATAGATTTGCACTAGATGTGAGGAAGAGAGAGAGAGAACCAATAGGTGTGTTGAACCCATTGGTGTAGATTTTAAAAAAATATATATATCTTTTACTATTTTCTTTTTATTAAAAAAAAATAGTCCATTGGTGTTTTATTTTAGGCAAAAATGCAAAACTAACCCTTTAACTTTCACTGTTTTTCATTTCAGTCCTCTAACTTTCAGTTTTGTCAATTCAGTCCTCTAACTTTTAATTTTTTTCAATTCAACACTCCGTTACACATCCGTTACTACTACTGTTAGATAGGCTCTGTGGAAAAGGACAAAATGGTAAATTGAAGATTGAAGGTAGAGTTGAGAATTTTCTTGTGATTTTTGATCACGCTAATCATGCCTTTATCAATGAAGATCCAGCCGATCGATTTTAACACGCTGCAAGAGACAATGAGGATCGACTCAATGAAGCCGATGGCAAAGTCTCGGCTGAAGAAGTTTTTTGTTTTCCAATTCTCGAGTGTTTTGAGGAATTCCACGCCGATGCCGGAGAAGGTCGTGGATGAGGAGCCGCATTTTCAGAAGGACGGCTTTAATGGCTCAGTTATGGTGGTGCCGATGGTGGCCGCTGAGTTTGAGCCGAGTTCTGTGTGCTTGGATAGTATCGTACAAATCTTCATCAAAGAGAACAATAACAACAATGACGACAAGAAGCAATCCTGTGTGGTTAGGTGTGGCCGTAACCGCTGCAACTGTTTTAATCGGAACTATATTGATAGCAGTTCGGAAGATGAATGGGACTCTTTCAGTGATTCTAACTATTCTTCCATAGCGTCGTCTCAACTCCACCTCCAATCTTCAATTTACCATTTTTTCCTTTTCCACATAGCCTATCTAACGGCAGCAGTAACTAATTTGTAATGGAGTCTTGAATTGACAAAACTTGAAAGTTAGAGGACTGAATTGACAAAACTGAAAGTTAAAGGACTGAAATGAAAAACAGTGAAAGTTAAAGGGTCAGTTTTACATTTTTGCCTTTATTTTACTATTTGCTTTTTAACCTATACTATCTATAAGAGGATTCTCTTTCTTGAACTATACTCTTAAGTGGTGCAAAAATCCTAGTTAATGTTGATGTTTATTGGGTGTTTGGTTAGATTCTTGCTTATAATGTTTTTCTAAGAGACTGTATTGGGTTAGATTTTTTCTTGTAATTATTATTGTTATTTTCTAGCAATAAAATGTCAATAGATTTCATTGAAAAAAATGAAATCAAATTAGTTTTGAATGGGTTTTCTGTATTTGAAATCAAATTAGTTTTTTTACTAAGTGAAAAAAGTGATATTTGTTTTAATTTAAAGAAAAAGCAGATTTTTTATATTAAGGTCATGTGGTAAGGCATGTGACGCGGCATATAGGTGGCATAAAAATTAATATTTTAATACTGTCATTAGCCACATAAGCATTTTTCATCTATCACTTAATGGCAAGGACCATTTTGACATATATCAAAAGATTAGGGACTATTTTGACAAATTTGAAATATTAAGGACCAAATTGGAATATAGTGTTAACATTAAGGACCAAATATGTAGTTTACTCTAACAAACTTCATTTTGAATTCAAAAAAAGAATTCCTAAAAATTAAGATTTATTTCCCTTCACGTTCATCTTTTTATTACCTAAAATTTAGCCTTTTTTATTTCTTTTTCATCCAAATAAGAGTAAAACACTCCAATTTAGAAAAATAAAAAATAAAAAAAAAAAATCCTAAAATTTAGCCATCTTTCCCCATTTATCTTATTTTTCTTAATCAAACTAAGCAAACTTTTTTCTATATTACTACAACACTTTCAAATACAAGTTCAAAGAAGAAACAATCACTGCCTATTTCTAAAAGTTTATCGTTTTTATTTTTTTTAAAAATAAATAAAAAATATTTCCAAATTATAAAAGATACAAATTATTAAATTTTATTCTAAAAAAATTTTAAAATATATATATATATATATATCTCCTATGAGCGTGCGCAACGCTCATGCTTAGAGGCTAGTATGTAATATGTAATCTACTAGCTAATTTTTATCTCAAAAAATAATTTTTTCTCAAGAATATAAAATGGTCTTCCAAACTTTTTTTTTCAATATTCTAAAAACAATTATTAAAAGTGAGAGCCAAACAAGTATAATGCAAAAATTATTCTCTAAAAACTAGTTTGAAATTCAATTTTTTGAAAACTATTTTCACTCTGTTTTGAAAATAAAAACAAAAATCTACCTGCCAAACATGCCCTTGTTCATTAAACTATTAAAAATAAAATTAATTACACATGTAGCCCCTAACCCTTATTTCATGTTTTAAAGTGATTCTCTTTTTAAAAATGTTTCATTTTAGTCTTTAAACTATTAAAGTTGTGTGAAAAAGTGTCTTTGCTGTTAACTTTTGCTTTAATTTTTGTTACATCTAAACAAACATAAAAGAAAGAAACAAAGTATTTGATTAACGAATCTCTTCTTATTTTTCTATCTTCAAAATACCTAGAATTTTTCTAAATAATATTGTTAGGTTCTATTGGGACAAGTTTCGACCCTGGTTGTGCCAAATTACTCCACTTGTAGAAAATATTCATAGATTTGTGGAGTAAAAATGATCTACAGAGAGTGATGTTAAGATAAAATCATCTTTTAATTTGAAATTTGAAGTTACCAGAGTTTGAGATATACATTTATCACGGTTTTGTCTTCTTAGTATGACAAGTATCATTTAGAAAATTAGGACCTAGAGGGATAATACTTTTGGAGAACCTTACAAAAGTATCTAGCCGGGACTATTATGAAGATTCGAGAAAAGAAAAAAAAAAAAAAAATCAGACAGACTGAGACACGGACACCCGATTTTAACAAATTTGTCCTGTTGTCACCAAATCCATATCTTTCCAAGCCTCTCTCAAATGTCATTCTTCAATTACACAAATGCTAGGGAAAAGGCAGCGGGCCATGATACTGTGACCGCTTACTCGCTTTTTTGAAAATGAGAGCTCCTTCGTCCAAATAATATATTATATATATAATTAAAAAAATAAATTTCACAACCACTAACTTTATTCAAAAGTTATTTTAATCCTTTAAATGTAAAGTTAATCATTTTAATCAAGTAATTTTACACCAAGTCTTATAAGTTTAAAAATGGTTATTTTAGTCTGAAAAGTTTACTTAAAAATTGTTTTAGACGTAGTCATTTTTAGTGATTTTTGGGTAAAGTTACCGACTAAAATGACTAACTGTAAACTTAAATGACAAAACTAATTTTTATGCAAAATAAGTGGGTGTATGTAAATTGTATTTTGCCCAAAAAAAAAAAAAAAAAAGTTCAGTAACACATTTAGTCCCTAACCCTTATTTCATGTGTCAAAGTGGTTCTATATTTTGAAATGTTCCAATTTAGGGCCTATTTGGTAGCTATATTTAAATACATTTCTTTTATTTTGAAAACCCAAAATAATGGATCCCATATTTGAATCTATTGTTGAAAATAGGATTTTGAATATGGTTGTTTTTAATGATATAGTTGTAAATAAATTAAAAATAATGGACCCCAAAGATTTGCACAAACTTTTTTTTCCCTACAATTGAGGAGCATATAATTATCACAAAATATTAGAAAGGAGCTTATCATTATCATAAAAATTTGAAAACAATAGATTTGCACTAGATGGGAGGAAGAGAGAGAGCACCAATTGGTGTGTTGAGCCCATTGGTGTAGATTTTTTCTTTTTCTTTTAAATATCTTTTATTGTTGTTGTTTTTATAATAAAAAATAATCCATAGGTGTTTTATTTTACCATTAGGTTTTTAATCTATAATATCTATAAGAGGATTCTCATTTTTGAACTGTACTCTTATATGGTGCAAAAACACCTTCTTTATGAAGAGTAACTTCTCTTAGAAATATTGTCAATAACTACTCTTGGATTCAAAAAGAAAACTCCTAAAAATAAGATTTATTTCCCTTCACGTTCATCTTTTTATTCCCTAAAATTTAGCCTTTTTTATTTCTTTTTCATCCAAATAAAAGTAAAACACCCCAATTAAAAAAATAAAAAAACTAAAAAAACTCTTAAAATTTAACCTTCTTCCCCCTCACGTTTATCTTCTTTTTCTTACCCAAACTAAGCAAAATTTTTTCTATATCACTACACTACCTTCAAACACAAGTTCAAAAAAGAAACAGTAACTGTTTATATCTAAAGTTTATCATTTTTATTTGTTTGAATATATATATATATATTTCCAAATTATAATATATGCAAATTATTAAATTTTACCCTAAAAAAATAGAAAAGCCTCTGAGCACGCGCAGTGCTCATGCTTAGAGGCTAGTATGTAATATGTAATCTACTAGCTAATTTTTATCTCAAAAAATAAATTTTTCTCAAGAATATAAAATGGTCTTCCAAACTTCTTCTTCTTTTTTTTTAGTATTTTAAAAATATTTCTTAAAAGTGAGAGCCAAACAAGTATAATGCAAAAAATTCTCTAAAAACTAGTTTCAAATTCAAAATTATGAAAACTATTTTCACTCTGTTTTGAAAATAAAAACAAAAATCTACCTGCCAAACAGACCCTTAGTCATTAAACTATTAAAAAATTTAATTACACATGTAGCCCCTAACCCTTATTTCATGTTTTAAAATGATTCTCTTTTTAAAAATGTTTCATTTTAGTCTTCTATTAAAGTTGTGTCAAAAGTGTCTTTGCTGTTAACTTTTGCTTTAATTTTTGTTACATCTAAACAAACATAAAAGAAAGAAACAAAGTATTTGATTAACGAATCTCTTCTTATTTTTCTATCATCAAAATATCTAGAATTTTTCTAAATAATATTGTTAGGTTCAATTGGGACAAGTTTAGACCCCGGTTGTGCCAAATTACCACTTTATTAAGCCAAGTGTACTAATTAGTGCAATTATGCCTATGGCTTTGAATAAGGTAATCACACACAATATTGCACACATTAAATAATAAATAAATAAAAACAAGCAATTTGGTGACGTAGGTAAAGAAAATGGAAAAAGTGTTCCATAGGAAAAACCAGGGCAAAGGCTTACCACCTATCCCAAGGAAAACAGATTTGCTATATAGAATTGCAGTTTTACAAATAAAATAAACCTATTTTAATTTGCTACCTCTTCTAGTACTTATTGACATTGCCTAGTGTAGCTCCAAATTCTTATACTCTTTTATTAGCGAACATTGTTGCATGTGAACATGCCACTCACGCCTTCAAGTATCCACACGATGCTTTTTTCTAGTAAATTGAAAGTATCTAGATGCAACAACTTCAATCAATTTCTAGATCTTTAGTATTCTTCAATATTGATATCTGTATGATGCTTTGAGGGAGTTTAGAATAACCTCACCTTTGATGTACATGACACTTGTACAGCTCTCAAAAGGTCTCTAATGTCTTCTAGGTTTTTTTTGTTTGTTTGGCTTTGGTGGCACAAAACCCTAGGACCTTTGGATGACTAATTGGGCTTAAATTGGCTTATGTTATACGTAGCTCGATCTATCAAAACTATTAAGATCTTTATTGATCGATTCGGTGTTGAGAACACAAATTCTTCCATCCTTCTAGAGCATTCTTGGGGATTAGTCGTGATTTTGAAAAAGACTTGAAAAAAACTCTTACAGAACTTAAATTTGTTCACGGTTTGTCAACTTACAATAATAGACTCAACAAATTCAATAGTGTTAGAGATATTAAATTTATGAATTAATTATGTATTCTCACAAGATGCCCAATTATATTGTAAAGCTCATGTATACCTAATCTTAAACTCATAATCCCTATATATTCCTTTCTTAGGGTTCATTGAAACACACAATTGAGAATATAGTGAAGATATAGCCATCAAGGGCGGCTTTTCTAAGTGGACATAGACTGTAAAATTGAACCACATAATCCTCGTGCTCTTTCTCTCTTCTTTATACTCTTCTATATTTTTCATATATTCTAACAAATAGGTTAAATAATGGCAAACTATGATAAAGTATGAGTCTTTTTGAGTCATAAGGTGTATTTTCATGTCCAAGGTGAAAATCCAAGTTTAGCAAAAAAGATAGAAGAGATTCTATTTTGTTGACACACTCTTGACATCACTCTAGATCTGTTTGTTTGTGTAGACTCCTTAAAGGAGATTGTTAAACCTAATATATTATCCAAGTGATTACTTAGGTTAATTATGAAATCTAGGTTAAATAGTGAAAAATCATATCATGCAAACAGCAGAAAAGTAAATAACACATAGATATAATCACCTAGGAAAACCAATGAAACGAACCGTTTCAAGATAAAAACTTACGAAGGATTTAGCCTAGCTATCCTCAAGGTAACAAATCCACTAATAAAGAACTGAAATTTTTAAAAAATATTTAACCCTAAAATATTAGAAGCGTGCAATAGGTCTTGAAGCAACATGTGGTCACAAATGTAAGTACCACTAGAGATAGCTTTACCTATAAGGATCTATATCTACTATAAAACTTAGATTATAATGGTGGAATTTTCCTTAGGGTTGGTGGTTAATCGTCATAATGGTTTTTTCTTAGTTTGTTGCTTTTGATATTGCCACTTCTTTATTTATTTATTGTAAAAATGATTAGAAATTGTAGCTTCCTTACCTAAGGTTAACCATATAATATGGTAGCCGCCGCTCTTGAGCAAAACCTTATTTTGATGGTGAAATATAAGGAAAACAATATGCCTGTGAACTTCACTTTATTATTACTATGAGAAATTTGTGGAGCGACTAAATTTCTCGGTTCGAAATAAGTCAAACAAGTAAAATAGTTTCACAAATGCGAATTTGTATTGATGATTGTGTGGTACAATTCTCTGTGATTACAAAAGAGTGATCCTCTGATTTGATCTCCTTGCAAGACTTATTGATTGGATTTTTGGTAATGTGATTTTGACTTGAACACAAAATATACTTCAATTTGGTTGAAGGATGGATTGAAGATTGCTGAAACGGAATTGCAATGAATCTCTAGCTATGAGCTTGTTTAGAAATTATTTGTTCTTCACGTTCTTCGTGTTTTTCGTGTGTTCTTCGTCTTCGAAGGTTTATGGTGGAAGTTCTTCGAGACTTTAGATTGAATCTGTAGAGTTTCACCGATTTGTGGTTCGTTGATGTTTTTCGGACCTTTGAGCTTGATTCCCATAAACTTTAGGATCTAGGCAGATAGTTTGGATGATTCTGCTTCGACTGTTCTTTGATTTCGGGGTTTGTGGTGGAAGTTCTTTGGGGCTTTGGAGGCTTGAATCCATAGAGCTTCACCAATTTGTGGTTTGTTGAGGTTTCTGGAGGCTTTTAAGCTTAATTCTAGTGACCTTTGAGATCTAGGAAGATGATTTGGATGATTTCTCTTCGAATGTTCTTTGTATTCAAAGTTGAAGTTCTTGAAGTTCTTGGAGGCTTCAAAGCTTGGTTCCAACAGAGTTTCTGGACTTCTCAATCTTGATCTTCTCCAGCTCTTCAGCTTTAGCCCTTCCCTAGCCTCTCTGAAATGTCTTAGGAAGGCTTCTATTTATAAGAGTTTGGGGTTGGTGAGTGACACGTGGCGGAGTCTGATTGGTGACACATGTTATAGCCTGATTGGTCCGCTTATATCATCGCTTACACGCGCGAGGATTGCTTGTGTCATCGCTTACACGTGCGAAACTGCTTGTGTCATTGCTTACACATGCGAGGTTGCTTGTGTCATTGCTTACACGTGCTGAGGTGTGATTGGTTCTTGCATAACACTTGGCAAATTTCTGTTGGTTTCTGAGTAGTGATAGCAAAATCTAGCAGCAATACGTGGTGCTTTGTAATTGGCTGTATCTTGTGGACTTGGTAATGTGACATGTCAGCTTGTGATAGGTCGGGAATTTTTCCCTCTCTACAGATGCCCCCTTGAGACTCGTTCATGCACACAGTTTTGGAGTGTAGTGTGGGAATGAGTTTCGAAAACTGAATTTTTTTTTTTTTTTTTTTTTTAACACTTGACTCTTTAAGTGAAGTAGTTGAAGGTGGTGGAGCTTTCAGCATGATGAGATAATTTCCGAAGAGTAGATCCACCCACATGAAAGGCTTTGGTAAGACCAAAAAGGGGTCTGCGAGTATTTGAATGTACTTGCATGACTGGACCTTCTCAGTAGAGGTTAAGTTAAAGTAATTTCAGAAGAGTATTCTGGATCGTTGGTGGCGATCACAAGGTGTAGAAGATGGGGAAGATGTGAAGATGTTGGTTGGGCACAGCATGCAGGGTCGTGGGGCTAGCCTCATTTTTCTTTTTCTTTCTTTTTCTTTTTTTCTTTTAACCCCTGGTGAAGTAATTTCAGAAGAGTATACTTCAGATTACGGCGAGGCCATGTGGGAATGTGGTTGAATGTGCTTTTGTTATCGCATCATTCAAGTTAAGTTGAGGTAGTTTCAGAAGCTTATGGATTCTGGGGGTGCTGATGTTGGTGATGAAAATGACGGGGATGAAGCAAAGCGAATTGGTGAAACATACGCCTCCATGGTGCTGGCCCTGTATGTTGGGGACCCTCTGGTGTAGATGTTCCTGGGAAGTACACCTTTGGATTTGGGGCTGACTGCATTTTGAATGATGTCCGATGGCAAGTTGTAGAATGTGCTTGCATGATGGGACCATGCTGACAGACGTTAAGTTGAAGTAATTTCAGAAGAGTACTTTCTGAAATACCTCAAGCTGGATTTAAGTTGGAGTAATTCTAGAAAATGTGTTTTGAGGTACCAGCAACGATGACCTTTGGGTCCCCTGCTTGTGGGAACATAGATGAAGCTTTGGCGACCATTTACCGACACCAAAGGTTGAATTCTGATGAGCTTGTCCCTTGGAGATAATTATAAGTGTTGGATGAAAGATAATTTGTAGGATACCCCAACACTTTTTACCATCTTCCCCTACTGCCACTTGTTGGAAAAGCACAAAAAAAAAAAATATGGAGCTAACTTGTGATTCTGGTCTTAGAAACCAGCCAAGTTGGTGTTTGTTCCAAACCACTGCTTCTGCTGGAAGACCAAGCAATTGGAAAGAGACTACTGGAGACCTTAGGTTAGGAACAGGTGTCTCTGCTAGACTTGGATTTCCTGGCCAACCAAATCCACGGAAGCATGGAAGGACGATGTAGACCTTGTTATGAGTAATTTTATGGACAAAGGTAGTCGTTAAGTGGAGAGACAAAATTTGCTTGGATCTCAAAACTACAATGACATTGTGAGGAGGGTTTCTACTGAACCATAAGAGGGTTGATTTCAAACTGATTATGAAGCAATATTGGTTGCTAAGTGTTGAAAATGATAAGGCCATAGTGAGAAACGGCTGTGAGAAAAAGGACTTGAAAATTTGAAAGAAGCAAATCTTCATTTCATGATTCAGTGTGTTTTTTTTTTTTTTTTTTTCTCTTCATGAGTTCTTGATGAATCCGACCCTTCTATTTATAGTGGAGAGACAAAGAATGGTGGTTGTGCAGTCGAGAATGGCAGTTGAGAATTTTTGGTGAGACTGGTGGCTGGGAATGGTAGGCACCGAACGAGAATGGTAGGTTGGAGACTGGTAGGCACCGAACGAGAATGGTAGGTTGAATTAGTGACCCAGTGTAATTTCAAGTTCAAGACACACTTGTGAGAGTTCATTTGTACTTTGGAAGGGAAGCCTTGATAAAGTCTGGAGAATAACCTTGAGGGATCCAGATCAAGTGGATGAATCTCAAATTTTGATCTTGGGAGCTTAAGTTTTGGACACTGCTAGTACTTCGGAGAAGTGTGTCACATAGATGGTTTCCAAGTCCAAAACAAATAAGCGGATTTCAAAATCAGAACCCATGTGAAAATTTGAATAGGACAAGCTTTGCACGAACATCTTAATTCTTAGTCAAAGTTCACATTAAGGCCAACAGTTGTAGAATCATATTATTTGAGCAATTCCAGATTCCTGAATGAAGAAATAGACCCCAAAAAATGGAATCTACGCGAAAAAATAGGCAAGATAGGTCATTCTTGAAAATTTTTACTTTTTGGTCAACATTTGTCCAAAAGTCAACTTTTGGAAACTGGACATTTGCACAATTTTTGACCTTCGAATGAAGAAACGGGTCCCAAAATCGGAATGTACTCAAAAAATTGAGTAGGACAGGTTTGTTTTGAAAATTTTGACTTTTTGGTCAAGGTTAAAGGTCCACTTGGTCAAAGCATTTTCTCTTTCCCTTTTTTTATTGAAAATTTTTTTTTTTTTTTTTCAGGCGGTTCGGACCGGGTCAGGTTTCCAAGTCGGTCCGGGTCAAACCGGGTTAGCCTGGTCAAACCGGATAGTGGAGGATGACGTCATCCATGACGTCATGCGCAGAGGGCACATGTCAGCGCTTAGCGCGTCGAGTGCGTGAAAGCGCGTGAGGGGTCTACGTCGGCGCGTGACGGCACGTGAAAAGACGCTGGTGATCGCCGGACCTTCTGGTGGCGTGTGGAGGGGCATGGCTTGGCATCTTGACCTGAAATTTTCAGGTCTTGTAGATCTACGGCCGCTGAAGATCATGGTATAGTCAGTTTTCAAAAATTATGGGCAAATTTGCACAGTTTTGAGTGGCTTAGCCATTGGTCATTGCGGGTCTATGGCGGCGCGTGGAGGTGCGTATGGCCATTTTTGGGCTTGCAATTTTCAGGTTTTGTAGATCGTGGGCCGGTGGATTGAGTGGTTGCATCAGTTTTGTAAAAATTTTCTCAGATCTGCACAGATTTGAATGAGAAATCCGCGGGTCGTTGGAAATTTGTGGCCGTGCGTGGCCATGCGTGGTGGCTCCATTGTTGATGAATTTTTCTGGGTTTTGTACATCAAAGTCCTTAGAAGATTTCTGTGGGTTGATTTTTTGTGAAATCTTGTCAGAATTTTTAGAAATCCAGAATGGGAGACCGCAGGCATTGTTGGACTTGTTGCCATTTTAGTCTTCACTGTGGTTCTGACAGTGTTTGAAATTTCAGGCAAATTGGCTAACCAGCAAATGTCTCTTACTGTTTCTAAGGTCGGTAGCACAATTATGTTGAACAATATACAGTCTAGAACTTCATCTCTCCAATAGTTTCTTTCTGACAGCATGATGTATTTATGGGCACCTCTCTTTTTTCAAGATTTGGTGCAGACTTCATTGACCTTGAATTTACATAATCTGACTTTAAGCTCCACAAACCTCTATATAAAGCCACCCGGGGTATGCATTGAATTATGCAAGCATAGCCTCAGTGGGTGATATAATGTGTAGAGATCTTCTTCTTTTTTTCACAGTATGCTTTGTTTGTACTAATCTTTTTTTTTTTTTTTTTTTTTGACAGGCTAGAGATTAAAATTGAATCTTTCTCTCTTTGTTGATTTTTTTTCTTTTTTTTCTTTTTTTTTAGTTCAAACGTGCCATGAGCTTTTCTTCTGACAAATTTTGTTGTTGTTGTTTGTTTTTGTTATGCAGCACGCTTTCCTTGGCAATTAAGCTGCACCAACACTTATCTTTTTAACGCAGCCATTTCAAGAGTCTTTGCAATGTAGCCACATCATGAGCCTTTACCATGAAACTTTGTCAGCATTTGTTCTTGTACTGAAGCCATGCCAACATTCATTTTTGCCATAAAGCAATATTTGCGCTTGCATCTGCTATGAAGTCACATCATCATTTGCTTTTGTAATGAAGTTGTACTAGCACTCTTTTTTTCATAAAGCTGCCTCAACATTTTATTTGCATTGAGGCCACATCTACACTTCATTCATACTGAAGTTATGCCAACATTCATTTTTGTCATGAAGCCACGACAACACTTCATTTGCATCGAAGCTGTGCCAACGTTCAACACTTTATTCGCACCGATGTTATGCCAATGTTCATCTTTGTCATGAAGCCATGTCAACATTTCATTTGTACCAAAGCCATGCCGACATTCATCTTTGCCATGAAGCTATGTCAACACTTACTAAAGCCATGCCAACATTCATCTTTTCCATGAAGCCACGACAACACTTCATTTGTATTGAAGCCGTGCCAACATTCATGAAACCATGTCAAAACTCCATTTGCACCAAAGTCGTGCCGACATTCATCTTTGCCATGAAACTATGTCAACACTTACTAAAGTCGTGCCAACATTCATGAAGCCACGTCAAAACTTCATTTGCACCGAAATCATGCCAACATTCATGAAGCCACGAAGTCACGTCAACACTTCATTTGCACCGAAATCATGCCAACATTCATGAAGCCACATCAATACTTTATCTGCACCAAGGTTGTGTCGACATCCATCTTTGCCATGAAGTCATGACAACATTCCACATTAGCATAAATTTTCAGAGGCAACAGAACTTAGACATCAAGGGTGTATAGTACTGTAGCCAGACATCAAGATTTTAGAGATGCCAACAAGATGTCAAAGATGCAAGGAGTCCCTACCAAGACTTTGAAGATGCAAGAAAATGCCAACAAAACCTTGAAGATGCGGGAAAAATGACGCCAAACCTTTGAAGACGCCAGAGTATGCTGCGAAGACTTTGAAGATGTCGAAACATGCCACCAAGAATTTTGACATTGCACGAACATGCCCATAGAGGAGAGATGATGCAACACTGACTTCAGATATATAATCTATCATCATTCTGGAGGAAGTTGACGTCGTTCAGATTTCAAAGACATTATGTGAAACGACACCACTCATAAGGGAGATGATGTGGTTCAAATTTCAGAGCTATGAAGTGGCACAACCTAGAAGAGAGATGATATAGCTTAGACTTGCAAGGTACAAGAAGATGCCCCCAGGAGATAAGTGATGCCAAGCATACTTCAAAGATGTGGGAGAATATCCATAGAAGATGGGCAATGCCATGAAGACTTCGTTTCTTGCAAAAGAAGTTGGAGATTTTATTTTACTCTACAACCATGCATCAAGTTATGTTTGTCATCATTTCAATGTCAACTCCTTACAATCTTCATTTTCTGCTACAACGACCCTTGATCATCACATTGAGAAGTTGACTGTCCTTAAGCAATGCCTTGTTAACCTAAGGGACCTTAAAAGCATATTGATGACCATTGGAAAACTTTTCAAGCTAGACTGGCAATCCTTCTTCTCTTCATGTGACTGAACTTAGTGACAAGTACTAAGCTGCCTACATACCCGGGAGAGGAATCAAGTCATCACGTAGTTCAACAGATTTTTTTTTTGATGATTTTTTTTTTTTTTTATGATCTTTTTTTTTTTTGATAATTTCTTTTTGGATGATTTTTGTTTTTCTTTTGCTTCTTTTTTTTTTTTTTTGGTATGATTTTTTTTTTGTTTCTTTTTTTTAATTTCTTTTTTTTTTTTTAGTGCATGACTGAACTCAGCAAAAAGTTACTAAGTTGCCTACGTAACCTCGAAAGGGATCAAGTCATCACGTAGTTCAAAAGTTTTTTTTTTTTTTGATAAATTTTTTTTAGTGCGTGACTGAACTCAGCAAAAAGATACTAAGTTGCCTACGTACCCTCGAAAGGGATCAAGTCATCACGTAGTTCAAAAGATTTTTTTTTTTTTTGATAACCTTTTTTTTTTTATGTATTTTTGCAAAAAGGAGGGCTCAGTGTGTAATAGTGTGTATCACCACTGATCGAACCCGAGACGGCCTCAAGGGTGACATAGGCATCCAACCACTACGCCACACTAGCAATTGGTGACATAGAGTGGGATTAATTTCTCCTTATTGGTACGCTTTCAAGGGTAATGGGAAGACATCATGTACTCTTGCAGCGCTACAGTGGGTAGTTTAAGCTCTTACCGAGGAGAAATCCTCGATTTTCAAGTGTAGAAGTGTTTAAGGAACTTCCCATTGATGGAGCCGATCCTTATGCCATCATTGTCAATCAATTTGTAAGCTTGGTTGGTGTTTGCCCCCTGCCTGAGAATTGGAAGTACATCACAAGCAACGGTCACATGGTTTGACCCGACAACTTCATTGAAATTTAGATCAATCTTGTTTTCTTTGGCAAGTTTTATGATTTGTTCTTTGAAGACGAAGCATTTTTGGATTGGATGGCCAATGATGCGATGATATTTGCAGTAGTTAGGGTCATCAACTTTCCCCATGTCTTCTGGTCGCCTGCATTCTGGCAATTCAATCAACTTCATTTGCAATAGTTGTTCAAAGATGTTTGGCACATCTTCATTGGGGAACGGATATACTTTTTGCTCACATTCCTTAAAGGTCAAATGACGCACCTCATTCTTTTTCCATCCTTCAAGTCGTTTTTCATTTGCATTTGCTCCTCTTTTTGGAACCTTGACTTCGGTAGTGTTAACAATCATTGGGTCTTTGAGGTTGACTTTCGCATTCTTGTCATTCCTCTTTACTTCCTTTCTGCCTTCCTCAAGTATGGAAGGGTTTGTACTTCCATGGCTAGAGATACTCAATTCCATGTCATGCGCACGAGTTGCTAACTCTTCAAATGCTCAGGGCTTTATCCCTTGAAGGATGTAAAGAAGTCCCCAATGCATGCCTTGGATGCACATCTCTACAGCAGATATTTCAGAAAGTCTATCCTTGCAATCTAGACTCAAAGAACGCCACCGATTGATATAATCAACGACAGGCTCATCCTTCCACTGTTTAGTATTGGTAAGCTCCATCATGCCTACTGTGCGCCGTGTGCTATAGAATCGGTTGAGAAACTCCCTTTCAAGTTGTTCCCAACTATCGATTGACTCGGATTCTAAGTCTGTATACCAATCAAAGGCATTTCCCTTGAGCAAACGAACAAATTGCTTTACAAGAAGGCCTCCTTGAGTCCCTGCGTTCTCACAAGTTTCTACAAAGTGAGCAACGTGTTGCTTAGGATTTCCTTTGCCATCAAACTGCAAGAACTGGGGGGGTTGATACCCATTTGGCATTCTCATGTAGTCGATGCGCTTTGTGTAGGGTTTTGAATATCTGAGAGAACCTGTAGAACCTCCATATTGTGCTCGGATGGTATTTGTTATCATGTCTTGTAATTGTTGCACTGACAACGAAGCCACCAAAGTAGATTGTTCTTGTTGGGGAGTGTTTTCAATTTCTCTCCCTTCGTCATCCTTCGTAGATGTGAATTTATGATCGTGGCTTGATTCACCAAGATCTTGTACTTCGAGTTTGTTCATCAAAGTTGTAATTTGGAGGTCCTTATCTTCAAGTGCTTTTGTGAGACGGACAACCCTCTATTCCATTTCAACCATCTTTTCTTCCATGGTAGAGGTGTTAGTCATCATGACTGACACAACTTTCCAAGATGATGGAGAAGAAAGTGATTTGAAGTGAGCACGTGAAATCTTATCTTTTGGGTTCCCTTTGATGGCAGAGAAATCGTGCGACCAACTTCTTGTGAAGGAAGAAGGGGATTTGCCCCCATGCTTGAGGTGTTCCAAGGTGGAGATGTCCTTGTTGATGACCTTGTTTCTTGCAAGAGGGTCTAAGGAGATGATTGTCTGGACCTTAGCTTCCTTGGTTGATTGAGCTTGAAGTTGATTGTTTGCTTTAGGTTGGCTACGATTGTTTGCACCACTGCAGTTGTTAGTGGTAGTCGTACCAAGTTTAGTTGAAGTAGCTATTGTTGAAGTTTGAATGTTCTTGCTAGAGGCCATTGAAGTTGGTAGCAAGATGATGAAGATTTCTTTCTTTGAAGGAGAATGAGATGAGAGGCAAAGATGTCCCACCGGGCGTGCCAGAATTTGTGGACGACTAAATTTCTAGTTCAAAATAAATCAAACAAGTAAAATAGTTTCACAAATGCGAATTTGTATTGATGATTGTGTGGTACAATTCTCTGTGATTACAAAAGAGTGATCCTCTGATTTGATCTCCTTGCAAGACTTATTGATCGGATTTGTGGTAATGTGATTTTGACTTGAACACAAAATATACTTCAATTTGGTTGATGGATGGATCGAAGATTACTGAAACGGAATTGCAATGAATCTCTAGCTATGAGCTTGTTTAGAAATTCTTTGTTCTTCACATTCTTCGTGTTCTTCGTGTGTTCTTCGTCTTCGAAGGTTTATGGTGGAAGTTCTTCAGGGTTTTAGAGGCTTGAATCCGTAGAGCTTCACCGATTTGTGGTTCGTTGATGTTTTTCGGACCTTTGAGCTCGATTCCCGTAAACTTTAGGATCTAGGCAGATAGTTTGGATGATTCTACTTCGAGTGTTCTTCGATTTCGGGGTTTGTGGTGGAAGTTATTTGGGTCTTTGGAGGCTTGAATCCATAGAGCTTCACCAATTTGTGGTTTGTTGAGGTTTCTGGAGGCTTTTGAGCTTGATTCTAGTGACCTTTGAGATCTAGGAAGATGATTTGGATGATTTCTCTTCGAATGTTCTTTGTATTCGAAGTTGAAGTTCTTGAAGTTCTTGGAGGCTTCAAAGCTTGGTTCCAACAGAGTTTCTGGACTTCTCAATCTTGATCTTCTCCAACTCTTCAGCTTTAGCCCTTCCCTAGCCTCTCCGAAATGTCTTAGGAAGGCTTTTATTTATAGGAGTTTGGGGTTGGTGAGTGACACGTGGCGGAGTCTGATTGGTGACACATGTCACAGCCTGATTGGTCCGCTTATGTCATCACTTACACACGCGAGGATTGCTTGTGTCATCGCTTACACGTGCGAGGCTGCTTGTGTCATCGCATACATATGCGAGGTTGCTTGTGTTATTGCTTACAGGTGTGATTGGTTCTTGCATGACACTTGGCAAATTTCTATTGGTTTCTGAGTAGTGATAGCAAAATCTAGCAGCAATACGTGGTGCTTTGTAATTGGCTGTATCTTGTGGACTTGGTAATGTGACGTGTCAGCTTGTGATAGGTCGGGAATTTTTCCCTCTCTACAAAATGTTAATGAATGGTCTTAGGATACTGGTTAAGAATCCAATTAAAAAAAGTTTTTATGGGAAAATAAAAAAAAACAATTAATATTTTGACAACTTTTTGCATTTTCCATAAAAGTGATATCAAAACTTTTTTAAAATAGATTGTTAACGAGTGTCTAAGGACACTCGTTAGCATGACCAAATTACTATTAAGTAAACCAAGCTATTTATGACAATACCCCACTATTAGGTTATAATAACTAATTCCCTGATAAATAGTTAAAGTGATTTATGATAAAGTTATTTCATGCAAGGATACCAAACCGACAGCTCGCACAAATGCAACTTTAATTGTTGGCAAATCTGAAATTTCTCAGTCGTCATTGATGATGTTTCATAAATTTTTTTTTTTTTTTAATACAAGATAGAATTTCTACTCTAGTCTAATCTAAGCGTATGTGTGTGTAAAACTCACTCCTAGAGATTTAAACTCTAACCCTTGCCTCCCACACTCTATAAACACTTATACTTGTGAAATGACCAGTGCACTAAGGGTGAGCTATGGTAGATGATGTTTCATAACTAATTAATCATACTTTCATTTTTTTTCCAAAAAAAAAAAAATATATCATAATTTCATAATGCAACTAATTCAGTTTATAATAATAATAATAAGAAGAAGAAGAAGAAGGAGGAGGATAATGTTAACTAGCGCCCTTAGTGCAATTGTTAATAAAACACATTAAAAAAGTTTTGCTAACACTTTTATAGGAATTATAAAAAACTATCAAAAAAATTAATTGTTTTATCATTTTCCCATAAAATGTTTTTAAAAATAGTTCTTAAATCAAGGCTCTTAGGGCATCTATTAACATTTTCCAAAAAAATAAATGCAACTAATTAAAGCTTTGTTATAAAAAGACTAAACACGATTGAACATTTCCACTTTTCACTACATGATTGATCATTCATAAAATGTTAAGGCCTACATTTTGACAAAAAACATATTACAGCCATAATTTGATCCTCGCGTGCATCACGAGTTTGTGACTTCTTCTTTTTTGATAAGATGTTTGTGTCTTCTTTGGTATTGACAAGTATGGTTCATAAAATAAAATTAGGACCAGCAGGGAGATAGAGTTTTGGAATCCTTAAAAAATTGTACCTATTCTTCTGAAAATTCAAGAAAAGAAAAGAAAAAAATTAGATTGAGACTGCCTTATTAACCTCTGTGTCACCCAAACCACGGAAAAATATATCATATTTTTCCATAACATGAATCATTCCCCTCACACGAGGGTGGACCCTAAGACAGCTTTATTGACCTCTTGTGTCACTCAAACCACGGAAAAATATATCATGTTTCTGTAACATAAATCGTCCCCCTCACATGAAGGTGGACCCCCCAAAGATAGCCTTATTGACCTCTTGTGTCACCTAGACCATGGAAAAATACATCATGTTTTTGTAACATGAGTCATACCCCTCACATGAGAGTGGACCCTCTTAGGTCACCTAGACCATGGAAATATACATCATGTTTCTATAACATGAGTCGTCTCCCTCACATGAGGGTGGATCCTAGGGGTCCACCCTCATGTTGAAAAATTGAAACCATCCCAACTGGTGGTAGCTCTAAAAAGAAAACCAAATCTACTCCAGCTATGTATGACAACCTTGTCATAAATAGCAAGTTAATTATGAAAAAGTTAATTAAATCAAGCTATTTATGACAATACCCCACAAGTAAGTAATAGTAACTAATTCGAATAAAACCAATACATCAAAAGAAATTTTAAAAAATTGTAATGCCTCTCAAGTGGAGAAGATTAACAGCTTACAAAAAGTATTGAACATCCTAACTTGATAATCATAAAAATTTGGGTTTAACAAATATAAGAGTAATGTTATATTCACAACATTTTTACAATGATTTCACAACAAATCCTAGGTGCTAATTAAACTGTTACTGATTATAATTTGGGTTGAATTCTAATATCTTTCTTTTACCCATCAATACAGTTTGTCACATAAGATTTATTATGAAAATATTGTGGATATATCATTACTTCTAAATATAATTATGGCTCGCCAAACATAATCCTTAATTTAAACAAAAACAAAATTAGACAAGTGAACAAACTATTCAACAAAAAGCCTATTCAAAAACAAAAAATGAAAATCCCTAATCATTCAAAATCTATAACTCGTTCAATGTATTACTAGTCACACCAAGTTTACCCTCCTCGGCAACTTGGTTCGCAGTTCTAGCAACTCTCATCTCTCTCTCTCTCTTTCTCTCTCTCTCTCTCTCATTTTTTTTCTTCTTTATTATCATTGCATGCTCTCTCTCACATTATTTCTCTTATCTCAACATTTTCAATTCTCACTTTATCTCTTGCCAACCCATTTTTTATTTTTCTTTTTGTTAGTAGAATGACTTCATAATACTTCATGTATTCGTGAGTCTCTTTTTTTTTTTTTTGTGACGTTGATGTATTTCAAGATGTGCCAATTGAACTACAAAGCTTTAGGCATTATAAAGTGCTACAACTTAAAACCTACAACTGGCACACATGCAACTTTATTTTTTGGCAAAACTGAAATTCCCCCATCGTCACTGATGATGTTATCATAACTACGTCAAACTTTCAAAATGCAAGCAATCTAGTGTTTATATATATATATATATATATATATATATATATATATATATATATATGCCACTAATTAAAGCTTTGTTATAAAAAGACAAGACACGCTTGAACAATTTACCACTTTTCACTTCTTGATTAATTAATTGTGTCCAAAATGTTAAGTACTACGTTTTGACAATAAACATTATAAGGATAATTTGTTCCTCACGTGCATCAAGAGTTTTTATCTTCTTTAGTATGAGAAGCATCGTTCATAAAATTAGAACCTAAGGAGTCTGGTGGCAGAGTTGACAATTGTTCCAGGGAGCCAAGCTAAATATAAAAAAACATTATTTAGGAGCTATTCAAAACTCAAACAATTGCACAAAGTATAAAACTTGTGTTCTGGACTGATTCAAAAGAATTGAGAAGTTAAAGGCCTAAATTCTAAAATCTGAAGGAGTCAATAACTACATTTTTCTATAATTTATACATTTTTTATGATTTGAATACTATATATAATAGAAAATTGAAAAAGCTAGGGGGCCATGCCTAACACCCCCTCCCCCACCCCACAACCCCCCCCCCCCCCCCCCCCAACAAACTTCGCCTATGGAGGTAGGTAAAGACTTTTGGAATCCTTACAAAAGTGTACTGATTCAAGATAAGCAACTTGTGTCACTCAATCCACAGTCCACACACTCTTTTATCTTTTCAAGCTTCTCTCAATGATAATTCTTCAATTACACATGCTGGTGATAAAAGCATCGGGAAAGACACGATGCTGGGCCCTTTACCAACTTTTTTGAAGAAGAGAGCTCCTTTGTCAAAATTATACCACAAAAAGGTTGAGTTCAAACTTTTGTGACGAAAAGTGCATAAATACATGGAAGGGGGTTCAGACTTTAGCCACCAAAAATGGGGGGAAAAAACAAAGAAACAAACAAGAGGTGGGAAAGTGTGACATATCTAGTATAAGCTATGCAGTACAGATACGGACACGATATGTATTATGATATGATATGTAGTATGGTGATACGACATTTCTTTAAAAACTAAGATACATTACGTTGAGAATTCGACAATTAATTAATTAATATTTATTTTTAGGTATATGTATTTTATATTCGGAATAAGTCATGTTTATAGATTTAAAAAGTATGTAACAATAATTAAATGTTTGGAAGTATATCTAAAATTAATTTAAAGATAATAAAATATTATTTAAAATACAAATAAAAGAGTTCAAATAAACTAGACACTCATAAAAAGAGTTCAAATAAACAATAAAAATAGAACAACCGTGCGTACTTGACACGTTTGTGTCCGTGTCGGATACGCATATGACATCAATATGTTGGCAATTTTGCCATATCGGTGCTTCCCAAAGTATAAGTGTATCACAACTCAAATCATTACTTAATTTAGTAGAAGAACTTTCCTTGAACTTTTAAGTCAGCATTAGGAACTCATGATTGCCACAACTTCACGAGCACTTGCTATCAAGCATAGATAGATATTCAACAAACTCGGTAATTTTCAGTTGTCAAACCCAAAGTAGCAACGTTTGGTTGGTGACAACTTACAAACATGCAGCTGATGAATAACTAATTGTTTTATGAATAAAATTTTCCACCAAAATTGAGTTGAAATAATACCTCTAATTTTATTATTTGGCATTTCAAATGACCATATATCCACCTTATTTTATTTAAATGATTTAATGAGTCATTTATGCAAATCATGTGACTTTTAAATAGGTTATGTTACTAAAAATATTTATAAACATTTATTTGAGTTAAGATGCAATTGTCTATAAAAACATTCCTGTAAATTAGTTTAGAAAAAAGCTCTATATCTTGTATTATTAGTTATGAAAGTCATCTTATCCAAAAAAAAAAAGAATTTATGAAAGTCATGTTTGAATAATGAAAAAGCTACAACAGACCATAACCAAAAGCTACAGCTTTTTATGAAAAAATAGAGCAGAAACTAATCCCATTACATAGAATAGGATTTGGTGGATCTGTCTGTAAACACAAAATTTTCCAATTGCAGAAAATCAAACAATTGAAAAGAAATATGGTTTGCAAATATAAATTTGTATTAATGTATAATGAGTACAATCTCTATTTCGATTCTTTTACAAAAGAATACCCTCTGATTCTATCTTCTTCGATCTTGACTTAAACAAAAGATCTTCTTGATTTTGGTTGGAAGGTGGATTGAATGGTCTTCGCAACAAATCGCTAGCTTTGAGCTTATTAGAGATTTATTGTTCTTCAAGTCTTCAAACGTGAAGGCTCATAGGTTGAAGTTATTCTGGGCTTTAGAGGCTTGATCCGTTGAGCTTCAAAAATTTGGGTTTGTTGAAGTTTATGGAGGCTTTTTAAGCTTAATTCCAATAGAACTTCAATGAACTCGAACAAGAGATCTTCTTGACTTTGGTTGGAAGATGGATTGAACGGTCTTCACAACGAATCTCTAGCCTTGAGCTTGTTAGAGATTTGTTGTTCTTCAAGCCCTTTGAATGTTCTTTATGTTCTTCAAAGATGATTTAAGTTCTTCAAAGATTCTTAAGACAGAATTTCTCTAGAGTTTGGGCCTCTTAAAAACTCCCCTGTCGTAAAATGAGAGAGGATGTCCTCTATTTATAGTGATTTCAGATGATAAGCTTTACTATGAATTGATATGTTTGAAAGTATGTAGCAGACTTTTGATTGGCCCAAATTCTTCTTAGAGATAATTATCTCTATTTATCTATTTTGATAAATATCATATTTTGATAAAGATAATAATCAATAAAGATAAATAATTATCTCTATTTAATTTATTTTAATAAAGATAATTATCTATCAATTTTGAATTGAAATTTTATCTTTATTTTATTTATTTATAAAGATAATTATCCATAACTTTTGAATAGGAAATTTATCTTTATCTTGTGGGCCAAATGACACATGGCAAATTTTGATATGCCAATGTGATGCCAATTTGGATGACACATGTCATCATCTAATTTAATTAATTTAATGACATTAATTTAGAATTTACCACTAAACTTTGATGTGGCATTTTATAATTGGCTTAAAATTTTGCCTCTTACACTGTCACCTAACAAGCAAAAACTGCTGGGTCTAGACTCTATCTGGATATTCTTTTCAATTTGCGTAATTACAAAAGGAAAAATAGCACGGGCACATAGAATGGAAACATTTTATGGATCAATTAGTTTGTCACATTAGTTGGTAACTTGGTATTGTTGTATTGGCATTAGTACATACAGATCATCTTCAAAATTTTGTAGTGGATGAGTTTGCATTCCAATAATCATGGAGCTCTAGTTCAGTCGTGTATGGGCCCTATAGGGTTCAAAATTTGTGAAATTCAAAGTTCCTGTTGAATAAATCTAAGGCCCAAGCGAATCAGCTTAACAATCACTAAAAGGCCTTATTAGACCGGGCCTAAATGTGTGGCTACACCATATTGTTAGAAAAGGCCTGTCTCTGTATTACTGACTGTAGGTGTTTTTGTAACTTTGTAAGCAATGAATCCCCCAAAGTTTATTCATCCAAAATAAATAAATAAAAATCCAGGAAGATCAAATTTTTTTTTCCAATAATGGCTTGTTTGTTTGTTTTTATTTATTTATTTTTAATTTTTAAACTGTGGGCTCATAAAGTTTACTCATTAAGCTTACCAATCCCCCTCTGACAAAATACACCGTTTAGTTTCTAAAATTTCAAGAATAAGCTCTTTTGTTCTTCCCATCATATTTTGTTAATTTACAATTTATGTTAGAATTTATTTTTATTCTTTTTTTAAGAAAAAAAATATAAATAGATTATTAACTTTACACATTCATCTTAAGTGGTTTTAACATTATATAAATAGATTATTGACTTTACACATCTATCTTGGGCGGTTTTAACATTATATATAATTTTGCCTTTACATATTTATCTACTTTAATTTAGATATTCATAACTAAATAATGAAATCGATGAAGATTAAAAAAATCAAAAATAATGTCTACACATATCTATACTATATATAATAATAGAAGTTTTGTAATAAATTTTATAAAGTTCTTTATGCACTACATCTTAAGCATTTTATCTTATTTTTTGTTTTGTTTTTGTTTTTTGCAATTCTTACTTTGTTCAAATTTTCATCTTCTTCAATCATTGTCTTTTTAGTTCAACCTTTCATCCCTCCAATAATTTTTTTTTTCAATTTTCATTTGATTTTCTTTAGATTTTAATTTTTTTTTCCTATATATATTCTTAAATTCTACAGTTTCACTTTGTTCAACCTTTTATCTACTTCCACCCTTCCTCTTCCATCTTAATTTTCATATAAATTTCTTCATACTTCATCTCCACCTCTCTCTCATATTCCTTCCAAGTTATCCACAACAAAAAGGTAAATACTCTCTATCTTTCTCCAATTTTTTTCACTTTTGGTGAATTTTTTTAATTTTTTCAACCACTTTTTTTTTTTTTTGGTCTACTAATGATTATTATTGTTGATTTAATTGCCACATCACATTTGTTTATATTTTTTTGTAAATTTGTATCAACTTTTATGCATATTTAGGTTGTTTGGTATTCCAATTTCTGATCACAAGTTCTTTTTTTTTATTTTATTGGTTTGATTTTATTTAGGTTAATAATTAATTGTTTTGCAAGTTAGAATTTAATTTTTTATGGTTATCAATTTAGATGTTAAACTATGAGACTTTACTAATTTTTGTTTATTTTTTAATCCTTTGAGGGTGGACAAAGTACTCTTAAAAGTTGCATTAGAACTACTCTATATTACCATTTTTTCAGAGAAAAACAAAGGTTAATCAAATGAAAAAAATCCGATGGGTGACATATTTTAGCTTTTGCTATAGTATTTTAATTATTATTATTATTTTATAACAATGCATATATATATATATATATATATTATAGAGAAATTTAATTATTAGATTTTGTTAATAATTGTTTATTTGATCATATGTTTTGGGTGGAGGAAATTGCAATTTCTGCAAAGAAAATAACATTAAAAGATTATCAACAACAAATTATTTTCTTAATTGGTCAAATTAATCGTTGTTGAGTTTTATTAATTTTTTTAGTTACGTTGTTTAGTGTTTTGGATTGTTGGGTAGAAAAAATAAGGTTTGAGAAAGTTTGTTTAAAACTAAAAGAATAATTTTCAAATTTTATATTCTTTTTAATGATTCACAAAATGTTATTAGTAACTTTTATTAAAAAAAATATATTTTTTCATTAACTTGCCTTTTGAATTTCTGAGAAAAAATTATATATATTTTTTATTTTGATACTATAAAATTTATATTTATAATTTATGATTGTTCCTATACATATTACATTTATGATTATGAAAAAAATTACTCTTTATTAAATTAGTCCAAATTGTAAAAAATAAATTTACCACTTTGAAAAAATTATCACGCGCAACATGTGGGTTCACGGCTAGTTTTGAAATTAAAGACTAAACTCAGTCATTTTAAACATAAGAAATTAATAGCTAAAAGGCAAAACTTTAAGAACTATAGTATATTTTTCCTTTATTTCTATATCATCTTCTTCTTACCCAAAAAAATGATCTCTTAAACCCCTTTTTTTAGGTGGGTTGAGGTTGTGGAGGTGTGGAGATTAATCGGCTTGGTGGAGACATGGAGATCGTAAAGACATGGTGAAATCATGGTTGTGGCTGGGTAAAGGTGGTGGTGGTGTTGGGTTTTAATGCTGGGTAACAATGGTGGTGGGGTTGGGTTCCGATTCTAGGGTTTTTTTTTTTTTTTTTTTTTTTAATTTGGGTTTTTGGTTCCAGTGGGATTTTGGTGGGTAGAGGCAGTCGGCATGGTGGTGGCTTGGTGGTGCCATGTTTGTTTGGTTGTTTTTCGAATGGATTTGTGGTTGGTTTGACTGGTTTGTTGTGGGTTTGATGTCATGGTGTTGCTATGTTATGGTGACTGGGTTTTTTGATAGTTTTTTTAAAGGGTTGTGGCCGGTTTTTGGTTGGTTTATAGGCTAGTATTTGCAAGGTTTGTGGTGAGTTTGGGGTCACAATGGTTGCTACGTGGAGGTGGTGTGTTTGAGAGGGAGGTTGTTGTGTGGAGGTGTGGTTGAAAGAGTGACAGAGACAGAAATTAGAGAGGAGTGATATATTTTTTTGGGTTGTTCATCGTTTTTGTTTGATGTTTCTGGGTTGTTTATCGTGTTTGTGTTTGATTTTTCTAGTTCTTCAAATTTTTGTCTATTTAGATCTACTATTATTGTTTTATTTTTATTTTAATCTGTTTATGGATTTTTTTTTTAGAGCATTTAATTTTATGTTTCATAAATTTTAAAATCTATTTAATTTATATGAAAATTATGAAAATTATCAAAAAGGTGTAATCAATATTTTATGTTTCATTATTTTATGCTTTCAATTTTTTTTTTAAACTTTTGATTACCAAAAATTAATTTTTGGTCATCAATTTTTTTTTTTTTTTTATAGTGGTTTTTTGGCTATAGTGGCATTTTAAAATACTACAATAGTCAATTTTTAAAAATATATATAAGGGTCTATAACATCATTTTAAAACACCACTATAGGTCCTATAGTAGCGTTTTAAAACGTTGTTATAATCTAATTATAAAAATTAAAAATTAAAAATTAAAAAGTCCTATAGCAGCGTTTTACAAACGACATTATAGGTCTATAGTCACTGTACAATAGTGACGTTTGTAACCGCCACTATAGAAAACACCACTATAACCCAAATGGGCCTATAGTGGCACTTTTAGGACATATAGTAGTGTTTCACGAACACCATGATAGGCCCTTGTAAGACCAAGACCTATAGGGGCATTTCTAAAATGCAGCTATAGGTCCCTAAAATTTTGTTTTTGTTTTTGCTTCTTTTTTTTTTTTTTTTTTTGGTTAAGCTATAGCAACGTTTTAGAAATGCCACTATAGGCTCTTGTAAGACCAGGACCTATAGTAGCGTTTCTCAAACATTGCTATAGGTCCCTAAAATTTTATTTTATTTTTTTTGAGTTGGGCTATAGCAACGTTTTACAAACGCCACTATAGTGGCACTTCTAAAATGCTACCATAAGTCCCTAATTTATTTATTTTTTTTTTATGGGTTGGGCTATAGCAAGACCTATAGTGACATTTTTAAAATGCTGCTATAGACCTAATGTTTTAAAGCACCACTATAGAGCATTTGAAATGCGGCTATAGATAAACCTACAGTAGGGTTTTTAGAAAACACCACTATAGGGTATTGTGCTACACACTGACGTAGTGTGCTCATCTCTTGCATGTTACTTAGAAAGACTAGTTGAGCTCGACTCAGCAATAGCAACTTGTAAGTTGCAACTAATATGATAACCCCATTAATCTAGCACGTGGATAATTAATTGCAATTAGTTATTGGGTAGTGATTATTATTGATCTTAATATGGCATCGATGCAAACATTTCATTCAAAGCATCTGTAGTCTTCAGTCCTTCTGGATGAGTGTTAGGTTAAAATAGATTGACCCCAGTTAATTAATTCAATTGCCTGAGTTTTTTTAATTAGGTCAAATTACATGTAAATCGTGGAAGCACTAACAAATCATCAAATAAACTAAATGCAGTAGAAAATAAATTGATATAGTGATTTATTGACGAATGGAGAAAACCTCTCACAATGCAAAAACCCTACCGAGTGAATCTTAGTTCACCACTCCAATGAATCCACTGATCAATAATCAAGTGGTTACAAGTATGAAGAATCTTATCACTACTCTGGCCTATCCCAAAATACCAACCTACAGTTGAACCTTCGCTTCAATACCCAATTGAACTTAATCTTGTAGTAGACTTCTTTGTTTTGCACAAATCTTCAATCTATGACTAACTATTTTGTACGGATCCTAGTACGTAACTAACTCCAGCAACTTAACTGATTGTTGCTGGCTGCAAACTTCTTTACTTTATAAATGTTGAAGATTAGGAAGCACTTGGTTACAAAATGCAGTAACTTCACACAAAGTATATGAGTTCTAGGTCTCTGTTTCCGTGCTTGATAACTTTTAAAATAAGCATTTTATATGACTAGGGTTGTAGAGAGAGAAACCCTAATAATTCATGTCATCGTGGGCCTTATTTCAAATCTAAGAATTCTAAAATTGTAATTCTTGATAAATCAAGCTTGTGTCGAGCTTCTTCATTAGTTCTCAATAGAAGCTAGTGTCAAGTTTGTATCGAGCTTTAATGAAACAGTTTTTCTTCACTTGTTTCTTGAATCAAACTTCATGTCTTTAATTATACCACTTGATATGTTTGAACAACATACTTCTTGATATTAAACCCAACTTAGACCTATCCAATTACATGTAAAATACGTTTTGTCAAAGGATTAGCCAATTACATAAAAAATATGACCCTAACAATGAGCAATTTTGATGCTCAATTAATGGTTATTAATAGATGGTTTTAAAAAAATGAAATAGATAAAGGGGTCTTTAGTGTAACATAAAATGAGGAGCATGTCTATGAAAATTTGAACATGTGCAAGAACCATAATTACAGTAAGAAAGAGTTTTGTAATTTTCAATCTCATCCCACATAACCTTCAACTGAGTGAAATGATCTGTGATTGAAAGATCTCCTTGAGAAACTGCTGCAAAATCCTTTTGCAATTGAAAGATTCTTGGACCATTCTTTTGGAAAAATCTTTCTTTAAGATCTTTCCAAACTTCCGAGCACATGTCCTTGAAAACAACACTAGCAAGAATCTCTAGAGAAACACAATTCAACATCCAAGATACAACCATGTTGTTGCATGTTGCCCAGGCTTGAACTAACAGAGGAATTTTCGCCATTGCAGGAGTCAATGAAAGGCATCCATCAATGAACCCTAACTTTGTCTTCGCACCTAACGTCCTCTACATAGACTTTTCCCAAGTAGGATAATTGTCAGTGACTAGAGGCTGAGCAACCAAAATTGCACTTGGATTCTCTCCATAATGCAAATAGAAAGGATGAGACTCATCAATGGTGATTGTATCAGAAGTTGTCGCCCCATTGAATTACCTTCAAACTCATAGAGAAATCTCTAAAAGGAAAACAGAGAGAAAAGAAAAATATCTAAGAAAACTCAAAGAGCTCTAATACCATAAGAAAATTTGATGAATGTTTATATTGCATTAATTAGAAAACTAATCACAGGTATTTATACAAAGATTCAGTAACTATCCCCCTGAACTAACTTCCCAAACTATACGGATTTTCTCTCCAAAACTCTATTATGAAACAACCAATGAGCTACTGACATGTGGCTATAAATACAACCAACCAATTTTCACTAGAACTAAACTACAAGTAGCTTTACAAGCATTATAACAGTACAAGAGTAAACTGCTACCGTTTATATATGTGTTGCATACAATTTTCTTCCAATGCTCTGTTGTCCTTTGGTGATCTTGATTCATGTGCTTGGCTCATCTGTGGACTTGACCTTTTGATAATGTCACCTAAAATTAATTAATATACAATCCATGCTACGTTATGTAACTGGTTCATTTAAAATTTGTCACATCAATTAAAAAACCAACTTAATTCCTCCTAAGAGAATTCCCATCCGGTAATGTTAAATTAGAACAATTACATCACCAAAAAATTACTATATATATATATATATATATATATATTACATTAATTACCACTTTAACAATACACTCTACTTCCTAAGACATGCTCTATTTTAGAATACACCACATTAAAATAGTTTAAAAAAGAGAGAAAGGGTTTTAAGTAGATGATAGAGAAAGGGAAAGAGATAGAAAATTTTAAATAAATAAATACATAATAAATAAAATAGAAGAAAGAAGAAAAAATAATTAGATGAGCTACGGTGGACACATATAGTATAGCATGTTATATACAGAAATGCAAAATAGATTACCAAATGTGGATGACTTTTGGTGTGAATTTTTGTATTTGGACACCTATTTTACATTTTTGGTGCTTTTGATGCACTGTTGGAAATGCTCTAAGCATGATATGAATAAAGCTTTGTGAATAACATTTTCACAAAAATTACACAAAAAGTCCTACATGTTAAGTTATTAATATAAGTAAAGAAGTAAGTTAGTGAACTCATATAAGAACCAGTAACATCTTGCCACTTAAGCTTTCTTGTGAAATTGTTGTGAATAAAGCTTTGTGAATAACATTTTCACAAAAATTACACAAAAAGTCCTACATGTTAAGTTATTAATATAAGTAAAGAAGTAAGTTAGTGAACTCATATAAGAACCAGTAACATCTTGCCACTTAAGCTTTCTTGTGAAATTATTGTGCTCAAATCACTACCCACTTGTTATTCTCCGCATCATCCCATTACTAATGAAACTTCCAACTTCTCCATCAACCCAAAATCGTAGCCATCATCCTCCACAAAACTGCCACCAATCTAGACCTAAGGGCCATAAAATTGGACTTGATCTTATGGCTAGTTTGGATGAAGGAGGAGGGAGGAGGAGTATAGTGGAGTTGTCCGAAAATTAGCCTAATTTCAAGCTAATTCCACTCTACTATTCTCTACTTCATCCAATCTGGCCTTTAATTTTAGACTTCGGTCTAAATACATCCACCTTATCTTCAAGGGGGAAAAAGAAAGAGAAAGAAAAGTAGCAACCCGCGGACGACAAAAGTTTTCAGTATTATAAAAACAACCGGATAATTGATACACAAACAAAAGAATTGAAAAAAAGAAATCTCAGAAATAATATGATGACCAGTGAAATGTTTAAAGTAATTGACGGAGAGTCCCAACTAGTACATAAAATTCATTCCAAAGTTCACGCTCAAATTTGTTCACTTCCCAGGTATACAATTAGGCTGAAACATGGAACCAGTAAATACCCTATTACTACTATTATTAGAACATACGACACAAAGCTTAAGCTATACAGAAGATAAACCATAAATCAAAGAGCAAGATACATAGAGAAAATCTCTCTTGCGATTTAGTTGTAGTTAAATCTATCTTATCTCTTTCTCTTGAACTTGGTTTGTGATTCATTTGTCTTTGAATTTGTTTGCTAGGTAACGTTAATGTCCTTAACACCATTAAGTTTATGGGCTGATGAGAAAGGGGTTAGTGGATTTGGGGAAGATCCTAGGGAGCAGGGATTGGGTTGCAGCTCAAATCAATTGAGTCAGGTATGGGAAAAGAATGGGCTGGGCTTTGGTTTTGGTTTTGGTTTGATGAAGTAAATTTGGAGGACGACCCTAGATTTGGGCTTGTTGGCCTAGAAGATAGAGCTGTGTGGCAAGGCCCAGATTTTGGGACCACGCTTGGACTGCTAGAAGTCGATTGAGGCTTGACGTCTTCTAAAGTCTAATGGAGTTGTTGGGTTTGTTAGACCAGGACAAAGACGGCTATTATTCACAGATATTAAGGCCGGTTTGGTTGAAAATTTTTAGTACGTTGTTCAGTTTTTATCGTTGTAGAAATATATATTTGAGTGTTATAGAAATATATGTCAGAAATATTATTGTTGCTTAAATATTAAAAACTGTTGTTTAAACACTGATACCAAACAGCTCTTAATTGTTCTTTGGAAAAAATGAATAGATATCTGAATTAGTCTTAAGATATCACATGATTAAGTATCTTACTTTAGGTGTAATATATTAGGTTTTCAAATTAAATCAAAGACTTAACTCTTTTAAATTTAATTGTTCTTCAAAAAGAATTAACAAAGATCTTAATTAATCTTAAGATAGGATACGGTTAAGTATAGTACTTTAGGTATAATACATTAGGTTTTCGAATTAAATTTAAAAAATTTAAGTGTTTGAATTTAAACACTAAATTTTTTTAAATTTAATTGTTCTTCAAAAAAATATGATATTGTTTGTGTTTCATTAGTTAATGCAACTGTACATACATGCTTGAAAATTTGAATTTAATTAGGAAAGCTAATGTAATGCATATAAAGAATTGTACGTACCTAAGCAAGTCCTAATCCTTGGTTGACTTAGCTAATGCCATGAAAGATCCCAAAGGAAATACAAATCGAAATTCAAAAGTGTGAAATTGCGAGCAAACTGTCATTTATAATAAAAGGCTTGAATTGAAACATGAAAATCAAAAGATTACATAGAGATACCACCGATAACCATTAGCATCAGGTCACCAACGTAATCAAGATGCCCTTTATAATAGCACTACTTAAAAATCACACAATTAAGTTTGACACTGAAAACAAACGAAGACACGCACGCTATTTCCTGGAAATAGTACCGATAGAGAAAAAGAGGGATGTAGCAATCTTATGTATAGACATTTACTCAGTTATGAGACCCACATACTGTGGGTGACATAATGTTGTATATGTTCGATACAAGGAGATACTTTCTCCTAGTGCACTCTTACCAAAAAAAAAACCTTTCTCCTAGTGCACGGCCTTCGTAGGATGGCCTTCGTGGCAGCATTTAAAGTTGATAATCATCTCCTTGTTTTGGGAACAGTCAGGCATTTTGTTTTTGTGTAGGGATGGCAATTTATATCCAACCAGCAGATACCCGATCTGTCCCGATCCTAATGAATCGGATTTTACTTAGCTTGATAAATTATAGGGTTGGATATGAGTTTTTTTTTTTTTTTTTTTAAATCCAAAGCGAGTCCAGGTCAAGCCTGAGTTTTTGCAAAAACATGGCCCGAACACAAACCCAACCCGTTTATATATAAGTTAAAAATACTAAAATACCCCTATATAAATATATATATATATATATATATATATATATTTAGAGAGGAGTGAGAATAAGGACACACAGAGAGATTGATTGTGTGTTAAGTGCTTCCCATTGTTCATCCATGATTTCTTGGTAGGTCTTTTTATTTTTCAAGTTTTCAATTTCATTCTTTGATTTTCTTTGCCGATCCTCAAATCTTTATTATTTTCCAACAATTTTTGTATGTGAGTATTTCATTCTTTGATTTCTTTGATTTTCTCTACCTAAGTATACTCCTGCTAGTGAAAAAAAAAAAATTATGTTTGCCCAGATTCAAGCCTTGAATCCGTCAAACACATTTTCAAAAATAATGAATCTGGGCAAACTTTTTTTTTTTTTAATTATTGGGCCACGGTATGAAGGCTTCAAGCAATTTTTTTTTTTTTTTTGGGGATTGGGCCACGGTTTAGGCCTGGCATGGCTGGCGAGGCCCACGGGTACCCGACTGGCCAAGTTTGGGGTTAAGAAAAAAATCTATTTAATAAACGGGCCGAGTCTAGGTTTTCAAGGCAGACCCAGGAGTCGGGTCCAGGTATGAAAAAACCCGGCCTGAACACGACCCGTTGCCATTCCTAATTTTGCGCAATCTCCATGGACCCAGCTAGCATTCGTTTGGGCTATAATCCCGCAGCAAGCAGCTGGAACTGGAAGTTTAATCTCATTATAGCATTGGTTGAGAAGTTCAAATAAAGTACTCTTGTGCAGACCTTGCTTCCATTCTTTAAAGCTCTCCAAAGCCGTCACAACTTTTGTCCCGTTACCATTGAACACCAATTTATGCCCTTTACACAACACAACCCATCCTTTGCTATCATTCATGTAAGAAAGCAGCATTTGGATTTCCTTCTCCACACATACACACAAAACTCTTTACATTTCAATTCACCATTTTCACCTCTTACACTTCTATTGCTTTATATATACTAATGTAGGACACAATTTACTATTGTAGGATACAATTTACTATTTAATTATTATAATTTATTAATTTTGGTATTTCATTTGTAATTTTCGTTATTTTAGGTTTAGGTTATTTATTTCCTTATTTTTAGGTGCTTTTAATGTTTTTTATGTCAAATTTGGTTCCTGTTATGGTTATGTATCAATTAGGAGTTATTTTAGAATATATTTTCTTGTCTGTCAAGTTTTACAGAGTCCTTAAATAGGCCCCTGAGTCTATACACATTTTTTGAACAATTATTCAATCAATAAAATTCAGACATTTGTCTTTCTATTTTCTGGTGGATTCTAGAGCCTTTCTCCTTGTGAATTCAAGGACTCTTGTGGATTCAAGGAAACTTCATGGATTCAAGGTTATTTTTAGAAGCAAACATGTTTTGTTTCTTATTTTCTAAAAGTAGACGTATACTGCTTCTTAACGCTTCCGCATCTTGCGACATATACCTACCTATAGCCCTTTCATGTCATCCCATGTCAAATACATATAGACCAAAAACAATATCATTTGCCTTTATTCTTTCAGACAACTCTTACCTAGCTCGAACATTGTTAGCTCGAACATTGTTTTTCCATCTAATCATAACCCTTATGAGTTGGCTACAACCAAGGAATGAGGTCTTCATTTTATATTGAGTGACAATGGTAATTACAATCTTGATTTTGAGATCCAACGTTGTGGACTTCTAGGTTTTGTAAATGTTGTGATTGAATGTGGGCGGTTGGGATGTTAACATGAGAATGCTATAAAGGTATTTTGTTTTAGAATTAAGAAAAAGGAGAATAATACATTCTATATCAACTTTTATTCTACAATATTCCTATGAAATTGTTTTTTTATTACTCATTACATGAATGTATAATTATAATGGATATGCGTATGCAATTTATAATTATCACTTTTTTATGATGAACTTATTATTAACAAAGTTCTATAAAAATTATAGTATAATATATGTACAATATTCTCCAAAACCATCTTATATAAAACATTACAATATTATCCGTGCATTGCACAAATAACTTACTTGTCTCAAAAGAGATATGACTAAGGCAGCATGTGCCAAAGCTTTTGAGGGCATGGACAGAGGGAACAAAGTCAAGAAGAAGCTGAGGCTTGTCAATGGTAGTGACAAGACATGAGCATTCTTCTGCAAGACAAAATCGTTAGGCTGAAGGTATCAACATTTAATTTTTTGTCTATTGCATTAGGCCTCTCAAATTTAATAATCTTTGCAAATCCCCACATGGACATATGATTTCAAAGCTATTTCAGTTTTCACTTTTGGAGCTAGCCTTATTAAACTCCTTACTTTATTAGCAATTCACAAATGTGTAATATTAAACATGTAAACCACAAATTGGGATGAATGAAAAACACTAAACCCAAAAAAAAGAGCCTCATTGGGGATGATGCTAGTGTGTGTACACTACTGGGTACACTCATAACAAATTTGGTACACTACTGCACGGTCTAAAATTTACTGTTCTAAATAATCATTTAATAAATTAGATTTTAGTGTTCTACGTTTTAGAATTTAGTTTATTCTTGTTTTGCAGATATTTTTTTATTTATTATAATTTGTTATTATAAAATACCAATCTGGGGAGAGCAACATCTAGACTAAAATCTCACTAATGATCAAGTAATTCGAAAAAATAAATAAATAAATAAATAATGAAATGACACAACTGAAAGATAACAATAAAATATTATCATGATTATGTAACAATATGTAATATAAAATAAATCTTGATTATATAGAAGGACTTTTTCCTTTTCTTTTTGTTTTTCCTCAAACACATGCATTGCTTTCAAAACGTTACACAAAATTTTTCATAGTTGTTTCGGTAGAAAGAATCATCATTGATAGACTTTGTTTTTTTTTAATAAAAAGAGAGAGTAAAACAAGGAAGATTAGTGAAAATCAACCCCCTCTAATCCCACACTTGAGCCCTGGATTCTCCTAACCTTTTCACCTGAGCAGGCTTTGCTAAAGCCATTCCACTTGCTTCACCTATTCCATTCTAAGACCAATTCAGAAACTATTCCTTTTGAACAATATAATAACTTCGTGTTATTTGGCATACAACGAAGAGAGCACTCATGGCCTTTTGGTTTGTGATTTCCAAGCTCTTTTATGCCTATGTTATACCTGCTATTGTCTGTCAATCGTTTTATTCCTTTGCGTTGCATATTTGCGCTTATATATTGTTAGTCATTACCTGTCCTGTTCTGATTTTAGCAAGTCTTGAACTCTTCCGTGGTGTCCTTTAAAATGGAGAGGATAATTACAAGTGGGTAAGAAGGGAATGGAGGCTCTTGGATGCCCTCATAAAAGATGTAAAATACGTTTCAGAATCACGGAAAAAGATACATAAGAAGGCTCATCAAATTCGGGATTCCCAGCTGAGACTACCTGGAGTGAGTGTAAGAATAAGTGATGCTGAGAAAAATTGGGTGGAGATCACCAAAAAGTTGATTAGGGAGGAGGGCTGCAATCAAATCTTTGGGAGACAAAGAAAAAGAGGTGAAATTCTGATGCCCGTTTATTGGGGGAATCTGATAAAATTTCATGCTGACTTATATCAGATCAAGCTTCTGATAAGGGATCATATTAGGAATAAAGAAACAGATGCTAGAGACATCTATGGATCACTGGAGATTTCAAGGTCTATTGTCAGACGCCTGCAGGACAGACCATTAGAGGAACACAAATCCTCTGTTTATAAACGAGCTGAACCAACTCTCTCTATTGAAGAGAAATTAAATGAACTGATCGCTAAGAATGAAGGTTCAGAGAGAATACAGTACTCGATCAAGTTACCACTGACACTACTTCTTGCTTTCCTGAGAGATTTAGAAGGGCTTAAATTCGAAAGTGAAACGGAAATGGCCTGGGTGAAGGAAGCAGAAGAGATCATCCACGAAGTAGAACACAACATAGACAGCATACAGAGCATGAGCTGGATTCCGCCTTTCTTTTACGCAAAGCCTCAGCTCCTTCGTTGCTGCATCTGGGTGGAGACTCATCTGGGACCTCTTTGAAAGAAAGGATAAGTATGGTTTCAACTTTATCAGCAGAGATCGATCAAGATCTGTCCGGCTCCCACAACAGCCAGCGTTCCCACCTCAAGCCATAGATTGCACAGGTGCTACATCTCCTTTAGAAAACATCAAAAACCAGCTCAATCAGGAACCAATCAAGGTAGCTAATCTCCTCAAGCAGCTATGCACGAAAATTGAGCAAGTGTACCATCTTCTTGGAGATGCAGAAGCAGCTAAAGGCATAAAGCATTCAAGAGAGGCTTGGACCGATCAATTCAATAATATTGTTAGAGATGCAGAGAATTCTTTGAGAACCTACAGACAAAGTTCAGTCTCCAAAAGGATCAAAAGACAAAAGAAGAAAGATCCTCTAGCAAAATTTTCCAATGAAATTGGTCGACTCAATAACGCTCTTGAGCTTCTTGAGATATGCTTAAAGGTATGTCGCATTGAGCTAAGGGAAGAGAAAAACTTGGTAGTAGGCTTGGAAGAAGACACACATGAAGTGATCTCAAAACTGACCAACCACGGTGAGAATTGCTCTACTCTTTGCATAGTGGGGATGAAGGGTATAGGTAAGACAACTCTGGCGATAGACAGTTTATAACCATAGAGCTATTCATCACCACTTTGAATTCCGAGCCTGGGTGTCTCTACCTGATGAAGGGGCAGATGACAATGAACTCGAGAATATTTTTGGAAGCCAGATCATGTCGACTACAGTGGAGCCGAATGCAAAAGATCAATATTACTGGATCCGGGAGGTGCACGATTTCTTGTGGGATACAAAGTATCTTGTAGTTCTGGACAACATCTCGACCAAGGAAGAATGGCATACTATAAAATCAGCATTCCCGAATAGCACAAATGGGAGCAGAATTGTGCTTACCACACGATACAAGGATGTAGCTTCACATGTCAACCAAAATAGCGTCCCACACCAACTTCGACTAAAAACCAAAGATGAGAGCTGGGATTTGTTTACACAAGTGGTGCGCCTTCCTTGTGAAACTTCAACCTGAAATCTCTCCAGACGTTGATATACAAAGAGTGAAAAAAAATTGCAGAAAAAGTAGTAGGAAGATGTGGGGGCTTGCCACTTTCCATCTTACGTCTTGGGTATCTATTGTCAGGGACAAAAAGGGTAACTTCTGAGGAGCTGTCCAGGGTATTAGAGCATATGGATCATAATCAAACACCATGGTTAGAAACCTTGGAATTAAATGAAAAAGACTTGCCTTCACATCTAAGGCAATGTCTTTCTTACTTTGGGACTGTTCCCTAGGGACTCCGAAATTCCTGCAAGAAGATTAGTCCCTTTGTGGGTTGCAGAAGGATTGGCAAAACCAAGTGGTGATGAGCTTAAGCCTCTTGAATCTGTTGCAAAAAAGTATTTGTCAGAATTGATAAGCCGCAACTTGGTACAAGTTGTGGAAAAAAAACTTAATGGGAAGGTCAAGAGATGTGGCTTCCCCCATGCTCTACGAGAACTATGGTTACAAAGGTATCCAAGGTCAAGCTTAGTTCAGCGGCTTATTATTTGTTTTGATGAAAATGATGCCAGTTCTAGTAATAATAATGCTAGCAGCACCTATATACAAAATAAATTGCTAAGTTGTAGACGACCCCCCTCCATGCTCTACTTTGATTCTTGAGAAGAAAATAAACCCGGAGAAGATAGTGGTAACTTGCTTCGTAAGGGCATTGCAGGTGGGCATCTCTTACAATTACAGGTAATTGATCTTGAGCATGTATTTAGACCTCAATTGCCGAGCACTATACGAAGATTAACTCATTTAACATGTTTGAGCCTAAGGTGGACATTCTTGGAAACCATACCATCATCCATTGGCAACTTAGTGAACCTCCAAACTCTGGATGTGAAGCATACTTATATCCGTACACTCCCTAGTTCAATATGGAAATTGTTCAAACTTCGACATCTATATGTGGATCAAATATATCGAAGCAAAATTGAGCATCATCCAAGAGGGAGTTTTTTGCCAAATCTCCAAACACTGCAAGGTGCATTTGTCGACAAGGACAGTCCTTTGAAGGATGGCCTCCACAGGTTGGCGAATCTTAGAAAATTGATACTTGCAATTCAGCTGAAGTTGTCAGAACAAGAAGTATTTGCAGAGAGTCTTCTAGAACTGAAGCACCTTCAATTTTTGAAATTGAAATCAATTGATGAAATGGGTCGGCCTCAAGATCTAATGTTAAGTGTTTGTCAGGTCTCAAAAAGCTCTCTACTCTATATTTGTTTGGAAAATTGGATCCATCCATCATCAAAGATGGATTCCTTCAAAGCCTCACGGAACTGACCTTACCAGCTTCTAGACTTTCAGATGATCCAATACCAGAGTTAGAGAAGCTTCACAACATTAAATCACTTAGTTTATACTCTGGTTCATATATTGGGAACAGCATGGTTTGTTCCATTGGAGGCTTTCACCAGCTTCTAGTTCTGAAATTCTGGATGCTTCAAGAACTAGAACAGTGGACTATAGAGCAACAAGCAATGCCAAAGCTCAAGCAGTTGGAGATTCGTTCTTGCAAGAGATTGAGGGTCCCCACTGGGTTGAGTCATCTAAAGAATCTTCGTGAATTGAAGTTAAAAGATATGCCAGTGGAATTCACAGCAGAAATTAAGGAATCCAGCAAGGAGCAAATGTGGGGTGATATTGCTATATCTCCGGCCATAATTATTGATAAACAGTAGTCAATGCTGAATGGAAGCATGGAGCTCAAGCTTATACGTAGGTCAGGCTGTCCATCGGCTTCTTTCTCTGTTCGTTTTAATTTTTCAGTCCTCAGACAAATCATTCCTTTCATTATGAATATGTTCTGCTTCCTTTCATTATTTGACTGTCCCTGTGGAAAGCAAGTGTTTGGAGATCCCGAACAAAATATAGAAGTAAAGAACGAAATGAAAAGTGTAAATTTGCAAGCAGATTGTCTTATTATGTATAAGTCTCCCTTTGCAACATGAAAATAAAACCATTACAGGAGTACTTTCCATAACATTGAACATGAACACAATTATTTGGAAGCAATAGTGTTGGCAGATGAAGGGAGGTAGCCATATTCTGCAGCAATAACTATCTAATGCATTAGGCATATGTAGTATACCTTTCATAACATGTGAGCATCAAAACTATATGAGATCCAGAGAGTGAGGAGCATACATCATATGTCCAAATACAGGAGACACTTTGTTCTAGTGCAGTGCCTTATTCTTCATAGGACCATCAATGTAGCAAAATTTAAACTTGATATATATCTCCATGACACGATGACAGTCAGGGCATTTGATACTCTCTGGGACCTTCCCATCATTCTTCGGTACGTCAAAGTGGTGACAAGGATGACCTTGGAGAATTGTATCATGGTGCTCCTTGATACAAACATCAAGGCAAAAGGCACGTTTTCTTGTATCTTGTCCCTAAAATAGTAAAATCACGGTTATTTGCACTGGATTTGTTATGATCGGTAATTTCCACTCAATTTACCATTTTTACTTGGTAAAATTTTTATGAAAATTTATAATTTATCATATTATCATAATAAGTAATGGACCCCAATAATATCAAACCTTAATAATTATTTAAATTCAAAAAAACCTTAATAATTATTTAAATTCAAAAAAACCTTAATAATTACTAGCATATGGTAGATAATTCAATTAAGGGTAAGGACTTACTCGGCATTAATTGAAGCACATATAGACTATAATACATTTCAATAAGGGCAAAAACTTACTTGTCATTAATAAGACGACACATCTGAGTAATACAAGCTACCATAATTATGATAACCTAAAAAACGTTTATTGAGATACCATATATGGCTATTGAGAGTGCCAGTACGGCAGTACATATATGTTGACTAGACTTGGAACTTCTGTCTACTAATTATGTTTATTTTGATAACCTATTACCTGTGGATAGGGGTGGCAAATGGACGGGTTGGATCATAAATAAGTTCGGTCCTAAATGAATTGGGTGCATAATTATCCATTTATCTATTTATGACCCGTTTATATATAAATTAATTATCCATTACCCGTCCAATCCATTTAATTAGTAACTCATCCATTTAACCCAATATGTCCCAAATAAATAAATAACTTGTTAAAAACTTTAAAAACAAAAATTAATCAATTTTCCTATTCTTTCCTTTCATTTTCCCTTCACAAAATTCATTTCTCAGCAATCAAAAAGACCATCAGAGAAAGAAACAAACCATTTGAGAAAGAAACAGAAAAAGTTAAAGCTGTCAACTTCAACAAAAAAAAAAAAAAAACTAGAGGTTCTTCGCCATGTCGTTTAGGACGGCCCAAGCGTCGGCGATGAGTTTAAAAGCTTGATCTGCGAGAGGGAACTTGTTCTTGTCTGGGTGGAGGAGCAGCGCGAGCCTACGGTACTGTTTCTTGATGAGTTCCTGATCATCCGATCGACGATCGAGCTGGAGAATCGAGTACCAGTTGTGGTGGTTGTTCATGCGCTTCTCGGCGGCCAAGAGGACATCAGTGATGGCCAAGATCTGATCTGAGAAGTCCAAGAGCAGCTCAGTTTCTTGGGCTAAGATCACGAAGTTGAACGAACCGGTGAGATCTTGGGTTTGGAGGAGCTTCTCTGAGATTCCAAGTAAGCGTTCGGCTTCAGCTCTGTTGGGTCTTCCACGTTTGTTTGTTTGTTTTTTTTTCTTCTTTTGGCGGTGGTTTATTTTTCGATCTCAATGGGTTAGAGGTCATTCACGACGTGTTTTACTTGCTTGAAGATTTGGCCAAAGGGGTGATCCCTTTCGATACTGATACCCAAGTCAATGGCGTGTTAGGGTTCTTCTTCTTCTTCAAATCTGAGGGAAAGTGTTTGGGTTTAGAATTTTAGAGGTTAAAGTGTTTACGAAAGTGTTTGGTTACTGAGAAAATTTGAGGAAGAGTGAGACTGAGAACTTAGGTTTTAAATTTTAAAAGGGTTTAGTGGATATTAGAGCCTGTTTGGATTCATTTTTTTGGTCACTCAATTTTCATCACTCATCACTCATCACTCATCACTCATCACTTAAAATACCATGTTTGTTTGGCACTATCACTCACTTCCCATCATTCAATATTTTTCACACTATTTGTGGGCCCCATACCTGTCACCGGTGCAGCTTTTCTTTTCTTTTTTTAGTACCCAAACTCACTGAATCCAGTGAAAAAAAAAAAAAAAAAAAAAAGAACCACACAGCTAACCCAGGAAAAGAAAAAAGAAAAGAAAAGAAAAAACGAATGCCAACGCCAGAAAGCCAACACCAGCCCAAGAAAAAAAAAAAAAAAAAAAAGAACAGCCAACGCCAACCCAGAAGAAAAAAAAAAAAAAAGGTGGTCAAAAGTTGCGGCTGTGGGTCCCCTATATGTGTTTAATTACAATATTGTCATTGAGTTATGAGTTATGGAAACTGAAAACAGCCAAAAAGCTGTTTTCAGTTTCCATAACTCATAACACAAAAATCAGAGAATTGAGTGATGGAAACAGAGTTATTTTTGCCAAACAAACTTTTTACTATAGGTCCCACCATTTTTGAGTTATGAGTTATGGAAACAGAGAATTGAGTTATCAAAACTAGCAATCAAAACGAGCTCTTAGTGGGTTTATTTAATTTTAAATTTTAAATGGGTTTAGTGGATATTAATGGATTTATCCATTTAGACCCATCTAATTAAATAACTAAATAGGTCTTTATCCATTTAATCCAAATAGTCAAATGGGTTGGGTTGAGATTTATCTAAATAAGGTGGATAATGGACGGATTTATAGATATGGATATGGATAAAAATTACCACTTCTACCTATGGTAGAAGGGATATTAACCCTGGATAAAAATGGTAGAATTTGTAAAACTTATCTATACTACTATTTAAGGGGCTACACCTGTTTGAACCGGATTTTTTTTTTTTGGTTCCAAAATACCCACACATTTTTATATTTAAGTAGAGACAAAACTAAAGGATAATTTGGTAAAACTATTTTTTTTTTTTTGTTCCAAAATACCCACACATTCCTATGTTTAAGTAAAGACAAAACTAAAGGATAATTTGGTAAAACTAGGTCTTTTAACTCTTGCATAAATATTGCCTATAAAATATGACCATTCTCCGTTCAAGTATTTGAAATGCTCCAACTACCCATGTTCCTTCCATCAATAAACTCACGTTTGCAAATTTTATTTATTTATTTATTTTTTTTATACCTTTATCAAGGCTTAACCGTTTTAACATTAATAAAAAATCCATTTTTTTTAATTTGCAATTTCTTACTCTAATCTCACGTTACTTTAAATTTTTTTATTAACTAAAAAAAATAAAAAGAAAGGAAACGATTACTCCTTTCTTTCTTTTTTTCTTTTTGTGTGAAAGTAAACTTCTTCTATTTGAATTCTAATAACACATTTGTGTACTCCACGTAAAACACTGTCTAAAAAATATATTAAATTAGTACAAATAGAAAATTAAGAAAAATAGTCCTATTAAATATAAAAATCTATTCTTCTCAAATAAATAAATAAATGTGTGTGTGTGTGTGTGGGGGGGGGGGGGTGGCCACCTAATTTATTTGTGTTTGTGTTCATATTTAATTGTTAAAAAGTAAAAATAAAATAGTATTTGTGTTGCACGGCCACAACATGTCACCTATGAAATTATGAATACACTAGTCGCTAATCCGTGCGATGCATACGAAAACCATTAAATGTGAGATTTGATTTAATCTTGGTTTTATGTACTATAATCATCACATCATTATAATTTAATGGGAAAACTTAGTTTGTATAAATGCATAGTATACTTAGAAACATAAGGTAACCTTAATAATTAATAATTTAAAATTTGTAGCGATCTTGCAAGATGAAATATAAAATAAAATTGAATATACATAATAATTAGAACATATAATCATGAGTTTTAGTTAGCTAAACTTTTAAAATCGAGTACTATCCAACAAATATTGTAACTCTTTCAAGAATGAATCGTAAATAAGCACAATATTTAGCAAATTTATTTTATTTTTCTACTGTGTATATGAATATTTTGCAAATATAATTTTGATAGATTTATATAAAAAAATTTAAACAATTCTTCGTTTCTACTTCTTTGATTGCACATTAAAATTCAAATCTAAAAAGTCACTAACCTTAATATGAAATATGCAACTAAACAAAAATTTAAATAAACATTAGGATTCCATTTATCTTCCATGCAATCCTACTCCCTTCCCTTTTAATCTAAAAAGTCACTAACCTTAATATGAAATATGCAACTAAACAAAAATTTAAATAAATATTAGGATTCCATTTATCTTCCATGCAATCCTACTCCATTCCCTTGAACAATGTACTTCATAACTATTCAATGATGATAATTACATTTATAAAAAACAATAGTAATAAATTGATATATGAAATACTATACTATCCAATAGATGTTGCAAGGCCTTTTTTGCTAAATATTTGGTTTTTGAAATTTATTTTGTTACAAAACATTTATCACAACTTATTTAGTTATGTAGTCTTTTTCTAGAATTTGATTTTCTGAAAGTGGAGTTCCACTTCGCCAAAGTCTATGTAATTCAATGGATCATGAAACTTGAGTTTGAGAAAATCAAGTTATACAATTGTCACATATCATTTAATTGTATAGAACTAGAATTTCGCGAATCAATTTCAAAAAAGCACCTAGTCCAGAAAGGAATGATACCTAAAATCAAATAAATTTCAATTTAAATATCTAAAAACATAAGTTTATCAAAATATATGACTATAAGACAACATAAATTACCCAATAACTTCAAATTTCAATACTTCACAGGAATTAGTCAAATCTATTAAGCCAAGAGTTTAAATAATAATTTTGATATTCGAAGTTCAGGTTCTTCCTCTTTCAAACTTATTGTGACTTGAATGTGCGCTTGTATGGACATCATGGTTGTAGGCTTGTAGCATAAGTCCCACCCTTTCTATGTTATAGCGGTTGATTTATGAATGAAACTTTGGCAAGCTTTTCTATTGAAAAAACTAATACGAAAAAAATAAAATAAAATAAAGAAAGGACTGCATGTTATCCATATGTCAACTACAAGTCCACAATAAATCTAGATTGTGCATGGACTTGTTTACTTGGCATTCAATGAGAGTACCAGATCGAACTAAAAAAAAAAAAAAACATAAAAGAGAAGGAAAACAAATTCAAAGAAAAAAAAATAAAAAAATACAGGTATCAAAACAGAAGTTAAAAACATATATTGTTTGGAGAGAAATGTTTGGAGAGAAAAAGGGAAGCAAACCCAGTAAATAAGACCTGGTTCTTGAAGAGGCTGCATCTATTTTATAACTCACGATTATGGAGACTGTCTGTTTTCAAAGGCTTTTGTGTAGAGTTTTTGGGTCTTTGGGTTTTAAAGAGAAATTTCTATATGGTCGAAAATTAGGACTGGAATGAATGAAAGAGAGAGAGGTGAAAGGTTTAGAGTAATTATTGAATGTTAGTCGAATGGTAGGGTTAAAATTGTAGTCGAATTGGTAGGGTTTTAAAATTAAAGTGTTAAAATTTTTTTTTGAAAACAAAGTGTTAAAAATTTTAAAAAAAATAATAATAAAGATGCAAAGTTTATGTGTCATTATATTATAAGGTCAACAAATAGTCAAAAATTTCGGTTTTATAGTATATATAGATTAATTTATACTTATTGCATAGCCACAACATGGCACACTACGAATGTAGGAATCAACTACTACGCACTCTTGACGCAATGGTTACCATGTGATGGGCAACTGGCAATGGTCAGTGTTGATCAAGTCTTTAAGAGGGAATTTCACACACATATATACTTAGATTAAGTTAGAGTAAAATTTCTATCTTATAAAAAAAATTAGTAATCATTTATTTTATTTAAAATATAAACAAAATAGAAAAACTCTAACAACTAGTAATGCAAAACGTGCAATCCCATTAAAATCTATGTGTTTAATATCACTAATTATATTTGTAGGGCCTCAGTTTGTGGCCCAAACCCGAAAATATAGGGTATGTTAACCTAGTGAGCCCAAAATAATAAATTTGTAAAGAGTAGGGTGAAGAACTAGGCCCTTATGAATTGGACAACGGCTAATATAATTTTAAAAGGTAAGTTGAATATAACAGTAGACCCAAATATGTATAGATTCTCGGTCTGAGGAGGTTCTCCTTATACAAATATCAATCGAAATTGAGTATCATTACAGATTATAGTGCTATAGTGTCCCTTCTTAAGTTTTTTCAATCCCCTCTTCGTGGTAGGTCTCTCACATTATATAGCTCCCTTAAGTACCTGTCCCATCAGACACCTTCTCTACTTTTCTGTGAGTTGTGGTAGCTAAGGCAGCACTGTTCAAAAGTCTTCTCCACATAAATGCGGCCAGAAAAGTAGCTGTTGTGCATTTAATGCGGTGGTAGCAGCCTTTACTTAGATATTCTTTGGTTTCCCTCCTTCTCGTATGTTCAAGGGGCACATCTTCATCAATGGAGCTTCTTGGAAGATCACTCTAGTTGCGGGAATAGATACTTGAGCTGCATGTATTATATCCGAAGAGAAGTTCCTCCTCAGACCACCTTCATCTGTTCCTTAATAATCAGATTTCAAATTGGGACCTCCAATAATTACTTGATCCTCCTCGGTCCATTCAATGTACTCGGATAGGGCCAAAGCCCAATCCGGGAATCTAGGCCCATGTCTCCACAATAGCCCCTCAAAACTCCAGTTTTTTCCCTCTCATCTGAGGAGAAAAATTAGGGTTTTGATTTCCAAGAGATAAGGCTAACTGACTTATTTAATTCGCACATGTGGAAACGCGGTTTTACGCGACTCATAATTGCTACTGACGCTTCGTAGCCCACGAGGCATCATTAATTGCTCTAGGCGGCATGATGTTCCCCGTATCCAACGGTGAGACGCCAATCTAACGGATGATATTTCCCCTAGAAATTTGGGCAGGAGTCTTTCCATTCATCTTCTCTCTCTATATAAAGCCCATGGAGAAATCATTTCTCCATTTTACACATCTTCAAGCTTTCCAAAGACATCCAACACTTAGAATTTCTTAACTTTCTCAGTCACAAGACTTCTTTCTTTTGTTCCTCAAGAAATCTCTTGAAAGCTTTTCTAAAGGTACTAGGGATTAGCACACATCTTGATTCCCGTAAGTTTGCATTCTATTAAGTGTCTCTTTTTCTACTCGGCTAAGCTCCTCGGCCATCAAGTTATTAGTTCTTCACTTACAGATTCCAATAACCCTTTCTTAGGTTGTTCAAATGGGTAGATTCGCACACTTAGTAGATTCCCCTACTAAAATAAAAGCCTTCAAAGAAAGGTACCACATACCCCAAGAAGTAGGCCTACGATATTGTTCCCCGGAACAAATTGTGTCACACAGAAGGGAAAGGGAGGTCATCATCCCCATGATAGCTTTTATAGAGGGAGGGATGACTCTCCTCATGGGTAGGATAACCCGGGACTACCTTCGTAACCACAGGTTGTGCCCCCACCAATGCGCACCCAATATGTTTTGGGTTTTAGGCTGTGTTGATGCTCTTAACAAGCATCTTCAATTAGGACTTACTTGGCACGACGTGGTCCACCTGTACGAATGCCACTCACAGGCCGACGAAGGGTATTACCTCAAGTCCAGGTTGCCCATTGTCAGGCTTATCTCTTGCCTTCCCAAATCTAACAAGGGGATGAAGGACGATTAGCTCATCGCTTCGAAGGCGTGGCATGATGGTCTTCATTGCCTAGTACAAGAAGGAGTGCCAAGTGGGGTACCTTAGAGTTAGGTTTATTAGTAAGAGACTTAAAGATTTTTTTTTTTTTTTTTTTTGGAAAGAATCCGATTTTCTAACTATGCTTTACTTCTCGACTATGCTTATAGATAAGAATCAAGTTGTGCCTCAGCTTAGTTTCTCCAACGTCACGACTCTGAATTTTTTGCTCAAATTGAAGATATTTGTAAGTGAGGATGGGCAGCTGCAAGCCGTCCGCCTAATTCTAGAATTTGATCCTATTTCAAAGATATTCCAAGAGGTTGGACATGCCATCAAAGCAGGTGATCCCCGACTGGCTAGGATCAACATATCGAGACCAAATTTCCTCGCCCGAGACGACCTTCCCCCAGTAGTGCTACCGATCCGGCAAAATACCCCCCTACTTGCAGTTCCGTTGCAGCAGGTACCACTCCAAGCAGCTGCAGCCAAGGAAGAGATAGCATCTTCTCGTTTATCCCTTGACAAGGAGATAGAAAGATTCCATTTTGACGAGGAGGAAGGAGTTCCGGAGAGGCATGTGTAGCTTTTGGATTCTGAAACCGAGTCCGACAGACCCTTTGCGGCTCGTCCTTTGAAGCTAATTATCACCCAAGTTACAAACAGCTCAGAGGAAGAAGAGGAAGGCATGAACCTGAAGTAGAGAACCGGCTTGAAGGGCCTGCTAGCTAATAAGAACAAAGGGTCAACCTCTAAGGGGGCCCCCAAGACCTAAGTTCCCACCAATCTTCTTCCTCCTCCTCCTCTTTCCCAGCTCCCTACTGACCTCAGATTGAAGGTTAATCCCAATTTGAAGAAGAAAAGGACGGTTGAAGAACTGGAGGAAGGGGAGGTCAGGCCTCAAAAAGGGGTTAAGCAACAAAGGAAGACTAGGGAGCCCAAGGACAAAAGGGCTCAATCAGTGGAAAGTTGGAACGAGGCCGAGCTATGCCAAGGGTAGCGTTCTTGGGCTCCTCACCTGGAGGTGGAAGGTGCTCCCATCCCTTGGGATGCCACGCTCTGGGAATCTCAAAGGGGTCATGCTAACATCCTCACTGAGGCCCTAGAGCAACCCCTCCTTCTCCCCAGGGACATGGAGGGCCTTAGGCGCACTCGACAGCCTGACCTCTTCATGTCGTTGAAGAGGGACCTCGCGTTGGTGAATTGGCTAACACTCATTTCCATAGAATATTTTAATGTGCATTTGTCCTTTTACAACATTCAAATTTAACACTTTTTTATGTCTTATGGCTCTTTGTACTAACTATATTCAGGTTACCCAATAGGTTTACGTTGTCGAGGAGTGGGTCAGGAACTCTAACGACCAGATTAAGGCCGAGACCCACTCTCACCTCGAGGTAGGGAAGGCTCTCGGAGCCCTAAAAAAGGAGCATGTCAAGCTGTCCAAAAGGTTCAAGGACTCAGACAAGGCGAGACTTAGCGCCGAGGTGAGCCTGAAGACTATGGAGAAGAAAATGGAAGACCACGCCAGAAACTATACAGGACTAAAATAAACCTAGCCACTAAGAAGCAAACTGTCCTGGATCTTAAAGCGAAGCTACTGAAAGCTAAGGAAGTTGCTCGGGTGGCCAGGGAAGCCGCTGAGGCCACGAAGAACGCGTCCTACGAGCACGGGGTGTTGGATAGGGAGACTCATTTGGCAAAGGAGGTAGCCATAGTCTGCAGGGATTACGTCACGGAATCATGGGGAGTAGCCATGGGTCGGGCAGAAGTCCCTACAGACTCCAAGCTTAGGAGGGCCAAAAGTATCTTCTTTCCAGTGGATATTTAGGAAATTCCAGATACAATCCCTTCTACTGAGCAACTCCCTCCCACCCAGACTTCTCTTGCTGATGCTGAAGTTCCAAAAGGAGTTGAAGGGGGTGAGAAGGCTCAACTTCCAGTGAAAGCCAAGTCTTTCGAGGATGCCTTTACCATCAGGGATGTGGTCTCCCAGGCCAAGGATGCGGAGTTGAAGTCACAGGCCAAGGGTCCCTCATCTAAGAAAGCTAACTCCTAGAAAGATCTCCCACCAGTAAAGACCTAGATATAAGATCTTCTTCTACAGCTTTTTTTTTTTTTTTTTTTTTTACTTTTGTAATGGAATTCTGCCCTAGGATAATGTATCCCCTTTCTGTTGAATGAAAAGTGTTTTTCTTTTTATCTCTCGTACTTTTATTGCTGTTTATTTCAAAGCTTATGATTGTCATAAATAGTATTGAATTGTTGCTACTCTAACCATAATGAAAACTGGAAATAATTAAGTATTAGTGACAAAAAGATTTACCATGTGCTTACATAGTGCTTAACATATACAAAATGCCAATGAATGTTAATTTCACCCAAGTATGTGGTCCGAGATACCTGACATGTCTTGGGATCTGTTTAACACTTATAAAGATGCCAATGAATGTTAATTTCACCCAAGTATGTGGTCCAAGAGATTTGATGTGTTTTGAGATCTGTTTAACACTTATAAAGATACCAATGAATGTTAATTTCACTCAAGGTTGTGGTCCGAGAGACCTGACATGCCTTGAGATCTATTTAACACTTATAAAGATGCCAATGAATGTTAATTTCACCCAAGTATGTGATCCGAGATACCGGACATGTCTTGGGATCTGTTTAACACTTATAAAAATGCCAATGAATGTTAATTTCACCCATCTTCCTTTTACATCATCTAACCTCTTCTTAAGTCCGTTTATTATGACCTTGTTAACAGCCTCGGCTTTCCCATTCCCTTAAGGATAAGCTGAGGTAGAATATCTATTTGTAATTCCCAATTCACAGTAGTATCTCCTGAAGGTCTTACTATCAAACTGAAGACCATTGTCCGAGATGAGAGCGTGCGAGACCCCGAATCGGGTAACAATGTTCTTCTAGGCAAACTTCTTAGCGTCCACATCTCTGATGTTCGCTAAAGGTTCAGCTTCAACCCATTTAGTAAAATAATAGGTGCCGACCAGCAAATACCTCTTGTTCCTGTAGAACATAAAATTGTCAATTCTAATAAATAAATAACTAAATATCAAATAATACAAATCATTTAGTCTTAACTCTTAAGTCTTAAACATCAATTTAACATCACACAATAAGAACATTTAACATTAATTTAACATAATATTACTCCTCCTCCTCATCATCATCCATGAGAAAATGATCAAATTCATCATCAAAAGAACTCCCACAAGAACTACTAGCACCCATTGGAAGATTTTTCAAGCCATGTTCATTGTTGTTGTCATCATCATCATTGTCATCAACATCAATAATTTCAAGTTCAGTATCCTCTTCCACATTCACTAGGGGTGCTGGTTCATTAAGACAATCCCAATTTATGTCATCTGGATTAAGAAATGCAGGTCCTTCAGCCACCCAATCTCCCATCAAATCAATGTTATTCAAGCTTATAGGATCCAATGCATACTTATTCCTTTGAATGTTCCTACCAATAAGAATATTAAACATTAGTAACATTTTATAAATTATAATTATTTGAAAGTACATTTCATTTACATATGAGTAACAATTATAAATTTACCTTTCTTGAAGCCTCAAATTATAATGGACAAAGACCAAATCATTTACTCGTTTATGTTCCAATCTATTTCTCTTCTTTGAGTGAACATATTCAAATGTGCTCCAATTTCTCTCACAACCAGTTGCACTACAACATTGACTTAACACACGAATGACAAATGATTATAAGTCTGGAGCTCCATGTCCAAATTGCTCCCACCATGAAACTACAATAACAAATAAAAATGTAAAATAAGCATTGCTCATGTAATCTTACAATAAAAATTATAAAGGATAAATAGACATATTGAAAGGAAATACTATTAAATTATTAATGTTTACCTGGATTTAGTCTCTCTCGTTGGCGGATTGCTAGTGATGTGCCAAAGTCACCAATTGACTTTTTGTACTCATCAAGTTGTGAACTTATTTTGTCTTGAATGTCAGGATCGGGAACCAACCTCATTAGAGTTCTTAGCAACCCTCTTTGAACTTCATTTTGCCTTTTAAATGAAGGCCTAAAGTAAATTGCAGGGTTAAGAAAGCAACCTGCTGCATGCAGAGGACTATGAAGTTGTTTGTCCTATCTAGCATCAATAACTCTAATGTAATGTCCATACAAAGAAACTTTGTTCTTCAACCTTCTTTTTATTTCCTGTTTTGCTTTGTCCATTGCTTCATACAAGTACCCCATAGCAGGTTTCTCATCCCCATCAACAAGATGAAGTATTCTAACTAAAGGCTCACTAACTTTCACTATGTTCTTGCATTGAGACCAAAACGAATAATCTTCCAAAACAATTTTACTTATCTCCTTCCCAACGGCAGTCTTAGCTTGGGGGCATGAAAGCCATTTATCACAAGTGAACATTTTTCTAAGCTCTTTTTTGAACCTTAGCATGCTCTGTAGACTTAAGAAGTTAGTGGCAAACCTTGTAATTGCAGGATGACATAACTCTCTTCCATTTGTAAAATCTTGCCTCATCAAGTCTAAACAACTCCATGGTTGTAAATGAACTTTGTTATCTTTTTTGCCTTCTTAATTGCTTCATCAACAAGAGGGAACCACCTAGGATTAGCAATATTCTCCAACATCAAGTCTATGCAATGAGCTGCACAAGGAGACCAAAATAAAGTACAATACTTCTGCTATAATTTTTTCCAACTTTTTTATAGGCAAAAACATTATCTGTAATCAATTGCACAATATATTCCACACCAATTTCTTGAACAACATAATCAAATATATTGAACAAAGTTTCAGCATCTTTGTAAAGCCTGAAGTGTCAATAGATTTCAAGAACATGGCACCCCTTGGACAATACACCAAAAAATTCATTATTGGTTGTTGTTTTTGATTTGTCCACCCATCAGACATCACTGAACAGCCATATACTTTCCAATCATTTTTTATATCTAACAAAAAATCATTAACTTCATGGACAACATTTTTCAAAAGGGGTCCCCTCAACTCATAAAAAGAAGGCCCCTTAAATCCCGGCCCAATAGCAGCAATGGAATCTATCGTAGGTTGATAATAGGGTGACTGAGATGCATAAAAGGGTACATTAGAATGATACCACCATCTTGCCACATTCATTTTTGCATTATCAATCATTTCTTTTGTAGCCAAAGCACTTCTTATAGAGGGTTGAGCACCGGGAGTTGTTCTAGGAGCAAAATAACTCTTAATTTTCTTCTTTCCTCTTATTTGACCCATGTCAGTGTCAACATCCTTTCCCCTAGGTTTTCGTTTACCTAATGTTTGAAGGGGACTCTTTTCAACAATCCTAACCTCATCATCCTTCTCCTCCTCCTCCTCCTCATCAACATCATATGGGTTCCCAATTTCTGATTGAATCCTCTTTTTAGTTTGTTTAGATTTTTTCAAGTCTTCAATCATTTGTTTCATTTGAAACCTAATATCAGATGAAACCTTTTTACATGGTTCAACTTGACCCCTAATCCCAGCAAGATGATACTTAAGTCTAGTAATACCATCCCTTTTAATCAACTTATTACAATGCAAACATATAGTGTTATTTTTTGCATTAGGCACTGCATGGGCATAAGCCCATGTGGGATCCTCTGATCTTGCAGGGGCAGAGGCCACAAAAGCAAAAGAAGTACCTACACGGGCATGAGCCCATGTGGGATCCCTTGAACTATGATGAGCCATAGTTTACTGTTCAATGAAATGAAATGAAATTCAATCAAATGCATGAAGTGAATGAAGTTAATGAACAAACAAATCACATATCTTAAGAAAAAAAACAAAACACGATTTGGCTGAAGCTTGAATCCGAGAGAATGAGAGTAAAATTTATGAAGTTTACACGATTTGTTCAATCACATATCTTAACAAACAAATCACATATCTTAGTAAGTTCTTAAATCTTAACCACAAAACAAATCATAAGAAAAAAAAAAATTATGATTTGGCTGAAGCTTGAATCTGAGAGAGTGAGAGTAGAGAAAGAATACCTGATTTGGCTGTTCAATCCGAGAGAGTGAGAGAGTCAGAGACAGATGAGTATGAAAGACTGAGAGAGCACAGCATAAAGCCAATGAAATGAGAGAGCACAGCACTTAGCACAGAGACTCCACACTCCACAAAGAGCACGACGGTAGTGAGTGAGGGATTTGAGAGTGAAAGAATGAAAGAAAAGAATAGGTTTGAGAATCTGAGATTAGGTCTTTTAGTAAAGTCCAAAACTGTGTCGTTTGGACCTTTATTGTTTTTTTTTTTAATTTTTTTATAAATAATAGGCTAAATCCTGTACCGGCCGAAATTTGCGTACTGGCCAAAATTTGCCGAAATTTACCGGAATGGCTGGAATGGCCCGAAACTGCCTAAAATCTAACTCGAGGTGGAACGGGGGGTATTCTGGTACCGGTTTGCATATCGGTATGAAAAATTTCGGTCATTCCGGCCAGAATGGAGCGATATTAATAACAATGGTTTATACAGCTTTTGGTCCTCGGATAGCTAGAACCGAGAGGCTTTTCTCCGTATCTTGTTAGCCTCGGTTTTCTTCTCGGGCAAGATGTCATCCTTTAAAAACAGTACTAAGGGGTCCATCCAACTAGACCCTACCCTAACTTGGTGGACATGGATCACTTCTTTCTTTGTAACTGAGAGTTTGCATAAGTCTTCTACAAGGATGACCCGGAGTAAACTTTGAGTTGAGGAGGTGGCAAGTGTGGCCAAGGAGTCGGCATGTGTGTTTCCACTTCTAGGGATATGCAGTAAGTTAAAAGAATCAAAATGTGATTGTAGGTGCTTAACTTGGTTTAGGTATCCCTACATTCTTTTGTCTCTTGCTTCTAATTCCCTATTCACCTGGCCAACGACCAGTCTTGAGTCCGAGAACATGTTTATTGCTTTTTCGCCCAGTTTTTGAACCATGGACATCCCCTCTAATAGGGCCTCATATTCGGCCTCATTATTTGTGACCGAGAAGCCCAGTCTTAGTGACTTTTCGATGGTAATGCTTTTAGGGGAAACCAGAACTAGCCCCACTCCGGAGCCCCTTTGGTTCGTTGCCCCATCAACATATACTTTCCAAGATGCAGGTACTTACAGAGAGATTGTGCTAACTGATTTTCCATCCATGTCTCGTGCCTCCATTACTTCTTCTAATAAGGGTTCAGCGAATATGGAGGTACGGGGCATGTTCCTTATGTCAAAAGCCCACAAAATTGTACCCAACTTAGCAATTCTCCTCGTGTAATCAACACTCCGAAGTATGGATCTGAGCTTAAGCTGGGTTAGAACGATTACTGTGTGCACTTTGAAGTAATGGGGAAGCTTTTGTGTAGCTTGAACCACCGCTAAGATGGCATTCTCTAGTGGTAAATAACGAATCTCGGCTTCATGCAATGATTAGCTCACGTAATAAACTGGTCACTGCACATTGCTGTCCACTCGAATTAGTACCAGGCTTACTGCATGAGGGGCCACAGCAATGTAGGCAAACAAGACTTCATCGACCTCAGGACTGAACATGATCGGTGACTGAGATAGATAATCTTTAAGTTGTTGAAAGGCCAAAGTACATTCCTCAGTCCATTCAAATCCCTTCTACTTATTCATCAAGAGGAAGAAAGGTCTGCACCTATCTGCCGACCAAGAAATAAAACAGTTTAAGGCAGCCACCATTCCAGTAAGCCTTTGGACCTCCTTGGGATTCCAAGGCAGTTGCAGATTGTTGACAACTCTGATTTGATCGGGACTGACCTCGATTCCTCTGTGGGTTATCATATAGCCCAAGAATTTGCCTGATCCTACCCCAAATGAACATTTGGAAGCATTGAGGCGCATCTTATGTCTCCTCAGAATTTCAAAGATGTCTTCGAGGTCTCTCATGTGCTCGGACACCACCTTACTCTTCACTACCATTTCATCTATATAGACTTCAATGCTCTTGCCTAGCTGGGGCTCAAACATTCTGGTCATCATCCTCTGGTAGGTGGACCCTGCTTTTTTCAAACCAAAGGGCATCACCTTGTAATGGTAATTTCCAATGGGAGTGACAAAAATTGTCTTTTCTTGGTCATCTACAGCCAGTGGTATCTGATAATATCCTTGAAAGGCGTCTAGGAAGCTCATCTGAGAATGGCCCGTGGTCGTATCTACCAACTGATCTATCCGAGGCATAGGGAACAGATCTTTTGGGCAGGCTTTATTCAGATCCATGAAGTCTACATAGACTCGCCACTTTCCGATTTTCTTCTTTACTTCTATAGTATTGGCCAACCACTCAAGGTAAAAAACTTCATTGATAGCTCCTGCTCTTTTAAGCTTCATCACCTTATCTCTAATGGCGTCAGCGTGTTTCTTTAACGGGCGCCGAGGTGGTTGCTTCTTGGGAGTAATTGATGGGTTAACATTTAGATGGTGGCAGATGACGTCAGATCAACCCTCGGGGCCTCGTAGGCATCCCATGCAAATACGTCTACATTTTCTCTGAGGAACCTAATTAGTTGTTCTCTCTCTTGGGGAGGTAATTCTGAACTGACTTGAAAGAAATTTTCCAGATCACTGCCAATAACAACCTTTTTTAGATTCTCGCATTTGCTTCCTTGGTTGATCCATTATCGGGCAATGCCGGGGTTATTGATTGCTATAAGCCCCATTCAGCGGAGGCCGAGGACTCAACATTGGGTCGGTGTAAGATGGCAGCCACCATGCACTATCTGGCCATGGATTAAGTCCCCACAATCTCTTTAACCTGGCCATCCAATGGATACTTCACCTTCTGGTGCAGGGTAGAAGAGACAGCTCCTAAGGCATGAAGCCAAGGTCTAGCCACAATAGCTGTGTAGGGTGAATAAGCGTCCACAATGAAATCCACTTCCACCACGTTCGAACCGGTTTGTATGGGCAGTCTAATCAGACCTTTTGGAGTAACAGTCTTTCCCTCGAAACTTACTAAAGGGGAATCGTACGCCGTTAGGTCCTCAGGTTTTAAATTCATCCCCTTGTACAGGTCGGGGTACATTATCTCCATGGCACTGCCCTGATTTACTAGTACTCTCTTCACGTCATATCCTCCTATCCTGAGCGTGACTACTAGAGCATCATCGTAGGGCTGGATGGTTCCAACCTTATCTTCATCCGAGCAGCCCAGCATTAATGGGGCTTCTTTCTTGGCTCTTTTGGACCCCCGATTGTCGTCCTCGGTGGATGGCCGAGCCACAGACATCACGCTAGAAGTACAAGACCCAATCCTTCCCAGAGTAGCAAGAATGACATTTATTGTGCCTATGGGAGGTCTTAAAGAGGTGTCTCTCCGAGACTCTAGATTCACCTGTCCTTGTTGACCACTGGAATGATGCAAGAGGTGCTTTAATTTTCCTTCTCAAACCAGCTAGTCCAAGTGATTCCTTAAGTTCCTGTAGTCCTCAGTGGTATGCCCCAGTTCTTGGTGGTATTGGTAATATAGGTTTTGGTTGCACCTCATGGGGTCTCCTGCCATCTTACTTGGCCATTTGAAGAACGGCTTGTTCTTGATCTTCTCCAGGACCTGATGTATGGGCTCTCGGAACATAGCGTCGGCAGGTCTAGATTGCCCTGCAAAGTCTCTCCTTAGTCGGTTATTGTTATTAAACCGGTCCAACCTGAAGTCCCTCCTCTCCTGAGGGACAATCTTTGCTTTACCTTTACCTAATTGCTGGTCTTCTTCAACCCTTTTATACTTGTCAATCCGGTCCATGAGCTGGCGCAAGCTAATGATAGGCTTTCCTGTTAGGGATTTTCTTAAACCATGCTCGGTTGGGAGGCCGCTCTTGAAAGTGCTGATGAGGATGTCATCAAAGTTACCTTCTATCTCATTGTACATCTCCTAATATTTGTCCGAGTATGCTTTCAGGGTCTCCCCTTCTCACATGGACAAAGACAGCAAAGAATTCAGGGGCCGAGGAACCTTGCTACATGTGATGAAGTGAGAGCCAATGGCTTGGGTGAGCTGCTTAAAGGAACCTATGGAATTTGGCTTCAGGCCATCAAACCATCTCATCGCCACTGGTCTGAAGCTGGACGGAAATACCTTGCACATCAAAGCCTCGTCTTTGGAATGGATGGCCATCATTTGATTAAACTAGCTTACATGTTCTACGGGGTTCATTCAACCATTGTACATTGTGAATGTAGGTTGATGGAATCGCCGAGGGAGCTTAGCCCCTTCTATTTTGCTTGTGAAGGGTGACTTAAAGATCCGATCCAAGGCCTCGTTCATGGCATCGTTTCTTAGGCCTTTACGAGACGGGCTTTTGTGTCTGCATTTATGGTGGTGCTCTTCTTCATGAGAAAAGATTTCACTTGGTGGAGTTCTTGACCTTTGCCTATAATTGTCGTCCCCTTCATCATTAGAGGACGTATCATAATCAAAAGGGGATCGCTTCCGTTGCGCACGACGTAACTTCTTTTTTAAGTCATCAATCTCCTACTGCAAGGTTTTATTATTTTTTTGCCTTTGGGACACATGACTTCCCACCTTAGAATGGCTTTTGCTAGTATGAGTAGTATGCACACTACCCTCTCGATATCTCTCTCGATCTCTTTCCCGTTCATGATTAAGAAAATTGTCCTACCGTTGAGAACCTGTAGGCTCTATTTGATGTGGACCTGCTTGGTGTGAACCTGATCCTGCCATGTTTAACTGTTGCACCCACTGATGCACAAGTTCTTCCCATAGACAACGCCAATTATAGGGTCTCAATTTGTGGCCCAAACCCGAAAATATGGGGTATGTTGACCCAGTGAGCCCAAAACAATAAATTTGTAGAAAGTGAGGTGAAGAATTGGGCTCTTATAAATTGGACAACGGCTAATATGATTTTAAAAGGTAAGTTGAATATAACAGTAGACCCAAATATGTATAGATTCCCGGTTCGAGGAAGTTCTCCTTATACAAAGATCAATCGAAATTGAGTATCATTACAGATTATAGTGCTACAGTGTCCCTTCTTGAGTTTTTTCGATCCCCTCTTCGTGGTAGGTCTCTCACATTATATAGCTCCCTTAGGATCATCTTCATCCTACACTTGTCGATTATCTGAGCCTTCACTTAAGTACCTGTCCCATCAGACACCTTCTCTAGTTTTTTATAAGTTGTGGTAGCTAAGACAGCACTGTTCAGAAGTCTTCTTCACATAAATGCGGTTAGAAAAGTAGCTGTTGTACATTTAATGCGGTGGTAGCAGCCTTTCCTTAGATATTCTTGGGTTTCCCTCCTTTTCGTATGTTCAAGGGGCACGTCTCCGTCAATGGAGCTTCCTAGAAGATCACTCTAGTTGTGGGAATAGATACTTGAGCTGCATGTATCATATCTGAGGAGAAATTCCTCCTCGGACCACCTTTATATGTTCTTTAATAATCAGATTTCAAATTGGGACCTCCAATAATTATTTGTTCTTCCTCGGTCCATTCAATTTACTTGAACAAGGCCAAATCCCAATCCAGGAATCTGGGCCCATGTCCCTACAATATTAAAATCAAATATCCCATTTGTAAAATTTGGTATATATTAACAATAAAATTGATATTTTCCATTTTGTTTGAAAATGGGATGAGGATTGTTGTCCCATTTTTAGCGTAGCAGTACCAATGAAACTAGAACTAAAGCTAGAACAGTATTTGTGACAAGGCAATGGTCTTTGGCCATCTAAAAGCATCCACAATAGTGGTGCTAAATAGCTATATTGCTATTTTTAGCACCACGAATACTTAAAATGTATGTTGCAGTAATGGTGCCATAGCTAAAATTAAATGGCTGTGCACTGTAGTAAGAAGCTAAAAAATATATATATTTTATTAAAATTCTCTCTCTTCTCTCATTAAAAAAGTATTTCCTATTTTCTTTCTATCTCTCTCTCCAGTCCATCCAACGGTCCAAACAAGCATTGTGGAAAATGTGCCCCTCTCTCTTCTCTTTTCTTTCTTTCTCTCTTTCTCTCTCTTAACCACCTAATCCCATCCTCTCCATCAAACTCATAAGATGTCGTAGACCTTCATCACTGGCAAGAATTCTCGGATCAACATAACGGATACAGGTTTGTGTTCAGGCATACAAGTCAGGCCATCCAACCAAATTGTGTCGATTTCGATGAAATCAAAGAGACCTAAAAAGTTAAAGAGTGAGAAAATGAGGTTTCTGATGAAACCCAGAAGGGAAAGTGTTTGGAGAGAGAGGTTTGGGAAGAAAACCTCGGAGCTCACCGACCCACCCTTTTCGACTGAGAAACCCATAAAGCTCGCCGACTAAGAAACCCAAGGAGCTCGCCAACCCACCTCTTCCGTCGACACCATTCTCCTCACCAAAGCCTAGCTTTGTGATTGGTGATTTTGATTTTGTTTGTAATTGGAGATTTTGTTTGGTCTAGGTTGAGGAAAAAGATTGGGGATTTGGGTTGGTGGTTTTTTTATTTTATTTTATTTTATTTTATTTTATCTCTGCTGTGGATTGCTAGTGGTGGTTGTAGGTGTGGTTGTGGCTAATGGTGGAGGTGGTTGTGGTTGGTTACTGAAGTTTGCTATGGATGTTTTTATTATTATTCTAATGAGTTATTTATATTATTTTAATCAAATAGCTAAAAATATAGATCCATTGATGTTGGGTGTAAAGAGGTAAACTAGCTAAAGTGACTTTTATAAATGCCAAATAGCTAAATTTTTAGTTCCACTGCTGTAGATGCTCTAAACAACACCTCCTCCACTTTTGTGGTGGCCATGGTTTTTTTTTTTTTTTTTCTTTTTTAAGAGATTCATCCCCAATATATATGCATACAAAAACTAACCAATTCGTTATATTAGAAACATTGTCTCGCTGCCCGTTGTCCCTGCTTTTCTAATTTGGGTTCACATTATATAACCATCTAAGTGAGGTCCATCTAGTAATAAATTACAACTAATTGTCAATGTCAAGTTGTCAACATACGAATTCACTCTAACCATCCTCAGAATATTACATGTATGGATGAAGGGCACCGCACACAATTAGGATCACTTTTTCTTTTCTTTCTTTTTCTTTTTTTTTTTCTTTTTTTTTTCTATAAAAGAAAAAATAAAGTAAGGTGACAAATGATTACGTACTCTCGGACATTTTATGATTATTGGTGATGCAGTATAGAACATAGGATTTAATTTATGTTCATTAACTTTTTTATTTTATTTTATTTTTTTTTTGGAATATAGCTTCTATATTTTTAGAGAGTATTGAGAATATTAGGGATGGCAATTTTTGCCCGATTCGCGAATGTCCAGTCTAGCCCAATCCTAATGGGTTGAGTTTTACCCGGCCCGATAAAGAATAGGATCGGGTTTGAGTTTTAAAAAAAAAAAAACCCAAACCGGGTTCGGGTTTTGGTAAAAACCTGGCCCCAACCCAGTTATTTCCTAAATTACTAAAATACCCATATATATATATATATATATATGTAAACCCTAACACTGCATACGTCAGTCTTTAGCTCACACCTCAGACCTCACTTAGTCGCCTCTCATCTCACTCAGACTTAGCTCTTCTCTCACACTCTCACTCACTCTCAATCTCACTCTTACTCACTCTCAATTGGACTTTGTTTCACTTCACTAAACTCTTCTCTCACACTCTCACTCACTCTCATTCATTCTTTGTGATCACAATGCTTTGAATTTATATCGAATCAATCACATTTCGTTTTGATTTGAAACTGTAATTCTCTACTTTTCTTTGAATTTCTAGTTAATTTTTCGTTGTTTTTATCTCAATGATCATTTGCTTTTAGTGTTTTAGTGTGATTTTTTGAGGATGTCAAATCATTTTGGTTGTACTTAATTATGATTAGATTTTCATTAGGCCTGGCTCTATTTGGTTACCGAGAAAGTGTGAGAAAAAAAAGGAATCGTTAGAGTTTTGATAGACTGCAATTTCAGCATTAACTCCGAGATAGATTCTTTAGCTTTGTTCGATTTTTTGCTTTTTGGAATAGTTTGATTGAGTAAAATTTCCTTGAGTTTGGAGTTAATTATTTGTTGCTTTGATTTGATTCTCATGTATTTTTTGGTTTTTAGTTTGATTTTGAGGTTTTTGAAAACTTTTAGTTACTAAACTGTGATTAGATTTTCATTAGGGCCCTATTTTGGCTTCAATTTTTTTTTTTGGGGGGTTGGGCCACGATTTGGGCCCAAATCTGGTTGGCCTAAACGGGGCCTACAAGTCTAGGCCCCAAAAAAAATTTGTTTAATAAATGGGCCCAGTCCAGGCCATGGGTCTGGGTATGAAAAAACCCGGCCCGTTGCCATTCCTAGGGAATATTTTAGTTCAAATTGAGTCATTTAATTATGATTTGTTTAAGAGTGTTATTTTTTTGTGCTTTTTCCTTCTCTTTTTAGTCTAATTTTATGTCTAGCACGAATTAAGGTTTCATAATCTTACAACTTCTATTATGTTTTCCTTTTTTAAATTAGGTACTGTAGGCCTTGAGCATTCCAACGTTTAAAAATTTTCTGACTTAGAAATTGCAACTAATATGATTAATTACCCCCATTATGCACGTGGTTAATTAATTTGTTAAGTGATTCGAATTTATCTTATTACTATATAGAAATTTTCTAATATTAAATAAAAATGACAAAATTTGACTAAAAATTTTGTTAAAGCAAATGATTACAATTCTACTTAATATTGTTTTTATTGAATGCGAATTTTGACAAATCTATCATTAGATTAAATTTTCTTCTTGTAGCCTCCATGCATGCAAAATTTTCAAAAGATCAAAGATCAATAACTATGTCATCAATCAAATGTTTAAATTTTAAATTTTTGTAATATAAAATTATGCATAAAAATAAACTTTTGGATTGAGTAATAAATATCATCTGATTAGATGATATTTGATATATGTGTTAAAAATAAAAAAATAAAAAATATTTTATTCAATGATTAGCTCTTCAAAATATGTAGTAATGTTAATTTTTTAGTGGGAGTTGTCATCTTATGCTACAACCAAGTTTATAGTCAAACTTGATCTAAACAAAAATAAGATAAAACTTATATACAATACATTAAGTGTAGAATTTCTCAATTGAATTTCTTGAAAAAAAAAACAAAAACATTATCCTTATCTTGTTGTTTAGTGCAACCAAGTGTTTGAAGTCATTTAGCACGTTTTTCATATTTAATAGGTGCATACATTTAAATAGCTACATAATATTAAATTGTGTTTATTTCTACAAGGTAAATCCAAATGCGAATGCTAAACAAAAAGATTTGACCATAGTCTCGGCATTCATGTTTAGAGCCTCCTCTCTAAAAACTCTCAAAGAAATGAGAAGAGGCACAAGGAGAGAGAAGAGAGAGAAATTTGATCTTGAGAAGAGGAGAAGAGAGACAAGGAAAGAGAAAAAAAACTAAAAAAAAAATTATGGAATTTGCTACTGTTAGTTTTTTAGACCCCTTGTCACAATATGTTTAACCTAATATTACACTAAATTGATTAACAAGATTGTTATTCAAGATTAGATTAAACACAAATCAATATAAAGCAGAAAATATAAAGAACACAAAGAACTGATGACCTGGGGAAGATTTGACTTAACTATTCTCAAGGTAAAAGCAGATCCACTATGAAAGAATTGAAGTTTTACAAAAGAACTTAGACTACTAATATCCTAATGCTACCTCGAGTAAAAAACTTACTACCATGATCACGTGCTAGCTCCAAATCTACGGACTACTTCTTTCTTGAATCTGCTATAACACAAGTTCTCCTACTTGTGACTTTGAGACACCTCTCAAAGGTTTTGTTGTTCTTTGAAGTTTCTTTATGCAGTAACTAAACCACCACCAAATCTTGATATTGGTAGAGCTTTCCGTATGTTCTAAGGTAAACACCTCTTAAATCTCACACAAGAGCAAACACACAACTATTTAGAGATATCTAAAACGTGGCTAGGGATTTTCCTTTTATATTAGGAGTAAAACACTCAACCCTACATGTTTATTGGCTTGGGCTACGTTTGAAACTTTTCTACAAAATAATGGAACTGCGTGTTTTGCTCGATTGAGCCTTGTAGTTTTACACAGTAAATTCCTGCAAAAAACTCAATTCAAACTTACACTTAAACAAACTTTGAGCAAGCCTAAACCTAAACTCATTGTTTTAATTATGATTTGCCAACATATATAAAATGAAGTTCTAATACATTTAGTTCTTAAAATCTTAAAACCTAACAACTACTGTACCTTCTATTAGTAGAAGGCTATTGTAATTCTAATGTTGGTGGATTTTTGGTGTTTGGTGTGCTAAATGCTAAGGACCTATTTGGCAGAAGAATTTGAGTAATGTTGTTTATAGTTTTTTGAAATACGTGTAAGTTAAAAAAATGTATGAAAATGTGTGTAATGTTATTTAAAAACAGAAAATATGTTGTTTAGATAGTCTACCAAATATGGCCTAAATATTTAGCATTTAGCGCACCGATGCTAATTCTCTTATTTATTCTTTTAATCATCTGCATGTCAACAGTTTTACTCTCTTTCTCGGTTTTGCACGGACTAAAGCAGTACACTTGCTTAAACAATTTTTTTTTATTTTTTTTAAGAAGACTCAAATGGTAAAATTGAGTGAACCACTTCGCAAATGAATTACCGATCCCAGTATTTTTGGTTCAACTGTCTGTACAGTGTACAGTACAATTTTAATAGCAATCGATTATGGTTGCAATGGAGAACATGAGTGACAAGATTGCTGTCAGGCTTTTATGTTGGTTTTTCATGGGGCGTGCTTTGGCTCTAAACACTTGGAGCACTATGAGTTTGCATTGTCTGCCTTCTTTGGGAAGTATCAACCAAATTGGTAGATACGATGGGAGATGAATGGCGTATAGGTTTATTTTGCATTAGAGCATTTGCACTCGGGATTGTTAATATATTCTATTTTATCATCTTAAAAAGTCATTTTATCAATTATACAATACCATTTTATAATACATCCAATATGTCAACTTTTATTTTCCTATTCTACTTATTAAAATAATATATCTACACAATAAAATATATTTTTCATTTTTTTTGTTTTTTCCCAATTTTCTCCTCCATCCCTCAGCCTCTATCACCATGCCTCCACTGCCCAATCACCACCACCGCGCCTCCACCATGCCCACCACGCCACCATTGCCCACTGCCCACCAAAATCCCATCGGAACAAAAAGCCATATTACCAAAAAAAAAAAAAAAAATTCAACTCCATAATAAAAAAATTTAAAAAAAAAAAAAAAACCGTATAACCTAGAAGAACCAAAGCAACCATGCGAAATCCAAAATCCAACGCCATGACCTCCCCCACGCTGATCTCCACCAAACCCATTACCAATCTGAGCAACCCACAATCTGAGCAACTCACAACCCATAATGCCGTGACCCACAACCCACTTCAGCCATACCTACAGAACAACCACAAAACCCGCCGATCACAGAAAAAAAAATAAAAAACAAACAAACAAATAAACAAAAAAACAACCATAGAACTTGCCGATCCATCGCCGTGGAGGCCCAACCACCTGCACAAAGAGAGAGAGTGAGAGTTAAGAGCAATTCATAGAGACTGAGAGGGAAACGTAAATGTGAGGAAAGAGAGAGAGAGTTGAGAAGTCTGATAGAAGAGAAAGAAAGAATAAATCAGATTATAAAATATATCCAATAGTCTATAGTGCCATTCTACATGTAGAATGGCACTGTAGCAAGATTGTAAAAAAAGTTACAATTCTGAGCATTTGCAATTCTAGATGTGGAAGGCTTTTAAGGGAAAAAATGCTAAATAAACCTTACATTTGACATTTACAATCCCGGGTGTGAATGCTCTTATATGGCTAAGTTTTCAAGATGCCTTTTGAGCAATTTGGGTGGACCATTGTTCACATGAGAGGTATGCCCTTATTTTATTTTAATTTTTTCATTTTGGTTGGAAGTTTGATTTAGGGATAATTACAGATAACCCTCCTGTGGTTTGAGCGAAAATCACTTTGCCTACCCGTGGTTTGAAAAGTGTCACTTAACCCACCTGAGGTATGTTTCCGTCACCCTCCGTAACCCACCTCGGTCTTTGCCGTTACAAAAACACCTTTTAACCCCAAAACAGAACATAACGCGAATCAAAACACCCAAAACTCAAACACTTTTCGAGAGAGAGACCCGAGGTGCGATCAGGCTGTTCGTCGTGGTTTGGAGCGATTGGAGGGAGAGAAAGCACTTGTTTTCCATCATCGAAGCTAGGCAAGGTATGTGTGACTGCTGCATTTGTGTTCTTGATGTCAATTTTTTATCGCGACCCATATTGTTAGGTTTTGCTGTTCATCTGCATGTTTATTTTTATTTTTTGTAGGTTAAGTTAAATGTGCATTTTGCTATTTATATGTAGAATCGCTTAGGATGTAGCTAATGCGCAAGTACTTTGGTTGGAAGTATACATTTTAGCGAAATATTAACAAACAAACAAAATCTGTGTTCAACTTCGACTTGAATTATTTAGAAATCAACACAATGTTGGACTATGAACAATCAGGCAAACTTATTTGGTGGTACGTTGATTATAAAAAACATTAAAAAAAATGATATATCAAATATCAAATGAAATTGCTCTTTATATGGGTAAGACAAATAAATCACAATGCACAACCAGGCAATTATATGGCTTTCAATTTTTACCTCTGGAAGTCTCAGAAAACAAAATAAACTAGAGGCTATATATGTAGAAAACAAAAAAAACAAAAAACAAAAAACACCCTGAACAGATTGCATATATATGTAGAATCAAGTTTATTTGTCAATGAGTACACTTGTTGTATCTTTTTGCTTCTTGTCATTTTCTGCATGTCAGTGTGTAAACAAACTACTTTCTTTAATTGCAGATGGTTGACTTCACCTTTGACATTGAAATTCATGTTGGGGGATGTTTTGTGGAGGAGCCAACCATTGAATATGTGGGTGGGTCTGTACATTTACTGACAGATATTGACCCTGACAAGTTGAGTTACTTTGAAATTCGGGATTTATGCCATCTAGTTGGTGCTCCTAAAGAACACAGTAGATATAAGTACTTACTTCCTGAAGGTAATCTTCAAGTTGATTTAAGAGACATAGCAACAGATGCAGATGTTGTAAACATGACTACCCTTCATAGGGCATGGCCAGCTGAAAAAATCATAATCTATACTGACATAGATGTGGAGCCACTGGCAGTTGAGTATCCTGATGGAGGGGGAGTGGCACATGGTGGTGTAGGTGGTGTAGGTGATGTAGGTGGTGATGGAGGGGGAGTGGCAACTAGTGTAGGTGGTGATAGAGGGGGAGTGGCAGCTAGTGTAGGTGGTGATAAAGGGGGAGTGGCAGCTGGTGCAGGTGTTGATGTACGTGGTTTAGGTGGTGATTCATTAAGGGATGAAATAGATTTGGATAGTGATTATGATGAGGATGATGATGAGGATGATGATGAGAATGATGAAGAAGAAGATGTTGAGGATGTTGAAGATGAAGATGATGATGATTGGCTAAATGAAGGCCTAGAGGGGGCTGAATTTGGTGATGATGTATTTGCTGCTCAAAACTCAGCACCACAAGGTTCTACTCCCAATACAGCCCCAGAATCAAGCAATGCACCCCACACAGCCCCAGAATCAAGCAATGCACCCCACCCAGCCCCAGAATCAAGCAATGCACCCCACACAGCCCCAAAATCAAGCAATGCAGTCCATGCAGACCCTGAGTGGGCTGAGCCAGCCCTTGAGGATGACCTGGTAAGCATGGATGGGTCTGATGATGAGCAGGTACCTGAGCAGGTAGAGTTTAATGCCAAGAGTGACATGAGAAATGTTGTACTGAAGAAGGAGATGAAGTTTCCCAATGCAAATGTGTTCAGAGCTGCTTTGAGGGAGTATGCAATCAAGAAACCTGTTGACATCAAATTCAAAATTAATGAGAGGACCAAGATATCAGTTCACTGCAAGAATGGGTGTGGGTGGAGATGTTATGCATCTCAAATAAGTGGAGAGCTAACATTTCAAATTAAGACCTTGAATGATGACTGTACTTGCCCCAAGTCTTTTAAAAACAGTCAAGCAACATCAGCTTATGTTGCTAAGAGGTTCATTGAGGATTTTAGCAAAAATCCAAATTGGGAGTTGAGTGGTGTACACAACCATGTGATGCAAAATTTATCTGTTGACCTAAGTGTAAACCAAGTGTATAGGTCAAAGAGGAAGGCAAAGGATCTCATCAATGGAGATGAGCAACTGCAGTATGGTGTCCTTAGGGACTATGCACACATGATACACACTGTAGACAAGGGGAGCAGGGTTATACTGCAAACCGAAATGGCTGATGAGACTTCTCAGCCAAAATTTAAGAGGATGTATGTTAGGTTCAATGCTCAAAAGGTAGGATTTTTAGGTGGATGCAGGCCATTTATAGGTTTAGATGGTTGTCACATAAAGCACAGATTTGGTGGGCAAATCTTATCTGCCACTGCCAAGGATGCAAATGACAACATTTTTCCAGTAGCAATGGCTGTTGTGGAACAAGAAACTAGGGACTCTTGGATATGGTTTTTAGAAATTTTTGCTGAGGATATAGGAAGGCCAGAGGAGCTGAAGTTGGTCTTTATTTCTGATAGGCAAAAGGTATGCAAGTTTTTGCTTTGTTCAGTTACATTTGACCAATACTTTGTTTGCTGAACTAACTTGTTTGTTTGTTTGCTTTTTTGCAGGGGCTTATACCTGCAATAGAGACACTATTCCCTAATGTGGAGCATAGATACTGTGTGAAACATATCTACAACAATTTCAAAGTTGATCACAAGGGATTGGAGCTAAAGGATGCACTGTGGAGGTGTGCTGCTGCCACAACAGTAAGGGAGTTCGAGAGATGCATGCAGTACATAAGGGATTTGGATGAAAAGGCATATGAATATCTTGCAAAGATTGCACCTGCACAATGGACAAGGTCACACTTCACTCCTAGGGCCTTAACAGACTGTTTGGTAAATAATTTAAGTGAGGCTTTTAATGCAATGATATTGAAGTCTAGGGACAAGCCAATCTTGGCAATGTTGGAGTGGATTAGGGTTAGACTTATGACTAGGCTTTACACAAAAAAGGAAGGGATACAGAAGTATGCTGGAAAGTTGTGTCCAAGCATACAAGATAGGTTGGAAAAATTAAAGGTTGAAAGTAAGCCATTTAGTGCTACCCCAGCTGGCAGTTTTCTTTATGAGGTAGGCAGTCAGTATGAGAGGCATGTAGTTGATTTGGTCAATAAGACATGTAGCTGTAGGTCTTGGGAGTTAAATGGCATTCCCTGCAAACATGCCATAACAGCCATTTATACAAACATTGAGACACCAGAAGACTATACCCACCCTTGCTACTTAAAAGAAACTTATATGCAGATATACAAGGAGGTACTTCCTCCCATGCCTGGCCAGTCAGAATGGGCTGAGACTGGACAGCCTGCTCCCCTAGCACCTAACATATACAAACCACCAGGCAGACCACCCAAGCAAAGAAAGAGGGCTTCTGATGAGCCTAGAAACCCTTACAAAGCAAGTAGGCTGAACAAACCTGTCAGATGTGGGAAATGCAAAAAGGAAGGGCATAACTCAAGAGGGTGCAAGGCTGGCATCACTGGGGAGACACCATGGCAGAGGAGACAGAGACTTGAAAGAGAAAAAACTGTAAGTAATTAGGATTTAAATGGCAAAAAAAAAAAACTTGTTTTTAAACTTACAATAAACACTGTCTTGAAACTTGGTTTTGTTGCAGGCAAGGGGAGGGGTGCCTGCACCTAGATCTGCACCTCAGCCTGCACCCCAGCCACCATCCCAGCAGCCTACCCAGACCTACAACATGATGTCTGCCACTCAGCCTTCATCCTCACAGCAAGGAAATCAACCTAGGTCATCTCATAGGAGAGCAGGATGGTTCTCTTCCTCACAGCCAGAGTTTCACACACCTAGGGAGACTTGGGATACCTTACAAAGTTCTTCACAGGTAACTTAGTTCAGTAACCTCTTTCCTGGATGGTTGTGTTTTTGCTGAGATACTTTTTAACATGTGGATCTAATTTTTAATTTGTAGCCTACCAATACAAATAAGAGCACTGGTGGTGTGAGGACTAGAGGACAGCTTGCTGCACAGAGGCCACCAAAAATGAATTCAGTGGGAGGAAAGAGAAAAGAGGAAAGAGGAAAGAAGAAAGATTAAAGGCAAGAAAGATTAAAGGCTAGTGGGTGCGCATGCCAGCTTGGGAGTGGCAGCTAGGGAACATGTGGGCCTTTTGTTTTTTTGTGAAGGCCACTGTTGGCTTTTTGTAAACTTCACTCCTAGTGTAAAAAACAGTCACCTTATTTTGAGCAATTATATGTATGTGTATATATATATATATATATGTAGCTAGCCTTGGAATGTGCTTTTTTGTAATTAAGGTACAATACACTCTAGTTGTAATTAAGGTACAGTCACCTTATTTTGAGCAATTATTTATTGCTTCTACAAATTGTGTCCAACTAGATTTGTCCAATATAGACTGAATGGAAGTTGTTATTATTGTGGAATGGTTTTTATAGTATGCACAGGTAACTGTATGGAACATTATTTGTGTAAATCAAATTAGTGTATTTTTCCAAGTATATTATGTGTCTAAACCAAATTATGTGTCCAAGTATATTTTTCCAATATAGTGTATGGAAGTTTTTATTGTGGAATGGTTGGTATGGTATGCCCAATATTTGGTATGCACAAAATACTTAATAATTGAATTGAATGGTTGGTATGCACAAAATACTTAATAATTGAATGGTTGGTATGCACAAAATACTTCTTCCATTGAATGGTTGTTATGGTATGCACAAAATACTTCTTTCATTGACACATCAAAACATTACATAAGTAGATGAAGTTTCCCGTTACAATGCAAATCCATTAACACCATTGCCATAACTATCTTACTAACCTTCATAAAAAAAAAAAAAACCTACTTACTAACCAATTAACTACTTCAGGGCAACAATCTAGGTCTATTCACTCCAAAAAACTCAATTGAGCCAAAACACAAAAACATAACAATAACAAAAAAGATCCATGACAAAATGCATGTGGACTTCCACATTCTCTGCTTCTCTTCAGCAAACATGGCTTTTTCCTTAGCTTTTGCACAGACAGCTCGAGCCTTTCTCTCCTTCTCCTTCGCTTTGGCTTCCTCTTCAAGAGCCTTTTCTGCCATTTGCCTAGCCTCTTCTGCCATTTCCAGAGCTGTCCTTTCCCTCTCATTGGCAAGTTGGAGAGCACTCTGAAGCCTAGACATCTTCTCTATGGCCAAAGGGGCAGTTTCATTCCCACGAGGACAGGTTGGGTTATCAACCCAAACAAAGAAAGGACACTTAGGACCAACCTTATAACGGCTACAACCCAAGAACCTCCTCCCAAAATTGTTCAAACTCAAACTTGTTCTCAAAACACAAGTCTGCTCATTGCACATGTGTCCACATGAACCCGAGAAATTACCACTTGATGAAGACATATCAACATACCACAATTCCTGGGAAGTACAAATATTCACTTTCACACAGTAAGTTTGCACTTGAACAAACTCTGAAAACCTAAATCAAGAACAAACACAAATACGTGGGTGGGAACACAAATGCAGCAGTCACACATACCTTGCCTAGCTTCGATGATGGAAAACAAGTGCTTTCTCTCCCTCCAATCGCTCCAAACCACGACGAACAGCCTGATCGCACCTCAGGTCTCTCTCTCGAAAAGTTTTTGAGTTTTGGGTGTTTTGATTCGCGTTATGTTCTGTTTTGGGGTTAAAAGGTGTTTTTGTAACGGCAGAGACCGAGGTGGGTTACGGAGGGTGACGGAAACATACCTCAGGTGGGTTAAGTGACACTTTTCAAACCACGGGTAGGCAAAGTGATTTTCGCTCAAACCACAGGAGGGTTATCTGTAATTATCCCTTTGATTTATGTTCATGTTGTGATGTTTATTGTAGGTATAGGTGTACAAATATTTCAAGAAACTTGTCCCAAAACGTAGTGCTCAGACTAGATCCTTTCCTAGATTGCAAAGGTGGTCTTTTGAAAATAAAAGAGGAGGTGGTAAACAATGGAGTCTTCATGAGTGGAGGACATCCCTTGAAGGTTGGACAATTGAAGAAGTTTTTATTTTATTTTATTATTTACTAGTTTGGGTTGCACATGCAAGTGATCCTGTGCTGCCCCTTGAGTGAGAAAATTAAGATAAAATTTTATTTTCAAGAAGTATGAAATTACATACGCAAATTAAGAATAGTTATTTAACATATTAATATCTATTTATTATGATAATTTCTTAGAACATATTTCATACTAAAGGCAATATCTACTCATTAAAAAATTCTACTAAGAATGACAACGAATGTTATCATCTTTGAATAATTTAAAAAAAAAAAACACTAAGTTTTGATAAGACATTGTCATAATATTTAAAATTTTGCAATGAATGATGATATATGCTACAATTGAAACTCTTCATCAAATTAAATACCTACAATCATCCACAATAAAGATTTTGTTATTCATTCTTCCTTTTTTTTCATATTATTTTAGGAGCCCAACTACGATGTTTAGCTTACATAATTTTTAATGAACACCTTTTTAAGCAAGAAAAAAAGAAGAAGAGCAAGATAACAAAAAAACATATGTAATCGAAGTTTCTATTAGATAAAATTATAAGTCTAGATGATTTAAACCTCTAATAAATTAGTATTCTTTAGGTAACAAATAAAACATCATACATCACTATTATAACTTTTTAGGACATTAAGAAACTCAAAACACATGAAGAAAATTTTTAGAAAATTAAATTTAGTGGGAGTATTTTAGACATTGCACGATATAAAGGAGGAAATTATTCAAGTTTAAAATTTAGGGGAAGAATGAAACTACACCCTAAACATAAAAGGGAAAAGTGCTATTTCCACAATATTTTTGGATGTCTAAAACTATTTATTTATTTTACTTTAAATAATTTTTTTTTTTTTAATAATTCAACTCAAGAAAATTGGGCGTAAAATAATGAATTTTGGCTCAACAAATTGACTAAACCAAAAAAGAAGTTTAGGAACATAATAAAAATGTCATAATATTTTCACAATACTTTTATTTTTAATTATGGTGAGTCCTGGTCTAATATTTTATTATGTTATTTTAGAAGAATGATACATCCACAATATTTTCACAACAAATCCTAGATGGTAAAATTGTTATTTATTTTAAACTAAGCTAACCACTTTAAACTATGAATTCAAACAAATAAACAAACAAACAAAAAAACAGTCGGAGAAAATTGTGCATGAAATAGTGAATTTTGGCTAATAAAATTTTATTAAACAAAAAAAGAAATCTAGGAACACAACAAAATGTCATAACATTTTCACAATACCTTTTTATTTTAGTTGTGGTAAGTCCTGAACTAATATTTTATTATTTTATTTTTGACGTTCATAGTATTTTCACAACAAATTTTAAGTAGCAAATTTTTATAGGTTTTAAACTAGGATCACCAGTTTAAAAAATTGTGCACTAAAAAAAAAATTGCCCAAGAAAAATGTGCCTGGAGCAGTGAATTTTGGCTTACACAATTTTGATTAAACCAAAAAATAAGTCTATAAATACAATAAAATGTTATAACATTTTTATAATACATTTATTTTCAATTGTGGTATGTCTTATATTAATATTTTAGAGTTTATTTTAGAGAAATGCTACCTCAACAATATTTTCACACCAAATTTTAGATGGCAAGTTGTTACTGGTTTCAAACTTGGTCCACCACTATCATCACTTTATATATATATATATATATATATATATATATTAAGAGAAGCTTGCTACCTATGATTTGTTATTAAATTAATTTGAAAATGTTGTTGACTTAACATTACCTTTTATTTTGATCTATAAGAATTTGAGATTGCAAAAATTGTGAAAAGATTGTGATAACTATAAGATTTTTAAACATTTTCACAATACATGTATTTGCAGTAGTGGTTGGTCTTAGTATTATATTTTATTATCATATTTTGACCTATAAAAAATTGACACACAATATTTGTGAAAATATTGTGAAAAATTGTTATACCAATATACTGTGTCGGCCCATATAAATATTTAAAAAATAAAAAAATAAAGGAGGCACAAATCGAAAATGGTACCAACGAAAAAGAAAAAAAAAAAAAAAAAAGCCAATCAAGGAAACTACAAAACCGCACAATTTTGCCTCACGAAATTGAATAAACAGCACAATTTCAATATTTAAATAATATTATACATATTTTCACTCATACGTATTTAAAAAAAAATACAATTAACGTTATCACAATCTACCATGAATTTTAGATCCGGACTGTTTAATGAACTGTAAAAAAAGGGATTTAAGGTTTTTAATATTGGATCGAAATTGAACAGTGATAATGTCATAATTAATTTAAAATGTTTCAACTAATAAATCAATATCAAACCCAAATTTCTACCTAATAATAATAACAACTACATTTTTTAGAATATTATAATTATAATATGAACTTAAAAATAATGAAAAAAAGAAAAGAAAAGAAAAGAAAAAGGACACGTTGATGGAAAGAAAAAGAGAGATACATGACATACATGTCACGTTGTGAAGTGTAGCTCAAAATTGAAATGAAATGTGGTTAGACACTTTCAACTCCCACCATTCAAATTTCTACCCTTCTTTGTCATTTCCAATGCAATCACATGGATGGACTGAGGGCTCATAAAACTAAAAGTCAGTACAATATAAAACAAAAAAAAAAAAAATAGCAAAAGGTAAATTACTTGTATATCATTCTGACAACTGCTTTTAGAACAATAATTAACTATTTGTTTTAAGAAAATCTTAATTTTTTTATAATAAAAAAATTATCAAAATATTAATTTTTTTTTATAAAATTTTTCTTTAAATAAATTATTAACTACTACCAGTTAATATTTCCCATTTATCATATAGATTTATGGAAGTGAGGACTAAGGACGAAGCAAAGAAGAAGAAGTGGTTCACTCAAGACCTTTAGGTGACTTACGACAGTATGAAAGCTACCTATTGTGAGAGTTGAGTTCTTTGTTCATTTATTTTAAATTTGTGCTTTCTTCTTCTTCTTCTTCCTCTCCTTCTTCTCTATTTTTTTCCTTACAAATTATTTGGATTCCAAATCTAAATAAAAACCCAAAGCATTGCTAGAAAAAATTTCAATTTCGTCAGGCATTGGCCAAAACTTTGCTGAAATAGAATAGAATTGTGTGAATCGTGAAAACCGACCATGGTTCTAAGAGCTGTACGGTCTAATTGTAGTTCAAGCGGTTCCATGATTTTTTGGTATGGAGGGGTTCTTAGAGTTAAAAGAATCGCAAAGATGAGAGGTTCATGGTTAACCATGCTGTTTTTTTTTTTTTTTTTTTTTTTTGATCTACAAGAAATTGAGATTATGAAAGTTGTGAAAAGATTGTGACAATAATAAAATTTTAAAACATTTTCATAATACATGTATTTGCAATTGTGGTTGGTCCTAGTATTATATTTTATTATCATATTTTGACCTATAAAAAATTGACATCATAATATGCATGAAAATATTGTGAAATTTTGTTATACTAATATACTGCGTTAGCCTAAATAAATATTTAAAAGAGAAAAAAAACGGAGCACAAACCAAAAATGGTACCTAAGAAAAAGAAAAGAAAAAAAACAAAAGCCAGCTCAAGCAAACTACAAAACGACACAGTTTGCCTCACGAAATTGAATAAACCAAGCTCCTATCTCTTTTTATATAGTTAACAATAGCAGGGACATGTTTACTAAGAGATTTTTAATAACGTAATTAAAGTTATGTAAAAATACGTGTAGATGAAAAAAATTGTATAAGTAATAATTTTTGTTGTTACCAAACGGCGCCATAATTTGTCATTGTTGTAGCTCTTGGGTGACGATGTTCTGAGTTTGTGTTTCGTCTTGGTAAAGATGAACATGATCGACACCCCCACAAGTCTTTGTTTCTATCTTGGGCTTTTATTGGGCTGGTCAATTCTTGTTCTTCTTTACACGGCCCATGTACCTTGCCAACGGCTAACTGGACATCCTCGAACCGCTTTTAACAGCAAACTAACTAGTTACATTTTGCTGGTCACGTGAGTCAGTCTCTGGCCTCGATAGTCGATACCCGTCTCACTCTCTCAGTATTGTCTCCATCCCATCCCATCTACTCGGCTGCAGACCTGCCTCCATTCTTTAATTGAAATGATAGAATGCAGCTAGTACAATTTATTTTCAAATATACATTCAGGACCTCACCTTTTGTCTCTTCATTGTCACACAAGAATTCTTTTTTTTTTTTTCATTGTGTTTCTCTGAACTTCTTGCTCCATATGTTTTTTTTTATTTCGAAAAATCTTTACTCATTCTACATCAAAGGGTCTTAACTCATCAAGAAAACCATTCTGTTTCCTTACTCGGAATGAAGAAGATGATGGTGTTTCCTAGAGAGTCATCGAAGAGTGACAAGATCGATGCAAAAGGATCGGATATCTGAGCTGCCTGAACCCATTAAGCAGCACATTCTGTTTTTCATGTGCCCTGAAGATGCAGCTCGTACCACTGTTTTGTCCAAGACATGGCAACAGACATGGAATTCACTCTGCAGGTTAAGTTTTGCTTTTGGATTTGTAGATCTTGGTTGTACCAAAACTCTGGAAATACTCCAGACGGAAAAGGTATTTGTTCAAAAATTGAAGGTTTTACCTTTACCACGGGAAGGTGCTGCTTCGCCTTCTTGTATCGATAAGTGGCTTGAATTGGTTCTAGGAAATTACATCAATGAGCTACATCTTTACATCTTATTCTGCGAATACACTCTGCCTAAGCAAATGTTTGCAGCTAAATCATTGGCCATATTAAACTTAACGGGTTGTAGGTTGGTAGAATCTTTTTTTAATGAAAATGCTAAGTTTACTCGTCTAAAGGAGCTGACTTTGGTAAAAGTTGTTCAAGATGGGAATGCGATACAAGAACTCCTTAACCGCTGCCCTATGCTTGAAGCGTTTTCAATTGATAAGTGCTTGAACGTATATTGTCTTAAACTTTTTAATCTTCCCAACCTTAAGATGGCCAAAATCAATAGAGTCAGAATGTTTTACATTAATGAAGCTCCTAATCTACACTCTCTGTGCTGTAGAGTGAAGATTTCAATCATATGTTCACTTCGTACTACTTACAATAATTTAAGGAAGCTGTCAATTAGAATTGGTTACAACAGCTTTGATGTAATGTATCTTCCACGACTTAATTCTATGTTTCCCCTTCTTGAGACTATGGACTTTAACGACATAAGACGACTGGATGAGGTTAAAATTTCACATGATCGACTTGAGAGCTTAAGTAATAGCGCCAAAGTTTAATACTATCACAGGTCAGATTGACTGTAAAAATCTTGTTTCCTATAAATACGAAGGAAAAACAATCCCATCCTTGTTGATTAATTGTCCTAGATTACAAGATGTTCAACTTAAACTATTGACAGACTATCCTCTAGACACTTGGTGGTTTCTTCGATTAAAACAATATCTAGGGACATTTAAGCAACCAGGAGTTTTTCTGAACTTGCAGCTGCAGATCGAATCTTCTATGGTAAGCCTTCTATGGCCTCTTTCTTTGTCACTTGATGCAGAGACTATAAATTATTTTTTTCTTTAATGACAGTTTGGGGATTTATTTTTTCGATAATTCTACATAGTAGTATAATTCAACATTTATCTTTTAACATGCAGGTTGAATTTAATCCAGAGCTGTTAAGTGAACAATCAATTTGTCCTCTTACAAATTTCAAGCATCTGAGGTTCCTACATATTGAATCTTCACAAAATCATAGAGATATTATAGATGGCATATTGTGGACTATCCATCCTGAAATGATATCAGTAAAGTTACTTTCACAACCAGACAGTGCATTCATTAAGGTTAAGTACTTTGTAATGTCTGATGGTTGATTATTTGCTATTTATGACAAACTCACTGAGATTTTTTTTTTTAAAAATTTATTTATGCATTTTACAGTTGCTATACGAGAACTTAATGGATAGAAAAGAAAAGCTAGAGTGTTGCAGTGGCTATCAAATCAAACGTTGGCGCTATTACTTAAAAGCTGTGGAATTAATTGTTGACGAAGAAACAAAAGAAATACTTGGAACTCTACCAGATTGTCCACAAAGTAGCATATGATTTTATGAAAGATTATGGAACGGGAGAAAAAGTAAAATTTAAGTTAACATGGTAGCTCTAGCATTTGGGTAGATTATTGGGCTCCAACAGGCCTGTCCGGAAGGAAACTTTTGTGCTGATTTACTAGCTAAAAGCTTAGGGGAACTTTTGTTTATGTATTGAATCCCCTAATTTTGTTGTAACCAATTGCTGCTGGACTATTTTTGTACTTAATTTACAATTTATATTTGTCTTAGGAAACTACTAATTAACTTAGAATTTGAAATTTATGTTTCTTTAAAAGTAACTTCTACCCAAGTTGATACATCTCTACTGATGTCAAATATGCAGGGTCCAAAGTTCAAACCAATCCTCTCCATTGGAGAGTTCTGGTTCTTTCTCAACAGTGAAAGGGAATGCATTTATTTCCCATACGGTTATCATGTGGGCTTATTCTTGAATTGCCACTGTTCATTAACGTACTCGATGCCTGATGCTAATGAAAATTGTTGCACCATGTACCATGGCGCATCGTAAACCGTAGCGTCTCAAATCCTTTTTGCATTTTCACGGGTCCATTGCTCTACAATTGGAATCCATACAATTTTATAGGTTGATCCTTCTTGTTTTTTTCTTCATAAATGGGCTTGAGAATTGAAATATTCTCATCAGAGATGTCCGGGCCTGGAAAGAACAAGAAGACATTTTTTTATTTTCACCACTTCTGTATAATATGTATAGCTAATAATCGGATTGTGGAATATAATTATGAAACTCACGCTATGTCAATACCAACACAAATTTGTTTTTACAGGTTGATCCTTCTTGCTTATTTCTTCATAAATGGGCCTGAAAAGAACAAGACATTCTTTGTTTTCACCACTTCTATATATATATATATATAGCTAATAATCAGTTTGTGTAATACAATTATGAAACTTCAATACCAACACAAATTTGTTTTTACCCAAATTCATTTGCAATAGAGTAAAGAGACACAATTAATGTATTTAATTATGCAAAATAGAACCATAACATTGTAATAGTTTGATATTTTTGCCCTAGATAAGCTATGTTTGTAGGCCCAATACAATTTTAGATTTGGCACGGGTTTGATTAATAACTACCTATGATTTTTAGACATTGACCGTTCAATGAACCGTAAAAAAAAAAAAAAAAAAAAAAAAAAAAAAGGTTTAAGATTTTTGAAGTCGAACCAAGGTCATATTGAGGTTAAATCATGATTACGTCATAATTAATTTAATAATTATTTAAAATATAAATAATATATATTAAATTAGTACAAATAGAAAAAATAACTAAAATAGTCCAATTAAATATATAAATATATTCTTCTCAAATAAATGAATGTGTGTGTGTTGTGGGGGGGGGGGGGGGGGTTGTGTGTGTGGCCACCTAATTTATTTGTATTTGTGCTCATATTTAACTGTTGAAAAATAAAAATAAAATAGTATTTATGTTGTATGGCCATAGCGTGTCACCTATGAAATTATGAATACATAAATTTAAATGTATTGCATGGCCACAATGTGGCCAACTTAGAAGGTAAGAATTAACCATCACGCATCCTTAGTACGATGGTCACTTCACAAAACCCGACCTTAATGGGTCGGATTTTACTTGACCCGCAAAGTATTAGGGTCGGATTTGAGTTTTAATTATCCAACTCGAAGTGGGTTTGGGTTGGGTGCGGGTATTAGTAAAACCCACCCTGAACTTGAATCTGAACCTGAACCCGACCTATGTAAACTAAAAGTAAAATTACAAAAAACAAAAAACCTAGCTCTCTCTCTCTCTCTCTCTCTCTCTCTCTCTCTATCTCTCTCTCTCTCTCTCTCTATATATATATATATATACCACTTATAAAAAACCCTAACCCTACATCTTATTTTCCACGACTTGATTCTATGTTTCCCTTCTTGAGACTTTGGACTTTAACAACATAAGACGATTGGATGAGGTTAAAATTTCACATTGTCGACTTGAGAGTTTAAAGTTTGTCAACAAAGTTTAATACTATCACAGATCAGATTGACTGTAAAAATCTTGTTTCCTATAAATACGAAGGAAAAACAATCCCATCCTTGTTGATTAATTCTCCTAGATTACAAGATGTTCAACTTAAACTATTGACAGACTATCCTCTAGACACTTGGTGGTTTCTTCGATTAAAACAATATCTAGAGACATTTAAGCAACCGGGAGTTCTTCTAATTCAGAAGTTCTGAACTTGTAGTTGTAGATCGAATTTTTTATGGTAAGCCTTCTTCGGCCTCTTTCTTTGTCACTTGATGCAGAGACTATTAATTATTTTTTTCATTAATGAGAGATTTTGGGGATTTAATTTTTTGATAATTCTACATAGTAGTATAATTCAACATTTTTCTTTTAACATGCAGGTTGAATTTAATCCAGAGCTGTTAAGTGAACAATCAATTTGTCCTCTTACAAATTTCAAGCATCTGAGGTTTCTATATATTGAATCTTTACAAATTCATAGAGATCTTATAGATAGCATGTTATGGACTATCCATCCGGAAATGATATGAGTAAAATTATGTTCACTAAAAGACAGTGCATTCATTAAGGTTAAGTACTTTATAATGTCTGACTGTATATTATTTGCTATTTATGACAAACCACTGATATTTTTTATGCATTACAGTTGCTATTCAAGAACTTGAAAGAAAAGCTATAGTGTTGCAATGGCTCTCAAATCAAATGTTGGCGCCATTACTTAAAAGCTGTGGAATTAATTGTTGAAAAAGAAAGAGAAGAAAGACCTGAATGCTTCCCGATTGTCCATAAAGTAGCAAAATTTAAGTTATCATGGCAGCTCTAGCATTTGGGTAGGGGAACTTTTGTTTACGTATTGAACCCCCTAATTTTGTTGTAACCAGTTGTTGCTGGACTATTTTGCACTTAATGTAAAATTTATACATCTCTTAGGAAACTAGAATTTGAAATTTTTGTTTTTATCATATTATATCACTTTTATGTGAAAATCAAGGCATAATATGCAATATAGTCTAAAGGTACTTTCTAAACCTGCAAACTTATTTTTAGTGTAATTTGACCCAAGTTCTACTGATGTCAAATATGCAGGTTCCAAACCAATCCTTTCCATTGGAGAGTTCTTGTTCTTTCTCAATAGTGAAAGGGAATCCCTTTATTCCCCGTATGGTAATCATGTTGGCTTATTCTTGAATTCCACTGTTCCTTGAACTTCTTGATGCCTGATAATAATGAAAATTGTTGCACTATGAACCGCGGCATCTAAGACCGTAGCATCTCAAGCTTGTTTTGCATTTCATGGGTTCATTTCTCTACAATTGGAATCCATACAATTTTATACTGATCGTTCTTGCTTATTTCTTCATAAATGGGCTTGAGTATTGAAATATCCTATCAGAGATGTCCAGGCCCGAAAAGAGCAACAAGACAATATTCTTTGTGCAATACAATCATGAAACTTACGCTATGTCACCACCAACCCAATTATGGTTTTTTTTTAAATTTTTTTATTATTATACCAAATTATGTTTTTTTAACCAAATTCAAATGTAATAGAGCTGAGTAAACAGACACAATAATGTATTTAATTATGCAAAATAGAACCATAACATAGCAATAATTTGATACTTTTTCCCTGGATAAGCTATAGTTGTATGCCCAATTAATACAATTTTAGGTTTGGCACGGCTTGATTAACAATTACCTTGAAATATATCATCCTGCTCAATATTTGATTTTAATATCATTAATCTGTGTGTTTATTTTTCCAAAGCTGAGATTAAGATTTGGGCCTCTTTCATGTTTATATACCCATTGAAGTATGTTATGGTAAAATGTCATTTAAAATTTTATTTATATAACATCACATATTATTAGTAAAATATAATATTAACAATAAGATTGATATTTTCCATTTTTGTTTGAAAATGGTGAGGATTTTTTGCCCCATTTTTAGTGTAGTTGTATCACTGACTAGTATAGGGATTATAGAAACAAAACTAGAACAAAATCTGTGACAACTGACAAGCCAATGGTCTTACTCTTTAGTCTAATAGTACCTCCGTGTTAGAGATTCATCCCCAATAAATGCATACTAGAACTAACCAATTCGTTAGTAGAAACATTCTTGTCCCTGGCAAAAATTAGAGTCTTGAAGAAAAATCGGACTAAGAATAAAATAAAATTGTATCAAGGTATAAGAATCATTAACTATTAACGTTTCAAAAAAAAAAAAAAATTCACTAAATACTACAGAAGAAAGGTCAGAATCATTGATAAAAACACATAAACAATATAAAATATAAAAAATAAAAAAGGTAAGAAGGTAGAAGTATATTTCTTCTACATTTTACAGAGAAGAAAAACAGAAGCTCTACCAATGCAATTCACAATGTTAGTGATACATTATTGGCAGCATAGGCAACCTACAATTTAACCCAAGCCCAAATCCAAACTTATTAATCCTTCTAGTATTAGAAAAGTTTTCTGAGCACATATTTATGTATAAATGGACTGGGCTTTCCAAGTCCAAAATTCTATTGTTTCATGCCTCCCTTTGATAATTTAGAGAGGGTGAGTGACTAAAATTAAATCGTAAATGTGGAAGTCACTCCTACAAGTCAAAGTATATACTTACTGAAATCGTGCATTTTAGGGTGTTATTTCAGTAGCCTCTATTTCGTGCATTGAAAAAAAATCTTTGGTTATAATTTTGCGCATGTTTAACCCATTATATAGCTTGTGCAACATATCGAATACTTGGCCAAAAACAAAGTAATAATCAAGGTAGCTAGCATGCTTCATTGTGAGTGAAATCGGCCTAAGTTACCCCCTTTTTTTTTTTTTTTTTTTTTGAGAATACTAAGTTACCTATTTGTTGAGCACAAAGATCTATCTGCGCTTCTAGTAATTTGAGGACGGCCTTGATTTTCAAAGCAAAAGGCACCTTTTCTTATGTCTTGTCCTTGAAATTGCAAAATTACGGTCATTTGCATTAGATTTGTTATGATCATGGTTATGTCGATTCAATTTACTATTTTTACTTGGTAAAATTTTTATGACAATTAATAATTTATCATATTATCAGAATAAGTAATGGACCCCATAATAATATCAAACCTTTATAATTATTGGATAAAGTTTAGTTACAAAATTGGTTGTAACCTAAAATTACAACCTTATTTAATAAAATAAACATGACTACAAATTTAGAAAATTTAACCATTAAATTGTATGTTCTTTACACTTTCAATACACATATCAAATTTTGTGTCAATCGGATATTGTTTCCTATATGTTCTATAAGTTTATATTTTATGTATAAATTTAAACAACCAAAATTTTCAATTTAAACAATTTATTAATGACATAATTATTGATCTATAATTTTCTAGAAATTTTGCAAGCATGGTGGATTTTTCAAAATTCACCACCAATAAAAAAATATTGAGTAAGGTTGTAGTCTTATGTTATAATCAATTTTGTAGCTAAACTTTGTCCATAATTATTTAAATTAAAAAAGACTTCAATAATTACTAGCATATGATAGATAATTCACAATTTTTTTTTTTGAGGGGAAATAGATAATTCAATTAAGGGTAAGGACTTACTCGTCATTAATTGAAGCATATATAGACTATAGTACATTTCAATAAGGGGGTTTGACTTACTTCCGATACTTTTTTAACTGAACATGTAAACTTACTTGTCATTAATGAGACAACACATCGGAATAGTACAAGCTACCACATTTTTGATATCCCAAAAAACATTTATTGAGATACCATCTAGGGTTGTTGAGAGTGCTGGTACGTCTATGCTTGCTAGTCTTGGAACTTTCATCTATTAAGGATTTGTTTAAAATTCGCTTATTTTGCTGAAATTGAAATTTTTTTTGTTGTTGAAAGTACTATAAATAGAGGTAAATGTTATTTGAAATAGTATAGTGAGACTCATGAATAATATTAAAAATTGTAGTGAGGCTCATGAATAGTAGCAAAAATAAGTTGAATAGTAAAATAAGTAGGCAAAAAATAAGCTAGCCAAATAAACACTAATTATATTTATTTTGATAGCCCATTGCCTATGGTGAAAGAACTATTAGTCCTTGATGAAAATGGTAGAATTTGTAAAACATATTTCTATTCAATGTAATGTGTTTTGTTTCTACCAAAAAAGGAAAAAAAAAAAAAAATCAGGAGATGTATAAAAAATTATTTTGAAATGAGAATGATTTTTAAGGGTTTGTGGGAAGATAATTTATGAAATAACTTGCAATTTGAAAAAGTATCGTCCCCAAACCTAAGAGGAATATTGGCATGAGCGAGTAAAGCAAGACCTATTTCCATTAAGTGGGGATGTTTGTGCTCAACAACACCATTTTATTAGTATATATGAGGCCATGATATATGCTAAGAAATACCACTTTTTCTTTTTTTGTTGTAAAAATTTGTGGAGGTTGTGATTTTTTCCACCCTAAAAAGTAATAAGATTGTGTTGGGTTTCTAGACCCAAAAATGTACTGGTTAACCAATTTAATTTAAGGCCAAGTACTTAATTTATCCAATTATGAACAACTTTGGAATAGAATAAAACAACTAATATTTTTCAAACAACCAATACATTATAAGTCTATTTAAAAAATTCTATATACTACTCTTATGTTCATATGTTCTGATAAATAACACACAATAGGATAATTTAGTAAAAACTAATAACTAATAATTAATAGAACAACTTGTCCCAAAGCCAAAATCAATGCGGGGGGAGATACCTCATTTGAGAGATAACTCAAAAAAGTCTTCAGGACCCGAGTGAGACTGCCACTTTTCTACAAAGATGATTTCATCGACTAGAGGAGCCTGCTTCATGGTCGGAGATGGCTCTGCTACTAACGTATGGGTGGACCTTTGGGTTGGTTGAGTTCAAACCCAAGCCAAATAATGAGGCAGTTGATCACATTCGTATGATGATATCAAATCTTATCAACATTGAGCTTCATTGCTGGAAAATCAATCTTCTCCAAGATTTATTTGATCCAGAGTCAATCCAAGCTATTCTTTAGGATCCCAATTCTCCTAAGACCCAGACTTGTTAAGCTTATCTGGGTGAAAAATACCAAGGGTGCTTTCTCGGTAAAATCTGCATACATGGCTAGCTAGTCAAGAGCACTTTTACATGAGGATGCTGCCTCCAAAATACAGTGGCAACACTTGTGAAAATTCAAGGCCCCTGAAAGGAGCAAAATGCTGCTATGGAGAATTGGCGCAAACGCTCTGTCTACCAAAGAGAGTTTAATGCTAAGTTTAGGTGCAAGTGACTCAAATTTTACCCTATGTGGGGAAGCAGTGGAATCATCCATTCACCTATTTTAATGTAAAGTTTAATAATGTACTCAAATTGTACCCAGAACTTAATAGTGTAACGTTTTATTTATGCTAAAACAGGCCAACGTTTTCGTGTGTATAAGTGTATTATAATAAGTATTACTGTTTATTAAAAAAAAACATAAAGATATTTATCCAACATTGGTTGTGTATGTCTAGTGTTCACTGTTTATAATCCTAATCTACAAACCTATATAATATATTATAAACTCGATTTAAAACACTATTATTATTTTTCGTTTGTATTATAATAAGTTTACTGTTTATTAAAAAAAAAAAAAAAAATTCTATATTATGGGTCCAACTCTGGTATGAAGTTGCTCGCTCAAACCAAGACGTGCGACAAAACGCAGAAATGATCTGCAGCTCTCAGGCTCACCTTACATATTGCATATATTGAGATAGGCCTTTAAAATTTCTGATAATGTGAATAGTAGCAGACATCTGTGGAATAAAGCAGAGGAAATAATTGCTCTGACCAAATTGTACTTTTCTAGCGTTTGATTTAAAGAAAACAAAGATATTTTGTTTTGTCGCTAGTGACACCTTGTAGGCCTAACTTTCTATTAAGATTTTAAGAATTATTGGTCTAACAAGGTTAAGATGAGTATCAACGATTAGATTGTTATCTGTTTATGTTGCCAAATTCAGCCAAGCCAAGCTCCAAGTGAGGTGAGTAACTACATGAAGTCATGTTCTTGTAAGCTGTAACACATTCTCTCTTGTCAATGGATGTTTCTTTTTATCCCTTTTTATATTTCTTAAGAGGTATTAAGTTGTATTATTTAAACAATAGTTTTCGTTATTTAAGCAACATAATACATATTTTTATAATACTTTTTTACTTACATATATTTTCATAATATTTCTACAAATCTGAAAGTTATTGTTTAAACATCCATACCAATCATGCACTTAGCCCCCACAAAGCTCCTGCTCCAAAAAAAAAAAAAAAAAAAAAAAAAACCCCTACCCCACAAAGCATAGTTTACATCTTTAGCGTAGACTGCTTTGCAACAGAGGCTTGTGGGGACAACTATAAAATGATGACAACTAAGGGACAGTGACAATTTTTCCAAAAGAAAAAACTTATAAAAATTGCAGCACCATTGTTCATTGAAATGCGTAGAGTTTTCAGCCAGGATAACAAAAAAGATTATGATGTAGGCTATTTCTGGCAGCATTTGATGCACTTCAATCAATAGTCATGCCAAGGGGTCCTATACAGTTTACACATATATTATCATTCCTCAATAATTGTCCTTCTTCGGAACCTCAAATTTGTCAAGTTAATTGAATTGCATTTCAGAGTAAGGTGACAGATTGAAAGACATGTAGACCATATAAAAAGAACGCTCTTGCTAAAAAATGGTATATGCTAAAGACACGTGATTGTGCTATATCTGAAAACGTGCATTATTCAATATTCAGATGCTATTCTAGGTATTTGGCATTGTAAAGCACATGCATGATATACAAAAACTAATTGGAAATTTTACATTTGAATACGTTTCATTGAAATAATGATGGTATATATTTTAAAAGAAATCATAGCTCAAAGAAGTAAATCAAACTAGTCCAATTACTAGAAAATACAATGAGAATGGAAATGATAAAATGAACAGTCAATGTCTTGTCAATCCTAGCCAGTGCCACCAAGAATAGCCTTGAGCTTCTTGACTTGGGCATCGTCAAGAAAAGTGGTTTTTTCCACCAATGCAGAAGTTAAGTTGCTGCCAAACAAAGCAAAAGCCGTTATTTGGAGGCCAGGGTTTGGACTACTGAAGCTAACAATAGCTGTGGCTGGTTTCCCACCAGCATTTGCTTGAAAATGCAACAACCCTTGTGGGAAAACCATTATATCTCCCTTGTGAACTGTCTTCACGTAAACGGAATTAGCCGATGAAATGAATCCAGCAGTGTAGAACCATGCAAAACCACTAGAACTTCAGAAGCACCAGGGTGGGTATGCAATGGAATAACACCACCCGGTGCTAGGTCTAGGCGTGCTAGAGAGAGACCAAGCCCATTCACGCCGGGGAATTGAGCTACAAATGCAGGGGTCACAGCAGCCTTAATTATGTTTGAGGTGTTTCCAGCCTTGGCTAAGCCAGAAAACACAAAGTCATCAACTGTGACCTCAGCTTCAGTTTTGCAAGGATAGCCTGCAGGGCCATCTGGGCCTTTCAGATTTGCAACACAGAAGTCTTGAACTAAAGCATTGGTGGAGGATAAGAGGATAAAGAGGAGGAAGAGAATTTGAAGCATTTTCATGTCTATTTTCAGTTTTTGGAATGTGGTATCTTGATGGGTTTGTTTAGTTTATATAGAAATTGTACATAGATGGGGACAAAAATTATGGTCATGCGGAAGCTGGCTATATAGTGATTGATGAATAAAAGAGAGCCACAACTTCAATTTTGTGAAACTTTTGGTCTGTTGATGAGTCCTCTTGCATTGGACAAATGAACAAGAAGTCACTTTATTGAGTTAAAAACTTTTGGTGATTGGAGAAGACATTGATTTTGGCATTAACAGAATTGAACAATGACAAGAATGACACAGAAGGATGGCCCATTTAGCATGACTAGTTGGTAATTCATTGCCTCATTTGTCAAAATTTGGGATTGCATGACTTGCTAAACCAGCAATTAATTGTGTCCTATGTACTGGCAACTTAATTTACTCCTGATCCTCGATATGTTAGTCTTACATCACATTATTCCTTAAATAAAACAGACATTCCTGGCCTGTATTTTATGTAATGCAATAGGTCTAGTTGCTAACTACAGAAATGTTAACCTCAATGATTTGAAACAGCGTAAACGTTTCAGCGTAAAAGTACTTTAGAAGAGTACCCAATAAATCGTCAAGAAACTTATCAAAATGTGGTCCAATAGCACATGGGAAGAAAGAGAGGAATCACATAATCGGACAAAGTGACAGCTACAAGCATTGATTATCCAAAAGTCTTGCTGTCCTTCAAATGGCAACCATGGAAGTAATGTGTGCACTGTAGGAATCGCCCTCCTGCTACGATTTCTTACAATAGCATGCTGTATGAGTGATGAGCGCAACCATAAAAAAGAGAGCAAACATGAAAGTTTACTTAAGTTGTGGAATTGAGTGATGAGTGGAAGCTTGAAAAAGAGAGATAACACAAAAGTTTACATGGTTGATCTTGACGGTCTACATTCATGTATACAAAGTGAAAAACCTTAAACAACTATATATTAATATTTAGCACTTGAATTACAATGAATTCAATGTAAAGTTTATATATTAGAGAGTTTTAAAACCCTAGGATATCAATAAGCTAATCCAAGATTACTTTGTTTATTCTACAAGTACATCAGTTTACTCGGTTGGGGACACTAAGCCATAATATGTCTATTATTATGCATTTATAATTTACACTACGTATTATTTCTATAGTGGAAGCTTTCCAGTTCATTTCGATCGGTATTATTGCTGTTTATGGACCTCAATACACTGCTGGTCCCCCAAAAGATGCCAAATTTGCTTTATATGGACTTCAGTAAAAGTTTCAATAAACCATTATCTTGTAAAAGGGTTTTCCTGCTTGTCTTATAAGTTGGGGCAAGGCTCAACATGAAGAAACTTCAGGCCAATCACTAAAAGCCTCAGACAAGAAGCTAGCATTCAAAATTATCTTTCAGCAATCTATGTTGTTAAATGTCAATATATGGTTAACAAAATTCTTCAAAAACCATATTCATTTTTTTTTTTTTTTTTTTGACATGAAAACCATATTCATTTGGTACTTGGTGCTTGGAAAGGAGATATGAAACTTGAAGCTAGTGCCTTTTCCTACTTTTTGCTAGACATGGCAAAGCGGGTCAGAATTTTCTGACTCGACCTGACTTAAAAAATACTCGACCCAAACCTGTTTTTTGACCCAAAGCAAAAACGGGTGCGGGTCGACCTAACCTGACTCGACCCGAACCGAACCCAAACAGTTTTTTTAAAACTTTTTTTTTGGGTAAAAAAAAGTAAAATTAAGATAATATTGGTTTAATTTTTTATTGTGAGTTTTAAGGAAACAATTGATACGTTTACATAGCTACATGCAAATTAATTGAAAGATAAATGCATGTGGTTGAGCATTTTGTATTGAGTAAAGATTTTTAGATATCATATAGTAAAGTACATGCCAAGATAATCTGTAGAGTTAAAAACTTATATTTAAAATTGTAGAAATGTGTGAGAAACATTCACAAGTATGAAAATAGTGAAGCCAAAGTATCAAATTAGCATAAATTATGAATATTTAGACCTATTTTTTAACAATTTATGTCCAAAATAAACAACTTTTCAAAATAAATTATGATATTTTATAGAGTATCTATTGCTTAACAATGATATGATATTTATAAAATGACCATGCATGTATAAATAAGTAAGCAATCAAACTTTAATGTATATCTCAAATTGAAATAGAGTGTCAACCACAATTGAAATAGATTATAAAAATAATTTTCAAAATTGTAAATTTCTTATATGTTTTTATTCTTTATCAAATGAGTTATCCAATAAGTCATTTGTAATTTTGTTTTATGTTTTGGGATGTTGATATTGTGTTGAAATAAAACTTGTGTATTTGTTCTAATTACTTATCTTTGTGTTATTTTATTTTAGATAGCAATGTTAGGGTTTGTATAATTTTAAAATTATTGAATAAATATTAATAAGTTTAACTAAGTTCATTCTTGATATAAGTGGTGAACTCAAAATAATGCATTTTACATCAAGTAATTTTTTGCATAACTTTCAAAATGGCAAATACATATTGTTTTCTTTATTAAAAAAAAAAAATCATGTGAAAAATACGGATCAACCGGATCCAACCCGCAACCCGATTGACCCGAACCCGTTTTTAACCCGCTTAAAATGACCTGCAACCTGATTGATCCGACCCGCCTGTTTTGTCATGTCTACTTTTTGCTACCCACTTGGGCTTAAAATCTGAAATTAGAAAAAAAAAAAAAAAAAAAAAAAAAAATATATATATATATATATATATATATATATATATATATATATATATATATATATATATATATATATATATATATATTAAAAGCACTTTCCACATAAAGCCCCCTCTTCAAGTCATCATTGATAAGCTTATTAGGGGCAGAGTTCTTTGTGTCCAATAAACTGGAATTCAACAGACTGCTTATATGGACCGCACTACAGTATGATTATGGTTCCTTCAAAACTACACTTGATGTAAATCTTTTAGAAGTGAAAAAGCATGGCTGATACTATATCACGTTCAGTCACCCTGCTTTGCATCTCATGTACCTAAGTTTAATTAAAAAAGCTGATACATAAAGGAAATGACTTCATCCTTAGATATATACATGTTGAAATATTAAAATGATAAAGATGAATTATCCACCAAAACCCTAAACATCTTCTCATCGCGACCCTAAACCTATAGCGAGTCTCACTTTTTAAAATTATGCCATGAGGATTCTGCTTATTATTATTGTTTTTTTTTTAATAACTCTTAGTTACCATGAGGGATGAGGATTGAACCTTGAACATTTCAATTAAAAATATCAGTAATAAGTACCAATTAAGCTATATATAAGGTAAAAAAAATGAATGCTCTAACCAATAAACTTTAAATACAAAATAATAATAATAATAATAATAATAATAATAATCTTAGTCCTAATTTTTTGGGATCGGTTATAGACTTTTAACAAATTAGTCAATGTTTGCCATATATATTATTTTTCTCTATTCTATTTTACCTGTAGTCTAATCAATAACTTTTAAATTGAATAACATTTTTTTTTTCTTCTTTAAAAGTAAGGTAAAGAGTGAAGTCCTAGGTTTAAAACCCATCTAGTGCTTACATAACTTACTAATCAAAAAAACAAAATGAATGATATGCTAAGATGTTATTTGAAAACTGTCCCACTGTTATTTGAAAATTTAAAAATATTTAGTAATTCTTCATAAAGTAAGGGACAAATGATCTGCTGCACTGCTATACCAATATCAAGTAAGACTACAATCCAAAAATGTTTCTCTTCCCTTCACCACCCCCACCCCACCCCACCAAAAAGAAAAATAAAGAAGAAGAAAAGTGATTTCTTGTATTTGTGAAATCCGTAAAGAGAAGGGAGTTGATAAGTATCAAGTTCAATTATCCAAAGTTGGTGGACAGTTAGGTTCCCACCTCAGAACTTTTATTACAAGTACTTCAAATTAGAAAGCCTTTATTCAACTAGAAAAATTAGAAAGCATTTAAGAATGCATCACTCCAAAATTATGAACCTACAAAATTATCAAACCAATATGTACTGCTAAATCACAGACTTGAATTGTCTGAACATAATGATAGGTGCAGCAATATTGTTGCTGCACTGTATATGGGTCCTTCACTCTACTCTTAAAACCGCTGAGAACTTAGCTTCTAGATTAGTGGTTAGAGGTTATTGTTAGTTGTTAGACAGCCATCTCCCTTCAATTTTTCACAGCAAAATGGATGATTTGCTGATCACACAGTACTAATCTGATATATGATAATAAAGATATAATATTTGATAGGATAAAATGCCATGGAGTTGTTTTTTGATTTTTTGTTCATGACTTCATGGCATCATATGTTTTTTATTTTTTATTTTAAATAAAGCGGTGTCCTAACATTGGTTAGACTATTCAAATCCCAATTATGAAACATCTTGAAAACCCTATAAACTAATAGTGTGGTGAAAGAAAGTTTTAACCTCCTAATTTACAATGCATCATTTAAGTTAATATAAGAAAGTGATGTTTCAACATTGATTAGACTATTTGACTCATGCTTATGAGATATTTAGAAACCCCATAAACGAATAGTGTAATGGAAGTAAGTTTTAACCTACTGATTTACAATGATCTTTTAAGTTTATTGAGTCTACCACTTAGCTATCTGATAGGACCTTTGAATCTAAATTATGAATGAAGTGCATATGCATAAAATTGTATGGATTTTATTTTAACAAATGTATGGATTTTATTTTAGCTATTCTTCTTCTTTTTTTTTTTTTTTTTTTCCCCTTAAAAATGTATGGATTTTATTGAAACAAAAAGACGCACAACTTCACATAAAAAAAAAAAAAAAAGACGCACAACTACAAAGCTAATTACATCAAAGCAGAACCTGCTAGCAACATTCTGCTACTAGCAAGTTGACAAGAAGCTGCAAGATGTCAATCCATCAAGATACAGAATACAAAAATTAATCCTATACATAAAACAATAGCACTCTATAAGTTAACAAGAACTAAAGCACTTTTTACCACCATTACAAAAAGAAAAAGAATTAAAGCCCATATTTTATGTTGCAGTCTTTTATTTTAGCCAAACCCACCCCACTACTACCTTTTTTTTTTTTTGTCTAAGCATGTTCCAACTTCCAAAAGCTAAACCCGAGTCACACAAGTTTGTCACTGACCCACTGCTCCAGTCAAAACCATCTCAGGTGAGCTTTGGACCTGCAGTGTAAAACTGCACCCAGTCTGCCAATAAATGCTTCACAAGGAAAGATGACTATGACTAACAAGGAAAGAGATGTGCTCAAAGGAAAGATAGTTGAGGAAATTTTTGGGTTAATGAATGTAAGGCTGAGTTAGTTGAGGCAAAATAAAGAAGTAGGGCATGTGTTGTGGAGCAGAGTTTTCAGAGTGGGAACAGTCCTCACCTCAGAGTGCACTTCTCTGACACCTCCTGCTAACTTTGAAGAAAGCAAGAAAAGTGCTTTAAATTGTAAACAAACAAATCAAAACCTCCTTCTAACCAATAGTCTCTCACTTGCACCGTCCTAGCATCATCAGTGTAGGACTCAGAAAATATGTCTAAATAACTAAATTGCCCTTCCAAGTCCCACCTCATGAATGTCCTTTACCTTTTGAAAAGGGTAAACTTTCATAAAAAAGAATAATATATATTAGTATCATATTCTTGATAGCCTTTTTATTGGTAAATTTAAAGGGTAAAAAATGTTCTAAATTCTTTAAGATATAGAATTTCATACCAACAAGACATTGGGGATTTATTTAGAATATAAGAGGAAAGGAAAAAAAAAAAAAAAAAAAAAACAATTGCTTAGCTTAACAAACTAGTTTCTCTTCTTAAGCCTGTTAACAGTCTTCCTCTCCTTCCATTCCTTTTTTTCCATTATCCAAACTAAAGGGGTAATGTCTTATCAGACAGTTGCCTAATAATCTGAAGTTTAAGGTTGAAAGATTAAATACATAAAGATGGAATACAAATACGCATCAATTATGTATTAATAAAATCACAAATTGAATTATTACCATGTTTTTGTTACTTCCACAATAACTGGTATGTTACTTCCACAATAACTGGTAAATACAAATAAAACAATAAATTTAATGATAAAATTTTTCATAACTTATTAAGATCGATGAGTATTTGTTACAATAATAATAACTTAGTTTTGCCTAACATTACCATGAAATAAAGATACCACCATCATATTAAAAGAAGCTGGGATTCCACTATCTACCTCACACTTATTACTACATGGATGATGTGAGGGGACTCTGGGACCTTTGGGAGGAAAAGTAAAAGATAAAAAAGCACCCATCTCTCAATTTCATGACACATTTACTCGGCAAAACAAAATGACAAATACAACTCAAAAAAAAGAAAAGAAAAATGGCAAATACAACCTTCTACCACTTCAAGTTCCAGTAGCACTAGATTACAAAAGAGATTGCCATATCCACTGCAAAATTTTACAGCTTCATAAAATCACATGGCACTTTTTTACAGCAAGTGCAAAGACCAAAACTAGATTTGAATTAAATTTTCTTTTTACTTTGTACGGTTGTTTATGAATTTCTGCAAAGATGTCAGAGACAAGAACAGCAACAAAGACAGCTGCAGAGCAGAAGCAGAAGCAACAGAGGTGCAGTCATAATAAGAACAGACTCACTCAGTCACTCAGGAGAGAGAGAGAGGAATAGAAAGAGAGAGAAGGTGTCAGCAATATCATCAGAGCCATTAGTTTTATCCATGTACAGAAGATTCTGCAACCAATGGACTCTGCAAAAATACCCTTTAAAACTATCAGCCCAGCAGGAACAAAACCTCTCTCTGTTTCTCTGAAATCTACCAAGTCGTTGTTGATCTTTCCCTCTTCCTGTTCTTCTTGTTCTCCTTCTTGGTTTTTCTAGAGATTAAAATTTCCTTCTTGTTTCTCTCTATTTCAAAAAAATGATGAACACAAGTGCAAGTGCAAGAAATAGGTCTCCTTTCACAGCAACTCAATGGCAAGAGCTTGAGCATCAAGCTCTAATCTTCAAATACATGGTTGCAGGGACACCTATCCCACCAGATCTCCTCTATAGTGTAAAAAGAAGCTTGGACTCTTCAATTTCTTCAAGGCTTTTCCCTAACCATCCCAGTAAGCATGCAAAGCATATTCTCAATTTCTCATAGTCATATACACTTTTTGCAGCTTTACTTTTAAAAATTATAATAATCTTTAAGTGCTTACTTTTATAAAAAACTATTCCTTTTATTTTATTTGGGTGCCAATGAAAATGAACAATTTTTGTTGGGGTCTGTGGCTGCAGTTGGCTGGGGATGTTTTGAGATGGGATTTGGCAGAAAAGTAGACCCAGAGCCAGGAAGGTGCAGAAGAACAGATGGGAAGAAGTGGAGGTGCTCAAAGGAAGCATACCCAGATTCCAAGTACTGTGAGAGACACATGCACAGAGGCAGAAATCGTTCAAGAAAGCCTGTGGAAGTTACATCAACTGCAACAACAACAACAACGACAACAAACACCACCACCAACAACCTTTCACCACCTATCCCATCAATCAACAGAGACCTTTCCATAAACACACCCACCACCATTCCCACAACAACAACAACACCAACGAACTCTTCTTTCTCTGTCTCTCCACTTTCTGATACATATCCTCAACACCATCCTTACCATGATTCCACTGCTTATCCCTTCCTTTATTCACATTCTTCCTCTTCAAGACAACCTCTTTCTGGTTTTTTACCTCAAAATAACACTACCCATCAGCTATTTTTGGACTCTGGATCCTTCTCTCAGGCTGATAAAGATTACAGGTTTTTGTAACACAAACAGGCTAGCTACTTTTTACATTTCTTTTTTTAATCTTCTGCTTTAATTGTTTTTTACTGTTATTTCAAACAGGTATCTTCATGGAGCAAGAGAGGGTGTGGATGAGAGAGCTTTCTTCCCAGAGGCTTCAGGGTCGGCCAGAAACCTACCTGATTCATACCAGAGATTAACAATGGGTCCCTACAAAGCTTACTCCCACACACAGTTTCAAAGCCTTACTGATAGTTCAAAACATCAGCAGCAGCAACAAGACCAACATTGCTTTGTTTTGGGTACTGATTTCAAGTCACCAGGACAAGTTAAAGCTGAGAAAAAACCTGAAATCCACAAACCAATGCACCAATTTTTTGGAGAGTGGCCACCAAAGAACACAGACACCTGGCTTGATCTTGCATCAAATTCAAGAATCCCTGCTGGTAATTTCTTTTCCCTAGCTTGCATTAGTTTTTTTTTTTTTTTTTAAATGACTTTTATTGATGAAGAGGCAGTTCCTTATTTCACTAATATTAGATTCATTAACTATTGTTTTACACCACATTCACATTTTATAAAGCCAGATGCCACATATTTATTTTTTAAGGATGTCCACACTTTACTCCAAGTGTGTATAATAGTGTGCAATAATCATTACTCTAATAGATTTCTCCTATGCATTATAAACTTGCTTATTCAATTTTAACAATGCAATACATATAAGAATTATATATATTCAAGTAACAATGTTTATTGATGAAGAGGTAGTACCTCATTTCACTATTATTAGTTTTCTCTAGTCTTGCTTCTTGTGCCAATCTTTGACATCTCCATTGTCACTTATGTAATTTGTTTTTTGTGCAGATGATTGAAAGTCTCATAATAGTGATACTGGTTATTTTGATCATGGCCAAAAGAGTCCTTGGTGTTGGTGGGGTCAATATCTATAACTTCTTGTGGTTAGGGAAAGCTTTATTTAGCTAAAGGTTGTTGGTGAATAATGTAGGGTCACAACAGGATTTCTGCTCTTTTGCTTTTCTTGATACTTATTTTCTTCTTCCCCTTAAAGAAACATGTTTGGGATTTGTAGACTTGCTTGTTTGAGTGGAAGCATCATGATTTGCTTTGGGGTCCCTTAAATCTAAACTGTGTAGTAATTGAAGCACCTTTCATATGGGTTTGTGCTTTATAGTTATACCAGTTAATGTACATGGACCCGTCAAATAACATGTGTGCATTAACTTTTGCTCAAATATACACACCATATGGATGGACCCCTTTTGTGCTCAGAACTACTTTGCTTATTCAATAAATTGCTCCAACACAGCTTCCATACTTTTATTATTACGGAGTATTTATCAAATGCTAAATCTCACTGAAATTTTAGATTCCGTTTTTTTGTTCACTGCTCTGTGATTTGATTTCCCTTGGTATGCCAGTCACTAAATGAGCATTAGCACTGCTGTCGGAGAAAGTAACATTCATTTAATAGACATTCTGTGATGATCACTGTAGCTTCTTTCATGAAGGATCTTGCATTAGTGTCAAAATAATGTTATTATTTGCACACAAAAAAAAAAAAAAAAAAAAAAAACATATAAAAAGTAATCAACTAGGAAATTGTTGTTTATATCTTTGTATTTGTCGCCAACCTGATCCTCTATAGTGCTTAGAGTAACCTTATTCTAAAAGTTTTTTTTTTTTTTTTTTTTACAAAATTGAAATTTTCAGCCTTAAAATTTTGGGTAATTTGACATTGCTTTCAGATATTTTAGAATTTGGATCCTTACTTCTAACATCATGAATTTTGTATTGTTTCATTTAAGTCATTCTGTCATGTGGTGAGGCGTTTGCAATGCTAGCTGGATATTGTTTAAGGCAATTTAAATGAAGCTTTTTATATTTAAATATTAATTAAATAAGTTTATTTAATGTTAAAAAAAAAATGTAAATTTGAATAATTAAATACATAATTCGATGATTTTTCCACCAAAAAAAAAAAAAAAATACATACTTTGATGAATTATTACTAACTAAATCATAGTTAGTTATGAATTAAATACATAATTTGGAGACCATTAATTAATGGTTGAAACAATGTAGTTTTGAATGAATATGATTGATAAACTTCAACAACCTAATTAATGAATCTTTGAAATAATTTATTGTGATTGGTAATACTTTAGCTTGTAGTTTGTATGTAGTAAAAACTTGCAATATTGCTAGTATTCTAATATCACTCATAAACTAAATTTGTGCATAACTTTTTTATTTTTTATTTTAATTATTACCATAAAATTTGAATCCTTTTTATAATGGTGGGTGGGGCCTTTTTTTTATGACGTCAATATTTTAAAACTATGTCGTTTTAATTTCTAGTTTGTAACCTATACTCTTAAAGTTTGAGATAATTTTGTTTTTACCCTCTAAAATTTCAAATTTTAAATCTATAAAACAATGTAACTTTGGGTCTAGGTCACACTTAATGGATAGTGGATACCAGGGAGATGAATCCAAATTTGAAACTTAAAAAAAAAAAAAAAAACTCAAACTTTATGGGTATAAATTGCAATTTAATCAATCATTTTTAGGAAAAAGTGCACTAACTTCCCTTAAGGTTTTTTGTTATCATATATACTCGCCTCCTCACTAATTTGAAATAAGACACTCAATTCTCCTAAAATACAAATTATTTACAATGACCTTCCCTATATGACCAAAAAGCGGTTTTACGAAATGATGAATTAGTTACTAGAACGAAAAGGGTTTCCGGACATAATAAAGCCCACAAAAATGCTGAAAATTTTAAACGTGTATTCTCTTAAAAGATATGCATCTCCTGTCAAGAAATCATTGGGCCCAAATTGTCTTAGTCAAATATGAAATATTATTATACATAAAAACAATATATAACTTAGATTAATAACCAAAAAAATAAAACTAAATGACATGACATAGTTTGACTGAGGTTGAACCCCAATTTGACCTTAAATTTTTATTTTATTTTATTTATTGAAAGAGTTAGAGACCTTAAAAACTTTATACTTCTCATTTTTCTAATTCTTTAAACGGTCATTGATTCAAAACCAGGACATTTACTATCACCATCTTAGCATCTACGTAAATTATTGATGTTATAAAATTGAATCCAATTATTTCAAAATAAGTTGATAGGATTTGAGAAACTCTATTAATTTACTATCACCATCTTAGCGTCTATGTAAATTATTGATGTTATAAAATTGAATCCATTTATTTCAAAATAAGTTGATAGGATTTGAGAAACACTATTAATTTAAATAGTCATGTTAACGAATACCTTAGGACAATTGTTAATAGACTATTTTTAGAACGTTTTAATACAAATTTTATGGGGAATACAAAAAGTTGTCTAAAAAATCAAATACATTTTTCTTTTTCAATAAAAAATTTCTAAAAATAATTTCTAAACCAATATTCTTAGAGCATCCATTAATTTTTTCCTAATTTAAAAAATTTAGAGGGTCTTAATATAATGTTTCATAGGATGTCATTAGTCACAAGGAAATTAAAATAGTTTTATTTTTATTTTTATTTATTTATTTATTTATTTATTTATTTTTGAGTTTCACTAATATTTTAGTTTATTTGTCTTAGCTATATCCCAAACACAAATGTGATATAAATTAAAAACTTGGTAAATGCAAAGTCTACCAAATTTAATCTGAAGGAGAAAGTTTCTCTGCAATCTGAATTGGAGGAAGTCTCTCCAAACTGTGATATGTCATTATCAGAGATTGACACTTGTCCCACTCCATTTAAACTCAAATTCAAAAGATAACTCCCATTAACTCAAACGTTAGAGATTTTTCCATTTTTTTATTAAAAAAATAATTAATTATTTCTCACCACCATCACCTAAACGATCAGTCATTTCTCTCTCTCTCTCTCCTTCAACGCAAATCAGTTCCCCATCTCCCTGTTTTGTTCCAAACCCTTTCTCCCTATATTCAATCATTTTCAGCCCCAACCAATGCTACCTCCACCGGTCCCCTTGATTTGTCTCTGACAATCCCACCCATCCACCACTCTCCACCATTCCACCCATCGAATCCCTCATTCTGCCGTTTCCATCCCTCACCCACACTGTCGCCGCCGAGAACCACCCCTCCAAACCCTTCTTTTTGTGGCAATCCTTTTGTGATGAAGATGATTATTTTTGCGGTTATATTAGTGATGAAGACAAAGAAGATTCTTTTCACAGTTATCTATATGACAAAAATAGATGAAAGACATTACTTTACCAATTTTTTATTATTCTCTTGATACTATTTCTTCCCAGTTTTTTATCATTCTTCTTCCTCAACCAAAAGCTACCACCCCAGTCAACCAAAATTTCTAGCTGATTAAAGCCAAAGAAGCATGAAAAACCCAGGAAAAGCTACACCAAAACAAAATATCAGTATCCAAAGTTTTCTTTAAAAAATTAAAAATTTCTTAGAAATCAAACATAAGCTAGAAATATCAAAGATTAAAACAAACCCACAAACTTGACAAAATAAAATTCTAATTCTACTGCTGCTAGTAGCCAAGTTTATCATTAATCCTCAACAAACCCACAAACTTCTCAAATATCAAATACCATACCCAAATCTAAACCAAAACAAAAACCCAAAAAAAATCCATTGATCTCACGTTTGAGTTAACAGGAGTTATCTTTTGAATTTGAGTTTAAATGTAGTGGGATAGGTGTCAATCTCTAATAATGACACATCACAGTTTGGAGAGACTTCCTCCAATTCAGATTGTCTCCTAATCTAAATATGTTGAATGAGTAGTTCCCTCTTTGAATAAGGTATTAATATTTCGCCAAAAAGGTACTATGCAGAAAAAGCTAATTAACTTCCATAAAGTCCTTTTACGATCCTATTTTTTGTCATTTTGTCACCAAACAAACTATCACTTATTAAATACTAACATAGAGAAATCACAGCTGCTACGTAAGTTTTCTAGAGAAATTTTTAGTGGATATGTCATTGATGACTTGATTTAATGATGGCTTGATTTACTTCATTTAAGCTTGAGTTTAAACCATCAGTGTACGTAGTAAGTAACTATTAAATTGAAGGGTAAATGATAAAGAGTTGGGTGAGAAAGAAGACTATCTCATTATATCACTATCACCTTCAATTAATGGAGTATTCTTTCGATAGTGAGTTTGTGACCTACCCTTAAAAAAAATTTCATCTACTCTCGTTCTCCCAATTAATTACTCTAAAAAAAATAATTCCTATTATCCTTTAATATATTTAAGAGTGTATTTTCTGAATGAGTTTATTTTCAATAGCTGATTTCATCTAAATTAGATATGAGAAGTGTAAAATAAAGTTATACTTATAAACAAATGGTATAAATAAATTCGTGTTTTAAATTAATACAAACATATTCCCTAATCAAATGAAACTCACTTGAAAAATTTTTATTTTCTCAAAATAACATAATATAAAAATATCAAGAAAATCTGAAAATGGATAGAAGTCATAGAACGTTCATATTTTATTAAAGGATTCTAAATTTTACATTATGTTTTTTTTTATGAAAGGAGAGGGAAGAGAAGAGAAAAGAATTAAGAAAGTGAAAGAAAATGGAAAGGGAACAGAAAACACGTATTTAGATGTAGTGGGGAAAAGGAATGTAAAAAAAAAAAAAAAGAGAGTAAAATAATAAAATTATAATAATAGATGGCTTTACTAATTTATTGTTAAAGATTAAAAATTAAAAATTAATTATGAACATATACAAGTAATTTAAAAAAAATAAAAAATCAAACTTTTGTAAAAGTATAGTAATTTTATGAATTTGGAGGGAAAATAAAAATGATATAAATTGACAGGACTTATAAAAACATTTTTTATCCACATTTCTTTTCTCTTCTCTATTTTTTTAAAAAAAAATTATTTTTCCTAACCAAACAAAAGACAGTTCAAATGTAATGGGGAAGAGAAATGAAAAAAAGAGAGTAAAATTATAATAAATGATGACTTCACTATTTTATTGTTAAAAATTAATTATGAACATATACAAGTAATTTAAAAAAAAAAAATACCAAACTTTTCTAAAAGTATAGTAATTTTATGAATTTGGAGAGAAAATAAAAATTATAAAAATTGGCAAGACTTATAAAAACCTTTTTTCTCCACATTTCATTTCTCTTCTCTATTTTTTTTTTTAAAATTTATTTTTCCTAACCAAACAAAGTATAGGGTTCATTCTCTTCCCTTCTCTCTGTTGCACCTTTCCTTATAACCAAAACATGTAGTATAAAGTTTAATGGTAAAACTGTATGAATGCTAAAAAATGTGTGAAAACACAAGAGCTGTTTAGACTCTCAAATTAAAAATTATGGACCGGTTGATTTTACTTTAACTTAAACTAAATGCAGAATAAAATAAATGCGAGCAGATAAACAATATAACTGCTCTAAGCCATATTCATTAAATTACAGCAATAATATAAAAGCTAAAAGAGTAAGGAAGAAGAATACAAACACAAAATAACACGCTGATGTATTATTGAAGAGGAAACTGAAGAACTCGGTGAAAAACCTCTTCGCCGCCCTCCAAGCGGTAAATCGATCCACTAGAGAATAAGTTGAAGTACACGAATAAAAAAAGACCCTCCAAGCCTAGTCTACCCCATGTACTTAAGCCCTCTTAGCTCCTACTACTAACTGACTTCGCCATGCCTTGTCTTCTCTAATTCTCTGGATCACGCAATATGCCCGATTGCATCCGCCAAGTCTCAATGGCTGCTTTTGGCAAATCCCCAAAGCTTCCCAAGCTCCAAAACACTCTCTACACTTTGGATATGTGTGGGTTGTGTTTGGGTACAAATCTCCTCTCAAGGTATGACAGTGAGAGAGGGAAGGAGAAGAGGCTAGAATGAATTATCACTAAGGATGAGTAGCTCTCTCTCTAAAAGATAGGTGTGTGTGTGTTGTAGAAAACTTATCTAGGGTATCTCACGAGAAGGCCTTACCCGTGAAACACTCGTGAAATCCTCTAGGCTGGCATGACTCTTCAACTTCTGGTGTGTGCTTCTCACGTGGCTCTTTCGTGGGTTAGCTTCTTGCGAGTTTCTCGCGAAATCCACTTGTTCTTCAATTCATGCTCGATTCTTCACCAACTTAATATTAAACCCAATATAATAAAATCCCATAAAAATACAAGAAAACAAATTTATGCAATTATAACATTTTTTGTCATGGAATAAGCCAATACTAATGTTATGATAAAAATCATAACTTAACAATCTCCCCATTTGGCTATTTTGTGACAATACATCCTATAATAGACTCTAGACTTAAACTTGAGTTTAGGAACAATGGTAAAACTCACTCACACCTAATTCTAAAAGCTGTAATGAACTTGAAACATGTATACCTGTAACTTGAAATACTTGCACAAAACACATTAGACCCTTAAAGTAAATCAAGTGATAAAAGGACAAGTATAATATAACAAGTAAACATATGATCAAGAAGACATGTTGTAAAACATACGAGCAACTTGGTCAAACACAAAACAGTCATGTGGAAATGACTACAATGATCATATAGCAAAGAAAATGATCATTCGAAAATGATCATTCGAACATGTAACCAATAAAGCACAATAACATAAGAATGTATGCATGTCTAACACATAAACACGATGCGATGAGAGCAATAAAGCATAGATACTAAATGTAACTCAAAGTACTATAAAGCAACGAGAAAACAAGCATAAGGTAAAACAAGACAAAACAAGGTTTTCTAAAAAAATGTGTTCTCCCCCTTGATATATGCATCTCCCTTATAGTTTTCTCCCCCTATGAATGTGCATGAGATAGAATTTCTCTCCCTAAGAATGTGCACATGAGTTATATAGAAATGACAAAACACACCAGTATACTCTCCCCCTTTTTGTCACAAATAAACAAATGAAGTAAGAGGAAGAAGGGAAAGAAAAGAAGATATAAAAAAGGGTAAAAGGTGATGCATGAGTGGTGTAAGATGAATGAGAAAATGAAACTCAAATGAAAGACAAAAAAAAAAAAAAAAAAAAATGCTACAAAACATAAAGTAAACACGAAATGCTAAGGATGATGGAACATGATATAGACCTAGGCATGACATAGACACAAGAACATGTCATATGTGTTAAAAGGTCTAAAAAGACTTAACTAGCATGAATGAATGTAAAAACATGTCAAGTGATCAAGTGTGTGCATCAAAGGTGCATCTAGTGTGCATATGAGATGTATGACAAATGCATGAGCAAGCACTCAAGGGGCAAAGTGTATAAAACATATAACCAATAATCAAAACATGATAAATATGAATAATTATAGTGACCCCCAAATTTTGGTACTCATCGGATTCCAAAACAACAACAAAATGTCATTTGGACATTTTATCAAACACATAGAATGCACATACTACATATGTATGTTAAACAATATATGAACATATGAAAATCTTGCCTGAATACATATTATTTTTGCCACAAGGGGCTAACATCCAAAACAAATCATTATTTAAAACAGAACCCAATCAAAAAGATTGACAAAAAATAAGTTTTCCAACTCCCATTTGAGAAAATCCCAACTATGAACATAAAACCCCCAAAAACATAATCTAAGGATCAAAATTGATGAAACGAGCTAAAGATTACCTTAGACATGTTTATGAAATGTAAAACACTTGAAATTAGTTGGGTTTTGATGTTGAATCATTAAAATAGGGGTTTGGGAGAAGATGGGAGACCTTTAAAACAAATGTCCCATGAAATTTCCTTTAAAAAGTTGATCTAGAAATTTTCACTAGTATCTCACTAGTAAGCTTCCCGCGAAAATTTCACTAGTAAGCCTTTCTCGCAAAAGAGTTGTGAAACAGTCGTGAAAGTCTCTATTCAAATTTGCAAAACTTGAGAATTGGACTATTTAACTCCTAACTGAGCTTACTCATGAAATGAGTCATGAAAACACCCAGAACACATGTTTTTCACGCAAAAGCAACTTTAAAAATTTTGAAAAACATGGGTGATACAAATCACTTCCAAAAGCAAACAAAAAGAATAAAAATCTTTTTGGTTTGATTCATATATGGTTGAGCACACACATTACATTTGAACATGTACAATCATACAAATGAAATAAGCATTCATTGAACAAAAGTCTTGTGTGTTGTGTGTGAGTATCAAATGTAGAATAATCCTTAGTTTAGAGTGAAGCTTTAATGATTAATTCAGTCAAGTCATACACAACTGGTACTAAATCAAGTGGTCTATCTCAATTATAGAAATGAATATATATGACCTCCCACAAAAAATGATTACATATCTTTGAAGCTTTTTCATTTGATTTCTTTACAATTCATAATATTTGATCATTTTTTAACAATATATCTCATTTTGAGATCGGTGCCTAAAATTTTTGATATTTCAATTTTTAGAATAAGCCTTTGACTTTTAGAGTACCATACATTTCAATACAAGTCGCTTTCCCTTTTTCCTAGTAAAATATTAGTATGTGCGATGGCTTTTGTAGCTCATTTTCTCTTTTCATGATTTGACATTTGTTGAGTTATAAAGCAAAAACATAAAAAATGTGGGAAGATATATAGGCATAAGTCTATACATGTATCAAAACCATTAAGACTATTAACTAATCATTCATGACAAGCTTCAAGATCAATTTACAACAGTCACACATAGATTTCAAGATTTTTCCCATAAAGATAAATTTACATACATAACAAGCTAAACTCGTAAATGCACTACGTCATTTCCAATGGTAGTAGCACCCAGTGTTGAGAATGTAAAAGTGGAGAAGAAGTCAAATGGAACTACTTAAAAGGTTTTGACAAAACCTCAAAATCCATATGTGGCTAAACTCAAGGTTAAAGAGAAATTTTTTCCAAAGTCTCAAAGAGGCCCTCAAGTTCAACACTTCTACCACCATTGTGGAGTTATAGGACACATAAGACCTAACTGCTATAAACTTCACGCATTGAAGAAAACTGATTCTCTAAGGCTAAAAGAACAAGGAAAGGGGAATTGGAACGCCAAGAAATCAAAAGAGTGAGAAGCTGATTCCGGATTTGGTGATGTGATAAAGATAATAGATACCATCACTTCTTGCTTGGCAAGCTTCAGTCAAAGGTTTGAGATCACAGCTCTAGTATCCAATCCTCTAGGGGTATCACCCTAAATACATGTGTCATGTGGGTGAAGAAGGGTACACATGCATAAGCATTTGACCATGTCCATGCATCAATTCTTTCTATATGATGTGACTTTGAATTGGTGGTCTACTTGTGTTTTATGTTCTAGCATGTTTCTTTTCAAGTTTGTTTGTACTTGTTGTTCTTGTTGATCTTACTTTACATGTTTTGTTTTTGAATGTGTTGAAAAATTCAAAAACCCCTAAAAATTGAAAAATTTCTAAAAAGTTTGATCGCTTGTGTTATTTATATCACACGTGAGTTTGGTCTAGTACCTTCGTACTAATGGCATAGTATATTTTTGAGCTTAGCTTGTTTTGTATGCACATCTATCTTTAGGGGAAAAATCTTGAAATCTATGTGTGACTATTGTAAATCGATCTTCAAACTTGTCATGAATGATTGATCAATAGTCTTGATAGTTTTGATACATGCATAGACTTATGCCTATATATCTTCCCACACTTTTTATGTTTTTGCTTAAAGAGCTCAGCCAATATAAATCTCAAAATAAAAAGAGATAATAAGCTGCAAAAGTCGTTGCACATATTAGTATTTGACTAAGAAAAAGGGAAAGTGACTTGTATTAAAATGTACGGTGCCCAAAAAGCCAAAGGCTTATACTCAAAATTGAAATATTAAAAATTTCAGGCACCGATCTCAAAATGAGATGTATTGTTTGAAAATGATCAAATGTTTTGAATTGTAAAGAAGCCAAATAGAAAAGTTTCAAAGTTATGTAATCATTTTTGTGGGAGGTCATATATGTTCATTTCTATAATTGAGATAGACATTATGACCTAGTACCAGTTGTGTATGATTTAATTGAATTGATCATTGAAACTTTACTTTGGACTATGGACTATTCCATATTTGATACTCACACACGACATGCAAGACTTTTGTTCAATGAATGCTTATTTCATTTGTGTGATTGTAAATGATCAAATGTATTGTGTATACTCAAATGCTTGTTGATCAAACCCAAAAAGATTTTTGAGTATTTTATATTTTTTTGAAAGTGTTTTTATGCTTTCGTATTTTGAGTTTTTGTGTTAAAATTACATTTCTCAAGTTTTTCATCAAAAACTTTTTTAGAGGCATTTTCACGAGAATCTCGCGACTAAACTCTTCCCGCGAAAATGGGTTAAGGCAAAACATGAAAACATAAATTTCAGACAGAGACTTTCGTGATTGTCTTGTGACTGTTTCGCGAGTAAAGTCTTCCTACGAAACATTTTGTGCTTCAGAGGCATTCTTTGCAAGTGCTTCGTGAGAAGGTAACTCGCAGAAAATGCGCGTTTTTAGTTTTATAGGGCTGATGTGACAGATTTTCAAACACATCCTATTTTCCCTCTTTTCGCCTCCCTCAAGCCTCTTTCCAACCCAAAACTGTTTTTCACTCAAAAATGTAACAATTTTCAAGTACAATCATTTCAAAAACATGTTTTTAACATCTTTTATCTTTATTTCCTTAGACTGTGAAGAAAATTTCTAGGTTTGACTTGAATTGGGGTTTTTTTGAAAAAGGGTTAGGAACTCTAATTTTTGCAAGTTTTTTTCAATTTCTTGATTGGGTTGTGTCCCATTTGGTTTGTTTGTGTTTGTGTTGGCCCCTTGTGGCATTTTAACATGTATTTAGGTAATTTTCATTCATGTTCATGCATTGCCCATATGTTAATTTTATAGGTGCATACCAAGCGTTTGACAAAATGCTCAAATGGCATTTTTGTGTTGTTTTGGACTCCAATGAGTACCAAATTTTAGGGATTACAATGATTATATATGTTTATTATGTTTTGATCATTGAGTGTGTGTTTTACACACTTTGACCCAATTGTGCTTAACCATGCCTTCCACATGCATTACATAGGCACACCTCATGCACACTTGATGCACACTATTGCTCACTTGTCATGTTTTGCATATAACTCATGCTAGATATTTGTTGCTTACATGTTTAGCACTGTTAACATGATTTTGGGACTTTGTATATGTTCTTTTTATGACTTTGTGTTTACTGTTATGGACTAACTTGGATCTAATCAAGTTTGTGTTCCTGTTTTGTGTTTTTGCACTTGTTTCTTTGCTTTGTGTCTGTTCTTTTCAGATGTATCGCCGTTTCTCTCACGGTAAAGAACCCGTGATTGACCTTACGTCATCACCAATATCAAAAAGGGCTCGACATTCGTCCAATGCCTCCAACATTGAGAGATTCAAGACTCCCCTAGATTCTTAGACTTTCTCCAGCATTTTTTAGGATGCTCCTACATTGGTGGAATGGATTGTACGTTTTGATACCCTGGGATCCACTTTTATCGCTAGGATTTTTGAGAATAAAGATTAGGCAAATCTATTCGGGAACATTGAGGATCCATTTGATGAATTAGTTAAGGAGTTCTACTCGAATACTAGATTCACTGGAGTTGAATTGAAGTGTTGGGTGCGAGGAAAGAAATTTATCATCACTCTGGATTACCTTGCAAAGGTCCTTCGAATTAACTGAGCTGTAATTTTAATTTGGGGTTCTTAACAGCTCTTATGTTTTCACACATTTTTGAGCTTTCAATGTAGATATCGTATAATTTGAATTTATTTCTCTTGTCATTTTATAATATTTGAAAAAAAGTTAAAGTAAGATTTTAAGATAAAATGTTAGTACGATAAAATAAAGCAAATCAGAATTATGTGGGCCAGTGTGACAGGCAACGTAAGCGCTAAGTGCAAAGTAACAAATTTTTTTTTTTGGCTGCACCTTGCTGATATCTAGCGAAGCTTCATAAAAAAAAAAACTAAATCTTCCAAGTGAATATATAGACCAAAGACTCGCAACTTGCTACAAACAAACACACACACACATTTCCCAACAAATTAAAACCTTGCAGCTATCTCCATTGTAACAGCTGTGTCACTCACTCATTACCACACCTACCACATCCCATCCAGCAAACACCACCACCTTAGTTTTCTCACCTCAAGATTGTTAGGTTCGGTTGTGTTTGATCAAACTCTAAGCTTTTTGCACCAAACAAACATTTTGTGATTTTACAACTCTTTGATTTATGTGATTGTGTGTTGGTAATATGTAAAGTGGTTGGTTGTATAAGATAGAAAATATTGTTACTTGTGTCAGCAAGTTATGGATAACAGTACTGTATCAACTGGATGTGAATCCAATATAATTATCTTATTATGGTTAATTCAATACTAACTCTAGTGGTAAAAATATTATTTTTTGCTTTTTTTTTTTTGTTTTTATTTATTATAAGAATATAACATTGTTATATAATAAAAGTGAAATTAATAATCGATTATATGAAAACGATATTTTATATTAATAACATATCATCTTGATAAATTGTGAAACAAAATTGAAATTTTTTCCTCTATTAATTGATCATTCGATTTCTCTATATAAAAAAAATGATTCATTCAATAATCCATTAATAGACTTTTTTTTTTCTTTTGAGAATCTTAATAGACTTAAAGTTACTATATTATATTTTAAAAAATAATTATATATGTTACTTTTATAATTTTGTTATAAACTGACGTGGTAATATGTTCCTATGAGTTTAATGTTTCATGCTCCAAATTAATAGCATCAGGATACATACACACAACTTAGCAATCACCATCTCTCGTGTGGGTATTCAATTATTCATCGAAGGAATTAGCAACTAGCAAGTAACAAGTATAGAGATATGGGAATCCATAAAAAAGAAGTATAGAGAGAGGACTTTTGCCAAGGACTTCTTCTTATCCGGTAAACAAGGGGTCAATTTTGGGTTTTTATTCTGGACTTGAATTATATAATAAGCCCATATATTGTACGAGAGTCCACATAAATAACACTTTAGCCTTTTGGTAACTACTACTAGATTGGTGTTGATGTTGATTTGAAAAAGAAAAAAAAAAAGGATTTGCTCTATGCATATGTTAGATAAGTACTTGAGATAGGAGTAATACTAGAAATATAAACTTTTCACATCATGCTAATGTTTAATTAAAAAAAAAAAAATCACTTTTATCTATGTTAATTACTGATACTATTTTTTTTATATACGAATCAAAATAAACCATATTAAGTTATTAACACTTAACAACTACGAAAGCTGTATGGTTGATTTGGCTTCAAAGGAACAAGTTTGTGTTTCAAATGGGGAGGTTGATTCTAGCACATATTCCTAGTGTATTAAGAAAGGAGCTGAATTATAAGCTATAATTCCTATCAAGCACACCAAACCAAATAGAACTCAAGTCTAGATGAAATGTATTAAACCCCTTTTACGTCGGGTGAAGTTCAAACTGATGGCTCTGTCTGTGGGAGTCATAAGTTGGCAAGTTGGGGGGGGGGGGGGGGGGGGGTTGTGGTTGTTTCTTCAGTGCAATGTAGACTGGATTGCCAAGCACAGCCGGCTCTAGCATATAAGCAAGTGAGGCAGTCGCCTAAGGCCCTGCATAAAAAAAGGGCCCCTTAATTTTAACCAATAGAGTTATTTCTTTCATTTTAATTTTATTAATTAAGCCCAAATATTAGCCAATAAATAAAATAGTATTGTTTTTATGAAAAAGAAATTCTACGTTCACAATATTTTTCACAATACTTTCACAATAAATTCTAAATAACAAGATGTTATTGCTGTTATTGGTGGTTAAAAAAATAATTTCAATGGTGGATTCAAATTAGAACTAGTAACAACTTAACACCTAGAATTTATTGTGAAAATGTTATGAATTTAGCACTTCTAAAAAAAAAGAGCAATACACAAAAAATTTCACAAGATTTTTCACAACAATTGAGTTGACAAATTTTTACTAATTCTCATCTAGGTCCACTGTTAAGTCACTTTTTTACTTACTATTATAGTATTATTATTCTGCCACATCAACAGGTGTGAAATATTTTGTCAAATTTTTTGCATCTACAAAAATTCTAAAAAAAAAATATTCTAGGGGGTTCATATTAATTAATAATTTTGTATTTAATAAGAGAATAGAATTTAAGCAATATTTAGATTTGTTTTAAAAAAAGTCATTTTTAAATATATAAAAGGCCTCAATTCATTTTTTGCCTTAGGCCCCTCAATGCATCAAGCCGCCCCTGTTGCCAAGTTTACACGATAGCTTGGGACTGCTTCTAGTATTGTTGTTGAGCTTTGGGCTCTGAAAGATGAGCTTTCTCTTGCTCGGCAATAAGATTTTAATCGTATTAATGTTGAAGTAGATGCAGATATGCTTGTATATATGCTTACTAACCTACCTTACATAAACCTTATGTTGGAACCTCTTTTAACTGATTGCAAGTACCTAATAAAGACATTCCTTAATTGCATAGTGTCACATGTCTATAGGAAATCTAATAGATGTGCTGATAGCTTAGAAAAAAAAGAGAGTTTTACATGATATGATCATGGTTTTAAAAACCGAACCGGACATCAAATCGTTTTTTTTTAATTTCCGGTTCAACCCCGGTTTTTGACCGGTTTTAACCGGACCTAATTGGCTCCCGGTTCCCGGTTGAATCGGTCGGACCGGCCGGTCCGGTCCGGTTTTTAAAACAGTGGATATGATTTCTGTATTTTGTATGACTTGCCCCTGTGGTGGGCTGGCTTTTGATAAAGCTGAGTTTGACTTTTGATAAAACTGAGTTATTTTATTTTATTTTATTTTTATTTTTATAATAATCTAATGGTTTCATGTTAATATTATGAGCTTGTTTAACCAAAAAAAGAAGAAAATTTTTGTAGCTTTGAATATTTTGAGATACAGATCTCCTCTGCAACTAGTTTCTGTTTGATGATAATGGTGATCATGTGCTTAGATGAGGTTTTTGAGAAATTATAGAGTACTTTGGTGGACCACATCACTTGTCCACTATTCCACTAAAAAACTTTCACTTGTTTAAAATTGTTGAGTTAGTAATTAATTTTTGTTTAAAAATTTTTTCTAACTAACAATTTTAAACAGATGGAAGTTTTTTAGTAGAATGGTGGACCACATCACTTGTCTACCATGTGGATCTTATAATTTCTCGAGATTCTGATGCATTTTTTTGGTAGTCCAAGCATGGTGTGGATGTTCATTTGAAATTATTATCATTCTAGGGATGTAAAATTATTATAAAAACGGTATTAATGATGGGTCCATATTGAAGTGATGTTGCTCCATTTATCACTCAACAACCTATAAAGTCTTATTAAAAAAAAAAAAAAAAAACAAAAACGTTTAGAGTTGTGAAGAAAGATTATGATAAAAATTTCCCTTAACATTGCTAAATTATTATGGCTACAATATAGAGTTGATAAAAGGATTTGATAGACATTGCTGGAAATGGAAGGCCAATCAGATTCTTTAAAGAACATGCACCGAAAACAAGTTATCCCAATCCTATGGGGATAAGTTTGCAAAGCAGTTCCAATTGTTCTTGCGACAATCCTAAATTTTGTACCTAAATATTCGGCTTAAAAAATGGCTCTGTGCGACTCATTCAAATAAGCCAAATTTGAATTAGCTATAAATAAAAATAAATAGAAGGGAGACTTTAAATTTTAAAATATTTTACTTATAAAACAAATAAATTGGATGCCTTCTCATGATACATTTTGGTCATTTTCACACTTTAAAATGTCACAATTGTATGATAAGCCAGGCCATGTATGACTTCTCATGACACGTTTTGGTCCAAGTGCACCTTCTTCTGTATGGCCTCTAATGACACGTTTTCGTCCAACTGCACTTTCACATGTTTTATAATGTAATGACACATTTTGGACCAAGAGCACAAACCCAAATTAGCAACCGACAAAAAAAAAAAAAAAAAACAAAACAAAACAAAATGCACACACCCAGTAGTTGGGCTAGATTAACAAGTCAAGTCAATCAACAACCCTCTATACTTAGGGAGCGCTCACATATACATTTGGGATATTTTATTTGCATGACTTAGAAGAAACATTTGTGCCATTAGAGCATCCTATATTACCAATTTATATAGTTATATATATATTTGATTGTACAACTGCAGATTTCAAAATCTCTATTTTTTTTTTTTTTTAATTTAATAGTTGGGAAGAGAGGATAAGAACCAATTGAATTATAAGACTCTTGACAAAGCTCTCCTAATTTTACAAGGTCTGAAATGTAGCTAGTGATTAGTAATTACAATCTTACACCAATTTTAGAGAGGTCAATTCCCACACTCAAACCTGCGACAAATAGAGAGCACTTGCCATCACATCTTCTGTCCTCTTGCGTCATATTATTCAACAGCATGTATTGATTACAATTCCATTATGACAATAATGCTCTCATGTGCCCAGCATGCCAAATATCCTATAAAATGCCCTGCATACCTACAACTTGAAGAAATGCCAAGCAGGGTACCATCTACTCAACGCAACACATATTTGACAACCAACATATAAGTTAGGAAGACTGGGATTTCCGTAAGAATACCCTTAGCTTTCATCAATTGTTTTGCACATCTAACTACCATTCTTTGTTATAAATGCGTTTGCAGCTCCCACTACACTAGGACTGTAAGATATAGAATTCCTGAACTCTATTAACTATCCATTGTACATGGATATGTATATAGTACGGGAGGGAGCCATTCTACCAAACCATTTAAGAGTTGTAAGCATTCTTGAATGATAAAGAGAGCTTCTCTTATGTGTGCTCAGCTGTCAATGTCTTTCCTCTACCCTGGCAAACTGACCTGAGTACTATCACCTAAGGTATTAAAACACTATCATTTAAATACCATTGATGGTCTAATCTATACCACTGACAAAGAAAATGAAAATAAAAGCCAACAGGTTCTGCAGAACCCTCATCTAACAACAAAATTTGAAATGCTTTAGGAACCATAAATGCCTTTGTTTTATTGGCAATGACACACACAATGCAAGTGGGTCTTGAACCCACAACCTTAGCCTTCATCTGGCTCATTGGCTTAATTAATCCATAAATGCATTCCAAAAGGATTAATTATACAACCACAGAAACATTCTTTCTGATAAATCAACATAGTTATAGGATTCAACACAAAACAATAGCTATATAGCCAACATATAACTTTTTACTCAAACGCTTCTCAAAAAAAAAAAAAAAAAAAAAAAAGAAAAAAAAGACACCAACTATTCACTTGTTAAGAGTGTACAACACTCAGTGCAGATTACAGAGCAATCCTAGAGTATCAAGCAGTAACGGCTACTTCTCATCCAACGGCTACAAGTGTGTATTTAATACACTTAAGCAAATGGTGTCGTTTCTATTTAAACAATGTTGCGTTTTGTACTTGTGTCAAAACGCTGCCGTTTTTGTAAGTAAAAACTTAGTTTGATTAGCTGTTAATTCTGTTATTTCGCTCTACTCTTCACGGACCAATTCTGTATTTTAAGGACTGATTAGTTTTGGTAGTTACCATAACCATGGACTGTATATATAGAGATCTAAGTGTATAATGAAAAGTCAGTGAGTATTTTTCTCCAGAAAATTCTTTTTCTCTCTTCGTCGCTCTCAATCTTTTCTCTCTAAATTCATCTTCTTTTCTTTGAGTGTTCTTTACTGTAAAACTTCCATTGTTGAAGCAATCACAAGCTTGTTCATCTTGTCATTGCTCTTAGCTCTGCCTTTGAACTTAAAGATTTAGGGGTTCTCTCTTATTTCTTGGGCATTCAAATCTTGTCTACTCGGTTTGGCCTCACTTTGTGCCAATCTAAATATGCATCTGATGTCCTCCACAGATTCCACATGGAGAATTCCAAGCCCACTAAAACTCCCAGCTGTTCCAACACACGCCTCACTCCCTTTGATGGTTCTGCTTTACTTGATCCCTCTGAGTATCGGATTATGGTGGGTGCTCTTCAATATCTGACTTTCACACGCCCAGATTTGTCATTCAGTGTGAACCAGTTGTGCCAGTTTATGCAACATCCTACAACTTCTCATTTGGAAGCTGCTAAGCGTGTTCTGCGCTATGTGAGAGGGACTTTACATTTTGGTATCCATTTTGCTCCAGGTCCTCTTACATTCTCTGCTTTCTCTGACGCGGACTGGGCTGGTGACCCAACAGATCATAAATCTACTACTGGACAGCTGGTCTTTCTTGGTTCAAGTCCCATATCTTGGTCTTCAAAGAAGCAGCCCACAATCTCACGGTCTTCCACAGAGGCTGAGTACCGTGCCTTGGCTTCCACTGCTGCAGAGTTGGCTTGGCTTTACACCTTATTTCGCGAGCTCAGGGTCTTCCTCCCACACATTCCTATTCTCTGGTGTGACAATGTTTCTGCCATTGCCTTAGCCTCCAATCTTGTCTTTCATTCCCGAACCAAGCACATTGAAGTTGACTATCATTATGTCAGGGGCTGTGTTCTTCGTCGCGATTTGGGAATGAAATTCATCTTTGGCCGTGATAACTTCGCTGATATCTTCACTAAGCCGGTACTTGGTCCTTCCTTTTTGCTTCTTCGTGGCAAACTCTTGGCTAATTCCACCTCGAGTTTGAAGGGGGATGTTAAGAGTGTACAACACTCAGTGCAGATTACAGAGCAATCCCAGAGTACCAAGCAGTAATGGCTACTTCTCATCCAACGGCTACAAGTGTGTATTTAATACACTTAAGCAAACGGTGTCGTTTCTATTTAAACAATGCTGCGTTTTGTACTTGTGTCAAAATGCTGCCGTTTTTTAAGTAAAAGCTTAGTTTGATTAGCTATTAATTCTGTTATTTCGCTCCACTCTTCACGGACCAATTCCGTATTTTAAGGACTGATTAGTTTTGGTAGTTACCATAACCATGGACTGTATATATAGAGATCTAAGTGTATAATGAAAAGTCAGTGAGTATTTTTCTCCAGAAAATTCTTTTTCTCTCTTCGTCTCTCTCAATCTTTTCTCTCTAAATTCATCTTCTTTTCTTTGAGTGTTCTTTACTGTAAAACTTCCATTGTTGAAGCAATCACAAGCTTGTTCAAAGCTTTTCATCATGTACCAGATAAATCAACATGAATTATCACTAGTAATTGCTTATGTATGTGTTTTGCCACCTGTATTCCATGTAAAATGGAAATAAATGTAGAAGCAAAAAGAAAAATGACAATGAATTAACCATTGTTAAGAACGCTACCATGTTTATGCTTTAATGAAGACTTAACTCAATTTGAAATTGAAACTGAACTGAGAGGTAATGTAAAGGGACACTAAAACAGAATTTTTACAAGAATGAAAAGTGCACAGCGAAAAAAATGAAATAAAACATCTCATTTTAATGGAGTTCAATCAGCTAACTTCCGGAAAATTTTTGGCTAAAACATAAGGATGCATAAAAATAATTTATTAATTCTTATAATTTTATTATAGACGTATCCGAGAATGATAGACCATTTTAAATTGTGGGACTAAAAAATTTCCTCTTGAAGTTTTGAATTAAATCAAGAGTTCAAATTTGTTACCTCAGTTTCTCCTGTATTAATTTCAACTCTCATAATATCTAAGATTAAGTAAGTTCACAATTAATAAACAGGTAACTCACAATCAATTCCAATCTCACACACATAAACCATGAATAATGAACAAATTTGAGGAAGATAACACTTTTCTCTAATAAATGAAACACAAACTGAATTATAACAACTATAACAACAATATCAATCAAAATTTTTTTGAAGAAACCTACCTGATTCATATCAGAGATTAACAATGGGCCCCTACAAAGCTTACTCCCACGCACGGTTTCAAAGCTTTACTGATAGTTCAAAACAACATCAGCAGCAGCAACAAGACCAACGTTGCTTTGTTTTGGGTACTGAGTTCAAGTCACCAGGACAAGTTAAAGCTGAGAAAAAACCTGAAATCCACAAACCAATGCACCAATTTTTTGGAGAGTGGCCACCAAAGAACACAGACACCTGGCTTGATCTTGCATCAAATTCAAGAATACCTGCTGGTAATTTCACTTCACTAGCTTGCATTAGTTTTTTTTTTTAAAATGACTTTTATTGATGAAGAGGCAGTTCCTTATTTCACCATTATTAGATTCATTAACTGTTGTTTTACACTACTTTTAGTTTACACAACGTTCACATTTTATAAAGCCAGACGTGCACATATTTTTTAAGGATGTCCACACTTTACTCTTAAGTGTGTATAATAGTGTGCAATAATCATTACTCCTCACAGATTTCTCCTATGCATTATAAATTTGCTTATTCAATTTTAAGAAAGCAATACATATAAGAATTATATATATTCAAGTACAAAGTTTATTGATGAAGAGGTAGTACCTCATTTTACTATTATTAGTTTTCTCTAGTCTTGCTTCTTGTGCCAATCTTTGACATCTCCATTGTCACTTGTGAAATTTGTTTTTTGTGCAGATGATTGAAAGTCTCATAATAGCGATACTGGTTATTTTGATCATGGCCAAAAGAGTCCTTGGTGTTGGTGGGGTCAATATCTATATCTTCTTGTGGTTAGGGAAAGCTTTATTTAGCAAAAGGTTGTTGGTGAATAATGTAGGGTCACAACAGGATTTCTGCTCTTTTGCTTTTATTGATACTTAGTTTCTTCTTCCTCCCCTTAAAGAAACATGTTTGGGATTTGTAGACTTGTTTGTTTGAGTGGAAGCATCATGATTTGCTTTGGATTCCCTTAAATCTAAACTGTGTAGTAATTGAAGCACCTTTCATATGGGTTTGTGCTTTATAGTTATACCAGTTAATGTACGTGGACCCGTCAAATAACATGTGTGCATTAACTTCTGCTCAAATATACACACCATAAGGATGGACCCCTTTTGTGCTCAGAACTACTTTGCTTATTCAATAAATTGCTCCAACACAGCTTCCATACTTTTATTATTACGGAGTATTTATCAAATGCTGAATCTCACTGAAATTCTAGATTCCGTTGTTCCCTGCTCTGTGATTTGGTTTCCCTTGGTATGCCAGTCACTAAATGTGCATTAGCATTAGCACTGCTGTCTGAGAAAGTAACATTCATTTAATAGAAATTCTGTGATGATCACTGTAGCTTCTTTCATGAAGGATCTTGCATTACTGTCAAAATAATGTTATTATTTGCGCGCGCACACACACACACCAAAAAAAAAAAAAAACCCTATAAAAAGTAATCAACTAGGAAATTGTTGTTTCTATCTTTGTATTTGTTGCCAACCTGATCCTTTATAGTGCTTAGAGTAACCTTATTCTAAAAGGTTTTATTTATTTATTATTATTATTTTATTATTATTATTATTTTTTACAAAATTGAAATTTTCAGCCTTAAAATTTTGGGTAGTTTGACATTGCTTTCAAAAATTTCAAAATTTGGATCCTTACTTCTAAAATTATGACTTATGTATTGTTTCATTTAAGTCATTCTGTCATGTGGTGAGGTGTTTGCAATGCTAGCTGGATATTGTTTAAGGCAATTTAAATGAAGCTTTTTATATTTAAATATTAATTAAATAAAATTATTTAATATTAAATAAAAAATGTTAATTTGAATAATTAAATACATAATTCGATGATTTTTCCACCAAAAAAAAAAAAAAAAATACATACTTTGATGAATTATTACTAACTAAACCATGGTTAGTTATGAATTAAATACATAATTTGGAGACATCATTAATTAATGATTTAAATGATGTAGTTTTGAATGAATATGATTGATAACTTCAACAATTTAATTAATGAATATTTGAAATAATTTATTGTGATTGATAACTCATTAGTTTGTAATTCGTATATAGTAAAAACTTGTAATATTGCTAGTATTCTAACATCACTCATAAAATAAAATTGTGCATAACTTCTTTTTTTCTTTTTTTAATTATTATCATAAAATTTGAATCCTTTTTATAATGGTGGGTGGGGCATTTTTTTTTTTTTAATAATTACGGCCTGGCGCCTTTTTGTAATAGGGCCTTAGGCCTAGGCCTAAACCTTGGGTGTTTGTTAAGTGGCAAGTGGCAATTAAGTTCAAAATGACGTCAATATTTCAAAGCTATGTAGTTTTAATGTTTAGTTTGTAACCTTTACTTTTCAAGTTTGGGATAATTTTGTTTTTGCCCTCTAAAATTTCAAATTTTAGATCAATAAAACGTTGTCATTTTGAGTCTAGGTCGCACTTAATGGACAGTGGACACCATATTTTGGCACATGGAGAGGAGGTATTAAATCCAAATGATATTTATGTTAGGGAGATGAATCCAAATTTGAAACTTTAAGGGAGAAATAAAAGTAAAAAAATAAATCCCAAACTTTATGGGTATAAATTGAAATTTAATCAATCATTTCTAGGAAAAAATGCACTAACTTCCCTTAAGGTTTTTTGTTATCATACTCACCTTCTCACTAGTTTGAAATAAGAGACTCACTTCTCCTAAAATACAAATTATTTACAATGACCTTCACTCTATGACCAAAAACGGTTTTACAAAATGGTGAATTAATTACTAGAATGAAAAGGGTTTTGGGACACAATTCAGCCCACCAAAATGCTGAAAATTTTAAACGTGCTTTCTCTTAAAAGATATGCATCTCCTGTCAAGAAACCATTGGGCCCAAATTTCCTTAGTCGAATATGAAATATTATTATACATAAAAACAATATATAACTTAGATTAATATAAATAAATAAAAAATAAAAAAAAAACAACTAAATGACATGACATAGTTTGACCGAGATTATACCCAAGTTTGCCATAAAAACTTTATACTTTTCATTTTTCTAATTTTTTAAACGCCTCGTTTCAAAACCATGACATTTACTATCACCATCTTAGCATCTATGTAAATTATTGATGTTATAAAATCAAATCCATTTATTTCAAAATAAGTTGATAGGATTTGAGAAACTCTATTAATTTAAAAAATCATTTTAACAAATGCTCTTAGGGAAATTACTAGTAGACTATTTTTAAAACGTTTTAATACAAATTTTATGAGGAATATAAAAAGCTATCTAAAAAGTCAATTACTTTTTTCTTTTTTGATAAAATATTTCTAAAAATACTTTCATACCAATCTCCTTAAAGCATCTATTAATTTTTGCCTAATTTAAAAACTTTAGAAGGTCTTAATATAGTGTTTGATAGGATGTCATTAGACACAAGGAAATTATTATTATTTTTTTTTTTTGAGTTTCACTAATATTTTAGTTTATTTGTCTTAGCTATATCCCAAACACACATGTGATATAAATTAAAAATTAATCTGAATATTTTGAATGAGTAGTTCCCTCTTTGAATAAGGTATTAATATTTCGTCAAAAAAGTACTATGCAAAAAAGCTGACTTCCATAAAGTCCTTTTATGTCTTATTTTTTCTCATTTTGTCAAACAAACTATCACTTATTAAATACTAACATAGAGAAATCACAGCTGCCACGAGAAAATTATTGAATATTTCAGGAGTACCATAAATGCATACTCTCTTTCTTATATGAATTGTGGATCTCACTATAAATTTAATTAATGGGACCTACAGTTATGTGAAAGAGGAGAGTACGCATTTATGGTACTCCGGGAGTACTCAATAATTACCTGCTGCGATGTAAGTTTTGTAGAGAAATTTTTATTGGATATTTCATTGATGACTTGATTTAATGATGGCTTGATTTACTTCATTTAAGCTTGAGTTTAAACCATTAGTGTACGTAGTAAGTAACTATTAAATTGAAGTGTAAATGATAAAGAGTTGGGTGAGAAAGAAGACTATCTCATTGTATCACTATAACCTCCAATTAATGGAGTATTCTTTCGATCGTGAGTTTGTGACCTAACCTTAAAACAAATTTCATCTACTCTCGTTCTCCCAATTAATTACTCTGAAAAAATATATTACCTATTATTCTTTAATATATTTAAGAGTGTATTTTTTGAATGAGTTTATTTTCATTAGCTGATTTCATATAATTAAATATGAGAAGTGTAAAATACAGTTATACTTATAAACAAATGGTATAAATAAATTAGTGTTTTAAACCAACTCACTTGAAAATTTTTTATTTTCTCAAAATAACATAATATGAAAATATCAAGAAAATATGAAAATGGATAGAACTTTCATATTTGATTGAAGGATTCTGAATTTTACATTATGTTTTCTTTTTTCGTGAAAGGAGAGGGAAGAGAAGAGAAAAGAATTAAGAAAGTGAAAGAAAAATGAAAGGGAAAAGAAAACACTTATATATGTGTATTTAGATGCAGTGGGGAAGAGAAATGAAAAAAAAAAGAGTAAAATAATAAAATAATATTAAACGATGACTTTACTATTTTATTGTTAAAGATTAAAAATTAAAAATTAATTATGAACATATTCAACTAATTTATTAAAAAAAAAAATTTCTAAAAGCATAGTAATTTTATGAATTTGGAGGGAAAATAAAAATTGACAAGACTTATAAAAACCTTTTTTCTCCACATTTCTTTTCTCTTCTTTATTTTTTTTTTTTAAAAAAAAAATTTCCTAACCAAACAAAAGATAGAGTTTAAATTTAACAGGAAGAGAAATGAAAAAAAAAAAGGGAGTAAAATAATAAAATAATAAAAAACTATGACTATACTATTTTATTGTTAAAAATTAAAAATTAATTATGAACATATACAAGTAATTTCAAAAAAAAAAAAAACCAAACTTTTCTAAAATTATAGCAATTTTATGAATTTGGAGGGAAAATAAAAATTATAAAAATTAACAGGACTTATAAAAACCTTTTTTCTCCACATTTCTTTTCTCTTCTCTATTTTTTTTTTAAATTTATTTTTCCTAACCAAAAAAAAAAAAAACCAAACCCTTCCCTTCTCTTTGTTGCACCTTTCCTTATAACCAAAACATATATAGTGTAAAGTTTAACAGTAAAAAAGTAGATGTGTAAATTGAATTTATTCCTCTTATCATTCTATAATATTTGAAAAAAGAAGTTAAAGTAAGGTTTTAAGATAAAATGTTAGTATGATAAATTAAAGTAAGTCAGAATTATGTGGGCCATAATTAAGACAGTCTAACAGGCAACGTAAGAGCTAAGTGCAAAGTGACAAATTTTTTTTTTTTGGCTTCATCTGGCTGATAGTGAAGCTTCATCTAAACCACACGCTGCTTGCTCACTCCCAAGTGCAGGAGATCGTAGCAATATAATTCTTGGAGTACCGAGGTCGAACCATAAGGAACAGGGTAAATTCAAAGACAATATACTTAAATAACAATTTGGATGAAGAAGAAAAGTATTTTTGCTTGGTAATTGTTAACAATAATGATAATAAAAACTGATTTAAGTCAATAAAGTAAATACTAGGGCATCAGGGTGTTTCTCTATATCGATATGAAATTCTTTGTGATCTAAGAAATTATATATTTCATAATTGATTGTTTTTATACAATTAAAAACTTATGATTCGGTTGAACTGAGACAATTCAAAAACGCATGATAACCTCGATTAATAATGCAGTTAGAATAATTTTCAGAAAAACTCATTCACTTTAAAACCTGATTTCTATTTGAAACTATTAGAAATTCATCTGAACATTAAGAAAAACATGATTGAATTTATTGAAAGCATGGAAGAACTTATACATCAAAAGAAATCTAAGTGAACAATCAAATATGTTGTTGATAAAATCCTAGAAAGAATCACATTGAATATTCATACCGTATAGAAGAAACATAACCCCTAGCCCTAGCAAAGAGTTTAGGCTGCCATTAAAGAAAGGAAAATACAAGGTTTTCTCTACCCAAAATTCGTTCTACACAGCCTTCCTTCAAAACCCTAACATCTAAGTGTCCAAATAAAATAAAACTTTTTTTTTTTTAATTTTAATTTCTGTTTAGGTTTACAGTAGTAACTTATGAGTTAATTTCGGCCTTAAAAAATTGAGAATTTTGAAAAACTCAAAACTGAAAAGTTGTAGATATCGAAGTTGTAGTTCCAACCCATCTGGCCTTGTGTCAATTGGATTTTTGAGGAGAGAGATATGCCCAAAATACTGATTAGTGCTCAAATCAAATTTTTCCTTTTTAGCTTTTGTCTCTTTGATTTCTTTCCTTATTTGAAGCTTCTAATCATGGTAGACGATCCAAGCACTCCAGCTGCACTTCCTTAGACATTTAAGCATGGTCCTTTAGCTCCATTTTAATTCTAGTTTGGCCTCCATTTTCTCACAAATTCCTATAAACTAATCTTTCTCACATAATTTCCTGAAAATAGAAAATTACACACAATAAATAACATCTTATTCAAGAAATTATGTAAAGATAAATAATAGGGACTAATACAAATCATGGCTTAATTATACAAATTAAGCATAGTAATAAGGAGATAACACTCGCATAAATATATAACAAGGCGTTATCACACCCGTGCAAAGTTAAAAGTTAAAACCAATCTTCTAGTTGAATATATAGATCAAAGACGCGCAACTTGCTACAAACACAGAACACACACACACATTCCCCACCAAATTAAAACCTTGCAACTATCTCCATTGTAACAGTTGTGTCAGTCACTCATTGCCACACCTACCACAACCCATCCAGCAAACACCACCACCTTAGTTGTCTCACCTCAAGACTCTTTTTAGGTTTGGTTGTGTTTGATCAAACTCTAAACTTTTTGCACCAAACAAACATTTTGTGATTTTACAACTCATTCATTTATGTGATTGTGCGTCGGCAATATGTAAAGTGGCTGGTTGTGTAAGATAGAAAATGTTGTTGCCCGAGTCAGCAAGTTATAAATAACAAAACTGTATCAACTGAATGCAGATCCAATATAACTCTCTTATTATGGTTAATTCGATACTAACTCTAGTGGTAAAAATATTTCTTTTTTGTTTTTCGTTTTGATTTTATTTATTATAAGAATATAACATTGTTATATAATGAATGTGAAATTAACAATCGATTATATGAAAACGATATTTATATTAATAACATATCATTTTAATAAATTGTGAAACAAAATTGAAATTTTTTTCTTCTATTAATTGATTATTCAATTTCTCTATATAAAAAAAATGATTCATTCAATAATCCATTAATAGACTTAAAGTTACTATATTATATTTAAAAAAATTATTATATATGTTATGTAATTTTGTTATAAACTTATGTGACAATATGTTCCTACTAGTTTTATGCTTCACGCTCCAAATTAATAAAGTCACGATACATACGCTCAACAACTCAATAATCACATCTCTCGTGTGGGTATTCAATTATTCATTGAAGGAATTAGCAACTAGCAACTAGCAAGTATAGAGAGATAGGAGTCCATAAAAAAAATAAAAAAATAAATAAAAATGTATAGAGAGATGACTTTCGCCAAGGACTTCTTCTTATTCGGTAAACAAAGGGTCAATTTTGGGTTTTTCCTTTGGACTTGAATTCTATAATAAGCCAATACATTGTACGAGAGTCCACATTAATAACACTTCAGCCTTTAGGTAACTAATACTAGATTGGTGTTGATGTTGATTTGAAAAAGGAAAAAAAAAAAAAAAGAAAAAAGAAAAGAAAAGAAGGATTTACTCTATGCGTATGTTAGATAAGTATTTGAGATAGGAGTAATACTAGAAATATAAACTTTTCACATCATGCTAATGCTTAATTAAAAAAAAATCACTTTTACATAGGTTCATTATTAATACTCTTTTTATTATATACGAATCAAAATAGACCGTATTAAGTTATTAACACTTAACAACTGTGAAAGCTGTATGGTTGATTTGTCTTCAAAGGAGCAAGTTTGTGTTTCAAATGGGGAGGTTGATCCTAGTACATATTCCTAGTGTATTAAGAAAGGAGCTGAATTATATGCTATAGTTCCTGTCAAGCACACCAAACCAAATAGAACTCAAGTCTCGATGAAATGGATTAAACCCCTACCACGTTGGGTGAAGTTCAAACTGATGTCTCTTTGTGGGAGTCATAAGTTGGCAAGTGGAGGGGATTTTTTTTTTGTGTGTGGGGGGGTGGGTGGTGTGTGGGGTGTGGTGTTGTTTCTTCGATGCAATGCAAACTGGATTGCCAGGTTTACACGATAGCTCGGGATTACTTCTAGTATTATGGCTGAGCTTTGGGCTTTGAAAGATGAGCTTTCTCCTGCTAGGCAATTAGATTTTAATCATATTAATGTTGAAGTAGATGCAAATATGCTTTTACATAAACCTTATGTTGGAACCTCTTTTAACTTATTGTAGGAACCTAATGAAGACCTTCCTTAATTGCATAGTGTCACATGTCTATAAGGAATCTAATAGATGTGTTGATAGCTTAGCAAAAGTGGGAGTTGTACAAGATATGATTTTTGTATTTTGTATGACCCACCCCTATGGTGGGCTGGTTTTTGATAAAGCTGAGTTTGACTTTTGATAAAACTGAGTTTTTTTTTGTAATAAAATGATGGTTTCTTGTTAATATTATGAGCTTGTTTAACCAAAAAAGGAAGAAATTTTTTGTAGTTTTGAATATTTTGAGATACAAATCTCCTCTGCAACTAGTTTTTGTTTGATGATAATGGTGATTATGTGCTTGGATGAGGTTCAGATGCATTTTTTTAGTAGTCCTAGCATGGTGTGGATGTTCATTTGAAATTATTATCATTCTAGGGATGTAAAATTATTATAAAAATGGTATTAACGATGGGTCCATATTGAAGTGATGTTGCTCCATTTATCACTCAACAAACTATAAAGTCTTATTTAAAAAAAAAAAAAAAAAAACCTGTAGAGCTGTGAAGAAAGATTATGATAACAATTTCCCTTAGCATTGCTCAAATTATTATGGCTACAATATAGAGTTGACAAAAGGATTTACTAGACATTGCTGGAAGTGGGAGGACAATCAGATTCTTTAAAGAACATGCACCGAAAACAAGTTATCCCAATCCTATGGGGATAGGTTTGCAAAACAGTTTCCACTTGTTCTTGCGTCAGTCCTAAATTTTGTACCTTAATATTCGGCTTAAAAAATGGCTGTGTGCGACTCATTCAAATAAGCCAAATTTGAATTAGCTATAAATAAAAATAAATAGAAGGGAGACTTTAAATTTTAAAATATTTTACTTATAAAACAAATAAATTGGATGCATTCTCATGATACATTTTGGTCATTTTCACACTTTGAAATGTCACAATTGTATGCTAAGCCAGGCCATGTATGACTTCTCATGACACGTTTTGGTCCAAGTGCACCTTCTTGTGTATGGCTCCTAATGACATGTTTTCGACCAAGTGCGCTTTCTCATGTTTTATAATGTAATGACACATTTTGGACCAAGTACACAACCCCAAATTAGCAACAAAAAAGAAAAAAAGAAAAAAACAAAAGAACAAAATGCACACACCCAGTTGGGCCAGATTAACAAGTCAAGTCAATCAACAACCCTCTATACTATTCGATTGTAGAACTGCAGATTTCAAAATCTCTATTTTTACTTATTTATTTATTTTTTTAAATTTAATAATTGGGAAGGGAGGATAGGATCGAGTTGAATGATAAGCCTCTTGACAATTCTCAGCTTGTATTTTACTTAAAAATACAAAGCTCTCCTAATTTTGCAAGGTCTGAAGACGTAGTTAGTGGTTAGTCTTACACCAATTTTAGAAAGGTTAATTCCCAAATTCAAACCTGCGACAAATAGAGGGCACTTGCCATCACATCTTCTGTCCTCTTGCCTCATATTATTCAACAGCATGTATTGATTACAATTCCATTATGACATTAATCCTCTCATGTGCCCAGCATGCCAAATGTCCTATAAAATGCCCTGCATACCTACAACTTGAAGAAATGCCAGGCAGGGTACAATCGACTCACTGCAACACATATTTGACAACCAACATAAAAGTTAGGAAGACTGGGATTTCCATAAGAATACCCTTAACTATCATCAATTGTTTTGCACATCTAACTACCATTCTTTGTTATAAATGCATTTGCAACTCCAACTAATATAGGACAGTAAGATATAGATATGTATATAGTACGGGAGGGAGCCATTCTACCAAACCATTTAAGAGTTGTATGCATTCTTGAATGATAAAGAGAGAGCTTCTCTTAGGTGTGCTCAGCTGTCAATGTCTCTCCTCTACCCTGGCAAACTGACCTGAGTACTATCACCTAAGGTATTAAAACACTATCATTTAAATACCATTGATGGTCTAATCTATACCACTGACAAAGAAAATGAAAATAAAAGCCAACAGGTTCTGCAGAACCCTCATCTAACAACAAACTTTGAAATGCTTTAGGAACCATAAATGCTTTTGTTTTATTGGCAATGACACACACAATGCCAGTGGGTCTTGACAACCTTAGCCTTCACCTGGCTCATTGGCTTAATTAATCCATAAATGCATTCCAAAAGGATTAATTATACAACCACAGAAACATTATTTCTGATAAATCAACATAGTTTTAGGACTATATTCAACACAAAACAATAGCTATATAGCCAACATATAACTTTACTCAGACGCTTCTCAAAAAAAAAAAAAAATTTAGACGCCAATGATTCATTTACCAGATAAATCAACATGAATTATCACTAGTTATTGCTTAAGTATGTGTTTTGCCACCTATATTCCATGTAAAATGGAAATAAATGTAGAAGCAAAAAGAAAAATGACAATGAATTAACCATTGTTAAGAACGCTACCATGTTTATGCTTTAATGAAGAACTCAATTTGAAAATGAAACTGAACTGAGAGGTAATGTGAAGGGACACTAAAACAGAATTTTTACAAGAATGAAAAGGGCACAGCTAAAACAATGAAATAAAACATCTCATTTTAATGGAGTGCAATCAGCAAACTTCTGGAAAATTTTTGTTCAAAACATAAGGATGCATAAAAATAATTTATTAATTCTTATAATTTTATTATAGACATATCCGAGAATGATAGACCATTTTAAATTGTGGGACTAACATATTTCCTCTTGAAGTTTTGATTTAAATCAAGAGTTCAAATTTGTTGCCTCTGTTTCTCCTGTATTAATTTCAACTCTCATAATAGCTAAGATTAAGCAAGTTCACAATTAATAAACAGGCAACTCACAATCAATTCCAAACTCACACATATAAACCATTACTAATGAACAAATTTGAGGAAGATAACACTTTTCTCTAATAAATGAAACACAAGCTGAATTATAAGAACTATAACATCAATATAAATCAAACAAATTTTGAAGAAATAACACTAAACATTGTCATTGTAAATTTTCCATGATTCCTGACATTGTTATACATTCACACAAGTTAGCAGAATTTAACATGAAACTAATGAGCTCAACAACAAAGGGCAAAAGGGTTTCTCCTTCAATCAATTATAAGCCGTTTACTTTAAACCAATAAGAACAAATCAATAAACAATGTGAAAGAAAAATTTCCAAATCAACAATTACCCATTTACAAATGCCCGATGCTCCAATGAATCCACCATTCACATCCTCCAAAAAATTACAACGCTGTGCCGCTTGGAATAAAAGAATTGGTGAGAGTAAAACTCCAACATGACCTTAAAAGTTTTCCAAATTTTCAATCCAATTACAAGTCTAAAATGTGTCCTTGAGCTTCAGGAGCTGCCTTCTCTTGAAAATCAAGAATCCCACCACACCAATTTGGAGGATTGTGGCGATAACCATAAACAATATTCCAATCTTCTTCCCATGATTGAGAGTCTTCTGTTTATGCCTTGGGTGTGAGTGTAGATTTGGGTGGCCGGGATCTTGGTTAAATTTATGGTTCGGTCGTGGTGGCGGTAGTGATAACCCTGGAGGCGGTAGAGCTGCCGATGGAGGCCGCGGAGCTGCCTTATCTGACAGAGGTGGAGGTGGCAGAGGAGGCGGCGTTGCTGTCAAATCTGATGGAGGTGGAGGTGGCGGAGGAGGCGGGGGGGGAGGAGGAGAAGGTGGTGGATTTGATGGTGGAGGTGGTGGAGGAGGTGGAGGTGGAGGTGGAGGTGGTGAAGGTGAAAGAGAGTTCGAATCAGTTGGTGATTGGGACTCGACATAGAATGCAAGGATACTAAGGGCAAAGCCAAATACTAGGAACACCAAGGTTGTTGGTGGTAATGATGGTTGTTCCATGGAACAACAATGAAAAAAAAAAAAAAAAAAAAATTATAAATTTATCTAACTTCAGGGTATGGACTAGATTCCAAAGTCTTTTCTTGCATCTGGGTCCAACCCCAGATGATTGATTTTCAGCTATGAAAGCTAGGGTTTAGGCATAGGTATGGTTTTTTGAATCTGGGTCCCTGTGATCTCTAGCTCCCATGTAAAATCAACCAACTGGGTCAAATGGGTTTCTTCCCAAATGGTTGATTTCTTTTTGTTCTTCAGACTGATTCAGAATCTTGCGAGATTTGGGAACCATAGAAATGGGTTTGGGGAAAAAGTTGTAAATTTTTGAATCTGGGTGTTTGTGGTACTCGGACTTTTGTGTTTTGAGGATTTTAGAGAAATGGGTCAAATGGGTTTGGTCCAAAAGATATCAAATTTTCGTGTACACGGCATTAGCAGCTATTGAGGAATCAAGGATGATTGTGTCTGAATCTGAGGTTTCTGGGATTTTGTCTCTTGATCTTTGTGAGGGATCAAATGAATTAGTCAAACGGGTTGGTGAGAGAGGCATTGATTGATTGATTCGAAAGTGTAAATGGCCAGAAGAGATTGAATCGAAGAGTTTTTTTTTTTTTTTTTCCCTCACCTTCTCAGAAATGGAGGAAAGACAGAGAGAGAGAAACAGGGTCCACGCTGGATTCAACGGCTGGGGCTAAATTGGTTATTGAGTCATAGCAAGGAATCATCTTTTTGAGCTGTATTTAGGAGAGAGAGAATGTCCACCCTTTATCATCGTGAGTTGTTGTTAGTTTCGCAGAATTTTTTTCCCAAATATCCTTAAATATCAAACTATTTAGATTTTTTTTTTTTGAGAAATGCCCAAACTATTTAGATTGTTGTTACGTTTCAAAACAATATGGAAAACTAGCATCTCGAGTGTCTAAAATTCAAATTTCAAAATAAAAATCGAGTTTCTAAGTCTCGATTTGTAAGTTGTGGGTTTTGTTGGGGCAAAAAAAATTCTCGTGGAACTTGAGTTTTTCAGACTTGAGTTCTACCATTTTATTTCTCTTCTTCTTCCTTGAGTTTGTTCTTGTTTTGTATTCTTCTTCGTCACTCCACCCAGCGTTCTTCTCCAGCCAAATTGCCCAGCTGGTGTTCTTCTTCATCGTTCCACCCAGTGTTTTTCTCCAGCCAGATCGCCTACCCAGGGTCTTTTCGTCTTCAGATTTTCTATGGGTTCTTCTCTTCTTCTCATATCTTTTTTTTTTTTGGGTTTTTTTTTTTCCTGGGTTCTTTCTTCTTTTTCTCGGTTGGTACGTTTTTTGTTCTCTATTTGAACTCGACTATTAAAAACTCGAGATCTATGTGGCATAATCATGTCCAACTCAGCAAACTCAGCAAGTGAGAAGCGAGTCTTTTGAGGCTCGAGATTTTCTATGCTAGTTTGCAATTTTCTTTCAAACCCGTATTAACTTACTATATTCTATCCCTTCACAACGTTATTCTGCAAATATCCCCTAATTTAGCAATATCAATGGGGAATTATAAATCCAACTTTAGTGTTGTTGGATCATGTGGGCCTAAAATGGGATGGGATCATGGTTTTGAATTTAGGGTGATGTTGAAAGAGGCCTTTGAGCCCATCCTAGATTCTTGAAAAAGACCCAATAGTAGTTTAACTTGCTGAGATAATATAGCCACAATACAAAGAACTCGGAGTTAAGATTTTTAGAAGCTTTTTTTCTATTACTTGCTATACGAATAAGTACAAGTTGGCCCTTGACTAGAAACAGCTCAACCCTTGCTTGGCTTTGCAACATTTAGCCTTGCAATTAGGCATTCATGATCTAATAATGGAAATGGATGCTATGGTGTCGATAAATTTGACACTCCTTACATAATTATTGAAATTGATGCTAAAGTAGCCGTGGGATTCATTTACGTTGGGTAAATTACTATTTTTTTTTTCCCTAATATTTCAAATGTAAAAGTTCAGTCTCTAACCTTTTGTCTTATGTTAAAATAGTCATATTTGTTAAATAATTGATGAAAAATACTGAAGTAGCAAATGATTAAAATAAAATATTATTTTTATGCCACTTAGACTACCATATTGCATAAACTTAAAAATTATTAATCTAATAATAACTCTAAAGTCAATTTTTAAAAAAAAAAATTGTTTGACCTAAACATAATAGTCAACAGACATTGCGCTCCAAAAATTGATTAATTAAACTTTAACTAATAGATTAACGATAAATTTTTTTTTTTTTGAGTAGAAATAGATTAACGGTAATTGAAGAAGCAAAATAAAATAAAAATAAAAATAAAAACAACTAAGCTTTTGTGTTTATCTCAAAAATAGATAAAGTAATAAACGATTGATATCAACAATTTAGTTGTGTTTTAGTTATGATTTTCCTTCTTCAGTTCGTTGGATCACACTTCTCTTCTATGATTGAGGTTAGCCTCCTTTTAATTAGATTTATCTATATATAATGTTTCAATCATGATATTGCCATAATGAAAGTTGAAGATTAAACTATAGAAAAAAGGAGAATAACAAGGCTGGTTGTTTGGAGTAGGATTAGCAATGAGCTCATTTTGGACAGAGAAGTTCTACATCCATAAACCACAACACTTTCACAACAGATCTTTAAGTGTTAAATTGTTATTTGTTTGGAGTAGGTTATTGAAGCACTTGGTTGTCAACTCCTTGGCAAGGAGGATGGAGATTCAAGCTCCCCAAAGACAGAACTACAGTCTCTAAATAGCTATCTTATGGGAACAAACTTTTCAAAGCTCCACCTTAAGATTCAGCAAAAAATGAGACTTGCCATTAGAAGCCTACCCCCTGAAATCCAACAGAATATATTAACTCATAAAACCCTAACAAGTTCTTATGACAGATGGATGCATCTTTTTAAAGTATTAGTTTCTACAGCATTTATTAGAACAGAAGATATGATAGATGATACATGGCTATCTCATAAGGCCACATGGTATGAAAGTTTTAGAGAAGTAGACAGAGTTTATGAAGGAATAGGAGACAGATACAATCCCTATTCGGGATTACTTATCAACACGAAGACAGAAGATCCAGTGATTTGTGATCCTTTATGGTTATCTAAAATGTTAGAAGTAGGGTTTATTAGCAAATTAATCATAACTTATGGAGTTCATATTAGTTTATTTCCCTAAATCATCCAAGAGGTAGCCGCACAGATTGGAGGACTTAATTATATGAGGATCACCAACTGGAGTACTCTTCTAGCTTGGGACAATAGCTATTATATGGAAGTTCAACCAGCACACATTCTGGTCCTTATCCATGATTGGGGTTGTATCCCTGAATACAACTAGTATACAGGAGATACTTATTTACCACTTGATGATTTGGATGCTTTGGCTCAGGAATGGTCTAATTTTTTGAGTAATAAGATTTATGAAATACAGAAAAAATTAGAAAGAGGCTTCCACTTATATAGCTACACTAACAAGATAGCTGTGTATGGCCCAAGACCTTCAGCAAGGAGGCTTTTTGGAAGAAGAGAGATTGTTAAGGATCCTAGAATGATGACAGCAAAGGATCATGTTCCTATTTATCTTCCCATTTCATATTGTGTTCTATGTAGTAATTATGGAGTAGTTCATGAGCATGAGCAGTATGAGGATAACTCTGATCCGCTAGATTATGATAATTACATAGATACAGATTAATAGATAGATAGATATGCCAATCAAGACAAAATGCTCACAACGATGACAAATCACTATTCATCAGCAATAGATAGCGACAAATCACTATTCACCAGCAATAGATAGCGACAAATCACTATTCACCAGCATGCGTAAATAGCTTCTAGATAGATCCAAAATAGATAAAGACAGATGAGTCACTACTGTTCACTTGTTTCCTCGACAGAAAGTATCTTCACAAATTCTGATTCTTAGAATATATGGTTCCTACCGATAGTTTAACTTAAGTTAACTTTACCTACTCAGGTTATGTTAGGTTCTAAAGACTTAGGAACTGATGTATTTAGAACTCTAAAGTGTAATGTTGGCAAACCATGATCAAAACAAGTGTTAGTCTTATTTAGACTCGCTCAAAGTGTGTGCGTTGTATGTAAAGTTAGAATTGAGTGGCTGCAAAAGTATTAGTGACTTTCGGCCTGACTCGATCGATCGAAGAATAGGCTCAATCGATCGAATCTCAGGCATAATTTTTTTTCTGCAAAATTCCAACTCAGCCCTAGCTCATTAAAACATTTAGGGTTTTATGTTTTTGCCCCAAGTATATAAGGCAAACCCTAGTCACATTTTAGAGGTTGCTTAGATTGCTGTTTGTGTAAATCTCTTGTGAGATTTATGAGGAGCTTTCCTTTACACAAGCTTAGGATTATCAAGAGGAGATTCGTTCAAGAACTTAATGATCATTCAATTACTGCCATAAGAACTTAAAGAAACACAAGCGGGTGTGCTTGTACTTGTTGGAGAATCCAAGAAAGAAGGAGTCCGTGGTCTTGGAGCTTGCACGTGGTCGTGTAAGTAAGTTTCTACTGGTGGGTAGCAATAGGATGTTAGTAGTCTAAGTCGCTATTGTAAAACTTCGATTCTTTCATACTGGATTCAAGTTTACCTTGAGGGTAGCTAGGTTAAATCCTCTTCAGGTTTTTATTGTGTGGTTTCCTAGGTCATCATATCATTGTGTTATTTATATTTCGGCTGCTTTGCATGATATGATATATTTGAGTTAACCTAGATTTGTTAATTTGACCAAGTTAATCACTTGGCTAATTACATAGGTTAATTTGATTGTGTGTTTTAAGGGGTCTAAAAAAAAAACAAGTGGTATCAGAACGAGTAGCTCTCTTGTTGTTGATATTTTGATCTTTGAGCTGATCCTTGACCCCTGTTGTCATGGAACACGAACATTCTCTTGTTATTACTCCTCACTTTGATGGGAATAATTATGCTTATTGGAAAGTAAGGATGAAAGCATTCCTAAAATCAATTGATGAGAGAGTCTGGAACTCCATTGAATACGGATGGGAGAAGCCCACTACTCTTGTTAGTGAGTGGCAAACTTCTAAAAAAGAAGCAGCCGCGTTCAATAGCAAAGTTATGAATGCTATCTTTAACGCTGTTTCTATGGAGGAATTTAAGGGAATCTCTAATGTTGAGGTTGCTCACACTACTTGGTATATCCTCCAAACTGTGCATGAAGGCACAAAAGCTATTAAAATAAATAAGTTGCAGCAATTAACTTCTAAATTTGAAAGCATTAGGATGTCTGATGATGAATCTTTTGATGAATTCTATGCTAAACTGAATGATATTGTTAATTCTGCTTACAACTTGGGTGAAATCTGTGATCAACCTAAAATTGTTAGGAAGATTCTTAGATCTTTGACTGAAGATTTTAGACCCAAAGTGACTGCCATCACTGAGAGCAAGGATGTGGACTTCATCTTTGTTGATGAACTTGTAGGATCTCTTCAATCTTATGAGTTAGACCTACCTAAGACTAGCAAATCCAAATTAATGGCTCTTAAGTCAATTGATGATGTTGATGTTGGTAGATTTGATGATGAGCTCTCTGCTACAGAGATAGCTTACCTTGCCAAGAATTTTAGGAATTTTCTTAGAAACAACAACAGAAAGGCAAGAGATAAGAACATTATTGAACCTAGAAATTTTAGAAAGAATGATCCCACTAAGGTTAACAACATTGAAAAACGTAGAGAAAAAGTAGGTCAATCTTCTAATAATTCTATGGGTCCTCAATGTTTTGGATGTCAAGGGTATGGTTACATGAAATTTGAATGTCCTACTTACTTGAAGTCTAAGGGTAAGGTTATGGCTGTAACCTTTAGTGATGATGAAGTTTTTGATGATGAGTCTGGTTGTAATGAGGATGGAAACTTCATTGCTTTCATTGCTACTGCTGTAGTCAATGAAAATGTGTCTGTTGAAGAGAACCCTTCTGATGGAGAATTCTCTGAGGATGCAAATCTACAAGAAGCCTACAATAAACTTTGCAAAGTTGCTACAAAGGATGTTATGAATGTTGAATTAGGCTTAATGAAAATTGCCTCTCTTGAGCTTGAAAAGAAAAATTTGCTTGTTAAACTGTTTGATGCTAATGATCTTTTGAACAATGTGAAGACTGAGAACATGCTTTTTCTTGATAAAGTTAAGAATTTGGAACTTGAATTATCTGTTGCTAAAGAACAAACTGATAGGTTTGCAAGCTTCAAACTTGATCACATTCTAAGTGTTCAAAAGTCTCCCTCTGACACAATTGGCTTAGGTTTTATAGAAAGCATCTCTGTGTTTGCACTCCATTCTACAAACTTTGTACCTTCTTCTTCTTCCGAACCCTTTGTGAGTGAGGCTGTCAAACCCTTTGTGAGTGAGGCTGTCAAACCCTTTGTGAGTGAGGCTAAACCGATAAAAGTGACACCTCTTAGAAAGATTAGGGTTGATCTTCATGAGTCTAAACCTAAGGCTCCCAACCCTTCTATGGGCAAGACACATGATAAGCCTGCATGGATTTGTCATTTTTGTGGAAAATCTGAACACATTCGTCCAAACTGTTACAAGCAGCAAGCTGCTAAGAGAGCAAACAAACCAAAAGTACCTGTGCCTCAAACACAAGATCCTATGGTGCTTATTGGTGAATTGGTAAAGGCTCTAAACCTTTATTCCAATTCTGGAGTTGGTAATCATTCTCATGTGAATAAGAACTCCAATGCTCGTGGTGCATCTAAAAAGTTTTGGATGCAAAAGGCTCAATCTAATTGAGTCCTTCTGACATGGTCCTTGTGCTTCATTGCTATACTCTTTGTGACCTTCGTTCTTTGGTTTTTGTTTTCTTTGTTTCTAGGATTTGCATTGCATAACATTCATGCATTTCATTCTAGGTTGTTTTTAGTTTTTTTTAATAATTAAAAAAAAGAAAAGAAAAGCAAATCGTGTTTTGCAATATTTTCTTGGTTTTGAAAACAAGGTTGGTCAATCTATTTTCACATAACATGTCTTTTGTACCTTGTTTAGTTTTGATGTGCTTACCTATTGCATCTTACTAGTTGAAGCTTTGTAGTGCATGTTGTGTGGGAAAAATGTTTATGGTTTTGATCACCTTGTCTTGATCTTGAAGTCACATGTCTTTGATTGTCGGACTTGAACTTTTTGAGAAAGCCATAAATAACCATCTCACCACTGTTCACTAGTCAATCATGAAGATCTTAGTGCATATCGTAAGATTCTGTGCTCGAGAAAGTGTAGCACATGCACAAAAAGAACATAAGGTGTAGCCTCGGTTTAAATGCTAAAATTGGTGTGTACATTATTGGACTTAAAGCTAAATAAAATAAATAAAATTGGTGTGTACATTATCCCGACTTTTTAATAAGTTTTTGAACAATTAAAATTTGTGTGTATATTATGAGGCAAATCAAGAAACTTACATGATTGTTAGCTTATGTTCTAGGAGATGTGGGAGTTATATGATGTAACTCTTTAGGTGTCAGTCTCTTTCAAATTCTATGTGATGAATTTTGTAGACTTTGTGTTTAATTGCTATTCACATATCACCTCACATGTATCTCAAGTTTTTGCTAGTTTCACACACTACTTTGCTAAACATTGTACATGTAATTGTGTGTGTCTTTGGTTTGATCAACCAAGCTTGCAAATACTTTGAGTTTTTATGCAAAACATATTTGATGCTTGAGAATTTATGAAGAATGTTTGAAAATCTTAATTTTGGGAAAACTGGGTTTAAAACTTGTGTTTTTGAAAAACTTTGCATTTCATACTCATGCATTTTACTCATATTTTTCAATCCTTGGAGGAGTTTATGCATAAAACTGAGTTGTTTTTCAAAGCTGTGTTTTTTTTTGTAATTTTGATCGATCGAGGATGTTTTTTGATCAATCGAAATTGGTTCTAAATATTTAGGTGAGCCTCTGTTTTTTTCGATCAATCAAACCTAAGATTTCAATCAATCGAAAATTGTATGAGAATTTTTTTAAAAACTAATTTTCAGTTGAGTCAAACACTTTTTCAAAAAGTGCTTTAACTTTTCTCTCTCCATACGACTCGGTCAAGGATCAATCTCAATTTTTTGTCGTTTTTGTCCATTCTTTTTGCAAGGTTTTCCTCTCCTAAGGCTGGTAAATCCTTTTTACCCTTCCTTTTGCATTTTATTTCATGTTTCATGCATAAATTCATGGTTTTTGGGTAAACTTTTGAACCTATACAAAATTGAGATTTCTAATGATTGAAGCCAAATTTTCTAGAATTGATCAATGGGTTTTTGTTCTTGGATGTTATGAACTTGATCTTGATGGTTTAATTTGATCAATTTGCTAAATTTTGAGAAATTGAAATTTCTAGGGCTTGTATATATCCAAATTGGGGATTTTGTTCAATTAGGTCTAAATTAATAAAATTGGCTTGTTGGATTGATGTATTTGATCATTATAAATTGTATTCTATTGTGTGTGATGATTAATTGATCAATTTTTTTCAAATTGAACAAGTGTTTCTCTAAAAATTTTGGGGTTTTGTTACAAACTCTATGCTTAAGCCAATTTTGTGAATTTGAACTTAGCTTGAACTTATTTTCACTACATTAGAGCATGCATCACATTTAACTGTTCATGCATCATATAGATTTTTTTTTTTCTATATTTTTTTTTTGTGCTAACTTGTAGTCTGCCCTTAGTTTTTCTTTCTGTTTTCTTGTTTTGTTTTGCTTTATGTCTTTGTCTTTATTCTAGTACCATGCCTAGGAAGACTAGAGACAATAGGACACCTTCCATTTCCTCTGAGTCTCCCTTTAGGAGTGAGCTGTTTAGGAATGACAAAAGTAGAGAGGTTTTTGAGAAACTAAACTATAAGAGAAAGATTTGGGCTGAGCGTTCTGTTGTGTTAGATAAGGTTGATCCTGCCATTAAGGCAAACTTTGAGAGTAGAGGCTGGTTGTCTTTGTTGGAGTAGATCATCCACCCCCGACCGCCCTAATTAGAGAGTTCTTCTCGAACCTCTCTTGCCACATCTATGATTCCAACACCCTTGTTAAGAGTTGGATACGAAGTGTTGAGTTCACCATTACCCCTAGGATAGTGGCTGATGCTCTTGGGGTTCCGGTCGTTAGGTAGCTTGTCTATCCTTATAAGAGTCTTCACCCCTTGATGACGTTATGTCATACATCATTGGGTCTTCTATCCAATGGGGTTCTGATCCTCGAATTACGTCCGTTGAGCTTACTGAGACTACCTATCTTTTCTTTAGGATAGCGTGTCATTCTTTGTGGCCTATCTCTCATCTCCACATTATCCCTCTTGAGAGATGTGTGTTTTTGTACGCTTTTATTTCTGGTGCTTCTATTAGTTTTCCTCATCTGTTTCTTCATCCTTTGAACGAAGTTCATAGGAGTTCTACCATCGCTCATCCTCTTATTCATCCTATTTTCATTCATAAGATTTTGTTGTTTCTCGGTTTAGTTGATTTCCCTGATGGTGAGCCCATTCTTGTTATAGTTCCCATAGGTGCTACCTTCCTTAGGCAAAGGGCTGCTCACTTGAGAGTTGGCTTTACGTGTCCTAGAGGTGAGTCTTCTGGTGCTGTACCCCCTCCTCCCTTTTCTACAGGTGCTGATATTGTTGAGGCGTCTGGTGCTGCTGCTGCTAATGCAGATGCTGATGTTCCTCCACTAACTACTTCGGATGATTCAGACATTCGACATACATTGTATCATGTCTTGACCGTTCAGGCGGCTAATGGACAGATTTTGGTGGATGTGCTCAATGAGATCCGTGCCTTGCGCGCAGAGTTGCCACAGTTTCGACGATCCTCACCACCACCTCCTTTTGATGATGGATTTTGATTGCCTTTTGACATTCCGTCACAAAAAGGGGGAGTACTTTTAGGATTTGAGACACTTGTAGAGGTTTTTGTTTTCAGGGAGATACATTTTTTTTTTTTTGTAGGAGCTTGTGGAGATTAGATTGTATCTAGGTGCTTCACTTTGTATTTACCTTTTTGGGCTTGTGGAGATTAGATTAGAATGTTGGAGCTTGTGGAGATTAGATTAAATTGTATCTTGCTGTATTCTTGTTGGGCTATTCATTTTAGGGGCAGATACATTTATTGTTTCATATGTTTCTTGTTTCATTGCTTATTGATTTATATTTATGATGTTATTCATTGAAATATGTCTTTATTTTGTGTTTTGTGAAATCAAGAATTTATCTTGTTCACTTATATTTTCCATACATGCGTTTATGCGTCTTGTTTAGTATTTCAGGTAAAATATAGGTTGATTCAATTGAGCTGTTGTCTACACTTGCAACTGATGGATAGTAGTTAGGATTGAATTTGTTGTAATAAGCATTTTTTTTGTAAAGGGCTTTTCTTTGTAAACTTTGAACTTTTAGTTGTGTTTTATCACAGATTGCTAAAGGGGGAGTTTGTTAGGTTCTAAAGACTTAGGAACTAATGTATTTAGAACTCTAATGTGTAATGTTGACAAACCATGATCAAAACAAGTGTTAGTCTTGTTTAGACTAGCTCAAAGTGTGTTTGTTGTATGTAAAGTTGGAATCGAGTGGCTGTAGAAGTATTGTGACTTTCGGCCTGGCTCGATCGATCAAAGAACATGCTTAATCGATCGAATCTCGGTCAGAATGTTTTTTTTCTGCAGAATTCCAACTTAGCCCTAATTCATTAAAACGTTTAGGGTTTTATGTTTTTGCCGCAGGTATATAAGGCAAACCCTAGCCACATTTTAGAGGTTGCTTAGATTGTTGTTTGTGTAAATCTCTTGTGAGATCTATGTGGAACTTTCCTTTACACAAGCTTAGGATTATCAAGAGGAGATTCGTTCAAGAACTTGATGGTCATTCAGTTGCTGCCATAAAAACTTAAAAAAACACAAGCGGGTGTTCTTGTACTTGTTGGAGAATCCAAGAAAGAAGGAGTCCGCGGTCTCGGAGTTTGCACGTGGTCGTGTTAGTAAGTTTCTACTTGTGGGTAGCAATAGGATGTTAGTGGTCTAAGTTGCTATTGTAAAATTTCGATTCTTTCATAGTGGATTCAGGTTTACCTTGAGGATAGCTAGGTTAAATCCTCCCCAGGTTTTTACCGTGTGGTTTCCTGGGTCATCATATCATTGTGTTATTTATATTTCGGCTACTTTGCATGATATGATATATTTGAGTTAACCTAGATTTGTTAATTTGACTAAGTTAATCACTTGGCTAATTACAGAGGTTAATCTGATTGTGTGTTTTAAGGGGTCTAAAAACAAACAGGTTAATCTACCATGGTTCACTACATTTATAAAAGAGACCGACTACGCAGACGAAAGACAAGTTTCTCAGAATAAAGGTTTCTCATTTTAGAAGTTCCTCATAATAGAAGTTTCCCATATTAGAAGTTTTAGAAAGACTTTGTCATAGCCTTCCCTCTCCTTCAGAAAGACTTTCCCCTTTCTTGTAATCTTGTAACCTTTCTCTCCAGACAGAACCTTATAATCTTTTAGTTTCTAAGACAGTTTCATTTTCAAAGCTTGTATCAAAGACAATTTTTCAAGTTGTATCAAAGGCAGAAGTTTTTATTCAAGTAAGATTTTGTCAGTCTCAATTTTCATATTCCATACTCCGTTTTAACTTATTTTGAATATATTTGGTTTGCTATTTTCTTTATCATTTATTTTATCACTGTTTATACTTCCATATTATTGCTGTGCTCTCTCCTGGGTATGTTATGGTATCAGAGCTAGGTTCCACTTATATAGCTACACTAACAGGATAGTTGTGTATGGCACATGATCTTCAGTAAGGATGCTTTTTGGAAGAAGAAAGATTGTTAAGGATCCTAGAATGATGACAGCAAAGGATCGTGTTCCAATTTATCTTCCCATTTCATATTGTGTTCTATGTGGTAATTATGGAGTAGTTCATGAGCATAAGCAGTATGAGGGTAACTCTGATCCTCTAGATTATGATAATTACGTGGATACAGATATAAAACTGCTTTTGCAGTTCCTTTTGGTCATTATGAATGGAATGTTATGCCTTTTGGATTAAAAAATACGCCTAGTGAATTTCAAAATATAATGAATGATATATTTACACCTTTTATAGAATTTTCAATTGTCTATATAGATGACGTCTTAATATTTTCCAAATCAATTGATGACCATTGGAAACATTTACATATATTTGTTAATGTAATTAAACATAATGGATTAGTTGTATCAGCCACTAAAATAAATTTGTTGAAAGATAAAATCCGATTTTTAGGACATAATATTTATAAGGGAACCTTAAGTCCTATTGACAGAGACATTCAATTTGCAGATAAATTTCTAGATGAAATAAAAGATAAAATTCAGTTGCAAAGATTTCTTGGCAGCCTAAATTATGTTTCAGACTATTTTCAAGGATTAAGAAAAATATGTAGACCTTGATATAAAAGGTTAGAAAAGAATCCTCTTGCATGGACAGAAAAACATACTATGATAGTCCGACAGATTAAAAAATATGTTAAACAACTTCCTTGTATTGTTATTCCTTCACCCCATGCTTTCAAGATTGTTGAGACAGATGCTTTTGATATAGGCTATGGTGGAATCCTAAAATAGGTAGCAAAAGATGATCCTAAAATGAGCTCTTTACTAATCCTACTCCAAACAACCAAGGCTCTAATACCATAACCATACCCATTCATACCCATACCCAAGAGAGAGCACATCAGTAATATATAAACAATGATAAAATAGATGATAAAGAAGAAAATATGAAAATAGATATATTCAAAATAAGTTAAAACGGAGTATAGAATATGAAAATTGAAACTGATAAAATCTTACTTGAATAAAAACTTCTGTCTTTGATACAACTTGAAAAACTGTCTTTGATTCAAGCTTTGAAAACAAAACTATCTTAGAAACTAAAAGATTACAAGGTTCTGTCTGGAGAGAATGGTACAAGATTACAAGAGAGGGGAAAGTCTTTCTGAAGGAGAGGGAAGGCTATTTCAAAGTCTTTCTAAAAACTAATGTGGGAAACTTCTATTATGAGGAACTTGTCCTCTGTATTCATAGTCCGTCGCTTTTATAGATGTAGGGAACCATGGTAAATTAACCTGAGTAGGTAAAGTTAACTCAAGTTAAACTGTCGATAGGAATCATATATTCTAAGAATCGAAATCTATCAGGACACTTTCTATCGCATGCAAGTGAACAATCATTTGAGAATCAGAATCTATCAGGATACTTTTTTTCGCATGTAAGTGAACAGTGTTTTGTCAGGAATATCTGTTTGTTATATCTGTATTATTTCTGGATCTGTCTAGAACAGTAGTGACCTGTGAACATTTTTCTGTATTTGTCTTGGATCTTTCTAAAAGCTATTCACGTATGCTGATGAATAGTTTTCTAGACATTCTGCAAATCACTACTTGAAGGGATATTGTCTCTATTGAGACACCTTCATGCTCTGTTTGAAATCTTCATTGAGGATTTTTGTTTTGGCAAAATATGGTTTGTTATTAGCCTTAGGATGGCTGTCTTGCTTGCCAAGCAATTGATCGTTAATTTTAAAATTAACAAAAAGTGCAAGTATGCCTTAGTTGAAGGCCTTCATGCATTTGTTGAACAAGTTCCTTCATGCATCCGTAGGACAAATTTAGGTAGTGTTGTTTCAAATGCTATAAAGGGAGTTTAATCAAGGGGCTTTTTCAAAAGTCTTTCTATTTCTGAGAGGGTCATGAGATTTTGAGAAGAACTGGGAAGGTCAAAAATTGTGAAAAATCTTTATGAAAACAAACTTTAAATAAACTTTTTTGAAAATAATATGTATATGCATATACTTAAGTGCTATTGGGTAGAGTAGTATCATCTGCCTTTGGATTAGTAGTAATTTCATTTGTAGTAATCCCATCATTCTCTGCTACTGGCTCATTAGTATTTATGTCCTTAAATATTGAGATTTCTTTCAGCAAATGTATATCCTTAGGGATTGGAGGTAGGATGAACTTAAAATTTACTTCTGTTTCCAAAATATTAGTACATATTCCATTGTCTGTCGTGGAAAAAGGATAAAGTAAAGCCAGAAAAGGATTCCTTAGAATAACTTTAGAGGACAACTTGTCTGTTAAAAAGAAAGGTGTTCTGAAATTGATTCCATTATTATGTATATTAGTGTTTAACCCACGCAATGCGTGGGATCGTTTTATGAATTAGAAAACATCAACTTAAAATAGGGAAGGGGGTGAATGGTTAGTTGTTCAGATAATGATGTTAATGTGTAGGTGTTCTTCTAAAAGATAGACATAACTTAGCATCAACACATGATCTAGAGAAAATGTTAATTGAAATCTCATAAGTTCTAACTAATTGGTTCAAGGTTTGTATACAAAAACTACCCAAATAAAATTGATCAATTTTTTTATTAAAAAAAAAAATGCATGCATGATAATTATACAACTCAATAAATTTTTTTTGGCTAAATTATTAGAAAAGCATAAAAAAAAAATAAAAAAAATCACAACATAAGCACTAAAAACCTATAATTTGAGAAAACCCAAGATATGCTAGGTATCCTCTATCATTGTTACATGAGAGTAGGGTTCTTGATGTGTCATAATTACATAGCATTTTATATGTGTATGTCTATCTATATGTGTAATGAGTATTATGCTGGATTCATTGCCAAGAACATAAATCATAATCAATGGTTACTACAGATTAGAAGGTTTATATATACAATTTGTTCATATCATAAAAAAATCTTGTAATTGTAAGTGAGGCTACTAAAGCAAGCCGCTAACAATATTTTAATATCACCTTTAAAAAAAAAAAAAACATGAAAACAGAAAATGTCACTGCTCCTGATTCTTCTAGCCACAACATCATCCAGTGCCCAAGCCATCAAGACTGCCCATGGCTTCTCATCAATCAAAGAAGCCACCATGCATGATATCCAGCTAGCTTTCAAGCAACTTACCTCCAGGAAACTTGTTGAGCTTTACCTTAAACAAATAAGCAGACTCAACCCAATTCTTAAGGGTGTCTTAGAAGTGAACCCAGATGCACTATACCAAGCTGATAAAGCTGACCATGAGCACAAGTTTAAAGCACAGGGGTTGCCCAAAATATGGAGTTTGGACCATTCATTCAACACACAATTTTCTGCAAGCCATATATACACACATATATATATATATACACACACAGAAAAAATAACACATTCTCTCTAACAGTACCCACATTTACGATTCCGCACCATCCAACTGATTGCTTTCACATTAAAAACATGGGGAAAATAGTACTAAGTTGAAAATTCCATATGATCATTGACAGATTGGCATAGCAATCAAATTGGTTCATTTTGCAAACTTTAAAGATTACTATTACTTATGAAGCACTACTAATTAATACCACGTTTATGTCCCTTCTTCAACCTGGATTTTTACCCAAAATATGGAGTTTGGACCAGTTTTATAGTAATATTCCCCCATGTATAATCATTTCTATTATACTTCGAAGTATTGCTGATGTCTCACCTATAATTTCCCATGCAAATGCCCATCCATTACAGTGATGATTCCAATTTTCTTAAAGTTCATACTAATCAAATAACCTGTAGTTAAGCAAACTGCCTATTTGACTAATCTCACCTCATGTATTGATAGCCACAATTATCCTACACTAATTTAATTAAGTCTAAAATAAAAACCATACAAATTTTAAAGAAAAGAAATCTAATATTAAGTAAATCAATTTCAAGTAATATCAATTAGTCATTAAATTTCTTCGTATGAAATTCAGGAAGTATGAAGTAATTCTACTTAAAAAAAAAAGAATAGCCATTAAGGCATATTGTAGGAGCAAAGTTTAAATTGATAAGCATTATGTAGTAATGCAACTTATAGCCTAATAGCCCACTTAACCAAACTTTAAATCAAATTAAAATTAAATCAAGCCCCAAAGAAGGTATTGGAGAAACAGAGACATTAAAAAAATTATAGATTCAAAAAAGTAAACAGACATTGGAAGTTGCCTTCTTTTTAGTACAAAAGGCCATTTAGACTAAGAAGGGGGTAAAAGAAAATATTTGATTATAGAAATTTAGAACAGAAAGTTGAGGAAAAAAAATGTAAAGAAGTAGGACATAGGCTACACTACATATTTAAATTTTTAAAAAGAAAATAAAAATGAGACCAAAAGACAACCAACCATTAAAAATAACAAAACAGGAGAGAAAGAAAACAAAAAACCCAAAAATTATAATGTAATTATTAAGTTTAAAAGATAACCAACCATTAAAATTTAGGTAGGATTCGAAATTCTAGAAACTGTATTACAAAATGTTACTATTGTGAAACCTAATGTTGGTACAATTTCTCATATATAAGATTCAGGACAATTGATTCAAAAAACAGCACACACTCGTTCATCCAAAAAAAAAAAAAAAAAAAAAAAAAAAAAAAAAAAACAAAGTGCACAGCCTATTGTTTGTGAGATTAATGCTTCGTTTGGATGTTTGGATATTTTTTAAGGAAGGAGAGGGAGGGATTTAGAGGGGTTTGAACTACTTCTAACCCCTCATTTTTAAATCAAATGAATTACCAAATTTGCCCTTACTATATTAACAAAATTACAAATGAAAAGACTAATTATTCCCTTCCCCTTTACTTAATTTTAAAAACAACCAAACAAGGTGGAGGATAACCATTCCCCTCTACTCTCTTCTCTACTACTCTCATCTACTCTCCTCTCTCTCAAAACATCCAAACATAGCATAAAGTATGAACCCATCTCATATGAGATTACACCAGGTGAGCTTAAAGCGTAGTTAAGATTAATTTACATATACATAAAAACAAACAGCACACAACCGGATGAGATTAAAGCAACTAATACTTGTTTGTAATGGGTTCTTGTTGAGAAAATAACCTTCATGATCATGAGACAAGATTTGGAGTGTTCATGTTGATGAGGCAAGAAGCATGGTGGTGAGATTGGAATCAAGAGAAAGGCAATGGAATTGAGTTGGGCAAAAGCGATTGAAAAGAAAGAGAGAGCAGAGAAAAACGTGATTATGAAGGAGAGAGAGAGAGAGAGAGAGAGAGAGAGAGAGAGAGAGAGAGAGGGTGTGTTTGTTTGGAGGTGAAATAGAGTGGATGGAAAACTTTGAAGAGAAATGAGAAGAAAAACTTTTTTGAATGTGTTTAGTTGGGTAGAAGGAAGGAAAATAAATGGTGGGATCCAGGTGTTTTTTCCCTGGGCTCACTAAAAAGTTTTTCTCCTCAAAATGGAGATAAAACTGAAAGGAGAAATTGGGCATTATTTTTGGATGAAATGCCTATGTGCTATTGCACATGGGCTTCATCCATGTTGCTTTTCTTCACCCTTTTTTTTTTCCCTGGACGTTGCCTGCCTTTTATTTTCATCCTTCTGGACGTTGTTTGCCTATTCTTCTTTTTTCTTTTTTATTTTCTTTTGATTTACTAGGTAGGCTTGTCTAGTATTTTTTATTTATTTTATTATTATTATTTTTTTGCTTTCTTTTGTGTGTGTGTATGTGTTTGTGTGTGTGTGTGTGTGTGTGTTTTTTGGTTTAGGTGTGATTTTTTTTATGGACATGATTTTTATTTTTTAAATAAATTTAGGTGATTGATTTTTTTATTTGTTTACCACTTTTTTGGTTTTAATTGAGCATCATTTTTTAGTAAGGGTATATACGTAAATTTATACAAACTCACTTTTTTCATCTCTCCATTTTTCCATTCCCAACCAAACAAAAAGAAGGGAAATTAAAATATTTTCTATCCTCCCACTTTTCCACCCTTCCAACCAAACGGACTCGTAGACTACTCTTTTTTTTTTTTTTTGGTTTAGAAATATGTATGGAATGTATTGAATAAGGGATAATAAATGAGGTCAATTAGAATATTAGCATTAATGAGGGTCTTTCTTTGACCGTTAGATTTACCTAAATCCAATGGTTTAAAAAAAATGTAATTCTTTAGAGTTACACCAGGTGTAACTTGAATCCATCTCATGTAATATATATATGTGTGTGTGTATGTGTGTGAGTGTGTGTGTGTATAGTCTGAATTTAGTAAGGATGGGGTGTAAAATCATGTTTTACTCCATCCAATAAAAGATTGTCATATCAGTATTTTACTTAAAATTCAATATATCCTACCACATCTAATAAAATTTCAATAAACTCCCAATTTGGTTATATTTATGTATAAGTGTGGTTGTGCTTATTCATAAATATGTGATAAGATAATGTGGCATGTTGGGATTGGTGTGGTAAAATTTGGGTTTTACACCACATCCTTACAAAATTTACTCTCTCTCTCTCTCTCTCTCTCTCTCTCTCTCTCTCTCTCTCTCTCTTTATATATATATATATATATATATATATATATATTTTATATTTATATAAGCAGAGACCTCATGTTGGATAGCATGAGGTTGTGCCATGTGATGCATTCATTGAAATTATATTTATTTATGTTTCTATTTCAACAAAGTTTGCATTTATATCAAAATATTAGTTCATTGAATTAGCCAATAGAGTAAATGCATATATTGATTATCTATACTTGTATATTAATTATTTATACTAAATGAATTTTTATAATTATTTTTATAAATAATTAGTTTTGAAATAATATTTATTTGGAATAATAATAATAAATTTAGAATATGACATTCTTTTTCATGTTTAGTTTTTTAACAACAATTGACACAAAAGTAAAAAAAAATCAAATATTTGTAAATTCATATATATATATATATATGTGTGTGTGTGTGTGTGTGTGTGTGTATCTAACATTTTAGTATTTATTCTATGCAATTACTAATTAGAAAGATTAAATATGTTTATTTTGTTATGTTAATTATTTCAATCATAATGAAATTTGAGAAAAACATGATTTGAAATATGGTATTCTTACTCAAATTTAATTGTTTTTGTGAAAATTGAAAAAATTTCTAATTAACAAAAATGAAAAACTAAATAAAAAATTTGCTTATACACAATCAAGAATGTTAAGAAAAATTGAAAGGTATTTGCATTTTTTAAGTAGGCGTGAAACATGGCTATCTATATTAGTCACAATATTATGCAATTTTCAAATTGCAAACACATATATTGTAGGATCAAATCACTACATAACTCTTAGTTTTTTTTTTTTTTTTTTTTTTTTTTTTTTTTTTTTAAATTAATTTTTTTTTATAGTTCTTTATAAAATAAGAAAATATTACAATTAACTCTTAGTGTTTTTATTTATTTTTTTAAATTTAATTACAATTTTTACAAGAAAATTTATTGATGTAAAGTTGTAATTTACAACTATATATTTTGTTGGCTTTAATTCCGTGCCAAATTTGATTGTAATTTTATTCAGTATTTTGTACCCTGTATTTATTGTGGGATTTAATTGTAAGGGTTGTATGTGAGAGAGAGAGTATGAAGACTTAAGCAAATTGAAGACTGAAGAGTTTTCGCTGGTAGCTCGCGACTAAGCATCTCGCGAAATGATGCATGTGCCCTGCACATGACTGGAATGCTAAGAGTCAATACAGATGGAGACAGTTGTGTTTTGCGATTTGCTTACGGGTAAGGCCTTCCCGCAAGACACTCGCAAAACATTCTATTTTGCCAAATTGTCCAATCTAATACACCCTTTCTGTACCCACATTATATATATCCACATTACCCACAAATGTTGAGAAGTGCTTTTGAGAGAAAACCTTAGTCACAAATCTTGAGAGTTAGAGATTGTTATATCTACATATCTCTACACATTTGTTTATGGATTTTTCTCAACTCCTACCTCTCCATTTCCATACCATTGAGAGGTTGATAGCCCAAACACTTACCACACCATTTCAGAGTGTCAAGTGAGGATTTGGTGCCGTTGGGAAGTATTGGAAGAGGCCAGGTTTTGGCAGATGCAATCAGGCGTATTGCGGGATCCGGAGAGCTAGACAAGACATGGTTCTGAGAAGCCTTATTGGACTAGGAGCTTGGAGGCTTAGGTATAGTGGGTAGATTAGGTTTGGAGGGTCTCTTGCTAACCCATGTATTCCAATTGATTGTCTAGTGGATCTATTACCACTTTGGAGAGGTTTTTCGCCGAGTTCTTTGGTTTCTTCTTCAATAACATATCGGCGTGTTATCTTGTGTTTGCATATTTCTTCCCTACTCTTTTACCTTTCATTTCACTGATGTGTTATTATGAATATGGGTTAGAGTAGCTTGTTTGTCTATACACTTGCATTTACTCTTTTCCGCACTTAATATAAGTTAAAGAAAAATCTATCGAGCCGTAATTTTAATTTGGAGGTCTAAATAGCTCTTGTGTTTTTACAATTTTTTAGAGCATTCAATTGAAATAATTTTTTTTTATGCATCAGTAGTTGGGGTAGGGGATTTGAATCCGAAATCTCTTTATTGAAAACTTTCAACACTGTAAGGTACCAATCAGTTAAGTTACAAGTTTTTTATAAAAAATTATTGAAATATTGGGGAAAACTAATAATAAATTGCATCGCACATCGTGTGGAAACTCAGCTTGTTAACCAAATCATCAAATGTCGTTAAACCCATCTGTTTTACCAAGGGATTTTTTTTTTGGGGGGGGGGGGGGAGGGGGGGAAACACCTTCAATTTGGCAGATAAAACATTTAAAGCACTAACCCTTGTCCCGCCTCTCTTTGAGTTAAGTAGGTATAAGTTTCTTGATATATAGTCTTAATAGTAGGACTTACTTTGCTAAGACATGGTAGCAAAGGCTCTTCATTCTCTTGGGGTAGTTGACGTTGAAATTGGGACTTGGCTTCATAGAAGTGAACTAAACCCACTGCAGCCGATAAGGAAACAGGTTTGAGGGCTTGAAACTCAAAGGTGTTCTTGGTGCCTAAATCGCTGATCTCACTGACCTAGCCTGACATAATAGGCCTAGATACGAGAAGGGAGATGGAGATAGAATAGGGTATTGATCTCTGTATTTAGGAGGAGAGAGAATGTCATTTCATTATCATGAGTTGTTAATTTGGTAATATCAATGGGTATCATGAATCCAACTTAGTGTTGGATCATGTGACCTAATGGATGGATCATTGTTTTGGGTTTAGAGTGATGTTGAAAGGGCCTGCCCATTTTAGATCCTTAATAAAAACCCAAAATTAGTTTAACATGTTGAAATAATATAGCCACATTACAATATTCAATTGTTTTTTTTTTTGTTAAATAAAATTATACATTAAGACAAAATAGGCAGAGACCCTTATCCATCTCTAGGAACCTGAGAAGAAGATTCAAAGCGAAAAAAGAAGAGATGTTTAAGGGTACATCCTACCTACAATGAGCTGCTATACAAGGTCGTGAGCCAAATAATTGGTTAGAAATTTAAAAGAGTTCTATTCTTATAAGGTTTCTTTGATTCCTTGTATTCTAATCCACTAGTGCGTATCACAATTACATATAATATATATATATATATATATATATATATATATATATATGATTTGAAATCTAATTGGATCTAGACTTTTTGGTTTTTGCCCCCAATAATTCATTTGCCCCAAAAATTAACAAATTAGATAGGATACATGAAGCAAATTTGAACTCCAATTAAAATTCAATCTAAAATCTAATTGAATTTAGATCTTTTGATTTTTTACCTAATAATTCACTTGACACAAAAATTTAAAAATTAAATGACACGTGATACAAAATTTGACTCCAATTTAGAATTTAATTAAATTTTCTCTCTGCTTTAGCTATTAATATATATATATATATATATGACTTATAAATTTGAATTTTTTTAGTTATATAATTATGTTTTTTTATGATTTATTATATTGAACTCCTCATTTTCTACATTAAATTAACTAATTTGGCACAAAAATTTAAAAGTTTAGATTAAATGGGACACGTGGCGCAAAATTAAACTCTAATTGAAATTCAATTTTTACCTAAATTAACTCACTTGGCACAAAATTCTAAAATTTAGATTAGATGAAACATGTGGTGTAAAATTAAACACTAATTGAATTCCAATTTAAAATTTAACTGGATTTTCTTTCTGCTTCACCTATTATTATATACTAGCTTGTAATCCCATGCATATGTATGGATATACTTAAAAAATACACATTAAGATGCATAGTATAATAATCTTACATACATAATTTAAATATTGTTGACAATTATTCTTTTTTTTTTAAAACTTTTTAAAAAGTCTTGTAAGAATGTTATTCGGTAGAAAATGTAAATTGTCCATTTTTTAAATATTTTTATGTTCGTTAATTCTAGACTTTTTGGTTTTTGTACACAATAACTCACTTGAATGGATATTTATGATATGGGTGCCAAATTGGACTTCAATTGTAAAATCTAATTGGATTTTCTCTAAGTTTTATCTATTAATATATACTAGTGTATAACATCGTGCATATACACGGGTACAATTAAAAATAATCGCAATTACATAGTTCAAATTATACATAGTTTTAGCTTACACCTTTTTTAAACCATACATTTTAAAAAATATTTAATTGGATTTAAATTTTTTGATTTTTGTATCCAATAATTCCCTTCCTACAAAATTTAAAAAATTAGATGGACACATGACACAAATTTGGACATCAATTGGATTTCGACTTTTCGATATTTAAGCGCAATAATTCAATTGACCCAAAAATTAAAAATTAGATAAGACACATGGCACAAAATTAAGAATTTAATTGAATTTTCTCTAAGCTTAATTTAGATTAAATATTTTGTTTAGCTAATGTCATAAAATTTATAAATTAAAAAAAAAAAAACACCTATTAAGAATATCATATTGAATATGTAAATAACTATCACAATCAAATTTATAAATCATTGAATTATAGTTTTTTTTTTTAATGATATTTGATAACTAATAGGCTGAATATGTACATATATTTTTTAAAAAAAATTGTGGTTCTTTGTAAGAACCAAGTTGAATCTTTTTTTTTTTTTTTGAGATATAATTCTACTCTAGCTATTGATAATGAAGAGATATGAAATAGAATTTTAATAAAATTAATTAATTAGAGATTAATAATAAATAGTTTTAGAAGAGTCGTATAGTAACACATATAATTGCCATCACAATATGATTCTTACAAATAGATTTCTTTTAAGAATATTATAAGCAAATAAAGTGAATGGTAACTTTTTCTCAAATAAAAAAATGTTAATGGTAACATCCCTTGTGATGGATACAAAATATTTCTAGCAATTAAGGTGAAAAAAAGTCCCAACTAAAAGAGAATGCTAAGAATATCCTTGGAAGCAATTTGGTAAAGAATCATGATTGTAGTTGGTTTCATGTTCTTTGTCTTAATACTTCTTCGTCTAAAGAATTTGATCAAATGAGGCTAAGTTAAAGTTGCAAAAGAGTAAAGAAATCAAATTTAGCACCAACATTGATAAGACAATAACAACTACAACAATTGTTATCGAAAAAAAAAAACCATAATAATTATAGCCCATCGTCAAGAAAATTTCCTCAAGAGCAAAATTGTTTTAGAAACCACTTTAGAGAAAATATAGAGAGCTTTAATTTCACAATGAAATATTTTAACTATATACGGTTCCATATGATCTAGAGGATTGGTGATTGGAGATGGCATCACAAAATTGTCTCTAACCACTATATATGAAAGAAAAGCCAATAGGCAAGAACAAAATGCTATTCTAAAAGAGAACCAAATAATAGCATCTGAAATCTACTAAATGAACAAATAGGAAAGATGAGAACAAACTTAAAAAGCAGAAATTTTAATAATGATTAAAGCACAACTATCATTTAAAATCAATAACCAAATGGGGTCTTCTGAATTAGAACCTAATAGTAAATCTGGGTATCCCCATATTCATCAAAAACACGAAATTTGTGGAGCTAACTAATGTAGCATCACATTATGAAGTTAACTGAAAGTTAGAGGCTTCGGTTTTATAATGTATATATAGATAAGATAAATTATTGAACATCATGAAAGCTACACAATTTTGAGAAAAATATTGATGAATTGATGGCAAATTTCAATGTCATAGTCATAAAACTAAACATTCCCCAGATTTCATCACCAACCAAATGGGCCAACTATACATACTTGACTTACATAACTGTCTTTATCATCGATGACCACACATAGGTCTCTCTCACTCTCAAAATATACAATTCATTTATCATAATTCTAAAAAATGCTTTGAATGTTCCTATGGGGAGCATAAAAAAAAAAGTATCTCACTTTCCTATTTTAACACCGTGAGAATCATGAATAGAATTACTAACATAGGTTGATATTGGGCATAAGGTTTAATAAGCAAAATACCATTGCCAACAGCAATCTGCAAGATTTAAAAAAATCAGCAAAATGTGAGCTCATCCAAATAGGTAACCTACTGATATGAAATCATGCTCTTGTTGCATATGGTCTCCAGTCAATTTTCACAATCTTGTTTTCCTACCATCCTTAATAACAAAAGTCAAATGTCATGCAAACCTATCCCATCCTATATTTTTGTTTCTCCAAAGGTTGCAATTGCTAAATCCATTGTCAAATCTCCACAATTGCTTACACAACAAAATTGGGTTAAAAGTATCCAACTTTCTCACCCATAATCTTTCATTCCGAGCAATCTCAATGACTATAACTACCAAAAAAAAAAGAAAAAAAAAGAAAAAAAAAGAAAGAAAGAAAGAAAGATAAATAGCACCAACATAAAGAATAACTTAGAAATCGTCAAAAATTAATAACTCAACATAAGAAAGCATTCAGCCTTTTGAGAGAGAAAGTAACAATTAGACAGCAAGGACCTAAGGTCATACACAAACCCAATTTGGCAAACACAAATTAAATATACCAATATGAATATGTATGTTGAGCATACATAGGCCAATCCCACATACATATACTTAAATAAAACCACAATATTTAAAAAGAAAACAAAATTTCCAAAGAACTAATCTATAAAAATTATTAATCTTAACCAAATATTGATATCACAATTCACAACAAAATTTAAAGGAAATCTGTAAATGGCATTGTATGTGCATAAACAATTGGGTTCCACACATCCAATCCAAAGTTCAGTTTAAGCATTTCTTCAAACACTGGTGTTCCAAAAATAATTTGCTAGAATTGAAAACCCAAAAGGAAAAAAAATAAATAAATGAAAAAATGGTGTTCCAATACCAAAAAGAGAGGGAGGAAGATTAGGTACTGTTGTCTATGATGCACCTTTTTTCATATTCATCTGGCCAATCTGATTGCCAAAGAGGACAATGTCAACGCTGTTGAAACTCTTTGTGATGAGCTCTTCAATTGTGTAGTTGTGACATGACAAGGTTGAAAGATAAGTGGAATGGAAAAATTAAAACAAAACTAAAAGATACATGGAGACCATATCATTTATCTCAAAATCTTTAGTTCATACCTGGAGTTTTGTGAGTTCATTTGAACAATGGTGTAGTTGTTAACATCACCGCAAAAGATTGATTCATAATCTATGTCCATTGTAGCTTTGGTTGTCCCCATTTACCTAAAGCTGCTTGAAAGTTCAAATAGTGTAAAATACACTATGAACGTTTAGACCCCCAAATCAAAAAATAACCAATTCAAGCTTTATGACAAACACAAAGTGTGTGGAAAATGAACACAAGCTATAAACAGAATTGATAAACAATCTAAGCCAATTAAAATCACATCCATAGCAGAAAATAAAAGGCAAAGATAAGGAAAGAGAGATGCAAACACAAGGACAACACAACGATGTCTTATCGAAGAGGAAACCGAAGCCCTCAGCGTAAAACCTCTCCGTCGCCCTCCAAGCGGTAAGTAATCCACTAGAAAATGTAGTTGGGATACATGAACATCAATAGACCCTCCAAGCCTAATCTACCCAATGTACCTAAGCCCTCCAAGCTTCTTGCTCCAACGAGGTTGCGCCGAACCTATTTCTTTTCTAGCTTCCCGGATTCCGCTATTTGACCATAGCATCAACCAATATGAAATTGGTTCCTTCCTAACTGCTTCCCAAAATACCAAACAACCCTCTCATAGGAATGGATATGGTGAGAAAAGGTTTTGTTAATGAGCCTCTCAAGGGTTTGACAATGGAGAGGAAGAGAGTAGAGGAATTTGAGGAGTCTCTTAGGTAAAGATTGTAGATGAGTCAACCTTGTTTTCTCTAGGGTTTCTCTCTCAAAATTCTCTCTAGAAGCTCTCTTTGAATCGTGGGTATGAGGGTATATATATATAGTAGGGTGAGAAGGAATGTGAAAAGTCATATTTTGCCAAACAGGGTCTTCTGACGGCTTTACCTCACGACTGGGTTGAGTCGCGAGTTCAAGCCGCGAGCAAATGGCCTGGCTAGCCTGAAACTTTTGTCTTTTAGTGAACAGCTGGCGCGACGCTTTAGCTTCTGGCATGCTTGGCACGTGGCTTCAATATGGCGGCTTACAACCGCGAGCCACCCACGAGATCCAGCCGTGAGTCCCTACTTCTTTGCGTACACTTGAACAATTCTTCACACTCTCTCACACACACTACCCTTACATGATTCTCACCTAAATACAGGGTTTCTAATTGCTAAAATATAAGCAAATTTTGCACGAAATAAAGCCAGCAAGATGGTTGATTAAATTCAACCTTACAATCTCCCCCTTTGGCTATTTCGTGAAAAAACCCTAAAACAGACTCTAGACTTAACATGTGAGTTGGGAACAGTTAAACATAACTCACTCACACCTAATTCTAGAAACTGTGAAACTCTTGAATCATATGAAGATGAATCTCCTGAAACACAACAATACTCCATGATCATTGTATGCAGAAAAGCATGAAATGCATATGAAGTAAGCATGATGTGATCAGGCAAAGATGGAGTTAAGAAACAAACCATGGCTTGATCAAACAGGCGATCACTATAAGGTAGTGATCACAATACTCATTCACACTTGGAATGAACACTTGGACATACAGGGAAATAAGCTCAATGCAAATCATTTGCATGCTTAACACTCAACCAATGCATAATACACTAAGTATATACATCTAGGAACAATCCTACAAGGGCACAAGAGTGACAATACTTAAAAGGAAAATGCATGACATTTAGTTAGAAGTACTGATTAAAACAATAAATAAAGGTTGCATAAAAGCATGGTACACACCATAAAGCCTACAAACATGCATAAAACATAACCCTAAAAGCTTATAAAAGCAACATGGGTACAAACCACATTATTTAATGAAAAACATCATCAATAAATAGAATATACCAAAGTTTCAAAAAGCATCCATGAGTTTTAAGTTGAAAAACAAACATTACCCATAATCACAGTGAAACAAACCCAACCCATAATAACAACAATTGTCCAAAACACAAAAACTATAACCATAAAGAAAAATAGAGATGGGTATAAATATATGTGTATTATACATAACTCCCCGTTTCTGTATGCACACTCCGTCTCATTCTTGTGCTGTTCTCCCCCTAACTATGTGCTACTGCTCTCCCCCTTTTTGGCACGAATAGCTAAAGGCTTTCTTCGAGCTTCTGTTGAATAGCATCCAGTTGTGTCTCAATAGTTGTGAGACGCATCTGAGTTTGATTGTGAAAGGAGTTAGACGCAGCCGTTCTAACTCAGATATCTGATGAGCCACATTCGTGGTCAAGTGACTTTGCTTGGCTGTTTGAAACCCAGGAGGAACGGATGAAGTGCCAATTGATTGAGCAGGTGTAACTTGAGCATGAGCTTATGGAGTTTCATATGTAGTTGGCTTACTCTTAGGAGTTCTAGAAGAATGACTCTTGCTTGCTTGGAGAGTGATCATAGAAACTGGACGCGGACGGGTCATCATTTTTCCATCTGAGGGAGGATTAATACCTTCACGAAGAATGAACTTCATAATGAGACTGCAGAATTGAATACATCCACGTGCTGCTGATTGAGCTGCGGTTTTCCTTATGGTTTGAAAGATGTGGGTACAGATGTCAATGGACACTCCTGTAATAAGATCACATAGGAATTGAGCTCTTCCGAGATTGATGAAGGTTGTGTTAGACAGCGGATAAAGATTCGAAAACATGATCAGCTTCAAAGTAGTTAGCTCATGTGCAAACTTGGCAGTACTTATAGATGATCCTTTACTAGAGACTTCATGGTTAGGTCTAAGAACTTGTAGAATGTTGTGAATCTCTGGAGTTCTATCATCATAAGGAGTTAGATTCACATTTTGAGGTCTTGTGATGTGGAGAATATCGGCTATAGAGTTCGGGTTGATGATAAACTCCTTTCCTCTCACCTAGAAAATCAGTTCAACTCCAAGGTCACTAATATTGGAGTAGCATTCTTTGACCAGTTCGTCCACTGGGTCTTCAAAATTTCCGAATAAGGTAGCCCAATCTCTTGATTCAAAGATTCGAGGGACAAAAGTAGTCTTCAAGGTGTTGAACTCAACTACACGTTCCGCTATAGGAGAAGCCAAGTCAAAGATGCTTGAGTAGATGTGTGAGTTAGGAGGGGTTCTAAACCTCTCACAATTGGAGTCTTTAGATGATTGAGATGATAGTCAAGTCCGTTTAGCAATCGGAGTTGATTGATCAGTAGGCACAATGTTTTTGGCTTTAGGAGAACGATGAGACATCTGAAAGAGACCAGTCACACAGTAAAGAACCAAATGCAATACCACAAGGCATACACATTAGTTTGATTAGATACAGGTATAAGGATGTGAAGCAGGGAGATTTCACAAAAAAATCAGGTTAGATACAAGTAGTCAAAGGCAACATGGACATGATAAGTGGACAAGGCAAGCAATTATGGAGATGAACATCAATACCTCAGAATCAAGTGGCCACTGAGCATTACATGGATTCAAATGACAAATAATGTGATAGAATGCCATAAACATGATATGAATGAAATAATCACTATCATGAAACAGTGCACAGACCCTAGACAACATACAAACATCAGTAATAAAGTCAAAACACTTACTCTTAAACAATGAACAATCATCAAGATAAAACAAACCCTTGAAAGACCATGACATTTGACAAAAAACATAATGACCCCAATACACTCATAGAAACAAGAAAACCAGACTTAAAACATTGAAAATGAAGTGAGACAGAGAAAACCCATACCTTTTCTTGAAGACTCGAGAAGAAATGATGCAGAAATGAAGTTTGAGGAGGGTTTGGGTCAATTTCAGTTGAGAGAGAAATGGAGAAGATAGTGAATAGTCATAAAAATTTGAGGGAAAAACTGAAAAAGTTTTAAAAAATTGTCTTCAAAATGCAGAACACGCGTTTTTTGCGACTGAAGTGAGTCGCCAACAAGTCGCCAGAGTTAGCAGCCAAAACACTCAAAGACATAAATGTTAAAAAAATTTCTAAGTGTTTTTCGCGACTGGAAGGTCTACCCACGAGGGAGTCGCAAGCTGAGCCATGAAAATCTCTATGTACCCCTCGCGAATGGACCTTTCACTCGCGAACAAGTCACCAAAATTAACACGGGAGCTTGTGGCTGAATTTCGTGACTTGAGTTACCCGCGATGAGTCGCCAAAATAAGGCGACACTGTTTTTGAAATTTTTCAGTTTTTGTAAAAACAAAATACTTTCCAAAAACACCTAAAACACTCAAAAATATTTTTGTGTTTGAATCAACAAAGATTGAGCGTGTGAAAACATATTTTAACAAGTACAATCACACAAATGAATATGGAATTCATAGAACATAAACTTTTGTGTTGTGTGTGGATATCAACAATGAGATAGTCCTTAGTCTAATGTGAAGCTTCAATGATCAATTCAACCAAGGCATACACAATTAGCACAAGATCATGTGATCCATCTCAATTATAGAAGTATGCATATATGACCTCCCGCAAGACGTGATAATATAACTTGGAGCTTTACATTTGACTCCATCATTAGATCTTTTTGATCTTTTTGACACAATTACATCTCATTATGAGAATTCCTTTTGATACTTCCCTTTGATGGGATGGCCTTTGGCCTTTTGAACAATCATACACTTTAATTTTTGGTCGTTTTCCCTTTTTCCTAGTCGAATACTAGTGCGTGCGACAGGGTTTTGCAGCTCAATATCTCTTTTCATTTGAGCATGTCTCAAGTCTATGCATGTCTCAAGATCAACAAAAACCATTCACTAATTATTCATGACAAGTTCGAAGATCTATTTACAACAATCACATAGATTTCAAGATTTCTTCCACAGTGATAAGAGTGCAAAGGAACAAGCTACACTCGTAAATGCACAAAGCCATTAGCACAAAGGTATAAGGCAAAACAAGTTTTGAGACAAAACTCAACAGTGTCGCTCAAACTTTTGATTTTCTACTTTTTATGTGGTTTTTGGATTTTTGACACACAAGAATGAAAAGATTGATCAAAAGCAATATTGAAGACAATTTTTATGAAAAAGTGCAAAAACAAACAAACAAATTTCAAATCATATAATCAATAAGCAAACAACCAAACAAAGTCACAAAGCATATGAAGTATTGATGCATGGACATGTTGTAATGCTTATGCATGAGTACCCTTTTTCACCCACACGTCACTTGCGTTTGGGGGGATATCCTTATAGGATTGGGTACGGGAGTTAGGGCTTTCAAACCTTCGTGTGAAGCTTTCCAAACAGTTGGTGAATGCCCCAATCATCTTCATCACCTCCATCATTCCGGGATCACCACCTCGACCTCTTGACGGTTCACCAGCCCAATTTCTCCTGTCATTTCTAGGTCCTCGAGACCTTGGAGCACTTGCATTATTCATTGCTCTCAGCTTTTGTCAATTTGGTTGAGTGTGCCCATGAAGTCTGCAGTGGTGACACACATAATTTGATCTAGGACTTCTTTGTGATCGAGGACGAGACTTGGCTCGAGATTCAGACCTACCCACAGATTGCTTATGAGAGTTGTTCAACATTCGTTTGTCATCCACATTCCTCTTTTCCTCCATCTTGGGCTTCTTAGCAGTAGGACTAACTTCAATTTGCTCTTTGGCCTTTATAAACTTCACTTCTTTGGTGACTCTACCTGATGAACAACTTCCTCCGGTATATCCCAAACCAGACTTTTCTGAGAATTGTTTTTGAGATGAAATGACATCATTTAGCTTCTTGGTGGAGACCCTCTCTATCTTGGCATTGGCTTGCACAACCTCTTGCTTAAGAAATCTCACTTTTGTGTAAGCTTCTGATAACTCACCATTTAGCTTCCCTATCTCACACTTAGCTTCCTTATGACGCATTAGAAGACTCCCATAGTCCTCCTTGGCTTTCTTCATCTTCTTTACAGCCGCCTTGGCCACACATGCATACTCTCTTGTTTTTTCAAGAAAAGAATTATAATTCTCTTGATGACAGGCTGCATTCTCATCTTCTTCAACATCCGACTCTTCCACAATTCCTATGGATTCTTTATCACTATGTTTCCCAAGTTCTTGCACAAGCAAATTCAAGTCCTCCGAAGACTCGACATGAGCAATAGCCATAAATGCAGAGTAATTTCCTTCTCCATCACAGCTTTCATCAGAATCAGAATTTAAAGAGTCCGAGTCACTAAGTGTTGTGGCATACACCTTGCCTTTCGATTTCAAATAATTCGGACATTCTTTCTTAAAGTGTCCATACCCGTTGCATTCAAAACAAGTGACATCTTGTGTAGATTGGGATTCTTTTCCATCTTTCCTTTTGAATTCTCTTTTCTCCCTTCTTGAACTTTGGAATTTCCCTTTATCACCAAATTTACCACTGTTTTTGAACTTCAAAAATTTTCGGAAATTCTTTGCAAGATATGCCACATCTTTCTCGACTGCATCATCATCCAAAGAGTCATGAACATCCACCCTTTCATTTATAGTCTCGAGAGCAAGGGATTTGCTCTTTCTTTGATTAGGCAATGACAATTTGTAGGTCTAGAGAGAACCAATCAGCTCTTGGACTTTGATATCATCAAGGTCCTTGCTCTCTTCAATTGCTATCACCTTGGCATGAAAGCTTTCCAGCAATGATCGAGGGATCTTCCTTACTATTTTAAAATCCTCTGTTTTCTCCCCCAAATTGAATTTGCTGACAACTACTTCATTCAGCTTGCTATAAAAAGAATCAAAGAACTCATCCTCACTCATTTTGAGCTCCTCGAACCGAGTATTCAGCATTTGCAACTAGTGTCTTTCACTTTCTTCATTCCTTCGCAGGTGGTTTCCAATATCTCCCATGCTTCTTTGGCAACCGTAATGTGTGAAATCCCGTGAAATTCATTTGGAGAAACACCACAGAAAATTGCATTCAAGGCTTTACTATTAGCATTAGCTGCCGCAAGGGCTGCTTTATCCCAAGTGGATTTAGCAGCCTTCGGCCTAGTCCAATCTGCTTCTATGGCATCCCAAACAGTATCATCAATTGAACACAAGAATTCCCTCATCCGGACTTTCCAAAAGGCATAATTGTTTCCATCAAAAAATGGTGGAACATTCAAAGATTGAGACTGGTCCATCTCAATACGGGATCAAGGATCACACTAAGGTGTTTAAACCACAAAGAGTGCACCCGCTCTGATACCAATTGAAAGTTGAAATAGTGTAAAATACACTTTGAACGTTCAGACCCCCAAATCAAAAAATAACCAATTCAAGCTTTATGACAAACACAAAGTGTGCGGAAAATGAACACAAGCTATAAACAAAATTGATAAACAATCTAAGCCAATTAAAATCACATCCACAGCAGAAAATAAAAGGCAAAGATAAGGGAAGAGAGATGCAAACACAAGGACAACACAACGATGTGTTATCGAAGAGGAAACCGAAGTCCTCGGCGTAAAACCTCTCCTCTGCCCTCCAAGCGGTAAGTAATCCACTAGAAAATGTAGTTGGGATACATGAATAGCAATAGACCCTCCAAGCTTCTTGCTCCAATGAGATTGCCTCGAACCTATTTCTTTTCTAGCTTCCCGGATTCCGCTACTTAACCATAGCATTAACCAATATGAAATTGGTTCCTTCCTAACTGCTTCCCAAAACACCAAACAGCCTTCTCATAGGAATGGATATGGTGAGAAAAGGTTTTGTTAATGAGCCTTTCAAGGGTTTGACAATGGAGAGTAAGAGAGTATAGGAATTTGAAGAGTCTCTTAGGTAAAGATTGTGCATGAGTCAATCTTGTTTTCTCTAGGGTTTCTCTCTCAAAATTCTCTCTGGAAGCTCTCTTTGAATTGTGGGTATAAGGGTATATATATAGTAGGGTGAGAAGGAATGTGAAAAGTCATATTTTGCCAAACAGGGTGTTCTGGCGGCTTGACCTCGCGACTGGGTTGAGTCGCGAGTTCAAGCCGCGAGCAAATGACTAAGATACATTAGTAAAATCTATTTAATCTACAATATATTAAACACAAACTGATATTAATAGAAAAGGATGAAAAAGAGAGAGAAATATGTGTTCATAACACCCAAATGAAGTCAATAAAAGTTGTTCAAACACAAACCCAACGAAAAGAATGACCTAATATACAAACCCATGACCCATATCTACATATGTAAACATATTACTTCAAAATATTGAGAATTGAAGTTTATTTGAGTTGAGGTAAAAAACAATAACAAATCTTATGAAATTCGCAGGTTTAGCTATGAACAATTTAGGTTTAGAAAATATAGAGGATCAATTTTTGAGTCCCATATTGTTATTTTTAATGATTTAAAAAAAAAAAAAGAAGAAGAAGAAAAAGAAAAGCTAGTTTATCCACCATTCTAAGACTACGATAACAATGATTTTTGTATTGGGTTTTAAAAAAACAACTAATTTAACAGATTTAGGTATTTAGTTATAATTTAGAAATAACATCAATTTTTGTTAGGTTTCTGAAACTGGATAATATAGCCCATCTTAGGTAGTAACTCATTTAAATACACTTTCCAACCTCAATCCTAAATCCAAATAGCCAACAAATTCAAACTATTCTAAGTATGAATTTAAAGCAATGAGAACAGAGCTGAAGTCTAGAACCACGTACTTACTACACTCTTGACAAAGTGACCCCCCTCAGCCAAACAAAAAATCTTAAATGTTTACATCTCAGCACCAACAGACCAAACAAAGAAAAATATTAAATGTTTCTTATTTATATTTCTGAGATCAAAGATTAAACCCATCAAATTTCCTGTCATGCATGGGCTAGAACACAATTTCAAAAAATCATACACTCGAAATTGGTCCTTGCAGTAATAAAAATCTGACAGTGAAAGAACATTAGAAAATTCTATATGGAGCTCAACCATGAAGAACATCTCCTCCAATGCCTCAAGCAATCTCTTCTCTATCTTCAACACTACCAACCACTACAATAATGACCATTAGATTGATAACCTCTAAATAATTGTTCTCTCCATGACCACCCTAAATCTCTTTCACACCATGTTGCTAGCACTGCAATGATATCCAACACCACTAACTTTATCACCACAGCTATTATCATTAATGTAACGATTCTTTTATTTACATATGTGTTGAATAACTATGATTTGTTTTACGCATTGAAACAAAAGGCAAACAAATAAATATTTGAAATAAATATAAAAAATAAAAACTTTCAAAAGGGTTAACTAACTGGTGCCTTCACAGAATCTTACCTTTGTGTTGCCAAAAAATACAAGAAGTGCAATAGTAACACCCTGTAAAAGAGAACTAAACAAAGTAGGGCAAAATGACATATCTCACCATACAAATAACATTTTGTCATAAGAAGACTGCTTTTAGCTCATCCCATATAGGTGTCAGTACACTGTTATTATTGTTACTGTTATTATTCGTAAATAATATATGCTAGAAACATCATTAGTTCCAGTTAGAATTTCATGATCTTGGCTTTGTTTTTAAAAAAAATCCAAAATCTTTATCACATAATTAGGTTTTGAATTGTGAAAGATAGAAAAAGAATACAATATTGAAAATAGTTTCTCTTAAACAATATTAGGATAACTCTGATAATCTTTTAAAACAACCTAAAAAAAATTAAAAAATAAAAACAGAATGTAGCAAAAAAACTACTTGGCAATATGGTATTTCTTTCGTGGACTAATTGAGAACACTAACATACCATACACGAATGATACATATTTTTGATAAAGATGTTCACAAAGAACACAATTGAAGGATGATTCTTTCATATCCTTTGTTTTGTGAGAACCTTTTGAATCAAAAGCATTTAAGAAACAAGGCACTTAATGTCTAGGACAATATTTCCTAACAACTACAGTGGAGTAATGAAACTGGTGCAATCAATCATATAATTTGTACCATGTTTCTCCGCATGTTTTCAATGGATTTTAAAAAGGGACCATTCAGAAACAACAGAGACAAATTCAAAATCAAAGCAACCCAAATATGCAAAATCGATTCTAGATACCTAAAACCAATTTATGCCAAGCCATTTCTAACCAGAATCCCTTAATCAAAAATAAATCTAACCCATCTATGTAAACTAATTAAACAAATCCACAAATATTCACTTTGCAATTTGAAATCATTTCAGAAACATCAAACAAAATCTGTCATAGAACTAATTTAAAATATATAAAAATTGAATAGAAAATTGTTAACAATTAGTCATATACAATAGAAAATTTTAAGAACTTAACAAAATTATTTTTTCCTAAAGTAGCAGCAAGTATATGAAAAATTGACAATCAAAATCAAATTAAAAAAAAAAATCAAACTTCTTCAATCTCCCTCATGCTCTCGGAATTGTATTTAAGAGTGTGGTTTAAAGGAAAAAAAAAAGTAAAAAAGAAGATAGATCTTGAATCAATATCAATTCACTTAAATACCCAAACCTAAGAACTCAAACGTTTAAAGCAATATTTAAAGAAAAAAAAAATACTAATAAAGGTTTTTGGTGTTGTAATAGGAAGATGTCTGATTTCTCTGGTTACCAATGCTCTTTCTGAATAACGAACTCATGTTCTCTCTTATTTCTCTGTCTTTGCCCTCTCCAAACCTAAATCATATATAACCCCAAATTTCAAAAAATCAAATCAAAACCTAACGTAACCCAAATACCTAAATTAAAATCACCAACCAAAATTCTCAAAACTAATTCATATTTCATACGCATACCCAGATCTAAGAAAGAATGAAAGAAAGAAAAACTTACTGGTGGTAGTTCTCTCTATGTTCGTATCTCAATTCCTGCATGTACCTTTAGGTTACCAGTGCCGGTTCTGGTGGTATAATTTTGACAAGGCAACGGACGATGGTGGGTATTAACTTTGTCTCCTTCTCATCTCTATATCGCAAGGTTTTTTTTTTCCTCCTTTCTGTATCTCCGTATCGCAAGCGTTGGTGTTAAGAAAATTCAAAAGGAAGCGAAAAGAGAGAGTATTCATTGCAGGATAATCTGAAATTAGAGTGAGTTTGAACTTTTGATTGGGAATATGGTGATGGCAGAAGATTTGGGTGGCGCCCTTTTCTCTATCTCTGTCTCTCTATTTCTCTCTCTTTTCTGTCGATCTCTCTCTCCTTTCCTCGTGTAACAATCTTTGTTTTTATTTTTTATTGTTTTTTGGATTTTTGTTTGTTTTTATTTTTTATTTTTTATTTTTTTAATAAGCGGTTAGTTTCCTTTTAGGACTCAGCTTTTGTGTAGTGGCCAGTGGCCACTAGACACTTTGGATACGTAACACGTGTCCAGTGGCATTGGCCACTGGATAGAAACCAGACCCTTCCTTTTATACCAAGAGGGCTCCAGGCAGTATTTTAACGTAGTGAAACATTATAGTTTATCGCTTTTAAATGGTTTTATAGCATTACCAAACAATGTAATTTATCTCTTTTTAACTTAAACGTGTCTGAATTTTATATAGCCACTTTCCCAACATGGCAACACCTCCTTAATTGTAGGAATCAACTTTCTCTCAGCTTCTGCTATTATATATAGTATATGATATGATATGATATATATATATATATACACACAATTTTTGTGCCAAATGAATTGTTTTTAGTTATAAAAAAAGCTCATAAATATAAAATCATTCAAACTCTCTCTTCCTCTAATTTTATATATAGTGCTAGATATTTGATTATGTTTTTTTATGATTTGTTTATATTGGACTCCTCCTTTTCAACTCTAAATTAACTCTATAAGGTTGAATTTAATCAACCATCTTGTTGGCTTTATTCAGTGTCAAATTTTCTTGTAATTTAGCAATTAGTAACTCTATATTTAGGTGAGAATCATGTAAGGGTAGTGTGTGAGAGAGTGTGAAGAAATGCTCAAAATTGTGCAATGAAACAGGGACTCACGGCTGGATTTCGCGAGTGGCTCGCGGCTTGCAAGCCGCCAGAAGATGCACACGAGTGAAACATGTAGAGAAGCTGAACCGTCATGCTAGCTATAGCACTATAGGACAAAAAGTCCAGTCTGGCCATTCAGTTAGTTCGCGGCTTGAACTTGCGACTCAGTCCAGTCGCGAGGCCAAGTCACTAGTCCACTTTATTATGAAAAAATGACTCTTCGTATTCCTTTCTCACTTTAGTATAAATACCCTTTATACCCACGAAATGTAGCGAGCTTCCAGAGAGAATTTTGAGAGAGAAACCCTAGAGAAAAATAAGATTAACTCATCCATAATCTTTACATAGTGACTCTTCAAATTCCTTAACTCTCACCCTCTCCATTGTTACATCCTTGAGGGGTTCATTAGCTAAAACTTTTCTCACCATACCCATATCTGTGAGAAGGCTTTTTGGTGCTTTGGGAAGAATTTAGGAAGGGCCCAGTTCACATTGGTTGATGCTATGGTTTATAGTGGAATCCGGTAAGTTAAAAAAGACAAAGGTTCCACGCAACCTCGTTGGAGTAGGAGCTTGGAAGGCTTAGGTACACTGAGTAGATTAGGCTTGGAGGGTCTTCTGCTGTTCATGTATCCCAACTACATTCTTTAGTGGATTATTGACTGCTTGGAGGGCGGTAGAGAGGTTTTATGCCGAGGGTTTCGATTTCCTCTTTGATAACACATCGTTGTGTTGTCCTTGTGTTTACATCTCTCTTCCCTTAATCTTTGCCATTTAATTTCTATTGTGGATGTGTTTTTATTTGGTTTAGATTGTTTATCAATTTTGTATTAAGTTTATGTTCATATTCCGCACATTAATTGTTTGATATTAAGCTTGAATTGGCAATTTGTTAATTGAGGGTCTAAACGTTCATAGTGTTTTATACGCTATTTGAACATTCAAATTCATTTGGCACAAAAATTAAAAAACTTCGATTAGATGGAACACATGCCGTAAAATTAAACTCTAATTGAAATTCAATTTTTACACTGAAGTAACTACTTGGTTCAAAATTTTAAAAACTTGATTAGATGAGACACATGATGCAAAATTAGACTCTAATTGAATTCCAATTTGAAATTTAATTAGATTTTTTTCTCAGCTTTACCGATTATTATATATATAGATATATAGATAAGCTAAATAATCTTTATATTTCTTTATCTAGTAAGGAATTTCACCGAAGAAGAAACGTTAATTGGATGGGGAGGAGACAAGTTTTAGTACTAATTAATGATTATCCTTTGGTTTGTTGAATTATATTTCTCAGTTAAGCCTAGCTTTCTTTAGTGAGATTTATCAATAAAGTTTTTCATTCACAAATAAGCACTTTGTAGATAATGAGCTTATCATAAAGTGCTCATCTCACATTTGATGAGCCTCACATATCAATGTTAAATTACCAACTGTTTCAAAAGTTTAAACTATTGGGATATAATAAATTTAATCATTTAACCATATACTTCTAACACTCCTCTCATGTGTGGGCTGAAACTACCTTTTAATAGGTGGGGCCCAATATGTGGTAATTGAAATGGAAAGTATAGTGGATCAAACTTAGAACCACCCACTTTGATATCATGTTAAATTACCATGCTTAAACTTTCAAGACAATCGGTAATTTAACATGGTATTAGAGCATGAGGTCTTAAGTTCGATCCCTGTTTCATCCACTCTACCTCCCATTTAAATTCCCACGTATTAAGCATCATCTATTAAAAGGTAATTTCAACTCACACGTTAGGGGGAGAGTCAGAATTG